>OZ012736.1:44687106-45287106 GCA_963859935.3 Lathyrus sativus | reverse complement strand
TGATACATTGAGATGTTCTAAGAATGATTTCAAGGTTAACTCATCATGATTGAAGAGTTTGAGAAGTTTCAAGCTAGGGTTTCTAAGG
Organism: Lathyrus sativus; assembly: GCA_963859935.3. Classification (NCBI taxonomy): domain Eukaryota; kingdom Viridiplantae; phylum Streptophyta; class Magnoliopsida; order Fabales; family Fabaceae; genus Lathyrus; species Lathyrus sativus. The sequence continues at coordinate 45,287,018 of OZ012736.1, read as the reverse complement.
CTTGACAGTGTAAAATCCCCTAGGTTGACCCTTATCTTCAAGGCAATTTAGCTCAAGATGTGATTGTCATCTTGTTACACCCCAAAATTTGACCAACCGTTTCCCATACCTGATTTACGTTTCAGCTCATTTCGCATTCGCATTCGCATATCACATGCATTGCATTTTTAAATCATACTGATGATATCGGGATTACAGCCTAATTTTCATCCGGTCAGACGTTCCAGACCAGTCCAGATAATCGGAGTTTCATTTCTGAGAAATTGTGCGCTTCTCGGCGTTTTCAGCTTATACTGCTGTTTTGAGGGTATTTTGATGCTCGGGGTTTTCCATTTATTGCAGTCCAGTCTCGTATCGGAGTTATTCGCTTTATTGGTTTTTTTTAAGGATTTTTATAGATTTTTTTCTAGATATTATTGGGGTTTTATTAGCATTTTAAATAATATTAGTTTTTCGTATTAAATAAAAATAGAATATATTTTAAATTTAGAGTTTAATAGTTGTTTTTTTTACTAGTTGTAATATAGGTTTTAATTAGTTTTAGATTTACTATAGATTTTGTTAATATAGATTTAGAATATATTTCTTTTTAGATTTTAAATAGTTTGTTTAGAATTTTAAATAGTTCTAGTATAGTTTAAAAAGAATATTATATTTTTGGTTTAAATAGAATATTAATGGGTTTTGTTTTTATAGATTTATTAGCTAATATAGTTTTAATAGATTCTTAGATTTAGTATAGTTTTATTAATGGTATAGTTAGTTAGTTTTTAAGTCGTTTTGTGTTTTAATTAGTCTTTAAATTTACATTTGCGTTTTAATTGTAGTTTAATTAGGTTTTAATTCCTTTGGTAATTGCTAGTTTTAATCCATTTAATTTTCCATTTATTTTTGTTAATCCTCATCTTAGTCACGTTAATCAAATTCAGTCTATTAATCACATGTGCATATTCATTAATCACGTTATCAAGGTCCTTAATCAGAGTCATTAAGTCTTAGTGGGCCATTAAGTCCAGTTATCCAAGTCAGAAAAGCCCAGAAAAATGCCAGGTGTCTATAAATAGTCAGTGCCACGCGTTTGCTCACTTCTTCCGCCACTTCACACAGCATTGACAGCGCATAGTTCCACTATCTCCTCAGAGCACACGCGTAACCACTTCCTCCTCCTTCAGTGCCACTTGGCTTGTTCTGACGCCACCACCATCACCATCTTGCATGCTGATGCCACGTGTTTTCCACTAACCATCTTTCGCCGGAACACATGCAAGTGGTCGCCAGACAACCTCCCTCCGCCGTAACAGTCACCGGAGTCTGTTGAGACTGCCGGAAACTGTGTTTTCCAGATTTTCTATTCCTCTCAGCATCAATCTTCATCGTCTAGCTTCATCCATCTTCGCCGGAAACTAACGCCGTCACCGGAAAATTCATATCCTCATCAGTGTTCAAGAACACATTTTCCAGAATTTGCAAGATATTCATCATCTTGAGTCCAGCATCGTCATATTTTTCATCGATCTCGTTCGTCTTCATCGCCAGGAACAAGCGCGGTCGTCATTTCTTCACACTCGATCGAAGATTTCAGTAAACGCATCCTCGATCCAAGAATCTCACCGCGTGCTTTCTTCAGCGAGTGTCTTTTTCCAGATTCTTTCAAGACTTTTGCTCAAGATCTTCAAGCTCACCCGTAGATCTTCAATAGCATCACTATCCAGGTTCTTTTTTTTCTTCTCATCTGATCCATTGCATGCGCTGGTTAGGTTATTAGCTGTAGACTTAGATTGTTGAAGATGATTAGGTTGAACGACTAGGTTAGAACTTCGTGGCTTTGGTTTGAACATTGAAGATTGGTGAGGCGAATAGTTTAGGGTGGTGTTTTGAACTGAGTTTTGAAGATTGATCAGTGGTAACGAGGTATTCTTGAGGAACGATGCTGGTGATTTGAGTTTGGAACGAAGGTTATAGGTTGTTTTAGGGAGTTGATTTTTGCTTCAGAGCTTGAGAAGAGTTTCGTTTCAGAGAGTGAGAGGGAGGTTAGAGAGAGCTTGGCTGCGCTAGGGTTTGTTTGCGTAGTTCAGTGAACAGTGTGTGGATTTTCTGAGAGAGATCTGGTTTTGTTTATTGAGACTTTGGGTTGGGTTGTAGACGGGTTAAGCCCAACGTAATTGCCATTGCATACCCTCGTTTCTTTCGTTTAACCCCCCATCTCCATTATGTTTCTGGCGTAGCTAATGGGCTTTAGGACCCAAAGTGATGGTTATCAGGTATATCCCCCCGATTTACTTGTTATGCCCCCTTTCCCTGGTTTGAGTGCTGGCTTGTTGGGCTGGACCTGTTGGTTTTTTATTACTGAAACCCGTATGTAGATTTACACCCCCCCTGCAATTTTAATTGGTTTTATTTCTTTTGCTTGTGCTTTATTTTTATGCTTTGTTTAGGATTAAAAAATGTAGGAGTTTATTAGTATATCAATTAGTATAACATTTAGGATTAATTTTAGAATATAGTTTAGTTGTAATAAGAACAATGATAGATTTAGTTTAACATAGTGTAAAAATTTTAGAATTTTAATGTGAATATATTAGGAGTTAATAGGAAAAAAAACTTTAGAATAAAAAAACATTAAAAATATATTAGTATAGTTTAGGTTTTAATATACTTTAGTATTACTTTAGGATAATGTGATTAAAAGCTTAGAATAAATAGTGTAATATTAGGATTAAAAAATCTTAGGAAAAAAATATAATAAAAATCTTAGAATAGAAACATAATAAAAATCTTAGAATATTTTTAGGATAAGCTTAATATAATTTTAGGATCTAACCTACTTTGTACATAAAACTTTTAGGATAGAATTTAGTTCAAATACTTAGTTGTAATATAGTTAGGGCATTTTAATAGTTGATGTAGGATTATGAAATATATGGGGTATAGGGTATGAACTTAGGGTCCCTTAGAAATAATTAGGTGTATGATATAGTTAATATTCTGTATGCATTATAATTGGTGTGTCTGTTTGTGGGGGCTTTCCCTTTGTTTGTTTTGTTGTTTTTCTTGTTTGGGCTTTTGGGGGCTTGCTTGGAGTAGCTGTTGAAGACTTAGAAGCTTGGAGACTCCACTTGGAGCATGGAGTGAGTTTTCTTCTCTTGAAGACTGTTGTTTAAAGACTTAGGATATAAGAAACATAGGCAGAGCTTTAGACTTAGACTAAGTTCTTTCACAAGCATGGAAAGCTTCTTGTGCTTCCATTCCTCCCAATGACTAAAAGTCCTTCTAAGATATTCACATCCCTCCTTTGGAGGGATAAGTGGCTTGTCTTAGAAGTAGAACTTTGAGGGAACCAGTCTCTCATAATGTTAAACACTTATAGGCTTCCTTTGGTTGTCAATAAGCTGTTTTATCATTCCAACTTATTCTGTTAAGTGATTCTCTTCTGGAGTGCTTTCCTTGAAGATAGAAGCCATTAAGGATAAAGTTCATTGCATGGGAAATTGATAGAGATGAAGACTGTTCATGTCAAAGCTGTGCAACTGTCGGATTAGGGTTTTACCGCTGTTTGAAGCTGTATGCTGTCTGAAGCTGTCAACTGTTGGGGTTCATTGCTTGCTCAGGCTTGGTGTTGCTTGGAGTGTAGGGGATCATTGAAGAGTTGATTTTGGGGTTCACTTGAAGATGTTACTGTTGTGCTGTTAATCAACTGTAGGAGTTGGTGTGCTGTCAGAGCTGGTGTGGGGTCTTATTTTTCTTTGCTGTATTGTGTGTTAATTTCCCTTTGGGTTTGAAGTGAAGTTGTTTTACTTTGCCTATTGTTTTTCAGGTTCGAGGTTGAGTGTGACTCCCTTGCCTCGCTTGTATTGATGCATTCATGCGTTTTACTGTTTTACTGTATATATGTTGTTTCTTTTCCGTTTATCCCCTAGGATCTCTGTTTCTTTCTGTGCAAGAGAGAAATATGACAGACATTAGGTGTTAATCCATGCATGACAACATTAGGGTAGGTTCTGATTCCCATTTTTAAACCCTAGGTTTTAGAGTTCTTTCTCTTCTATCTCAAAAATCATTCAAAACACTGTTATAAGATTTCAAACATCAATAAAAGACAGTTTTTGCATAAAAGACTGGAAACCAATCAAAGGTGTCATTTTTGTCCGCTTGGACTCTTAATCAGAAGAAGACCTTTTCAGAAGGATAAAAGATAAACAGACAAATATGTGTCTTCCGTAGCCCGAACTACGTTTGCTCTGATCTTTCATGCTGTATGAAAGTACGTAGGCATAGGATGCGATATCCTAGCGAGTAACCTTCCCTTCCTTTCCCGTAGGTAGGCGAACTACGTTGACTCTGATTTCTCGTTCCAGACGGGAATATGTAGGCATAAAGTGCGATACTTTGCCGAGTCATTTTATTTTCTTTTAACCCTTGACCTGTAGCATAGATAGAATAACAATCCGTACTAGAAAACAAGCGTGGATCCCGTCGAATACGATGGACGTGAGGGGTGCTAATACCTTCCCCTTGCGTAACCGACTCCCGAATCCAGGATTTGGTTGCGATGACCATTCCTTTCCCGTCTTTGCGGTAGGTTTACTTCGAGCGTTTCCTTTCCCTCCTTTGGGATAAATAACGCACGGTGGCGACTCTTGTGTTTAGCCGGCGCCGATTTTCGCAGTAGCGACAGCTGGCGACTCTGCTAGGGATTCCAAGGGTTCCCTACGCGAGTCAATCCTAGCGCTTGTTTTCCCGTCGTGGATTTTGTATGGATTTACGTTTCTATATTTTACATTCAGCATTATATTATTGTTATTATTGCTGTGGGTATGAGGGGGTTCTATGATTAAGAGATAAGCCGGACCTGGGCTTGAGTGCACCTAGAATTAGAGTGGTAATTAGTGGGCGCGTGCATGCTTTGCATGTAATAGTGTCTCATGAAATCCACGCTCATACGAGGTTCTTCTGGTTGGCTTCTTTTTCAACCCTTTGTGTTGAAGGGGTTGTTGGTTAGTTGGATTGTCGACTCTGGGGACCGATCATTTGGAAGTTGGCTAAGTGAGGCCTCTTCAGGACATGATGATGCCACACCTTCTGGGTATCGTATCATCCGTCTTGAAAGTCTGTGACGCCAACGACCGCATAGGATGTCGTACCTTGTGTCAGTTATTAGGACACCTACTTGTGAGAGGGGTTGGGACATGCAGGTAACTTGACCTCCAGATTACCGATTTTCTTGATTGAGATTCAGTGGTGTTGATATTTGAGGACGGTATTATTGGGTCTGTCAGAGACCAGGTTGGAGCATTGTGGATGGTCTTGAGCAGTTTGTGGGTCTATTTGAGGCTAATATCGTGGATTGGGCTTCTCAGCCAGGGGCACTTGATCCCTTATTGCATTGTTGCATACTGCATTGTTGCATACTGCATTGTTGCATATTGCATTGTCGCATACTCATCCTGCATATCATTAACGTGTGTCTGTGTTGCAGGTGCATTTTCATACTTCTCGATTCTAGTGCTCCAGACTTCTATCTGTCACCATGAGTACTTTGAGGAAGACTGTTGCGTATAAGTTGCCTAACCCTGATGTGACTTCTCTGCTGGGTCTGATTTCCCTAGCTGACGATGATGTGAAGAGAAGTTTTAGAAAGAGTTATGGGAAGCTACTGAATTTGGTTTGCAGACCAACCACATACGAGCTGAATGGGTTATACACATTGATGCAGTTATATGATCCCTCCTTGAGGTGTTTTATATTCCAGGACTTCATTTTGGCTCCGACCATGGAGGAGTACGCTGAGTTTCTAGAGTTTCCAGTTCAGAACAAAGTGCCCTTCATTCACTTTGATGCTAAGCCTAAGCTGGAGGACTTAGCTGTTCCCTTGCATATGGATCCTGCAGAGTTGTTGTTGACTTCCTGGCATGGAGTTTCGGGGTTTTCTCTCAAGTTTTTGGTTGGCAAAGCCCAAGAATATGCCAAGAGTGGCTGCTGGATTGTTTTTAACGCTGTTCTTGCCTTGTGCATCTATGGGATTATACTGTTCCCTAATCTGCCTGAATTTGTCGATTTGGATGCATTCCACTTGTTTGCTGCAGGCAACCCGGTGCCTACCTTGATTGGAGATTTCTATCATTCCTTGTATTATAAGAATGAAAACAGGAGGGGGAAGAATGTCCATTGTTGTGTACCGTTGCTGAATATGTGGTTTGAGAGCCATCTGCCCAAGAAGGGTCCTTTTGTTGAATCTGCAGATACAACTGATTGGTCTGAGCGTCTAATGGGGCTTTCTTCAGAAGATATTGTTTGGTTTGACAGAGATTTATTGGGGTCAGAGATTATCTTCAGTTGTGTCGGGTTTCCCAATGTGCCTTTGATTGGAAGGAAGGGGTGTATTAACTACAACCCATCTTTGTTGGTTCGACAGTTCGGGTATGCTTTGAAGAGTCCACCGAAGGAGGAAGAAGTACAGGAATCTCTGTATTTCACTGGTGACCTGAGTGGGGAATTATTGGCCAAGCTTCAACACGCTTGGAATCATATCTGCAGAAGAGGGAAACCATTGTTAGGCAAGAATGATTGTCAAGCCTATATGCCTTACAAGGTGTGGATTCAAGAGAGAGTAAGACAAGTGCAGATGCCTTTTCCAGCAGTATCACGTCCTGTTCCCATTCCAGTCGAGGAACCGACTACTGTGGCTACTGAGGTCTATGAGCAGGTAGTAAAAGAAAAAGAAGACTTGATAAAGATCAATGAAGAGTTAGAGAAGGAATTGGCTCAAATCCGGAGGGAGAAAAACGAAGCTGTGTATTCCTTCCAACAGCAGACTGAGTTGGTAAGCCGGTTAGGTGCTGAACTGGCAGAAGAGAAAAAGATGCGTGAACGCCTGGGAAAAGAATTCAGAAGCTCTCATGATATGTTAGAGTCCAACAAGAAGTCACTCGATACCGCCTACCGGGAGATCTCTGCGTTCAACAAAACCTGGAACGCCACGCTGACCGGCAATAAGGAAAGAGAAGACAAACTGAGGCTGCAGATCTCTGAGTTGGAGGGTCAGTTGAAATCTAGCCAGAAGAGGTTAGAAGAGGAGGTTACGCGGAGGTATGATGTCTATAATTCCTTGAACAAAGTTATCAAGTGCAAGAAGGAGTCTGCATCTCAAAAACGGAAGTTAAATGACTGCTTTGGAGAAGGGGCATGGGAGGAATCTATTGGTGATTTACGACGTGTTCTCAAGCGAAGAGATCTACTTATCGAGGGATTGCTTTCTCAGCCAGACCATCAGAAGACCAAGAGGCTGCTGGAAGAGTATCGGGCGTATGGCCGCACGTGATCGTTTTATGTACTATTGTGTATGCTTTATTTGCATCGTGCTGACTATCACCAGGATTGTTGGTTGAGGTCATGCCTTCTTTGTATTGTATATTGTATTCCCGATTCGGTGGGCTCTTCAACAATATATGAGTTGTTTTCTTCTGTGAATGTATCTAAGCTTCTTATCACTGCACTACACAAGCATTGGCACTAGAATTGGGGAGTGATATTCCCTAATGCACAGACACATAGTGCATTTGCATACATATCCATATTGCATTTACCAGGTAATTGTTGAAACTGTATCTCATTTCCTGCATCTCGCCAGGTTTTCCAGGATTGAAAGTCGACGTCCTCATCGATACTCTACTCGTACCAACTGCAAAAGAGTTATGGACCAGATGCAAAGCGAGATGCAGGAGATGCGTGAAAAGCTGGCGCTATTCATGCAGACGATGGAGGCAGTTGTGAAGGGGCAGGAAAGCCTGCAGACTTTGGTGCAGCCATTGCTGGCGAAGACTAATGGGAATGGAAACGAAGACCACAATTCTGTGCATGTTGAAACCACTCATGGGGATGGTACTCCTACAGCTGTGGTTCCACCTATAGTAACTCCACTTGTTGTAAATGTGAAAAATGGGGCTGGCGCTGGGAATGGTAATGCAGGAATTGGTAATGAGACTGTCATTAAAAATGTTGGATTTGGAGATGCCAATCTGGGCGGTGGTAACAACAACGGTGGTAATGGCTTTGGTAACAACGGGTTCGGCTATAATGATCAGGGTTTTGAGTATGTCAATCAGGATGGGAAGGTCGGCTTCAACGCTCAGGGTTTCAGATATGATGGTTTTGGTAATGCTAATCAGGGCTATGGTGGATTCGGTAATGGAAATGGTGCTGGAATGATGCCTTTTGGACCTGCCGGGGTCACTCAAGGGTATGGTAACAGAGGACGGGGTCCTATGATGAATCAGTCTGGATTTGGTCGCAACAATGGGTATGACGGGTACGGAAATGAGAATATTAATTGGAATGAAGACCAATAAGAAGATGCCTTTTCTGGTAGGGGTATGGATGGACCTGTGGATCCTGTTCAGAGGATCAAAATGCTTGAGGAACAAATGAAAGGTGTAGTGAATCAGAATACTTCTGGTTTAGATATGACTACGATGGGATTGGTGCCTGGCCTAAGGGTACCGCTGAAGTTTAAAGCTCCCACCTTTGACAAATATAAGGGAGACACTTGTCTGAAGGTGCATGTTCGCTCTTACTACAGACGGATGTCCGCTTACTCAAATGATGAAAGAATGCTGATGCATTTCTTTCAGGACAGCTTATCTGGACCCTCACTTGAGTGGTATATGGGGTTCGAGACCACTCAAATTAAGACATGGAAGCAACTGGCTGATGCGTTTGTGACCCATTACAAATATAACAGTGACCTGGCACCGAACAAGGTCCAGCTGCAAGGCTTGTCACTGAAAACTGGGGAGAGTTTCAAAGAATATGCGCAAAGGTGGCGCAACATGGCCGCAAGAGTGCTTCCTCCTCTAGTTGAGAAGGAAATGAATGATATGTTCATTGGAACATTCACGGGGATATTCTACGAGAAGTTGTTCCCTGTTGCGTTGGGCAGTTTCTCTGATCTGATTCTGATGGGTGAAATGATTGAGAATAGTATTAAGGTGGGAAGATTCCAGGCTGGGGAGTCTACTTCGTCAGGAGGTAATAGAAAAGCATTTGGGGGTCAACGTCAGGGCGACACTAGCACTGTTTTTGGTGGCCGAGGCCGAGGCAGGGGCAGAGGACGGAATCAATATGTGCATCCTCAACAGGTAGCAAGTGTTACCATCCTGTATCGTCAACAACCACAACCATTACAACAGATACTACCACCGCAGCAACAACAGCAGCAGGGGCAGAATGCAGGCCAAAGGAGATTCCCGAATACGAAACCGAAAAGAATGTTTGAAGCTCCTCCTTCTATATACGCATAATTGCTTCAGACGTTGTTGGGGTTGAATTTAGTAGAAAAGAGGACTTTGGCACCACCTAAAGGGGGAGTACTTCCTTACGGGTATGACGCCAACAAGCACTGCGAATTTCACTCCGGGGCACCCGGACATGACATAGAAGCTTGCCATGCTTTCAAACATGTAGTGCAGGATCTGTTGGATAGCAAGGCCATAAATTTTGGACAAGTAGGTCCAAATATAGTACAACAGCCTATGCCCAACCATGGGGCAAATGCTATTTTGATTGAGGAGGATTTGAATCTGGTTACGAATGTTGATGAACTGAAAACACCGTTATGTGAAGTAAAGAGCAGGTTATTGAAAGGAGGTGTGTATCCGGGCTGCGATGAGTTTTGTCTAGAATGTTGGACCCAAGCTTGGAGTTGTGCTGAATTGAAGAAAGGTATTCAGACCTTGATAGATGAGGGCACGTTGCAATTTGATAGAACGGCAGTTGAGAAGCCTGCAGAGGGGTTAGCTGATGAGCAGAGTGATGTTGCTATGGTGACAATTCCACGGAAAACGATAACTATAACAGCGCCAGCCAGGCGGCTGACGATCACTATTACAAAGGCAGGGCCAATCCCTTATGAGAGCACCAAGGCAGTACCATGGACTTATGGGCTGGAGGCATATTGTGATGGGAAGAAAATTGATATCAGTGAACGACTAGCTGGGGTTGTGGACAATGTCGTCGGGACCGGAGGAATGACGAGAAGCGGGAGAATTTTTATATCGCCTGAGGTAGAGGATGAACGATTGGCAAAAGGTAAAGGGAAAGTGAATGAGAATGCTCATGTGCAGAGGAATGAAAAAGAAAAGTCACTGAAAGATGTAGAAGAGTTTATGCGTCTTATCCGTAAGAGTGACTATAAAATCGTCGAGCACCTTCAGCAAACGCCGTCGAAGATCTCCATATTGTCGCTGCTATTGTGTTTCGAAGCCCATAGGAATGCGTTATTGAAAATTCTGGACACGTCGTTTGTACCCCCAAGATGTTTCTGTGAATCAGTTGGAGGGGGTGATGGCGTACGTGAACGCAGGCCATAGTTTGGGATTTACGGATTTCGATTTGACCCCGAGGGGAAGAGAGCATAATATGGCGCTGCACGTCTCCGCTGAATGCAGGGGCACGGTCATTTCCCATGTGTTGGTAGATACCGTGTCTTCCTTGAATGTGCTCCCGAAGAAAGCAATGATGAAGTTGGATATCAGGGGGATCATTTGTACGCCTAGTGACTTGGTGGTCAGGGCATTTGATGGTACGCGGAGGTCAGTCTTTGGATCTATAACTTTGCCTCTACAAGTGGGGCCGGAGATCTTTGAAACTGAATTCTATATTATGGACATCCAGCCAGCGTATAGCTGTCTTCTTGGACGCCCATGGATTCATGCTGCCGGGGCAGTCACGTCCACATTACACCAAAAGCTGAAGTACATGGTGGGGGATAGCGTCGTCACAGTTTGTGGAGAGGAGGATATACTGGTCAGACACTTATAGTCATTCAAGTATGTAGAAGTTGACGGCGAGATTCACGAGACACCCTGTCAAGCGTTTGAGGGGTTGAGAATTAAAAGCAAACAACCGGTACCTAGTAAAGCATCTGAGGTGGCCGTGTCATCTTATAAGGAAGCACAAGCTTTGGTACATGCAGGTGAGACCCAGGGCTGGGGCAAGGTATTGGATATTCCCGTGAAAATGGACAGATTTGGACTGGGGTATCGTCCTTCATCATCAACGCCTACCGCAGGGGCACCCCGTTTCAAAGGGCCAATAACAATTACGACTAGTGGGGTATGTTACGAGACCATCAATGCTGTTTCAAATTCCGAGGAAGTAGACAGCGACTGCGACATGGACGCCTGGATTCATCCGAGCGTGCCAGGACAAGGGCTTTGCAATTGGTCTATTCAGGAGACTGTTCATGTGACAACTAAACAGTAATGCTTTGTTTTATTAATTGTTGAATAATCCAGTGTCCTACCCGGGACATCGTGATTTTGCTTAGGGTCATTCCGTTATGTACATTGCAATGTTTAAAATCATTAAATAAAAGGCGTTTTTTCACGTACAAATATTGAGATCTCTGTTTTTCCTGTTTTATTTTTACAATAAAATGGCAATGTGGTTATTCGCTTTATACACATTTTGAAGCATTTAACCATTTCCTTGCAGGATTACATTTTCAGATGACATCTATGAATCACCTATGACTCACTTCGACTTCGAGCACCTGGTATTTTAGGCCGAAGAAGAGATTGTCGAAGATGGCGACGTGCCAGAAGAGTTGTCTTGGTTGGTAAAACAAGAAGAAAGAATCATTCTGCCTCACGAGGAAGTCATTGAGATCATCAATCTGGGGTCGGAAGGGGTTGAAAGGAACATCTGTATAGGGGCCGCGCTGCAGAGCGACGTCAAGCGAAGATTGGTCGAAATGCTCAAGGAGTACAGTGATATTTTTGCTTGGTCGTATGAGGATATGCCTGGGCTGGATACGAATATGGTTGTGCACCGTCTGCCGCTAAAAGAGGAATGCCCACCGGTTAAGCAGAAACTCCGAAGAACTAGACCAGACATGGCTGTGAAGATTAAGGAGGAAGTTCAAAAAACAGTGGGATGCTGGTTTCCTAGCTGTTACAAAATATCCCTCATGGGTCGCCAATATTGTGCCAGTGCCAAAGAAAGACGGTAAAGTGAGAATGTGTGTAGACTACCGTGATTTGAACAAAGCGAGCCCGAAAGATGATTTTCCACTTCCTCACATCGATGTGCTAATGGATAACACTGCTCAATTCTCCGTATTCTCCTTCATGGATGGCTTCTCGGGCTATAATCAGATTAAAATGGCGCCAGAAGACAGGGAGAAGACCACCTTCATTACGCCCTGGGGAACATTTTGTTACAAAGTGATGCCCTTCGGATTGAAGAATGCTGGGGCAACGTATCAGCGTGCAATGACGACTCTCTTTCATGACATGATGCATAAAGAGATCGAGGTTTATGTGGATGATATGATTGCCAAATCCCAGACGGAGGAAGAACATTTGGTGAATCTGCTGAAATTATTCAAGAGGCTTAGGAAGTTTAGGTTGAGACTGAACCCTAACAAATGCACCTTCGGGGTGAGATCGGGTAAACTGCTGGGGTTTATCGTGAGCGAAAAAGGAATAGAGGTTGATCCTGCGAAAATAAAAGCAATACAAGAAATGCCGACGCCTAAAACAGAAAAAGAGGTGCACGGGTTTTTAGGGAGATTGAACTACATTGCTCGGTTCATCTCTCACCTAACAGCTACGTGTGAGCCATTATTCAAGCTGTTGAAAAAAGACCAGGCTGTAACATGGAATGAAAATTGTCAAAAGGCGTTCGGTAAAATAAAACAGTATTTGCAGGAACCTCCTATTTTGATACCTCCAGTGGCAGGGAGACCCTTGTTTATGTATTTGATGGTTCTTGAGGGGAGTATGGGCTGTGTTCTCGGTCAACATGACGAGACAAGGCGTAAAGAGCATACGATATACTACCTGAGTAAGAAGTTTACTGACTGTGAGTCTCGATACTCAATGCTCGAAAAAACTTGTTGTGCGCTAGCCTGGGCCGCCAAGCGTTTGAGGCAATACATGTTAAATCATACAACCATGCTCATTTCGAAGATGGATCCTATCAAATACGTATTTGAAAAGCAGGCACTATCTGGGAGAATTGCCTGTTGGCAGATGGTTTTGACCGAATATGATATCCAGTATGTTTCACAGAAGGCTATAAAGGGGAGTGTGTTATCGAAGTATCTTGCTGAGCAGCCTGTCGAGGACTACCAATCGATGAGGTTTGATTTTCCTGACGAGGATATCATGTACCTAAAGATGAAAGATTGCGAAGAACCGTTGTCGGACGAAGGACCAGAGTTGGGTTCTAAATGGCAGTTGATATTTGACGGAGCTGTGAATTCCTATGGTAGCGGAATAGGGGCAATCATCACTACTCCACATGGGTCGCACATCCCATTTACTGCTCGATTGACCTTTCCGGTTACCAATAATGAAGCCGAATACGAAGCTTGTATTATGGGGCTTGAAGAAGCCATTGATTTGCGAATCAAAAATATGGATGTATACGGAGACTCAGCTCTAGTGGTGAATCAAATAAAAGGAGAATGGGAGACACGTCAGCCCAATTTGATACCATACATGAATTATGCAAGGAGATTGTTGCCTTTCTTCGACAAGGTTGAATTGCATCACGTACCGAGGGCAGAAAATCAAATGGCTGACGCACTTGCGACACTATCTTCCATGTATAAGATTAATTTTTGGAACGAGGCTCCCCGAATTATTATATCTCGGCTTGACAGACCCGCTTTCATATTTGCTATTGACGAAGCATCCGATGATAAACCCTGGTATTTTGACATCCAGAATTTCCTGAAGAACAAAGAGTATCCGGCTGGGGCATCCAGTCGCGATCAGAAAACTCTCAGGAGATTGGCTGGTAATTTCTATCTAAATCCGGACGGTGTCCTATACAAAAGGAATCATGACCTGGTGTTGCTACGCTGTGTAGACGAGAAAGAGGCGAAGTTGCTCATGGAGGAAATACATGAGGGTACATTTGGTACACATGCTGGTGGGCATGCTATGACGAGAAAGCTGCTGCGGGCAGGTTATTACTGGCTAACTATGGAAACTGATTGTTTCAAGTTTGCAAAGAGGTGTCATAAATGCCAGATTTATGCAGATAAGATCCATGTGCCTCCGAGTCCTCTGAATGTGATGTCATCACCGTGGCCATTCTCGATGTGAGGAATTGATATGATTGGAAAGATTGAGCCGACGGCATCTAACGGACACCGGTTCATTTTGGTAGCAATTGATTATTTTACCAAATGGGTGGAAGCGGCATCATATGTTAATGTGACCAAACAGGTGGTAGCCAGGTTTATCAAACGAGATATTATTTGCAGATATGGAATCCCTGAGCGGATTATTACCGACAACGGTTCGAACTTAAATAACAAGATGATGAAGGAGCTGTGTCAGAATTTCAAGATTGAGCATCACAACTCTTCTCCTTACCGACCCAAGATGAATGGCGTTGTTGAAGCGGCCAATAAGAATATAAAGAAGATTGTTCAAAAGATGGTTGTGACGTATAAGGACTGGCACGAGATGCTACCTTTCGCTTTGCACGGTTATCGTACGAAGGTACGCACATCAACCGGGGCAACCCCGTTCTCGTTGGTATACGGAATGGAAGCGGTGTTACCGCTGGAGGTTGAGATTCCTTCCCTGAGAGTGTTACGAGAAGTCCAACTTGACGAGGCAGAATGGGTAAAAGACAGGTTGAATCAGCTGAGTTTAATGGATGAGAAGAGACTAGCTTCTCTAGCATACGGTCAATTGTACCAGAGCCGAATGAAGAAAGCGTACGATAAGAAGATATGTCCTCGCAGCTTTCAGACGGGTGACCTTGTGCTGAAAAGGATTCTCCCGCCACAAACGGATCACAGGGGCAAATGGACACCTAACTATGAAGATCCATACGTTGTCAGGAAAGTCTTCTCAGGAGGAGCATTGTTGTTGTCCACCATGGGCGGTGAAGACTTTACGTCGCCTGTGAATTCGGACGCAGTTAAAAAATACTTTGCTTAAAATTGACCCGCTGGACAAAAAAGAGAGTCCAAGCAAAAATGGGGCATCCCGGCGAACCAAAAACAAAATAAAAGGTTCGGGCAAAAGTTAGGGATAAAATTGAAAAAGATGTACACCCGCGAAGTCGAAAACCTACACTGGGCGGCTTCGACAAAAAAGGGTATCCCGATGAATTGAAAACCCGCAAAGGGCGATTCACACAAAAGTTAGGGATTTAAAAAGCAAATGACTGCGGTCCGAATTTGATACTACGTCGCTTGGTGGTTGGGAGAATACTTTAGGGGGTCGTTTATCAGATACAGTCTCCTCAGAAATTTGAATACCGGGAAAGCGCCAGGGTCAGGCGAGTCATAGGAGGATCAACTCATGATGTTTGTCTGCACCACGTTGCCGACATATGCGCAAATTTGATTTGTTATTGTATTTATGCTTCCTGTGCATACTTGTATATTTGTTGTGCGTAACTTCCTCTTTTCAGGAGTTACATCCAGTGTACAAAACTCTGCCTATTCAAAGGCCCAATCAATAAAACATGTTATTCAGTATTTGATACTTGTTCTTTACTGTTTTGTATGTGAAAAACGCCAATGTTTTGATAAAACTAGCAGTTGCATAACGTTGCTGGCCCTTGCCAATAATTGCTAAAACTTCGAATTAACTGAAAATGATGTCACTGACGCTAGCCTAAATAGATTTGATTGTATAGACTTGTTTTGTCTCGTTTGTGGTGTTGCAGGGTTCTTGCCCATTTAAAGTGGACGATCAAAAAAAAATTGTAGTACTAACCAGAGGCTCTTGACGAAAAGACTTGATCATTATGTGATGTGAATCCCCACGCAGGTCGCACTTCATTCCCCAAAGCTGAGATGACATTGTTCCTTATTGAAGAAGGATCAATTTCCCCAGCTAGTCGCAGCTTATCCCCAAAGGATATTCTCCAGCAGGTCAAGATGAATGCTCCCCACAGGATGTCTATCCTCAGTCTCGAGTGTGTAAACTGTGGCCAGATGGTTTACTTTCCCCAGCAGGGTCGTTCACCCTTAGCAGAGTTTGATAATTTTAAAGTTTGTAAGCTGTACTCAGATAGTGGTGTTTCTCCAAAAGGATTCCTTATCCTCAGCGGAGTCGTTTAGTTTTCAGCGGATTGATAATTCTAGAGTTGTAAACTGTACCCAGACAGTTATTATCCCCAGCAAGGATGCCCTATCCCCCAGTAGGGTTGTTTATTCTCCCCAGCGGAGTCACTCCCTGTTTCCAGCGGAGTTGGTTAATATTCCCCGAGAGAGGCGTTTCTTCCCCAGCGGAGTTTCCTCTCCCCAACAGGTGTTTTTCTTTCCTCCCCGCGGAAATTGAAGGTTTAAAGCTCTCCCCGGCAGAGTTGGTTGTATGTCCCAACATATTTTGAGATACCCGTTCATTCCCCCAGCAGGGTGGTATTTGTCCTCAGCAGCCGTTATTGATGAAGCAAGTTTATCAGAGCTTTTCCCAGCAGTCTGAACCTGCATGTGCATTTGCATATAGTGTCATATTTGCATATACCAAAAACGTGTAGCATTTCCATACTGTATGGAGCATTACACCATTGTCAAACATGCGCATTTTGAAACATAAATCAGGTTGGTTAACCTTTCGCTTTCAGGTGTATTTCTCAACAGGAGTGTGGAGTTTAGTTTAACAAAAATATGGAGTTCTAGCAGATATATTTTCAGGTATTTGGAGTCTCGCTGTGAGACAGGTGATGATACAAGTTAGTTTATTTTCCCCACAGAGTTACTAATGAAGGTGATCCTATCAGTGGAATGTTTTTCAAGTTTGTTGCTGCGGCAGCGTTTCAGGGTTTCATAAAATCAAAATTTCAGGAGTGTTCGTTTGTCGATGAGATGAGTGTTCAGTGTTTATTTTTCAGAATATCCCAGTAGAGTCAGCTATTATTGCGAACAGGCAAGGAAGTTATATACAAAGTGTTTTCCTGTAAGAATCAGGCAGATAGTCCGTAGGAAACGGGCGGATAATGATAAAAGAAGTTGTACCGTATGAAGCAGGCGGAAGAACTTCGAAAGATCTGTAGGAATCAGGAAGATGTAAACAGAGTTTCTGTAGGAATCAGGCAGATGGTATATTTCCGTAAGTAACAGGCGGATGTGAATTTGAAGTTTCTGTAAGAATCAGGCAGATGACGTACTTTCCGTAGGAAACAGGCGGGTGATGACAAGAAACTGTCCCGTATGTAGCAGGCGGATGGCAGAGGTTTTTCCGTAGGAAACAGGCGGAAGATGATAAAAGTTGCACCGTATGAAGCAGGCGGAAGAACTTTGTGTTCCTGTAAGAATCAGGCAGGTAGATTTTCCGTAAGAATCAGGCGGACAATAAAAGAAGTTGCACCGTATGAAGCAGGCGGAAGAACTTTGTGTTTCTGTAAGAATCAGGCAGATGTGTTCTCCCGTAGGAAGCAGGCGGATGTAAAGAGAACTATTCCGTAAGTAGCAGGCGGATGATAAATAGAATTTCCGTAGGAAACAGGCGGATGATAAATAGAATTTCCGTATGAAACAGGAGGATGATAAATGGTCTTTCTGTATGAGACAGGCAGAAAATAGTTAGTATTTCCGTATGAATCAAGCGGACGGTGATAGTTAGTGTTCTCGTAAGTAATAGGCGGGTGATCTTTGAATTCAAATTTTGTAGATAGTCCTTTCCGTATGAAGCAAGCGGACGTAGATGATTTTTTCAGTACTCACAAAGTTAGTTTTTCCGTATGAAACAGGCGGATGTTAGCTAGTTTCTCCGTATGAAGCAGGCGGATGAATTTTCCGGTATAATTTTGAAAAAAAAAACAATAATACTTCCCCAGCGAAGTTGTCCAGGTTATTTACAAGTTTGATGTTACAGGAGGTTAATGTTTAAATCGGAGGTGTTACCAGGTGATTGATCAGTTGTTGCTGTAACAGTCGGGCTCAATTGATGGAGGGTGTTTTTTCAAGTAGTGGTGTCGGTTATTTTTGCAATTGGCAAATTTCCGGGTTTATTGGTATTCAACCGTCTCGTACCTCGATTGTTTGAAGGTTGCGCACTCTTCACCCATTCGG
Organism: Lathyrus sativus; assembly: GCA_963859935.3. Classification (NCBI taxonomy): domain Eukaryota; kingdom Viridiplantae; phylum Streptophyta; class Magnoliopsida; order Fabales; family Fabaceae; genus Lathyrus; species Lathyrus sativus. The sequence goes on along the minus strand of OZ012736.1, from coordinate 45,268,969 downwards.
GTCCAAGCCGCTTGAATAGGGGCAGCTGTTGCACCCCAAAATTTGACCAACCGTTTCCCATACCTGATTTACGTTTCAGCTCATTTCGCATTCGCATTCGCATATCACATGCATTGCATTTTTAAATCATACTGATGCTATCGGGATTAAAGCCTGATTTTCATCCGGTCAGACGTTCCAGACCAGTCCAGATAATCGGAGTTTCATTTTCGGGAAATTGTGTGCTTCTCGGCGTTTTCAGCTTATACTGCTGTTTTGAGGGTATTTTGATGTCCGGGGTTTGCCATTTATTGCAGTCCAATCTCGTATTAGAGTTATTCGCTTTATTGGTTTTTTTTTAGAATTTTTATAGATTTTTTTCTAGATATTATTGGGGTTTTATTAGCATTTTAAATAATATTAGTTTTTCGTATTAAATAAAAATAGAATATATTTTAAATTTAGAATTTAATAGTTGTTTTTTTTACTAGTTGTAATATAGGTTTTAATTAGTTTTAGATTTACTATAGATTTTGTTAATATAGATTTAGAATATATTTCTTTTTAGATTTTAAATAGTTTGTTTAGAATTTTAAATAGTTCTAGTATAGTTTAAAAAGAATATTATATTTTTGGTTTAAATAGAATATTAATGGGTTTTGTTTTTATAGATTTATTAGCTAATATAGTTTTAATAGATTCTTAGATTTAGTATAGTTTTATTAATGGTATAGTTAGTTAGTTTTTAAGTCGTTTTGTGTTTTAATTAGTCTTTAAATTTACATTTGCGTTTTAATTGTAGTTTAATTAGGTTTTAATTCCTTTGGTAATTGCTAGTTTTAATCCATTTAATTTTCCATTTATTTTTGTTAATCCTCATCTTAGTCACGTTAATCAAATTTAGTATATTAATCACATGTGCATATTCATTAATCACGTTATCAAGGTCCTTAATCAGAGTCATTAAGTCTTAGTGGGCCATTAAGTCTAGTTATCCAAGTCAGAAAAGCCAAGAAAAATGTCAGGTGTCTATAAATAGTCAGTGCCACGCGTTTGCTCACTTCTTCCGCCACTTCACACAACATTGACAGCGCATAGTTCCACTATCTCCTCGGAGCACACGCGTAACCACTTCCTCCTCCTTCAGTGCCACTTGGCTTGTTCTGACGCCACCACCATCACCATCTTGCATGCTGATGCCACGTGTTTTCCACTAACCATCTTTCGCCGGAACACATGCAAGTGGTCGCCGGACAACCTCCCTCCGCCTTAACAGTCACCGGAGTCTGTTGAGACTGTCGGAAACTGTGTTTTCCAGATTTTCTATTCCTCTCAGCATCAATCTTCATCATCTAGCTTCATCCATCTTCGTCGGAAACTCACGCCGTCACCGGAAACTTCATATCCTCATCAGTGTTCAAGAACACATTTTCCAGAATTTGCAAGATATTCATCATCTTGAGTCCAGCATCGTCAGATTTTTCATCGATCTCGTTCGTCTTCATCGCCAGGAACAAGTGCGGTCGTCATTTCTTCACACTCGATCGAAGATTTTAGTAAACGCATCCTCGATCCAAGAATCTCACCGCGTGCTTTCTTCAGCGAGTCTCTTTTTCCAGATTCTTTCAAGACTTTCGCTCAAGATCTTCAAGCTCACTCGTAGATCTTCAATAGCATCACTATCCAGGTTCTTTTTTTCTTCTCATCTGATCCATTGCATGCGCTGGTTAGGTTGTTAGCTGTAGACTTAGATTGTTGAAGATGATTAGGTTGAACGACTAGGTTAGAACTTCGTGGCTTTGGTTTGAACATTGAAGTTTGGTGAGGCGAATAGTTTAGGGTGGTGTTTTGAACTGAGTTTTGAAGATTGATCAGTGGTAACGAGGGATTCTTGAGGAACGATGCTGGTGATTTGAGTTTGGAACGAAGGTTATAGGTTGTTTTAGGGAGTTAATTTTTGCTTCAGAGTTTGAGAAGAGTTTCATTTCAGAGAGTGAGAGGGAGGTTAGAGAGAGCTTGGCTGCGCTAGGGTTTGTTTGTGTAGTTCAGTGAACAGTGTGAGGATTTTCTGAGAGATCTGGTTTTGTTTATTGAGACTTTGGGTTGGGTTGTAGACGGGTTAAGCCCAACGTAATTGCCATTGCATACCCTCGTTTCTTTCGTTTTATCCCCCATCTCCATTATGTTTCTGGCGTAGCTAATGGGCTTTAGAGCTCAAAGTGATGGTTATCAGGTATATCCCCCCGATTTACTTGTTATGCCCCCTTTCCCTGGTGTGAGTGCTGGCTTGTTGGGCTGGACCTGTTGGTTTTTTACTACTGAAACACGTATGTAGATTTACACCCCCCCCTGCAATTTTAATTGGTTTTATTTCTTTTACTTGTGCTTTATTTTTATGCTTTGTTTAGTTAGATTGCTTTAGGATTAAGAAATGTAGGAGCTTATTAGTATATCAATTAGTATAACATTTAGGATTAACTTTAGAATATAGTTTAGTTGTAATAAGAACAATGATAGATTTAGTTTAACATAGTGTAAAAATTTTAGAATTTTAATGTGAATATATTAGGAGTTAATAGAAAAAAAAAACTTTAGAATAAAAAAAACATTAAAAATATATTAGTATAGTTTAGGTTTTAGTATACTTTAGTATTACTTTAGGATAATGTGATTAAAAGCTTAGAATAAATAGTGTAATATTAGGATTAAAAAATCTTAGGAAAAAAAGATAATAAAAATCTTAGAATAGAAACATAATAAAAATCTTAGAATATTTTTAGGATAAGCTTAATATAATTTTAGGATCTAACATACTTTGTACATAAAACTTTTAGGATAGAATTTAGTTCAAATACTTAGTTGTAATATAGTTGGGGCATTTTAATAGTTGATGTAGGATTCACTATGCCAAAAAAGACCTTTAGCAGCGCTTAAAAGCGCTGCCTAAAGTGGCGCTGCTAAAGGTAAAGACAGCGCTTTTTTTTTTGCCTTTAGCAGCGCTTTTTTTTTGGCCTTTAGCAGCGCTTTTTTCACCCTATAGCAGCGCTTTCATAACCGCTGCCTAATCCCCCTTCATCTCCCCCCTTTAGCAGCGCTTTTTAAAAGCGCTTTCTTAGACCCCCCTTTAGCAGCGCTTTTTTAAAGCGCTGTCTTAGACCCCCCTTTAGCAGCGCTTTTTTAAAGCGCTTTCTTAGACCCCCATTTTCCAACCTATAGCAGCGCTTTTTTATGCCTCTTTTTGCCCCTTTAGCAGCGCTTTTTTTAAAAGCGCTGTCTATTCTTCACGATTTTGAATTTTTTTTTTTTTAAATAATCACATTTTTTATATATTTTTCAATAAACCTGCTTATAACAAATACATTCCCTGCTTATAATTCAGGTCTTTAGTTCAACAGTTTGGCCTTATATATAACAATTATTTTGGCCTTATTTTTGTGTATTCATCAATTTGCAATATTATACACAATAACTAAAGTATACATTATAATTCATCACTTTGAAATATTATACACATAAACCTGCTTAAATATATTACAACACAGTCCGATCCTCAGAACAAAATCACATATACAATCAATTCACATATAATTACAAATCTGATAACTTTACAAATAGATACAATATCAGATGTCACATTAGGAAGAAATAAACTTAACAATCTTTACTTGACTATTGAATTCTGTATGAGACTGCATGAAGTTCACTATCAGCCACAAATACACGGTTTTCTTCAAGCTTTGTATCATTATTCAATTGAATGTCTTCCAAGCTTAATTCAATAGAACATGATTCATCTTAACAACAGCACAAGCAAAAACAATAATAGATAAGTAACAATACACTTGAACAGGCCCATGTAGATCATTAAGTACTAGATTTCTATGAAATTTTCAGTTCTTATCATTATTTGAAGTTTCTGTTAATCAGATTAATAATTAAATATGTATTTATAGAATTAATCTTCATTATCATTACCTTCCAATATATATTTCCTCATGAAGTACCAAAGCAGCCAATACAGTCACAATCACTGTCACAAGAGGGCTAAACAATGCAGAGATAAGAGGTCCTCTCTGTGTTATGCACCATGCTTGAAGACAAAACATAACCGCTGATCCCATAATTCCCTACAAAATATATTTATTACAAATTATCTAGGATTATGATGTATAAATATTGGTGTGTATCATCATGAAAAATTACCGCATATAAAGTGGAACCAAATTGAAATAGAGAATTAATCTTCCATGCATTAAGGTCTGGCTCCAAGAATACTGTCACTACGGCTGATTGTAATGTTGAAATGAAACACATCCAAGCTGACAGTGATAAATAATTAGGATGACTTTTGTAAACTGGAACCTGAAAAATATATAAGGGTGAAATGTTATATGTTTATAGAATAATAGTTATATCATAAGTATTAATTATTAAGATTTTAAAAAACAGTCTCTGATGGTACCGATATTGATTTTGTTATTGATTCTGTTATTGACGGTTTTTATGATAAGGAATTAATTATGGTTAATTCACATCCGCAACAACCACTAACACCTGTGCCGACTAAAATCGCGTAAGCATAGACCGTTATTTAAGACTTTGATTGTACTGAAATTAAGTACCTGCAAAATTAGCCAAAATGACCAGGCAACACTACTTGCCAAAAGAAAAACACATCCTAGCAACCAATTCTTATCAGTATCACTTCCAGCCATGATTGATTTTGAAGGTATGATCGTTGCATTTAATAGTTTTGGACCCTTCAACAATACTATAGACAAAGCTCCACAAATACATATCAAAGTCCCCACAATTTTGGCTATAGTTCTCAAACTTCTAATATTTACTTTTTCCATTCTGTAAAATATTCAAAGAAACATATTATTATTGGTTTGAATTTTGATTGACTACATAAGGATTATTTGTGAATTTAGACTATTTCATAGAAAAATAAGGATTAAGAAAAATAAATAAATTTCAAGATTAACAGAAACTTAAAGCTTTCATCTAAATCACAAATAGTGTGAAGTTTCTAAAGCAACATAATCTAAAAAATCATTGAATATATGTGCAGTATTTCCCTTATAAAAATTATTAGTAAAAAGAACTCATATAAGGTGTGGCATTTCAGCAAACACCTTGTATACGGCTAGATATAATGAAAGTTAACATAAGTAAATTCATTGTGGCATTTCATCAAACACCTTGTATACAAAACTCACGCCAATATCAAACGAGTAATTTTCATCAACGGTATCAACAAAAACAAGTCAAAAACTCAGAAAAGAAGTAACACTAACATCATATAATCCAAAAAAATGAAATACTAAGACATTAATCCAGAAAAATGCAAAATGAAAAACTTCAAATACCGTAACAATAGACGGACGGCGGCAGAATAAGGTGACGACGGAATGACCGGAGGAAAGACGACGGACGGAGGCTGTCGGACGGAGGCGCGGACGGAATGCGTCGACGGTGACTGTTCTAATTCTGAATAGGGCAACATTCGCGAGTGGAAATAAGAAAGAAGAAGACTGTTCTGATTCTGTGAAAATATTGGAATTTTTTAAATTTATGCTACTTAAACCTATAGCAGCGCTTTTTTTGGCATTTAGCAGCGCTTTTAAAAGCGCTGCTATAGGTCTGCCTTAGGACCCCCTTTAGCAGCGCTTTTTTTGGCATTTAGCAGCGCTTTTAAAAGCGCTGCTATAGGTCTGCCTTAGGACCCCCTTTAGCAGCGCTTTTTTTGGCATTTAGCAGCGCTTTTAGAAGCGCTGCTATAGGTATGCCTTAGGACCCCCTTTAGCAGCGCTTTTTTTGGCATTTAGCAGCGCTTCTAAAAACGCTGCTATAGGTCTGCCTTATGACCCCCTTTAGCAGCGCTTTTTTTGGCATTTAGCAGCGCTTTTAGAAGCGCTGCTATAGGTATGCCTTAGGACCCCCTTTAGCAGCGCTTTTTTTGGCATTTAGCAGCGCTTCTAAAAACGCTGCTATAGGTCTGCCTTATGACCCCCTTTAGCAGCGCTTTTTTAAAAGCGCTTTCGTAGACCCCCCCCCTTTAGCAGCGCTTTTTTAAAGCGCTTTCTTTGACCCCCCCCCTTTAGCAGCGCTTTTTTAACAAGCGCTGTCTTAGATATGCTATTTTTTTGTTTTTTTTTCATGACCCTTTAGCAGCGCTTTTTTAGAAAGTGTTGTCTTTTGTTGCGCTGCTAAAAGTCATTTCTGGCGTAGTGATTATGGAATATATGGGGTATAGGGTATGAACTTAGGGTCCCTTAGAAATAATTAGGTGTATGATATAGTTAATATTCTGTATGCATTATAATTGGTGTGTCTGTTTGTGGGGGCTTTCCCTTTGTTTGTTTTGTTGTTTTTCTTGTTTGGGCTTTTGGGGGGCTTGCTTGGAGTAGCTGTTGAAGACTTAGAAGCTTGGAGACTCCACTTGGAGCATGGAGTGAGGTTTCTTCTCTTGAAGACTGTTGTTTAAAGACTTAGGATATAAGAAACATAGGCAGAGCTTTAGACTTAGACTAAGTTCTTTCACAAGCATGGAAAGCTTCTTGTGCTTCCATTCCTCCCAATGACTAAAAGTCCTTCTAAGATATTCACATCCCTCCTTTGGAGGGATAAGTGGCTTGTCTTAGAAGTAGAACTTTGAGGGAACCAGTCTCTCATAATGTTAAACACTTATAGGCTTCCTTTGGTTGTCAATAAGCTGTTTTATCATTCCAACTTATTCTGTTAAGTGATTCTCTTCTGGAGTGCTTGCCTTGAAGATAGAAGCCATTGAGGATGAAGTTCATTGCATGGGAAATTGATAGAGATGGAGATTGTTCATGTCAAAGCTGTGCAACTGTCGGATTAGGGTTTTACCGCTGTTTGAAGCTGTATGATGTCTGAAGCTGTCAACTGTTGGGGTTCATTGCTTGCTCAGGCTTGGTGTTGCTTGGAGTGTAAGGGATCATTGAAGAGTTGATTTTGGGGTTCACTTGAAGATGTTACTGTTGTGCTGTTAATCAACTGTAGGAGCTGGTGTGCTGTCAAAGCTGGTGTGGGGTCTTATTTTTCTTTGCTGTATTGTGTGTTAATTTCCCTTTGGGTTTGAAGTGAAGCTGTTTCACTTTGCCTATTGTTTTTCAGGTTCGAGGTTGAGTGTGACTCCCTTGCCTCGCTTGTATTGCTGCATTCATGCGTCTTACTGTTTTACTGTATATATGCTGTTTCTTTTCCGTTTATCCCCTAGGATCTCTGTTTCTTTCTGTGCAAGAGAGAAATATGACAGACATTAGGTGTTAATCCATGCATGACAACATTAGGGTAGGTTCTGATTCCCATTTTTAAACCCTAGGTTTTAGAGTTCTTTCTCTTCAATCTCAAAAATCATTCAAAACACTGTCATAAGATTTCAAACATCAATAAAAGACAGTTCTTGCGTAAAAGACTGGAAACCAATCAAAGGTGTCATTTTTGTCCGCTTGGACTCTTAATCAGAAGAAGACCTTTTTAGAAGGATAAAAGATAAACAGACAAATCTGTGTCTTCCGTAGCCCGAACTACGTTTGCTCTGATCTTTCATGCTGTATGAAAGTATGTAGGCATAGGATGCGATATCCTAGCGAGCAACCTTCCCTTCCTTTCCCGTAGGTAGGCGAACTACGTTGACTCTGATTTCTCGTTCCAGACGGGAATACGTAGGCATAAAGTGCGATACTTTGCCGAGTCATTTTATTTTCTTTTAACCCTTGACCTGTAGCATAGATAGAATAACAATCCGTACTAGAAAACAAGTGTGGATCCCGTCGAGTACGACGGACGTGAGGGGTGCTAATACCTTCCCCTTGCGTAACCGACTCCCGAATCCAGGATTTGGTTGCGATGACCATTCCTTTCCCGTCTTTGCGGTAGGTTTACTTCGAGCGTTTCCTTTCCCTCCTTTAGGATAAATAACGCACGGTGGCGACTCTTCTGTTTAGCCGACGCCGATTTTCGCAGTAGCGATACATCTCATCTTGCCCATAACATGATTGTTGTAGAGAATGATCTTAGCTTTAATTTGAGTGCTAGAAGTCCTTGATAGGATTTGTAGAACTCAAGTTATGGCTTTGACAAGTTACAAGTCATCTGAGGTATGTGAATTTGGAGCTTGAAAGGTACCCAACTTGCATGAGACTTTTTCCCTAGAAGGATGATTCCTATGAACTTTTGGTCAACATGAATGTTTTTCCTTATTCTCTTAGCTTTCTAGAAAGTACTATAAGTCCTTGATAGGATTTGTAGAACTCAAGTTATGGCTTTGACAATTCAAGGGTATTTTGGACATTTGGTGATTATAGGTCATTTGTGATCATAGGCCATTTTCACCAACTTAGAGGCCTCAAATGAAATTTTGTTCAACTAGAAAGTTGCCCAAAATGGGGTTTTAGCTTTTACCATTCATCAAGGAGGCATTGAAATGGCTCAAGGAGAGACTTGGTTCAAGAAAGTTTGAAAAAGAAAGAATTAAAAAGGATTTAATGGCCAAAAATTCAAATAATTCATTTTGTGTCCAAATGAAACAAAATTAGAGGTCAAATTGATTGGAAAAATGATTTTAGAAACAATGGCAATGTTAGAATTTTTATTTGAGGTCATTTGCATAACATTCCATTTCATTTCTTCATGATGAAGCAACATATCCAATTCATACCTTTGGCTTGCAAACAAGGAAGATAGCTTATCAAACTCATTCAAAATCTCATGAGAATTTGATTACAAGCATAGCAATGCCCAAAGGAAGTCAGAATGGTGATCACCATGGATGAGATTTTGAAGAGATTTTGAAAATCCAAATTCTCATTTGGATGAATCCAGAAGTTTCTAGACAATCCCAATCACTTCTATATAAGTCATTGAGTGAACTCAGCCATTTTTTTTGGAAGGAATTAAAGCTGGTTGCAGAGAGGGAGATCAAAGTTTCATGAATGCAAGTTGAGATCGAATTTTCAATTCAAGGAAGAACCAAGCGAATTTGAGGTGTGCATTAGCTTCAGAGGAAAATTTGGAGTGAATCTGGATTGTTGTGGAGGCTGAATCGTGCAAGAACCACTTCTGTTGCAAGCTTGAACACAGGTTGGTGAATTTCTTGATTATGCATGATTTAGGCAGTGATAGATAGAAATTCATATGCGGTTAGGATCCTGATGGTGAGTAGTCGGATTTAGGATGTTTAATTGCTTGATTAGAGATGATTTAGGTCGGATGCCATTTTTGGTTGAGATTGATATTTCGCGATTCATGCGTTTTGAGGATGAATGATTGGTATGGTTGAATTGCTGGGAAGATTCTGGTCAATATTCATTCAGGAATCGTGGCAAATGGTTGGCTGTAGAAGAAGTTAGGGTTCCACAGGGGTGGCCGGAAAAGCCACCAGCGATGGGCCCTGCGCGCGCTGACTTGCAGGTTTAAAAGGTTGAAGATGAAATCTCCACCCTCCATTCAGGCTGAAGACTTGACTTGGTCAATTGATCTAAGCGTGTATGTTGAGCCACGTACCCCTCTCCCAAAACTCACCGTTTTACTTACTCATTGAATGGACTGAATGAGTGTGAGTTTGAATCCTGGCTTGTGTGTGTTTTTCTTCCATTTTAATTGCTGAAGAGAATGCAAGTGGATCCAAGCGCCTGGGCCTATAAAGTCCTTGTTATTCACACCCCCTTTTTGTCCCAACCCAAGAATTAAGCTGTTAATACTTGCTATTTGCCACGCGCTTTTTATCAATTTCTCCTATTTTCTTTTATTTTGTGCATTTCATATGACTTAGAAAATAATTCATGAAAAATAGGAAATTAACTCAATTAATTCCAAACTTTTTTCCCCTGATTCATGATGGAATATAGAATTTTGTAGATTAAAAATATGAAGAATTCATGCATTTGTGATTTTATTTTAATTTTTTGAATATTAATTGATATTAAAATGGCCATGGTTGATACCTTGTCTTGTTGAATTTGGTTGGGGCATTGGGTGATGATTCTTGCCTTGATTTTTTGTGTGTAGCTAGCATAGATATGCATGTTCCCCTTAGATTTTTCTCACATTTTTGTGATGAAGTTAGGTGGTAGTTTTAAGTTTAAACTTTAGGTGCTCTATTTTTAGGGTTTATGCTTAGTACCTTGTGATCTAGGTTTTATTTCTAGGACTTGGTGGATGATTCAACCTCTGGATTTTGTATGGTAGATTCATGATTGAATTAGGGTCCCATAGTTATTTTTGTAGGATTTTACAATTGGTTTTAGTATTTTAGTTAGGACTAACTTTAGTACTAGGTTTTAGGTGATCCTAACTTGCTAATTCAATTAGATTGATTTCTTTAGTTCCCTTAGATTAGGGTTTTGCTTTTCTTGCTCTTGGATGATGTTGAAGACAAGCTTGGGGCTACTATGGAGTGCTTGAAGAAGCTTGGATGTGAAGATCTCCCTTCCTTTGGTGTAGTTTTGTTTAGGTGTTAAGATTAGGGTTTGCAGGCAGAGCTTCTAGATAGATTCTCTTCTTTCATAAACATGGAAGGTGTTGATCACTTCCATTCCTCCCTATGATATAAGTTCCCCTTGTGAAGGCCTCATCCCTCCTTTGGTAGGATGTGTGGCTCTTCACAAGTTGGTAGAACCTTTAAGGGTTCCTTTCTCAGATGATGGAGTGCTTAGTGGTGACCTTTGGTCTTCACTCTGCTGTCTATCATCCAAGCCCTGCTCTTGCTAGATGAATCTTTCTCCCTTGCTAGAGGATGGAATTACTTGTTAGAATATTGAATATGTTATAAGTTTCTACTTCCCTTGGTCTGAAGATTGCCATTGAAGCTGAAGCTTGAAGATCCAGAAGAAGAAGTTGACACTTGTGAAGGGAATCCAGTTAAGATCAGATGAAGGAGATGAAGCTTGAAGTTGGAGAACAAGTTGATACTTGTGATTGATGCCTTGAAAGCTTGAAGAAGCAAGTTGACACTTGCCATTGAAGATGAAAGACTTGAAGAGCAGTTGCAGACTGAGGACTGAGCTGCTGTCAGAAGATTGCTTTGCTGTGAAGCTGTAGAAGCTGTTGATCTGCTTTCTTTCCTGTCTGTTTGCTTTCTGTGCAACTGTATTGATGTGACTTGTTTGATTTGCTTGATGCATTAGAATACGTTCATATTTAGACTGATTTAAGCTAGGAGCATGATTGCATTAGAGGTTGAGCTGCTCCCTCTGCTTGTATTTTTACTGTATGGCTTTGCTTGCGGGTATTCGGTAGAGCCCAACTCCCTTGCCTATGTGGTTTGTGTTTGCTTGATGGCATTTTTACTTTTCTTCTGTATGATTACAGTTATTCATATCTGGCTTGAGGTTGAGATGAGCTTGTGGAGGCTGATGCCCCACACACATTTCCTCCCTCACTTGCATTGCATGCATTTTACAGTCGTTTACTGTTTACTGTTTAAGCTGATGCTTTATCTGTTTCTTTATCATTGACATGATCCCCTAGGAATCTCACTTCCTTTGATAAGGAAGTGGTGATTAGAACTTTAGGTTGAAACCTATGCATGATAACTTCTAGGAGTTCCCTGTTTCAAACCTCAACCATAGGATGAATCCTTGGCATGGCAACATTAGGACTTGATAGTACCCCCTTAGTTGAACCTGTCTGTTCTCTCTTCTCATCTCAAAACAAATCAAGATACAGTAATAAAGGTTAACTGACATCGTACGTTACGAGCCTTAAGCTATCTGAGAAAGGATTGTTGGAGAGTTTCTTTTCAACAGTCTGGATGTTTAGTATGGCACCCTTTGGGTGACATGCGACGCATTCATTCTCAGGTCATAGTCTCTAGTGCGATATTGGTTGCAAACATCCTGAAAAATAGTTCTTCCGTAAAAGACAGAAAATAAACTTCAAACCCTTTTTGCCCCGTGGGCCCATAATTCAAAGGAAGCTTTTCTGAAGAAAAGAGTGTCGTTAACTTTCAGTTCTACCGCAAACGGTAACGCCTAAGTCTCCAAGGGTCGAGCTGCGTACACCCAAACTGTTGGAACTGTCTGTTAACCCTACTCGATAAAACAGATGAATCTGAGTCCTCGTAATCTGTGTTATCCCGAACTACATAAGCTCTGATCTCTCATGTCTGTTGAGAGCACGTAGGCAAAATACTGATGTATTGGCGAGCCACCTTCCCCCATTTGTTACCTGTAGTTAGTCGAACTACGTTGACTCTGATTTCTCTCTCTAATGAGAATACGTAGGCATAAAGCGCGACGCTTTGCCGAGTCATTTTCTTTTCTTTTCAGACCAGCCTTGATAGGTAGATAATAAAACCAACCCGTCAGATAAACACAACAAGCGTGGATCCCATCGAGTACGATGGACGTGAGGGGTGCTAATACCTTCCCCTTGCGTAACCGACTCCCGAACCCAGACAATGGTTGCGATGACCTTGTCTTATACCATTTTCGTCAGGTTTCTCTGATTGTTTCCTTTCCTGTTCTGAGGGATAAATAACGAAAGGTGGCGACTCTTCTGTTTTGCCGGCACCTTATTTTCGCGGTAGCGACAGCTGGCGACTCTGCTGGGGACTTGATAGTTTCCTGGGGATCCAACGTTCCTTATACGAGTCAGTTTGGGGATCCAACGTCCCCTGCGAGAGTCAATCCTAGCGCTTGTATGATTACTTATTGGGTTGTGTTTGTTTATCGCATTTTATTTCCCGCACTTTATTTTCAGTATGATATGATTATCTGTGCTGTTGTGGGAGGGGCATTCTGATGAGTGAGAAGCCAGACCCAGGCTTTAGTGTACCTAGCATTAGTTGTGGAAATTAGTGGGCGCGTTCTTACTTTGCAGACACTAGTGTCTCATGAAATCCACGCTCAGACGAGGTTCTCCCGGTTGACTTCTTTTCCGGCCCTTTGGGCCTAAGGGATTGTTGGTTTGGAGGATTGTCGACTCTGGGGACCGATCATTTGGAATTCAGCTGAGTGAGGCCGCTTCAGGAGATGGTGATGCCACACCTTCTAGGTATCGTACCACCCCTCTTGAATGTTTGTGACACTGATGACCGCATAGGATGCCGAACTTGTGTCAGGTTAGGTCCCTACCTGTGAGCAGGGTCGGGTTTGTTGCAGGAAACCTTAACCTTCAGACTACCTGGTTCTCTTGATAGTGAATCAGTTTTGTTGGTATCATAGGCTATCATCATCAGATGTGTGTTTGTTCTTGACAGAGCAGAGTTATGGTCCTGTATCAGAGGTCCTTATTATCAGCTGTATTTGTTCTTGACAGAGCAGAGTTATAGCCCGACATCAGGGCTTCTTATCATCAGATGTGTATTTGTTCTTGACAGAGCAGAGTTATGGTCCTGTATCAGAGGTCCTTATTATCAGATGTATGTGTGTTCTTGACAGAGCAAAGTTATAGTCTGAAATCAGGGGTTTCTCCTCATCATCAGATATATGTGTGTTCTTGACAGAGCAGGTTTATGGTCCGATACCAGGGTTTTCTTCTTAACAGAGATAGGGTTGTTCTTGACAGAGCAGTATTGTGGTTTTGTTGATACAAAACCTTCATCTCTTCAACAACACAGTTGTCTTGATCTCCTGCTGCATGATTGCATTTTACATTGCTTTGCATACTCATTTGCATTTCATTAACGTGTGTCTAGATTGCAGGTACCGTTTCCCCCGGTTCAGGTTTTCTTGCATTCTATTGTGCTACTATGGGTTCTCTGAGGAAGACTGTGGCCTACAAGCTCCCCATTCCGTGAGAGGTGAATTCAGAAAGTCCTATGGGAAACTGCTCAGCCTGGTTCGTAAACCCTCTGTGTTTGAGTTGAATGGGTTGCACGCCCTGCTGCAGTTCTATGATCCTCCTTTGAGATGCTTTACCTTCCCAAACTTTATTCTCGCACCTACACTAGAGGAGTATGTTGATTTGTTAGGTGTGCCTATCAAGAGTCAGATGCCCTTTATTCATATGGATGTTGAGCCTAATTTGGCTATTCTGGATGCTCCGAGTTGGTCTTGTCTAGTTGGAACAGGGTTCCCGGTTTCTCCTTGCAGTTCTTAGTGGGAAAGGCCCAGCATTGCGCCAAAGACGGATGTTGGATCATGTTCAACGCCATCCTTGCTCTGTGCATATATGGCATCATTTTGTTCCCCAATATGCCCGACTTTGTAGACTTCGATGCCTTCCACATCTTTGCATCAGGGAATCCAGTCCCTACCCTGATAGGAGATGTCTATCATTCCGTCCACTACAAAAACAAGAACAGAAGGGGCAAGAATGTCTCATGCTGTGTACCCCTGCTCTATAGATGGCTTGATAGTCACCTACCCAAGAAGGGTCCCTTTGCTTCATCTGCAGCCACAACTGAGTGGTATGAGCGTTTGATGCGTCTATCAGCGGAGGATATTGCCTGGTTTGATAGAGATAGGTTGGGTACTAAGATCATCTTCAGCTGCAGCGGGTTTCCGAACGTGCCTTTGATAGGCAGGAAGGGCTGTATCAACTATAATCCATCTTTGCTGGTCCGACAATTTGCTTATGCTTTGAGAGCTCCGCCGAAGGATGAAGAGGTGCAGGAATCTCTGTACCTCACTGGTCTTCTAGAGGGGGATATGTTATCTATGCTTCAGCACGCTTGGAATGGTATCTGTAAGCGGGGTAAGCCATTGTTAGGGAAAAGCAATAGCCAAGCCTACGCTCCGTATGTGACCTGGATCAGAGCCAGAGCAGATATTATAGGGATGCCGTTTCCACCTGCCCAGCCAGAAAGCCCTCCAGTGATTGAAGAGCCTACCACCGTGCCCATTCAGCAGCATAATCAGGTGTTAGCTGAGAGAGATGAGCTGAAGAAGGCAAATGAAGAACTGGAGAAAGAATTGGCTCAACTCAGAAGCGAGAGAAGCGAAGCCGTCCATTCCTTTAAGAGGCAAACAGAGCTGGTGAACCAGTTAGGGACGGATTTGACTAAGCAGATGGCTGAGCGTGAGCGCTTGGGTCGGGACTTCAAAGCTGTCAATGACGTACTGGCCACCAAGAAGCAGCACTTGGATGAAGCGTACCGGAGAATATCCAAGTTTAATCAGCATTGGAAGGCCACCCTAGCCAACGGCAAAGAACGGGAGGATAAACTGAAACAACAGATCTCCAAGTTGAAAGCCCAGGTGAAGGCTGAGAAGAGGTCTGATGAAGAAACCGCTCGCAGATATGCCACTGAAGGCCTGCTAAACAAGGCTCTTGCTAACCTGAAGGAGCGCAAACTGACGTTTGAATCCAAGAAGCGGAAGCTAGAAGATTGTTTCGGCGAAGGAGCATGGGAAGACTCAGTTGAAGGTCTTCAATACACTATTGTGCGGAGGGAGTTACTCGTCGAAGGGTTGCTCACTCGGCCTGATCATCTAGAAATGAGGGATCTGTTAGAAGAGTTTCGAGCCCGTGGCCGTACTTGACTATATTTGTAATCCTTTTGTTTTGATCATTGTTGTATGCTGACCATCACCAGGCTTGTTGGTTGAGGTCATGCTATTGATTCTGCCTGTACTCAGTGACGTTGTGTACCGCCTTGATGGGCTTTCTTTATATATATGAGATGTTATTTCCATGACTGGACTCAGACTTCTTATTATCAGCACTGGCACTCAGGCACTAGGATCGGGGGGAAATCTCTCTAACGCATAGACACACGTTTGCATTTGCATGAAGCATCCGCATAACGAGCACTTTGTCGTTTTTTCTAACCCTTTTGTGTATACAGGTTGTTTCAGGTTGTCCCAGGATTGATCAAAGACCAATCCACCGTTATCCGACCAGAGCAAATCAAGCTAGAGCAATGGAACAAGTGCAGACTGACGTTCAGGAGCTCCGAGAGAGGATGGACCATATCATGGAGCTCATGCAAGTGGTTGCTAACGGCCAAGACCAGCTCAGAACATTGGTCCAGCCTATGATTTCAAGGGTCGACAACAATGGTGTACTCCATGGTGGGAATGTTCCAACCCCTCCACCTGTTGAAACTCCTCAGAATGGCATCCCCGTGACCGGGGGGAACGGTAGTGGTAACGGTAATGTGATTGCTAACTTGGGGCTCAATGGTAATACGACTGGCGTCGGCAATGGAAATTTTGAAGCTAATGTCAATGTTGGGCTGGGCAACGGCAACACAGTTGTCGGGAATCTGTACGGGCCTCAACCATGGTTAGAAGACCGTCAAGAAGATTTGTTCTCCTAGAAGGGTGCGGAAGGAGAGCTGACTGCTGAAGCACGTGTGAGGTTTAAGGCACTCGAGGACAAGATGAGGAATTTCGAGAACCGGAACAATATGGGTGTCGACGTGTCCAAATTGGGATTGATTGCTGACTTCAAGGTGCCTCCTAAATTCAAGGTACCCGACTTTGAAAAGTACAAGGGCACCACCTGCCCTCGCGTCCACCTGAGGTCATACTACCGGAAAATGTCCGCTCACTCTGAAGACGAGAAGTTGCTGATGCACTTCTTTTAGGATAGCTTGTCCGGGCCATCCTTGGAGTGGTACATGAGTTTGGAGCCTACCAATGTGCGCACATGGAAGGAACTTGCCGAGGCATTCGTGCACCATTACCAGTATAACGGTGACTTGGCTCCAAACCGAGTTCAACTGCAGAACTTGTCACAGAGGAACAACGAAGGGTTCAAAGAGTACGCCCAGCAGTGGCGTGAATTGGCAGCTAGAGTTCAGCCGCCAATGGTTGAACGGGAGCTTGTTGAAATGTTTGTAGCCACCCTCCCAGGGGTCTATTACGAGATATTGGTCAGTGGTATGTCTGGAAGTTTCTCAGATCTCATCATCACTGGCGAGCACGTTGAAAATGGGATCAAGTTGGGGAAAATTCAAGGTGGTGATCTATCCTCAGCTGGAGGAGGAAAGAAACCGTATGGTGGCAAAAGGAGGGAAGGAGAGACGAGTGTCGTGTCTAACGCTCGAAGGAAAGGTAAAGGCCCTCGCCAGCAGGTGGCTAGTATAACCATCCCTGCTATCCAACAACCCCAACCACAGCAGCAGCAGCCGAATCAGCAAGGGTACAGAAAGTATCACAACAGGGCACCTCTGTCAAGTCGTCACCTTGAGACACCGCCCATGTCTTATGCTCAGCTGTTACAGACTCTGCTTCAGTTACAACTAATCCAGAAGAGAACCCTGGCTCCCTTGACAGGGGCACCTCCGCCAGGTTACGATGCAAATGCAACATGTGAGTTTCACTCGGGGGCACCAGGCCACACGATAGAAAACTGCAAAGCCTTCAAGCATAAGGTGCAAGATATGGTGGATGCTAAGATCATCAATTTCTCAGATAATGTGCCAAATGTCACGAAGAACCATATGCCGAATCATCGGGGAGGTGGGGTGAATGCCATTATTGAGGACGAGAATTTGGATGTGTTGACTGACGTCAGAGATTTGAAGACACCGCTCAGCTTCGTTAAAGCCAAGCTGATGAAGAGAGGCTTCTTTCCAGGTTGTGGAGAACTATGTATGGGCTGTGCGACTCGTCCTGATGGATGTGAACAGCTGATAGAAGGGATTCAGAGTCTGATGACCGAAGGAATCTTGCAGTTTAGCCGATGGGCCGAATATGGAGCTGGAGAGGTAATGCTGAAGCAAGATGATGAGGTTGCCACCATCACCATCCCTCGTCGGACGATCACTATTTCTGCACCCAGACCGCCCATGATTACCATCACCAAGGCTGGGCCGATACCTTTTGAAAGCACCAATGCTGTCCCATGGCATTATGGGGCCGACGTCTATTGTAATGGACAGAAGTTGGAGCTAGAAACATCTGGGCAGTCTATGGATAACTTAGTGGGAATTGGCGCAATCACGCGCAGCGGAAGAGTATTTGCTCCACCTGAGATTATGGCCGAAAAAGCGGACAGAGCTGAAGTAACCGATAAGGGAAAAAGTAAAGTCGTTGAGGAAACCCCTCGTGGGGTAGAGAAGGACTTACTTGTAAAGGAAGCTGAAGAGTTCATGAGGTTGATCAAGAAGAGTGATTACAAGATCGTGGATCACCTCCATCAAACACCCTCGAAAATTTCAATCCTGAATTTGTTGCTGTGTTCGGAGTCACATCGCAACGCACTGTTAAAGGTTTTGAATGCTATGTATGTACCGCAGGAAATATCGGTCAACCAGTTGGAAGGGGTCGTAGCCCACGTGAATGCTGGAAACGGGTTAGGGTTCGCTGACCTGGAGCTGACGGCGAAGGGAAGAAACCACAACAGTGCCCTGCACATCTCGATAGAGTGTAGGGGAACGATTATGTCTCATGTGTTGGTGGACACAGGGTCGTCACTCAATGTTCTTCCGAAGAAAGCATTGATGAAGTTAGATACTCGAGGATTGATTTGCACACCTAGTGACTTGGTTGTGAAGGCTTTCGATGGAACCAAGCGTCATGTCTTCGGAGAGGTAACATTGCCAATCCAAGTGGGGCCGGAAACATTCGACGCAGTCTTCTACATTATGGACATCATGCCTGCCTACAGCTGTCTCTTAGGCCGGTCATGGATCCATTCTGCTGGCGCCGTGACCTCCACGTTGCACCAGAAGCTCAAGTATGCTGTCGGAGGCAGCATCGTGACTGTTTGTGGCGAGGAGGACATAATGGTGAGCCATTTGTCATCCTTCAAGTATGTTGAGATGGATGGGGAAATCCACGAAACCCTATGTCAGGCGTTCGAAGCCGTTAAATTCAAGAACGTGGCTCTAGTAATGATTGAGAAACCAGAGATGACTCTCTCTTCCTTCAAGGAAGCCCGGGCCGTTGTTCAAGCCGGATCTACCCCAGGTTGGGGCGAATTCTAGAGATACCTAACAAGCAAGACAAGTTTGGGTTAGGATACTCTCCTGCGGCTGAAGCCTCCTCTTCTCGCAGTGCGTCACGAGGTAAAGGGCCGATCCAGTTTACCAACGGCGGGGTGATATTTGAAAGTGTCAACGTGGTGTCTGAAGACGGCAAAGACAGTGATTGCGACCTAGACTCTTGGATCCAGACAAGCAAGCCAGGCGAGAGCTTCAACAACTGGTCCATCAGGGATACCATCCAAGTGACAAGCAAAGAGTAATGATTTACTTTCTCCAATCATTGTACAACCCTATGTCCTGCCCGGGGCATAGTGGTTTTATTGTCAGGGCCTTGTTTGGTTATGTACATGCGTTTTACCAATAAATCAAAAGGCGTTTTTCTTCGCATTCAAATGTTGTGATCTCTGTTATTCCTATTTTATATTTGTTTTGAAAAACAATAAAATGGCAATAGGGTTTGTGCTAACCTACATATCTTTGTTTTAAGCTTAACCCTTGTTATTGCAGGATCCACATAACAGATGACATCGACTCTGGACCTTCTACGACTCACTTCGACTTCGATTGCCCGATC
The DNA here is from genome assembly GCA_963859935.3 of Lathyrus sativus. Classification (NCBI taxonomy): domain Eukaryota; kingdom Viridiplantae; phylum Streptophyta; class Magnoliopsida; order Fabales; family Fabaceae; genus Lathyrus; species Lathyrus sativus. The sequence goes on along the minus strand of OZ012736.1, from coordinate 45,249,563 downwards.
TATCAAGCCGAAGAAGAGATTGATGAAGACGAAGACCTTCCCGAGGAGTTGGCCCGCTTGTTGAAACAAGAAGAGAAAGTTATTCTGCCTCACGAGGAAGAGATTGAGATTGTGAATCTGGGTTCTGAAGAACTTGTCAGGAACGTCAGGATAGGGGCCGTATTGCAGAGTGATGTCAAGCAGAGATTGGTCGAGATGCTGAGAGAGTATAGTGACATCTTTGCTTGGTCATACAAAGATATGCCCGGACTTGATACTGACATCATGGTCCATCACTTGCCGCTGCGAGAAGATTGTCCTCCCGTTAAGCAGAAGCTTAGAAGGACACGACCAGATATGGCCGTTAAGATCAAAGAAGAAGTGCAGAAGCAGCTTGATGCTGGCTTCTTAGCGGTCACCACTTACCCTCCGTGGGTCGCCAACATAGTGCCTGTACCGAAGAAGGACGGTAAGGTGCGAATGTGCGTCGATTACCGGGATTTGAATAGGGCGAGCCCTAAAGATGATTTCCCGCTCCCCCATATCGATGTGTTGGTTGACAATACAGTTCAGTTCTCCGTATTTGCGTTCATGGATGGCTTCTCCGGCTACAATCAGATCAAGATGGCGCCGGAGGACATGGAGAAAACTACGTTTATTACACCTTGGGGAACGTTTTGCTACAAGGTAATGCCTTTCGGTCTGAAGAACGCAGGGTCCACTTATCAACGAGCAATGGTCACTTTGTTTCATGACATGATTCATCATAAGATTGAAGTCTATGTTGATGACATGATTGCGAAGTCCCAAACGGAGGAGGGACACCTGGTCAATTTGCTGAAGCTTTTTGAGAGGCTTAGGAAGTTCAGGTTGAGGCTGAATCCTAACAAGTGTACTTTCGGAGTACGGTCTGGAAAACTACTGGGGTTTCTCGTGAGTGAAAGAGGCATTGAGGTTGATCCTGCGAAGATTAAAGCAATACAAGAAATGCCAGCGCCAAAAACATAAAAAGAAGTTCGTTGTTTCCTGGGCAGAATAAACTACATTGCAAGGTTTATCTCTCAACTCACGGCCACGTGTGAACCGATGTTCAAATTACTAAAGAAAAATCAGGCGATTATCTGGAATGAGGATTGCCATAAGGCATTTGATATGATAAAACAGTATCTGCAGGAACCTCCGATCTTGATACCCCCAGTGGCCGGAAGACCCTTAATCATGTACTTGACAGTTCTTGAGAATAGTATGGGGTGTGTTCTCGGTCAGCACGACGAGACGGGCAGAAAGGAGCATGCCATTTACTATTTGAGTAAAAAGTTCACAGAATGTGAATCTCGTTACTCGATGCTGGAGAAGACGTGTTGTGCACTAGCCTGGGCTGCCAAACGTTTACGACAGTACATGCTCAATCACACCACCATGCTAATTTCCAAGATGGATCTGATCAAGTACGTCTTTGAGAAGCAAGCGCTTTCAGGCAGGATTGCCAGATGGCAAATGGTGTTGACAGAATATGACATTCAGTACATTTCTCAGAAGGCCATCAAAGGAAGCGTATTGTCTGAGTACCTTGCCGAACAGCCAATCGAAGATTACCAGCCAATGAAATTTGAATTCCCTGATGAGGATATCATGTTTCTCAAGGTGAAAGATTGTGATGAACCGTTGCCCGACGAGGGGCCAGACAGGAAATCCCAGTGGAAATTGATATTTGACGGGGCGGTTAATTCTTATGGAAGTGGCATCGGGGCGATCATCACAACTCCTCACAGATCCCACATCCCGTTTACTGCGAGACTGACGTTTCCGGTCACCAATAATGAAGCGGAGTACGAAGCATGCATCATGGGTCTAGAAGAAGCAATTGATTTGAGAATCAAGAACCTAGATGTATATGGTGACTCGGCACTTGTGATTAACCAGATTAAAGGGGAGTGGGAGACTTGTGTCGCTACTGCGAAAATCGGCGCCGGCTGACAGAAGAGTCGCCACCGTGCGTTATTTATCCCAAAGGAGGGAAAGGAAACGCTCGAAGTAAACCTAACGCAAAGACGGGAAAATGTATGGTCATCGCAACCAAAACCTGGGTTCGGGAGTCGGTTACGCAAGGGGAAGGTATTAGCACCCCTCACGTCCATCGTACTCGATGGGATCCACGCTTGCTTGGTTCGTACGGATTACACTTCTATCTAAACTAAAGGATGAGGTCTGAAAAGATAAGAAAACATGACTCGGCAAAGCATCGCAATTTATGCCTACGTATTCCCGTCTGGAACGAGAAATCAGAGTCAACGTAGTTCGCCTACCTACGGGAAAGGAGGGGAAGGTTGCTCGCTAGGACACTGCATCTTATGCCTACGTACTCCCACACTGCATGGAAGATCAGAGCAAACATAGTTCGGGCTACGCACGACACAAGCTGTTCAAGTGTCTTTTATGAAAAATCTCACCTTAAACAAGGGTTTTCTTATTGCAAAAAGGTTGATGTTTGTTCAAATCTTTTGACGGAAGAAATGAATTGATCTCTGTTATAACCTTTATTAATGTTTTTCTGTTGTTTTGAAGGAAGAAGAGATGACACTCTACAAATCCTAGGGTTGAAAAGGGGATAACAATCTACCCTAATGTTATCATGCATGGGTTAAGACCTAATGTCTATCATGCTCCTCTCTTGCGCAGAGAGAAACAGAGATCCTAAGGGAATAGACGGAAACAGAAACGGCAGATATATATACAATAAAGCAGTAAAATGCATGAATGCAACAGTACAAGCGAGGCAAGGGAGTCCCACTCAACCTCAAACCTGAAAAACAATAGGCAAAAGTGAACAGGATTCACTTTCAACCCAGCAAGTTAAACAGCAAACAATACAGTCCGGGAAATTCACACAATACATCAAAAATTAAAACAGCAAAAGCTAAACAGCAAAGCAATCTTCATCAGCATCTGGCTTCATCTTCAGGCTTTAAGCAGACATCAGTCTTTATCTTCACAGCTTCAAGCAAACCTCAGACTTTATCTTCAATCTCCCAATGGCTTTTCTTCAAGTCCCAATCTCCAAGCTGAGGAATCAATCACAAGAGTGAACTGGGTGTTAAGCAATTAGTTGACCACCAAGGGTGGCAAACAGACTGCTATCAACACATAAAATATTTCTCTCAAGAGTTCTATCCCTTATACACTATCACCAAGCCTTCCAAGGGAAGGGGGTGAGTGTCTTAGAGAGACTCTGCATCACAGAGAAGGATGGAGGCAATCAAGACCTTCCATGTTTGAGAATCAAGTTTGCTACTCTAGAGCTCTGCCTAACTCCTAGATCTTAGAAACTTCAACAGCTGCCAGCAAGGGATACTCCTTATCAACTCTGGAAGTTGATCTTCAGTCTCTGATCTTCAAATGGGCTTCATCATCAGTCTTCAGCTCAAACCCCAAGCCCCAAACAAACCCAATACCCCACACAGACAAATGATAACCCTAAAGAGGGCACACCACACAATCAATCAAATATAAGCAATATACTAGTAGCAGTAGGGGAATACTAATATTTTCTAAGGGATCTATTAACTACCCATAACCCCTATAGTCCCATACCCCAAAAAAAATCAAATCAAAATTCCTAAAAGAATTAATCTATCTCACATATGCTCACCTAAAACCCTAATTTTAACCACTCTAATCTCACCTAATCAAATCACCTAAAAATTAATCCTAAAAATATGAATTAAATCCTATATACAAGTTGAGGTCCTAAGCTAATCAACCTAAAAAGAATGAGTCCTAAATCTAAAGGGAACTATTAGATCTAAAATCAACAAAATTAGGTACCAAACTAAACTCATTAAAAAGCTATTTAAAAGAAAAATGCACAAAAAATATTAAAACAAAATAAAATGCTATTTTTATTATCTATTATTTTTCTTAACAAAATTATTGATCTACCACAAAAAGAACCAATTAAAAACAAGCTATTTTCAATTTTATATGATTTTTTAAAAGTGCTAAAATATTAAAAGAAAACAAAAATCACAAAAAGAATTAAATTGGGGAGGGGGTGCTACTAGCAGATGCGCCTAGTTATATTCTCCATATGGGCCATAAAGGGGAGGCGTGAATAACAAGTACGCAGGGCCCAACATGCATCAGAAAATGAATTAAAAAATAAAACGAAAAACATTAAAAGCTCGGTGCAAAAAGCAATAAATCTCAGTTCATTTTGTTGGGCTTCTCAAAAGGGGGTGGGGATAGTGTTCTGAATCCAGGCCCATGGTGGTGTGTTTAATGAAACGCATCGTTTCGCTTTGAGTCAATTCCCTCCGTTTTCGTCTTTGAATCTGGACCATTGGATGAGATTAAAATGTCAAATATTCAGGGTGATCTGACGGTGCATGGTCATCGTCCCCAATCAACACCTAGGGTTTGCAGGATTCGTATCTCCCATGCATGAACTTCCATCATCCCATACTCTCTCAATTCTTCATGGAATTAAAAACTTCCAAAACCAAAGTTGCCCTAAAAACTGCCAGGAACAAGACTACACTCATAGTTTCACCTAAAACCTCCTACATCTCATCAACAGAAAGCATGAATGCACGGGTTCAACCAAATTACACTGAGATTAATCATGACAATTCCAAATTCTAATGGCACCAATGCACTCTCCATGTTTCACTGATCTCCGCAAGCTATTACACGATCTTTAAAACCTACTACATAACCTAATCTTGATCATCAAAGTTTTAACATCCTGCCATTAAACCTCATAGAACCTTCTCAATCTTTCTGAAAATAGTCATCTAACCTAACCTAACATTCTTACCCTAACAATCTAACCTAACAACACCTAATTATGGAGATAGAAGAGAAATCACCAACCTGCTTAGTAGCTATGGCAGAGGTGGTTACAGATGGATTCAATGCTTGTAATCCTTCAAGAATGGTCCTTGCTTGATGCTATGGCTTCTGTTTGCAAAAAGTTGGAAGAAAAGTGCTTGGATTGTGAGATTCGAATCTGATATGGATCTTTGCAATCTCCACCTTAGAGCTTCAATCCTCCATTGATGTACCTCTGAGCTTGCTTGTATGCACTCACTATCTTCAATGGATGATGGATGAAGAAAAGGGATGAACAGAATTGATCTTGAATATAGGTTTTCACACTTTCTTACAATGGAAGCAACAATGGAATTCACTCTCTTCTCTCTCTCTTTTCACCAACCCCTTGCACCAATGATCCACCCTCATTATATAGATGATGATGGACAGATCTAGAAGTTTCTGGATGCCTCTAGGATGATTCTAGAATGTGGTGGAAATTCATGGAAATTCTCATGTAATGACACTTTGAAAATATCACTCATCTCATGCACACACCTTTATAAACTTGTGTTAAAATCTCCTTACATGAGATATTAGGAGTGGTATGTGTGAAAACCAAGCCTTTCCTTGCCTTGTGTTGAGTTATGCAAAGTTGCCTTATTATGCAAGTAACATGATTACAAAGCAAGTCCAAAATTCAAACCCTAAATCAAAAAAGTGGCTGAACCAATGTCTTTAAAATGATGTTTGGATTCAATTTGGTATACTGGATGACCCATTTTGGATTTGTAGATCTCTCAAACCAATTTTTCATTTCAACTTTTTCAACTTATATGCCTTTTTTAGGTCATTTTTCACCAACTTTGGTCAAGTCTTGTTTTATGCATTTACAAACTTTCATGACTTATTTTCTAGACTTAAAATGACATTTTGAGCAACTTTGATGTTGTGAAGTTTTCCATTTGAAGCTTCCTTGTATGAGTTTTAGGCATAGGCTAAGAATGACCTGTAATTCTTAGATGACCAAAATACCCTTTGCTTGCCAAGACCATAAGTATAGTTCCACAAATCATATGAAGGCATACCATACCTTTATAGAAAGCTAAGACAATAAGGAACAACTCTCATGTTGGCCAGAAATCCATTTGAAATCTCCTTGAAGTTCAAAAGTTGCTTGGAATACAGACAACTTTCACAGACAAATTTCAGTGTCCTCAGATGACCTGTAACTTGCAAGAGCTATAACTTGAGTTCTATAAATCATCTTGATGACTTCCACCACTAAAATTAAATCTATGAAGATACTCTACAAGTTTCATGTGGACCAAGAATTCATATGAAGCTTGCATCTTGAGTTACACTGCTTTGAAGTTTGACCTAAATCAGGGGATTTTACACTGAAACCCTAATTTAGTAACTCCAGTTCTCCTTGACTCCTTCTGATCTTTCTTTAGCACAACATCATATCCATATCCATATAGCAAATAATGAATCCCACATTCTTCAAATGCCCCTTGATGCCCTTCAAAACACTTCTTTGACCTAGGATTGACCTAGTGTTGACCCTAGTTGGCTGACTTCAACTGAGGCTCTTGCAATCATTCCAATGACTTGGCTCCCCTCAAAAATGATCATCTAGACTCTTCATAACATCCATACACACCTCATGCTCTTGGCTCATGACTCACACTTCCTCTTATGATCCCCAAACAACCTCAAGATAGGAGAGAACTCATTGATCAACCTGTCAACTCTTCAAAGCTCAAATTCTTCCCTGATGGCCTGAGTAGTCTTGAATATGAATGAAACCCTTGAATATGCCTCTTGAGATAAGAATAGCACTTGATCCCCTGATTAAGATAGTTTGCCTATGCTATGTAATGCAGATGAATACCCTATGTACATGATGCTAATGCAAATGACTATGCAATTGAAACATAAACCTAGGTTAGAAAAGGTTGGGCAAATTTTGGGGTGCAACAGCTGCCCCTATTCAAGCGTCTTGGACCCGACTGGATGAAGAGCGCGCAGCCTTCAGACATTCGAGGTACGAGACGGTTGAATACAAAAGAACCCGGAAATTTGCCAACCGAAAAAATAAATTGCGAAAACGACTACTGCTTGGGAAAAACCCTTCAGAGAAAATGGCTTCTGTTGCCACAACAACAACTAGCCATCCATCTGTCAAATAATCTGATGTCGTCCGCAGACTACTCCATTCTGAAGAAAGGAGCATACACCACACAACGAGAAATTGTTGATATCACTTATCAACCTCTGTTGATCTCACTTATCAACTTCTGTTGATCTCACTTATCAACCTCTGCACACGCTAACCAGCGGGAGAATATTGACTTCACTTGTCATGTTGATTTCACTGATCAACCTTTCGTATCCTGAAGCAACGAGCAAACACTTAACCAAGCGAGACAATGTTCGAAGACATGAACAACCAACTCTGCGGGGAAATGAGAAACTTAAACAAGTAACTCTGAGGACAATTCTGACGACGGCGGTCAAACACCTGCTGGGGAAATTGGAAACTTAACCAAGTACCCTAACGAGAATAACCTTGTTGAAAAATACGAGGAATTTAACCAAACAACTCCTGTAGCAAGCTCCCTGCTGGGGACTATGAGGGACTTAACCAAGCAACCCATTGAAGTAACACCCTGCTGGAGAACATAACTCTGTCGGGGGAATTGCGGATAGCCACCCGAAAATCTGCATTACCGCCTTCTAATCCTGACTCCGCAGCATCCTGAGAAAGATTCAGCTGGGAAATACAAGTAACTTAACCAAGCGACTTGTCAAAGAATACCCTGTCGGAAACTACGAGGAACTTAACCAAGCATCTCGCTGAAGATCACTCCGCTGGGGATTACGTCTCTACTAGGGTAACTGTGGGTGACCACCCAAAATCTGCGTCATGCCATTCCCACAGCACTCTGAGAAAGGACTCGGCTGGGGAAAAAGAGAAATGCTTGACCAAGCAACTCTGCTAGGGGAATATGCCATGACGAACACGATCACTACATGTCGTATGCCATAAATCCACAAAACCGCTACGAACACGATCACTGCGTGTTTCGATACCACAAACAAAACCACATAATGGGACAAACACGACGAACACGATCACTGCGTGCTGCGTTACAATCACATCGACCATGAATCCAACCGGATGAGATAAACACGATCACTACGTGCCAGACGGAATAAACCCACATAGAAGAGGCGAACATGTTCACTGCGTACTTCAACCACCAATATAATGAACACGATCACTGCGTGTGCTGCAATAGGACAAACACGACCACTGCATGCTATACGAATACGATCACTGCGTATCCTGAACACGATCACTGCGTGTTTAAACACGATTACTGCGTGTTTGAACACGATCACTGCGCGTTCTGAGCCACGATCCTCTTGACTGGAGAAAACACGATCACTGCGTGTTGTGCGTCTCGACTAACCCACATAACTGGACGAATACGATCACTGCATACTCTAACCATACATTGGGCGAACACGATCACTGCGCGCTTCATGTCACGACCCTCTTGACTGGAGGAAACACGATCACTGCGTGCTGTGACACTACTTCCGACATGGGACAAATACGATCACTGCGCACTTCGGCCACTAACAACCAGATGAACACGTTCACTGCGTGCCTCACCCTATACTCAACCCGCATAACAGACGAACACGTTCACTGCGTGCCTCACCCTATACTCAACCCGCATAACAGACGAACACGATCACTGCGTGTCAATCTATGACCACTGTATAACGGACGAATACGATCACTGCGCATATCGACCAACAAGCATCACATGATACGGTAAACACGACCACTGTGTGTCCTGCTTAATAAACCCCGAGATGATACCAACACGATCACTGCATGCCTTACAAAACAATCTTCTTAGATCGGGACGAATACGGTCACTGCGCCATTCGACCACAGATACACATACCAAGATCAACACGATTACTGCGTGTCCTACAACATGAACCCCGTAGATGGTATGAATACGATCATTGCGTACTTTGACCACTAATCCTCATCTTAAAATCAACACGATCACTGTGTGTCTTACAATATGAACCCCATATCTGGTACAAAATACGATCACTGCATACCTTGACCACAAATTAACATCTTCCTGGAACCACGATTTCACTTATCGGCAGGGAGCAACATATCTGAAACTGAAGAGGTAACCACCTGGCTTATGTTTCAAAATGCGCGTTTGATAATGACATAATGCTTCCACACAGCATGGAAATGTTACGTGCTCGTGTAAAATGCAAATGCTCATGATGCATGCTTATGCAAAGAGTTACTTCAGCAAAATAAATGCTGAAGACGAACTGGATCCGATGGGGATGACCGGAATACTACCGATACACTTCCAACAAAATAAATGTTGGAAAGATGAACTAACTCCGCTGGGGATGACCATCCTGCTGAGAAGATAGCTCACGAACTCAAAACTCCAAAATCTGCTGAAGACGATCCTCCTGACGAGTAAGAGCGACTGGCTGGGGAAAGAAAGGACAATCGCTAGGGAAACTCCTTTTAGCAGCTCCAACCACCTGATCGCACACTGTGGGGAACCTCTCCTGCTATCACTGAGCTGGGGAAATCATCCCGCTATCACTGAGCTGGGGATCGAACTACACATTTTGATTTGCACGAAGGTACATTGATCTTTTCCTTTGACGCAACCTCCGCTCTCCTGGGGAGACAACATTCAATCTTGCCTGGGCGACCTTACTAGGGAAGGACACAACATTCATCCTCTGGAGAGGGTACCTGCCTGCCATGGACTCTGGCGGGGAACTTTGCGAGCTCTTGAATACCTGCAAAAGTCAACGAGCAGACACAAGGCAATCTATGCAAATAGAAACATCTTGGTGATCACCCATGACAGCCATTCAGGTAACTTTTTGGTTTTAACAATCATGGGCCGAGGCCTGCCTGGTTACACGCATGTAAGTTTATCAAAAACATCGGCGCTTTTTACAAACAAAACTGTAAAAAATTAAAACCAAAGTCACACACTACACTGAATAAAACACTTTATTGATAACGGCCTGAGAATAGGCAAGATTTGTACATCGGATGCAACTCCTGAAAAGAGGTAGTCACACATAAACAAAATGCAAAAGTATACAAATATACAGAATAAAATTTGTACACATGTCGGCAACGTGTTACAGACGAACACCATGAACCGATCCTCCTATGACTCGTCAGACTCTGACGCTTTCCCGATCTTTTGTCTTCGGAAGAGATTGCCTTAGATAGTTGACCCCCAGATGCTCCCAAACTGCTAATAATCAAACTCGGACCGCAGTCATTAGCTTCTCAAATCCCTAACTTTTGCGTGAATCTCCCTTTGCGGGTTTTCGATTCACCGGGATACCCTTTTTTACCGAAGCCGCCCAGTGTAGGTTTTCGACTTCGCGGGTGTACATTTTTTCCATTATATCCCTAACTTTTGCCCGAACCTTTTTATTCTGTTTTTTGGTTCGCCAGGATGCCCCATTTTTGCTTGGACTCTCTTTTTACTGTCCAGCGGGTCAATTTTAAGCAAAGTATTTTTTAACTGCGTCCGAGTTCACAGGGGACGAAAATTCTTCACCGTCCATGGTGGACAACAATAAGGCTCCTCCGGAGAAGACCTTTCTCACGACGTATGGACCTTCGTAATTGGGAGTCCATTTGCCCCTGTGATCCGATTGTGGTGGGAGAATCTTCTTCAGCACAAGATCACCCGTCTGAAAGCTTCGAGGTCGAATCTTCTTGTCGAACGCTTTCTTCATCCGGCTCTGATACAGCCTACCGTGTGCAATGGATGCCAATCTTTTCTCATCTATCAAGCTCAGCTTATTCAATCTACTTCTCACCCATTCTGCCTCGTCCAGCTTAACATCAAGCAAAACCCTCAAAGATGGTATCTCAACCTCCAACGGCAGGACAACCTCCATGCCATATACTAGTGAGAACGGTGTTGCCCCGGTTGATGTACGCACTGTAGTACGATAACCGTGCAAAGCGAATGGCAGCATCTCATGCCAATCCTTATACGTTACCACCATCTTCTGAACAATTTTCTTTATGTTCTTGTTGGCCGCCTCAACAGCGCCGTTCATCTTGGGTCTGTAGGGAGATGAATTATGATGCTCGATCTTGAAATCCCGACAAAGATCTTTCATCATCTTGTTGTTCAAATTCGAACCATTATCAGTAATGATTCGCTCAGGAATACCGTATCTGCAAATTATATCCCTCTTGATAAATCTGGCCACCACCTGCTTTGTCACATTGGCGTAAGATGCTGCTTCCACCCACTTGGTGAAGTAATCGATCGCCACCAGAATAAAGCGATGCCCATTAGAAGTAGTAGGCTCAATCTTGCCGATCATATCGATTCCCCACATGGAGAAAGGCCATGGAGAAGCCATAACATTCAGTGGACTGGGTGGCACATGGATCTTATCAGCATAGATCTGGCATTTGTGACACCGCTTGGCAAACATGAAACAGTCAGTTTCTATCGTCAACCAATAATACCCCGCTCGCAGCAACTTTCGGGTCATAGCATGTCCACCAGCATGTGTACCAAAAGTTCCTTCATGGACTTCTTTCATGAGTAAATTGGCTTCCTTCTCGTCTACACATCGGAGGAGTACCATATCGTGGTTCCTTCTATACAAAACGCCGTCGGGATTCAGATAGAAATTGCCTGCTAATCTCCTTAGAGTCATCTGATCGCGACTGGATGCCCCAGCCGGATATTCCTTATTCTTCAGGAAATTCTGTATGTCGAAATACCAAGGGTTACCGTCAGATGCTTCATCAATTGCAAACACAAAGGCCGGCCTATCAAGGCGAGAGATGACAATGCTGGGAGCCTCATTCCAGCGGTTGACTTTATACATCGAGGATAACGTTGCAAGGGCGTCCGCCATTTGATTCTCCGCCCGAGGTACATGATGAAACTCCACCCTATCAAAGAAAGGTAGCAACCTTCTCGCATAATTCATGTACGGTACCAGATTAGGTTGACGCGTCTCCCACTCTCCCTTAATCTGATTCACAACCAATGCTGAATCCCCATATACATCCAGATTCTTAATCCTCATATTGATAGCCTCCTCTAACCCCATAATACAAGCTTCATACTCGGCTTCGTTATTCGTCACTGAAAAAGTCAATCTGGCTGTGAACGGGATGTGCGACCCGTGGGGAGTTGTAATGATTGCCCTGATCCCACTACCATACGAATTGACAGCCCCATCAAAAATCATTTGCCACTGGGAACTCCGCTCAGGCCCTTCACTAGGCAACGGCTCATCGTAATCTTTAGCTTTCAAGTACATTATGTCCTCATCAGGGAACTCAAACTTCATAGGCTGATAATCCTCAATCGGCTGTTCGGCGAGATATTCGGACAGAACACTTCCCTTAATGGCCTTCTGGGAAACATACTGGATATCGTATTCTGTCAATACCATCTGCCATCTAGCAATCCTTCTAGAGAGCGCTTGCTTCTCAAACACATATTTGATTGGATCCATCTTCGATATCAGCATGGTTATATGATTTAGCATGTATTGTCTTAGACGTTTGGCAGCCCACGCCAATGCACAACACGTCTTTTCGAGCATAGAGTATCGAGATTCACAATCTGTGAACTTTTTACTCAAGTAGTAAATTGCATGCTCTTTCCGCCCTGCCTCGTCATGTTGACCGAGAACACAACCCATACTGTTCTCAAGAACCGTCAGATACATAATCAGTGGTCGTCCCGCTACTGGGGTTATCAACACCGGAGGTTCCTGCAAGTATTCTTTTATCTTTTCAAATGCTCTTTGGCAATTGTCGTTCCAGACCACCGCTTGATCTTTCTTTAACAGCTTGAATAATGGTTCACACGTGGTCGTTAGGTGAGAGATGAACCTAGCAATGTAATTCAACCTCCCTAAGAATCCACGGACTTCTTTTTCGGTTCTCGGTGCTGGCATTTCTTGAATAGCTTTTATTTTTGCAGGATCGACCTCGATTCCTTTCTTGCTCACAATGAACCCCAGTAGCTTCCCGGATCTTACTCCGAAGGTACATTTATTAGGATTCAGCCTCAGCCTGAATTTCCTCAGCCTCTTGAACAACTTCAGCAGATTAACCAGATGTTCTTCCTCTGTTTGAGACTTGGCAATCATGTCATCGACATACACCTCGATCTCTCTGTGCATCATGTCGTGAAAAAGCGTCGTCATAGCCCGCTGATACGTTACCCCAGCATTTTTCAAACCAAAGGGCATCACCTTGTAACAGAAGGTTCCCCACGGGGTAATGAAGGTCGTTTTTTCCATATCCTCCGGAGCCATTTTGATCTGGTTGTACCCCGAAAATCCATCCATGTAAGAGAATACCGAAAACTGAGTCGTGTTGTCAACTAACACATCAATATGCTGTAGCGGGAAATCATCCTTCGGGCTCGCTTTATTTAGATCCCTATAATCAACGCACATTCGAACCTTGCCGTCTTTCTTTGGCACAGGCACGATATTAGCGACCCAAGTGGGATAAGTGGTAAGAGCCAAGAATCCAGCATCCCATTGCTTCTGCACTTCTTCCTTTATCTTTACAGCCATGTCAGGACGAGTCCTTCGGAGTTTCTGCTTCACAGGCGAGCAATCTTCCTTCAACGGCAGACGATGAACAACCATATCGGTATCCAAACCCGGCATGTCCTTGTAGGACCAAGCAAATATATCACTGTATTCACGCAGCATCTCAATAAGCTCTCGCTTGATGTCGACCTGCAGTGCGGCCCCTATACGGATATTCCTGACGCATTCTTCAGACCCCAAGTTGACAATATCAATCTCTTCCTGGTGAGGCAGAATGACTCTCTCCTCTTGCTTCAATAATCGACTAAGCTCCTCTGGTAGGTCACTATTCTCCACAATCTCCTCCTTAGCTTGGAAGATCGGATGCTCGAAGTCTAAACGAGTCATAGGGAGTTTTTGGTCGGTGTCATCTGAAAATTCATGAATCCTGCGAGGGAAACGGTTAAGTGCTTCAAAATGATGTACAAGCAAAATGCATAACCACGCTGCCATTTTATTGAAAAATAAAATAAAACAGAAAGAAAAGGATCACAACATTTGAATGTAAAAAACACCGTCATTTATTGATCATGCAAACATACAGGTAAACAGTTACGCCCTAAGACAAGATCTTCGATGCCCCGGGCAAGGCATGTGATCATACAATGATTGAAAAAACAATGCATTACTGTTTGGTGACTTGGATGACGTCCTGGATGGACCAGTTGCATAGGCTTTGCCCTGGCGTGCTGGGTCGAATCCATGAGTCCATGTCGCAATCGCTATCCACTTCCTCCGTATCAGACACAACATTAATCCTTTCGAAGCTAACTCCTCCAGGCGTGAACACGACAGGTCCCTTGTACTTAGGCGCACTCTGCGAGGAAGATGGGAGGTACCCCAAGCCATACTTGTCTTGCTTCACTGGGATGTCCAGAATCTGCCCCCACTTCTGAGTCTCTCCTGCTTGTACCAATGCCTTGGCTTCTTTATATGAGGAGACGACCACCTCTTGCCCTTCACTCTTCACCGGAGCTTCTTCTTTAACCTTCACCTCCTCGAACGCTTGACACATCGTTTCATGAATCTCTCCATCTACCTCCACATACTTGAAGGAAGATAAATGACTGACTAAAATATCCTCTTCGCCACACACCGTCACAATACTCCCCTCAACCATATATTTCAGCTTCTGATGGAGCGTAGAAGTCACTGCCCCAGCGGCATGAATCCAAGGTCTCCCGATCAAATAGCTATATGTGGGCTGTATGTCCATGATGTAAAACACTGTATCAAACATCTCCGGACCTACCTGAATAGGTAACGTTATCGACCCGAATACTGACCTCCTTGTTCCGTCAAAGACCCTCACTACCAAATCACTAGGTGTGCACAACAACCCACGGGTATCTAATTTCAACAGAGCTTTCTTTGGTAACACATTCAACGAGGACCCAGTGTCTACCAGCACATGGGATAGAACAGTGCCCCGGCATTCGATAGAGATGTGCAAAGCATTATTATGATCACGCCCCCTAGGCGTTAAGTCAAAATCCGTAAATCCCAGCCCATGCCCAGCGTTAACATGTGCCATAACTCCCTCCAGCTGATTAACTGAAATCTCTTGCGGCACAAAGGATGTCTCAAGTACCTTCAACAGAGCATTTCTATGTGCTTCAGAACACAGCAGCAGCGATAAGATGGAGATCTTTGACGGGGTCTGCTGCAGGTGATCTACAATCTTGTAATCACTTTTGCGGATTAACCTCATGAATTCTTCCACATCTTTGGTTATCGGCTCTTTCTCCTTACTCCCCGAAGATTCCCCCTCAACAACTTTGTTCTTACCCCTAGCAAGCCTCTCTGCTTCGACCTCAGGTGAAGTGAAAATTCTCCCACTCCGGGTTATACCACCCGCTCCCACTACGTTATCCACGGATCCCGCAGGCGAATCATTCAAGTCAATCTTTTCCCCATTACAATACACCTCAGCACCATAACTCCACGGGACTGCTTTTGTGCTTTCAAAAGGGACTGGCTTAGCCTTGGTAATAGTAACGGTCGGCCTTTTCGATGATGCCGAAATTGTCACTGATTTGAACGGAATGGTGACCGTAGCAATCTCGCCGCGCTCTTTTTCAGATTCTATCTCAACAGACTCCTCTCGCCCTGCAGACCTGTCAAACTGCAAAGTTCCTTCATCAATCAAACTTTTAACTCCCTTCCTCAACTTCTCACAGCCCTCAGGTTGAATCAAACAATCAGCACACTCTTTACTGCAACCGGGATAGACACCTCCTTTCAACAAACGCTGCTTTACGTAACTCAAAGGGGTTTTCAGCTTGCTCACTTCTGAAACCAAGTTCAACTTATCATCTACCATGATTGCATTGGCCCCAGCCCCACCATGCTTGGGCATTGGCTGCTGCGTGATGTTGGGACCTTCCTTCCCGAAGTTAATAGCCGTACTATCAAGCAAGTCTTGTACTTTATGCTTGAAAGCTAGGCAATTTTCAATATTGTGCCCTGGTGCACCTGAATGGAAGTCACAGTGCTCATTAACATCATATCCGACTGGTGGCTGGCCAGTTGGTGGTGCTAAGGTCCTCTTCTCGACTAACTGCAATTTCAACAAAGTTTGAAGGAGTTCTGCATATGATACCGGCGGTACCTCGAATACTCTCCTTGGTCGTGGGTTCTGAAGCCTACGCTGATTATTATTAGGCTGCTGTTGAGCCTGCTGCGGTGGTTGTTGTTGTCTCTGCTGCTGAGAAGGCCCTGGAATGGTTACACTTGCAACCTGCGACTGCTGACGCCAGTTCTGACTTTTATTCTTTCGTCGAGCACTGTATACATCGTTGGTGTCACCCTGCCTTTTACCGCCAAACGTCTTCTTATTACCTCCGGCGGAACTGGACTCACCCGCTTGGATTTTACCAATCTTCACCCCGTTTTCAATGCGTTCCCCCATCAAGATCAATTCAGATAAAGTACTCATCGAAAAGTTGAGCAAACGGTCATAGTACATTCCAGAGAAAGTTCCTATGAACATATCCATCATTTCGCGCTCCACCATTGGAGGGTGCACCCTAGCAGCCAAATCTCGCCATCTCTGGGCGTATTCTTTAAAGCTCTCGCTAGCCTTTTGAGACATGCTTTGCAACTGGACTCGGTTAGGGGCGAGATCACTATTATATTGATAATGTCGAACAAAGGCCTCTGCCAGCTCTTTCCAACTCCTGATCTGAGTAGGCTCCAAGCTCATGTACCACTCCAGCGATGGCCCTGACAGGCTATCCTGGAAGAAGTGCATTAGCATCTTTTCATCCTCAGAATATGCAGACATACGCCTGTAAAACGCGCGCACATGCACCCTAGGGCATGTATCCCCTTTATACTTATCAAATGACGGTGCTTTGAATTTCAGCGAGACCCTCAACCCTGGGACTAACCCCATATTTGACATATCCAGCCCAAGAGCATTCTGGCTGGCCAATCTGTTCACTTTCTCTTCTAGCAATCTCATCCGATGGTTGTCATCTCTGGCTCTTTCATAGCCCTTATTCTGACCAGAGAATACATCCTCCTGGCGATCCTCCCAGCGAGGTACTGCATCATATCCAACGTAATCTACATCGCGTCCCGGACCCGTTTGGACGTACCTGGGGTCATACCTCAGATTACCCATCTCTTGAGTGTTGTACGCGCCAGCTCCATATCCAAGATTACCGTAGCCACCAAACCCAGCCTTGGTGCCAGCCATGCTGCCATATCCCATATTCACACCATTGAAGCCCTGGTTGCCATTAATACCATTCATTCCGACATTCTCAACGACCCCATTGAAACCCTGGTTGACATTACTCACAAATACCCCAGCAGTATCTGCATTGACATTCATATTACCGGCATTCCCACCTCCACCTACAGGACCAGTTTCTCCAGCATTCAAACCGTTCACGGGAATAGCATCAGCACTTTGACGATTCTCAACTCGGGGAGAAGCAGCAACATTTTCACCCTGCGGTGTCCCGTTGTTTTCAGCCCGTGCGACTATCGGTTGAACCAAATTCTGCAGCTGCTCTTGTCCTTTGGCGATAGTCTCCATGGTTTGCATGAGCAGGGCCATCCTGTCACGCATCTCTTGCATTTCACTCTGCACGTTGTCCATGATCTTCTTTTGGTTGATTCTTGTAGAGTAACGGTGGACCCGCTTTTCTGCAATTCTGAAAATACCTGGATTAAAGATGCAGGAGATAAGATACACGAATCACAAACCTGTAATGCAAATATGAGTATGTATGCAAAATGCAATGTGTGTCTGTGCTTTAGGGATTATCATTCCCCGATTCTAGTGTGAGTGTGCCAGTGCAGTGACAGTGCTAGCAAGACAGTGATTGGAGCCGAATCAAAGAAAACCTCGTATATTGCAGAGAAATCCAAGAGTACAATATCACTGAGTGTACAATAAGAAGGCATGACCTCAACCAACAATCCTGGTGATGGTCAGCACAAATGCAAATAAAGCATACAAGTTAATACATGAAATGATCAAGTACTCCCATAAGCCCGGTACTCTTCTGTTAACTTCTTGGTCTCTGGATGACTTGGTCGGGTAAGCAGCCCTTCAACAAGCTGGTTTCTTTTCTTGAGAACACGTCGCACGTCACCAGCGGTTTCCTCCCATGACCCTTCTCCGAAGCGATCCTCTAGCTTCCGCTTCTGAGACACAGCTTCGTTCCTGCCTTCGATGGCCTTGTTCAGCGCATTCTGGAGACTGTATCTGGTCATCACCTCTTCTTCGCACTTCTCGATGCTAGCCTTTAACTGCTCTTCGAGGTCAGTAATTTGCTGCTTCAATTTATCTTCCCTCTTTTTGTTATTGGTCAGCGTAGCATTCCATGTCTTGTTACAAGAAGTAATCTCTCGGTGAGCGGCGTCGAGTGCTTTCTTTTTGGATTCCAACATGTCATGGGAGCTTCTGAACTCTTGACCCAGACGTTCGCGTTTCTTTTTCTCCTCAGTCAACTCAGCACCTAGCCTGTTCACTAGTTCGATCTGCTGTTGGAAAGAACGTACATCCTTATTCTTCTCACTCCGCATCTGAGCTAGCTCCTTCTCTAACTCTTCATTAATCTTCATCAAGGCTTCCTTTTCCTTCACAACTTGCTCGTAGACCTCCATAGTGACAGTGGTTGGCTCTTCCATCGGAATATGAACGGGGACTGGCGCAGCTGGAAATGGCATCAATATCTGTCTGGCTCTTTGCTGGATCCAAACTTTGTAGGGCGCATAAGCCTGACAATCATTCTTCCCCAACAGTGGTTTCCCCTATCTGTTAATACGCGTCCAGGCATACCGAAGCTTGGCTAGTAACTCTCCATTCAAATCACCGGTGAAGTACAGAGATTCCTGTACTTCTTCCTCCTGAGGCGGGTTCCTCGACGCATATCCAAACTGGCGGACGAACAGGGATGGGTTGTAGTTGATGCACCCTTTTCTCCCTATCAACGGAACATTAGGATACCCAGAACAACTGAAAACAAGCTCGGACCCCAACAAGTCTCGGTCAAACCACTCAATGTCTTCAGAAGACAGCCTCATCATATGCTCTGGCCACTCAGCTGTGGTTGCACTATCCACAAAAGGTCCCTTCAAGGGAAGATGGCTCTTAAACCAGATGTACAGCAAAGGCACGCAACAAGAGACGTTCTTGCCTCTCCTGTTCTCATTCCTGTAGTGCATCAAATGGTAGAAGTCCTCGATCAGTGTAGGTACTGGGTTACCAGCAGCAAACAGGTGAAATGCATCCATGTCCACAAAGTTTGGGAAATTGGGAAACAACACTATCCCATAAATGCATAGAGCCAAAATAGCGTTAAAGACCACCCAACACCCATTCTTAGCGTACTCTTGAGCCTTACCAACCAGAAACTGGAGAGAAAAACCCGGAACCCCTCGCCAAGAAGTCATCAACAACTCAGAAGCATTCATGTGCAAGGCCTTAGCTAAATCCTCCAGCTTGGGTTCAGCGGCAGAGTGAATAAAAGGAACTGCATTCTGTACCGGTAGCTCAGTGAACTCTACGTACTCCTCCATGGTAGGCCCCAAAATGAAGTCAGCAAACGTGAAACACCTCAAAGTCGGGTCATAGAATTGCATCAGCGTGTACAGCCCATTCAATTCATCCTCAGTGGATTTGCGAACCAAACTCAACAGCCGTCCGTAACTCTGCCTGAAGCTTCTACGGACATCCTCGTCAGCAAGAGAAATCAGACCCAGGATGGGAGTAATATCAAGGATAGGTAGCTTATAGGCAACTGTCATCCTCAAACCAGCCATGATCAATACTCAGAAGTCCAGACACTAGAACCGGGGGATATGCAAATGCACCTGCAGCACAGACACACGTTAATGGGATGCAATGATAATGATTATGCAAACAATGCAATGCAAGTAACATGCAACAGGGACCAAGTGCTATAGCTGAGAAGCCTGAACCACATCCAAAGTCTCATATAGACCCTCCAAAACTCATCAACCCTGGTCTCAGATAGACCCAATACAAAGCTCCCACATTGGCCTCAGATAGACCTCACAACATGACTCCAACTGGTCTCTGACAGACCTCAAATCATAACTCTGACTGGTCTCTGATAGACCTCACAACTGTCAATAAATACCCAGGATCTCTGATCAAGAAATAACCGGTATCTGAAGGTCTAGTTACCTGCATAACCCCAAACCCTCTCACAGGTAGGTGTCCTAGTAACTGACAAAGGTATGGCATCCTATGTGGTCGTCGGTGTCACAGACTTTCAGGGTTGATGATACGATTCCCAGAAGGAGTGGCATCATCAAATCCTGAAGAGGCCTCACTTAGCCAACTTCCAAATGATCGGTCCCCAGAGTCGACAATCCAACTAACCAGCAACCCGAGCCACCCAAAGGGCAGGACAGGAGGCCAACCAGAAGAACCTCGTCTGAGTGTAGATTTCGCGGGACACTAGGACATGCAAAGCACGTGCGTGCCCACTAATCTCTACTCTAAGTCTAGGTGCACTCAAGCCCAGGTCCGACTTATCTCTCAATCATAGAACACCCGTCACACCCCACAATACAGCAATAATAATAATAATAATAAAATGCTGAAATGTAAATACAGAAATGTAAATCCATACAAAATCCTCGACGGGAAAACAAGCGCTAGGATTGACTCTCTTAAGGGACGTTGGATCCCAAATGCATAAGGAACCATCGCAGTCCTTAGCAGCCAGGGGACGTTCATCCCCAGCAGAGTCGCCAGCTGTCGCTACTGCGAAAATCGGCGCCGGCTGACAGAAGAGTCGCCACCGTGCGTTATTTATCCCAAAGGAGGGAAAGGAAACGCTCGAAGTAAACCTAACGCAAAGACGGGAAAAGGTATGGTCATCGCAACCAAAACCTGGGTTCGGGAGTCGGTTACGCAAGGGGAAGGTATTAGCACCCCTCACGTCCATCGTACTCGATAGGATCCACGCTTGCTTGGTTCGTACGGATTACACTTCTATCTAAACTAAAGGATGAGGTCTGAAAAGAAAAGAAAACATGACTCGGCAAAGCATCGCACTTTATGCCTACGTATTCCCGTCTAGAACGAGAAATCAGAGTCAACGTAGTTCGCCTACCTACGGGAAAGGAGGGGAAGGTTGCTCGCTAGGACACTGCATCCTATGCCTACGTACTCCCACACTGCATGGAAGATCAGAGCAAACGTAGTTTGGGCTACGCACGACACAAGCTGTTCAAGTGTCTTTTATGAAAAATCTCACCTTAAACAAGGGTTTTCTTATTGCAAAAAGGTTGATGTTTGTTCAAATCTTTTGACGGAAGAAATGAATTGATCTCTGTTATAACCTTTATTAATGTTTTTCTATTGTTTTGAAGGAAGAAGAGATGACACTCTACAAATCCTAGGGTTGAAAAGGGGATAAAAATCTACCCTAATGTTATCATGCATGGGTTAAGACCTAATGTCTATCATGCTCCACTCTTGCGCAGAGAGAAACAGAGATCCTAAGGGAATAGACGGAAACAGAAACGGCAGATATATATACAATAAAGCAGTAAAATGCATGAATGCAACAGTACAAGCGAGGCAAGGGAGTCCCACTCAACCTCGAACCTGAAAAACAATAGGCAAAAGTGAACATGATTCACTTTCAACCCAGCAAGTTAAACAACAAACAATACAGTCCGGGAAATTCACACAATACATCAAAAATTAAAACAGCAAAAGCTAAACAGCAAAGCAATCTTCATCAGCATCTGGCTTCATCTTCAGGCTTTAAGCAGACATCAGTCTTTATCTTCACAGCTTCAAGAAAACCTCAGACTTTATCTTCAATCTCCCAATGGCTTTTCTTCAAGTCCCAATCTCCAAGCTGAGGAATCAATCACAAGAGTGAACTGGGTGTTAAGCAATTAGTTGACCACCAAGGGTGGCAAACAGACTGCTATCAACACATAGAATATTTCTCTCAAGAGTTCTATCCCTTAGACACTATCACCAAGCCTTCCAAGGGAAGGGGGTGAGTGTCTTAGAGAGACTCTGCATCACAGAGAAGGATGGAGGCCATCAAGACCTTCCATGTTTGAGAATCAAGTTTGCTACTCTAGAGCTCTGCCTAACTCCTAGATCTTAGAAACTTCAACAGCTGCCAGCAAGGGATACTCCTTATCAACTCTGGAAGTTGATCTTCAGTCTCTGATCTTCAAATGGGCTTCATCATCAGTCTTCAGCTCAAACCCCAAGCCCCAAACAAACCCAATACCCCACACAGACAAATGATAACCCTAAAGAGGGCACACCACACAATCAATCAAATATAAGCAATATACTAGTAGCAGTAGGGGAATCCTAATATTTTCTAAGGGATCTATTAACTACCCATAACCCCTATAGTCCCATACCCCAAAAAAAATCAAATCAAAATTCCTAAAAGAATTAATCTATCTCACATATGCTCACCTAAAACCCTAATTTTAACCACTCTAATCTCACCTAATCAAATCACCTAAAAATTAATCCTAAAAATATGAATTAAATCCTATATACAAGTTGAAGTCCTAAGCTAATCAACCTAAAAAGGATGAGTCCTAAATCTAAAGGGAACTATTAGATCTAAAATCAACAAAATTAGGTACCAAACTAAACTCATTAAAAAGCTATTTAAAAGAAAAATGCACAAAAAATATTAAAACAAAATAAAATGCTATTTTTATTATCTATTATTTTTCTTAACAAAATTATTGATCTACCACAAAAAGAACCAATTAAAAACAAGCTATTTTCAATTTTATATGATTTTTTAAAAGTGCTAAAATATTAAAAGAAAACAAAAATCACAAAAAGAATTAAATTGGGGAGGGGGTGCTACTAGCAGATGCGCCTAGTTATATTCTCCATATGGGCCATAAAGGGGAGGCGTGAATAACAAGTACGCAGGGCCCAACATGCATCAGAAAATGAATTAAAAAATAAAACGAAAAACATTAAAAGCTCGGTGCAAAAAGCAATAAATCTCAGTTCATTTTGTTGGGCTTCTCAAAAGGGGGTGGGGATAGTGTTCTGAATCCAGGCCCATGGTGGTGTGCTTAATGAAACGCATCGTTTCGCTTTGAGTCAATTCCCTCCGTTTTTGTCTTTGAATCTGGACCATTGGATGAGATTAAAATGTCAAATATTCAGGGTGATCTGACGGTGCATGGTCATCGTCCCCAATCAACACCTAGGGTTTGCAGGATTCGTATCTCCCATGCATGAACTTCCATCATCCCATACTCTCTCAATTCTTCATGGAATTAAAAACTTCCAAAACCAAAGTTGCCCTAAAAACTTCCAGGAACAAGACTACACTCATAGTTTCACCTAAAACCTCCTACATCTCATCAACAGAAAGCATGAATGCACGGGTTCAACCAAATTACACTGAGATTAATCATGACAATTCCAAATTCTAATGGAACCAATGCACTCTCCATGTTTCACTGATCTCTGCAAGCTATTACACGATCTTTAAAACCTACTACATAACCTAATCTTGATCATCAAAGTTTTAACATCCTGCCATTAAACCTCATAGAACCTTCTCAATCTTTCTGAAAATAGTCATCTAACCTAACCTAACATTCTTACCCTAACAATCTAACCTAACAACACCTAATTATGGAGATAGAAGAGAAATCACCAACCTGCTTAGTAGCTATGGCAGAGGTGGTTACAGATGGATTCAATGCTTGTAATCCTTCAAGAATGGTCCTTGCTTGATGCTATGGCTTCTGTTTGCAAAAAGTTGGAAGAAAAGTGCTTGGATTGTGAGATTAGAATCTGATATGGATCTTTGCAATCTCCACCTTAGAGCTTCAATCCTCCATTGATGTACCTCTGAGCTTGCTTGTATGCACTCACTATCTTCAATGGATGATGGATGAAGAAAAGGGATGAACAGAATTGATCTTGAATATAGGTTTTCACACTTTCTTACAATGGAAGCAACAATGGAATTCACTCCCTTCTCTCTCTCTTTTCACCAACCCCTTGCACCAATGATCCACCCTCATTATATAGATGATGATGGACAGATCTAGAAGTTTCTGGATGCCTCTAGGATGATTCTAGAATGTGGTGGAAATTCATGGAAATTCTCATGTAATGACACTTTGAAAATATCACTCATCTCATGCACACACCTTTCTAAACTTGTGTTAAAATCTCCTTACATGAGATATTGGGAGTGGTATGTGTGAAAACCAAGCCTTTCCTTGCCTTGTGTTGAGTTATGCAAAGTTGCCTTATTATGCAAGTAACATGATTACAAAGCAAGTCCAAAATTCAAACCCTAACTCAAAAAAGTGGCTTAACCAATGTCTTTAAAATGATGTTTGGATTCAATTTGGTATATTGGATGACCCATTTTGGATTTGTAGATCTCTCAAACCAATTTTTCATTTCAACTTTTTCAACTTATATGCCTTTTTTAGGTCATTTTTCACCAACTTTGGTCAAGTCTTGTTCTATGCATTTCCAAACTTTCATGACTTCTTTTATAGACTTAAAATGACATTTTGAGCAACTTTGATGTTGTGAAGTTTTCCATTTGAAGCTTCCTTGTATGAGTTTTAGGCATAGGCTAAGAATGACCTGTAATTCTCAGATGACCAAAATACCTTTTGCTTGCCAAGACCATAAGTAGAGTTCCACAAATCATATGAAGGCATACCATACATTTCTAGAAATATAAGACAATAAGGAACAACTATCATGTTGGCCAGAAATCCATTTGAAATCTCCTTGAAGGTCAAAAGTGGCTTGGAAGACAGACAACTTTCACAGACAAATTTCAGTGTCCTCAGATGACCTATAACTTGCAAGAGCTATAACTTGAGTTCTATAAATCATCTTGATGACTTCCACCACTCAAATTAAAACTATGAAGATACTCTACAAGTTTCATGTGGACCAAGAATTCATATGAAGCTTGCATCTTGAGTTACACTGCTTTGAAGTTTGACCTAAATCAGGGGATTTTACACTGAAACCCTAATTTAGTAACTCCAGTTCTCCTTGACTCCTTCTGATCTTTCCTTAGCACAACATCATATCCATATACATATAGCAAATAATGAATCCCACATTATTCAAATGCCCCTTGATGCCCTTCAAAACACTTCTTTGACCTAGGATTGACCTAGTGTTGACCCTAGTTGACTGACTTCAACTGAGGCTCTTGCAATCATTCCAATGACTTGGCTCCCCTAAAAAATGATCATCTAGACTCTTCATAACATCCATACACACCTCATTCTCTTGGCTCATGACTCACACTTCCTCTTATGATCCCCAAACAACCTCAAGATAGGAGAGAACTCATTGATCAACCTATCAACTCTTCAAAGCTCAAATTCTTCCCTGATGGCCTGAGTAGTCTTGAATATGAATGAAACCCTTGAATATGCCTCTTGAGATAAGAATGGCACTTGATCCCCTGATTAAGATAGTTTGCCTATGCTATGCAATGCAGATGAATACCCTATGTACATGATGCTAATGCAAATGACTATGCAATTGAAACATAAACCTAGGTTAGAAAAGGTTGGGCAAATTTTCGGGTGCAACAACTTGTCAATCGAATTTGGTGCCGTACATGAATTATGCCAGAAGGCTGCTTCCGTTCTTTGATCGAGTGGAACTTCATCATGTGCCCAGGGCCGAGAATCAAATGGCTGATGCCTTAGCCAGGTTGGCTTCGATGTATAAAGTCAATTTTTGGAATGAAGCTCCAAGAATTGTCCTTTCTCGTCTTGATAGACCTGCATTCGTCTTTGCGATCGAGGAAGCCTCCGACGGCAAGCCATGGTTCCATGATATCCAGACCTTCCTTATGACTAAGGAGTATCCTGCGGGAGCGTCAACCCAGGATAACAAGACTCTAAGGAGGCTGTCTGGAAATTTTTATCTCAATCCTGATGGAGTTTTGTATAAAAGAAACCATGATCTCGTGCTACTCAGATGTGTAGATGAGAAAGAAGCGAGTATGCTCATGGAAGAAGTCCATGAAGGCACATTTGGTACGCACGCCGGCGGACATGCTATGACAAGAAAGATCCTGAGAGCAGGATATTACTGGCTGATGATGGAATTGGATTGCTTTAAATTCACGAAGAGATGTCATAAGTGCCAGATTTATGCTGATAAGATTCATGTGCCGCCGTGCCCGTTGAATATCATGTCCTCCACGTGGCCGTTCTCCATGTGGGGCATCGACATGATAGGCAAGATCGAGCCCACTGCATCTAACGATCATCGCTTCATTCTAGTAGCTATCGACTACTTCACCAAGTGGGTGGAGGCAGCCTCGTACGCTAATGTGACCAAGCTGGTAGTGGCTAAATTCATAAAGAGGGACATCATCTGTCGTTACGGAATTCCCTAGCGGATCATTACTGATAATGGTTCGAATTTGAATAACAAGATGATGAAGGAGCTATGCCAGAGTTTCAAGATTGAACACCACAACTCATCCCCTTACCGGCCAAAGATGAATGGCGTCGTTGAAGCGGCCAATAAGAACATTAAGAAGATTGTACAGAAGATGGTTGTGACCTATAAAGATTGGCACAAGATGTTGCCATTTGCGCTGCACGGTTATCGTACCATGGTACGTACATTAACGGGGGCAACTCCTTTCTCACTAGTGTACGGTATGGAAGCTGTCCTACCGTTAGAAGTCGAGATTCCCTCTTTACGAGTTTTGGTTGACGTGAAACTCGATGAGGCGGAATGGATTAAGAACCGATAAAACCAACTCATCCTGATGGACGAGAAGAGGTTATCATCAATTGCATATGGTCGTCTATACCAAAGCCGAATGAAGAAAGCTTATGACAAGAAGGTGCGTCCTAGGAGCTTTCAGACGGGTGACCTCGTCTTGAAGAAGATTCTTCTTCCACACTCCGACCACTGGGGCAAGTGGACTCCCAATTACGAAGGTTCGTACGTCGTCAGCAAGGTCTTCTCGAGAGGGGCCTTGTTGTTATCCATGATGGATGGCGAAGATTTTGCATCCCCGGTGAACGCGGACGCAGTTAAAAAATACTTTGCTTAAAAAAAAATGACCCGCTGGAAAGAAAAAGAATATCCAGGCAAAAATGGGGCATCCCGACGAACCATAAAAAAGGGAAAAAGGTTCGGGAAAAAATTAGGGATATAAAGAAAAGAATGTACACCCGCAAAGTCGAAAACCTGGAAGGGCGACTTTGGCAAAAAAGGGTATCCCGGTGAATCGAAAACCCGAAAGGGCGATTCAGGCAAAAGTTAGGGATTTGAAAAAACAAATGACTGCGTTCCGCGTGTGGACTTTCATTGTTTAGTGGTTTGGAAGACCTGAGGGCCGTTTATCTGAATCAATCTCTTCTAAAGCTAAAGCGTCGGAGAAATATCGAAGTCGAGTGGGTCATAGAGGGATCAACTCATGGTGTTCGTCTACGCCTC
The DNA here is from genome assembly GCA_963859935.3 of Lathyrus sativus. NCBI lineage: Eukaryota > Viridiplantae > Streptophyta > Magnoliopsida > Fabales > Fabaceae > Lathyrus > Lathyrus sativus. The sequence continues at coordinate 45,222,103 of OZ012736.1, read as the reverse complement.
ATTGCCGACATTTGTGTATATACTGATGTATATTTATGTTTTTATATTTGCGCAGCTTCCTCATTCTAGGAGCTTGCATCTGTTGTAAAACATTTTCACCCATTCAGGGGTTCGTTATCAATAAAAATGTATACTATTCAGCAATTCTGTTTGCTTGTTTAGCATTTACTTGTTTTGTTTGCGAAAAAGAACGTCGATGTTTTTGATAAAATGCGCATACATAAACTTACTTGCCTAGGCCATTGATTGTTGAAACAATGAATTACTTGAACATTGTCACAAGATGATAACCTCGATAGGTCCCTTTGAGAAGGGTATCTTGTCTGTTTGTTTGTGTTGTCGCAGGTATAGCATATTCCAGGCGATACGTCGTATGTTTCCCCAAGCAGAATGATTCCTTTTTCGCCAGCCAGTTCAGCAACATCTCCCCGTGGAGTCGGAACATGAGATCGTAAGCATTGATATGTCTCCCCAAGCAGAGAAGATTCTCTCTCCAATCAGATGCATCCTGAAGGATCGTCGTTTCCCCAGTTGAGTCATATACTGAAGTGTGCAGCGTTCGATATTACAGACTGAAGTCTTCGGCGGAATTGAGATTCCCCACAGAGTTGTATTCTCCCATATAAGCAGGATGATTCCTACTTCCCCAGCCGAGTTTGCAGTTCCCCAAGAGAGCCGAATTCTGGGAAGCCGTTGAAGCCATGATTGGTGCTCCCCAGTAGAGTGTTGAATAATTGATGATGTATTTCCCCACCGGAGTCGTCATCTCCCGGAAAGTTTTTGCTGCGAATGCCATGCAGTTTATTTCTGCGATTGACATTGTTTTCCTCGGCAGTTGTGGTTTGAATACACGGTTGAACGGGTCCCATTTGTTGCACCCTAAAATTTGCTCAACCTTGTCTTGCCTGGTTTATGTTTCATTGCATTACCATTTTGCATAGTTACATCATATACACAGTCTAATCATTTGCACATCATAGCATAGCATGCCTCCAACAAGGGATCAAGGTGTGTTATCCAATAAGAGAAGTCTTCCAGGCCATCAAGAAGTGATTTGAAGTCTTGAGAAGTTTGAGTGCCCACAGGTGGATTTCTCTCCTAACTTGAGGTGTATTGAAGATCATCAATAGGGTGTGAAGCATGAATTGAGGGTATGGAGTGTACAAAGCTCATGGGATGCCTAGAAGGCCATATTGAAGCTAAGTCAAGTCATTGTATCAAGTTCAAGAGCCAGAGTTGAGGTGTGTGCAAGTAGGGTTTCATCTGGATAACCCTAGGTCAAGAAGAGCAAAGAAAGGGCATCAAGACCTAGCTCTAGGTCATGGAAGTCATGGATGGATGTATTGAAGCATGTGTATGGATGAGTCAAGACCTAGTTCAAAAGAATCAAGAGTGGTTGGGGGTGTTTGAGACAGGGTTCCTAGGGTAAAACCCCTTGTATAGCACTGGACTTCCAAGCCACATAAGTCAAAATGAAAGTTTCAAATAGATTCTTGGCCAACATGAAACTTTTAGATCTTCACAATAGCTTTAATTTGAGTACTAGAAGTCTTCAATAAGATTTGTGGAACTCAAGTTATGATTCTTGCAAGTTACAAGTCACCAGAGGACACTGAAATTTATCTGTGAAAATCACTTGAATTCCAAGCAACTGTTTCCCCTCAAGGAGTTTTCAAATAGATTCTTGGCCAACATAATAATTGTAGGGCTTGATCTTACCTTTAATTTGAGTACTAGAAGTCCTCAGGAAGGTTTGTGGAACTCAAGTTATGATCTTGGCAATCCAGGGGTATTTGGGGAAAGTTGAATTATATGTCATTTTTCAACATAGGTCAAAATCTCCATCTTCCACTCCTCAAATGGAAAAGTGTCCAACATGAAATGTGTTTAGAATGATGTTTTATGGTCAGATAAGAAGTCATGGAAGATTGAATTGGCTTGCTTCACAAAATGATCCAAAATGGCCTAAAAAGAGAGATTTTTCAAATGATTCAAAGGAGGGAAATTGGGATTTTTGAATTATGAGACATACACATGGCATATAAGTAGTCATTTTGACCAGAAATTGGATTCTAAACACAATGACATTTCCACATTTTTGAATTGAGGCTTAATTTCATGACTTGCTTTGAAAAGTGGTTCCTTCATTTACAAGTCACAATGCCAAAACAAGAATAAAAGCATTTCAGGCCAAGCTAGCTATCCATTCACACTCACAAACCAATTTGCAGTTGAATAGAACATTCTAGAGCAAAATGGAAGCTCAGAATCGTGACTGGTGCATTGCATTTTCAAGAGAAAAATAAAAAATGATGGATCACTGAATTGGGCTTCAAATTGGGCTCAAAAGCCCATATAGAGTTTCTATATATTGAAAGGAGTGAGTTCAGACTCATTTTGGGGCAGAATTCGTGGAAGAGAGGGAGATTGAAGTTGAGTTTCAAGAGCTTCAACTCAGAATCGGTTTTGGAGTTGCAAGCCTATTCAAGTCAAATTAAGGGTTGAAGAAGCTTTATCTTGCATTCTTGATCGTGTTTGAAGAATCTTGGAGCTTGAATTGAGCGTTTGATCCCTCTTTTCATCCAATTTCTTCATGTATGTAACTCTTGGATTTCCCATTGATCTAGGCTGAATTAGGTAGCAATGTGCATGTGGTTAGGTTCCCTATGATTGGTAGAACAATTTATGTTTAGTTTGGCATCGTTTGGTGATGATCGAGTGTGATACACCATTTCTGTTTGAAGACGGTTATGCATAATCTTGAGGTTTTGACTTGAATTAGATAGCTAGTAATGATCAGTGCAACAAGAGGTGGAGATCTGTGGCTTTGTTTTTTGATTTGGTGTTGATCATTCTTGTGGTGGCATTTCTGTTTGCCTTCGAATTTCAAAACCTAGGAAGATCTAGAGGAAATGGATATGAGATTGGAGATCTACGCGAATTTCTGAGCAAGATGATGTTAAGTTTGAGATTTTTCCTTGACCTGCAACCACCACTCCACCGGAGAAGACGGTGGAAACCACCGTGAACCACCACCTGAGGATAGTCTCAGGTCGCCTGAGCTTTTGGAGAAGATGAAGAACTAGCCCTCAGATTGCATTGACCGGTGTACTCAGATGATCATCCAATGGCTCGTGTTTAAACTTCAGAGTTCCCTCTCTAAACCAAAACGCATCGTTTCATTAAACGATGTGGCACGCCAGTCATCATCCCACATGGACACGCTCTGGAGCTTTGGACTCGCTTACTAGTCAATTGATCTAATGGCTCCCATTTAATTCAACATTTTAATTTCTTTTATTTGATTTTCTTTTATTTTTAATCCATTTGATTTCTAAAATTCATAATAAATCCAATATTGATCCAAAAAATATTTTAAAAATACCTCCACGATCTTGGATTCATTTGTGATTTTATGAAATTAATAAATCTCATTTTCATCCATTTTTCAATTTAATTTGATTTTCTCCATTTTATTATTTACTTTAATTTTGTATATTTGCTACATGATTTTGTGGATTTTATTGTGACCAATTGGTGAGGAATTTTGAGCTGATTCTTGTTGGAATGATTAGATTAGGGAAGCATGCACCCTTAGAAATTTTATCACAATTTTGTGAATAAAATTTAGGTTAGTCTGAGAGGTGAATAAGAGAGGTGTTAGAATTAGGGTTTCAAAACAAATAGTTGTAGTTTAGTGCATAGTTTGAGGATTAAATGATTGATCTAGGGTTTGGGATTCCTATGGGGTATTGGATATAGGGTTAGGTTCCCTTATAAATTTACCTAGGATTTTCTGATGAGCTTTAGCATTTTATTTGATTTTTGCAACTTGTGTGGTGATTGTGGGTTTGTCCATTGGATATTTGGTTTGGTTATATTTTTTGTGAGGCTATTTTTGGGTGCTTTTGGCTTGGGCTTTGCTTGGATGACTTGAAGATCAAATGAAGTTGCTTTGGATGGCTTAAAGAAGCTTGGAGTTGAAGATTTCTCATCTGTTGGAGTGCTTGTCAGAGGCTTAGAAGTTAGGGTATATAGGAAGAGCATTAGAGTAGTCTTGTTTCTTCTTTCAAACATAGAGAGCTTCATGTGCCTCTATTCAATCCCATGACACAAGGCCCCCCTAAGAAGTTCCATCTCTCCTTAGGAGGGATGTAGAGCATGATTTGGTTGGGTAGAACCTTGAGGATACCTTTCATTTGCAATGATAAGTTCTTAGTGATTTCCTAGGGTTGTCACTAAGCTTCTTAACATTTCAAATTAATCTGGTAATTGATTCTCTCTTGGAGATGGAGCTTGAAGATAGGAGCTTATTTGAAGCTTGAAGATTGTTGAAGATTGAAGATGGGGTCTTGCTTGAAGAAGTTGTTACTGTCAATCCTTTGCTGTTTGATCAACTGTAGCTGTCAGAGATGTTGCTGCTTGTGCTGCTTATTGTAAGGGTTTGATTGTTGCTGTCAGAGCTGGTGTTGGTGCTATATGCTTTTCTGTATTGTTTGTTGGCTTGTACAGCTTGCCCCCCAAGGTTTGAAGTGAATACTGTTTCACTTTTCCTGTTGTTTTCCAGGTTCGAGGTAGAGCGGGACTCCTTTGCCTTGCTTGCATTGCTACATTGCATACATTTTTATCGTTTACTGTATTTGCTTGCTTTCTTTTTTGTTTATCCCCTAGGATCTCTGATTTCCTCTGTGCAGGAGGGAATTATGACAGACATTAGGATTCTTATCCATGCATGACAACATTAGGTTAGTTTTATTCCCCTTTCAACCCTAGGTTTTTTAGAGCTCCTTTCTTTTCTTATCTCAAAACAATTCAAAAATACAGTAATAAGGTTAATCGATGTCGTACGTTACGAGCCTTAAGCTATTGGAGAAAAGGTTGCTGGAGGGTCACTATTCAGTAATCTAAATGCTTAGTATGGTACCCTTAGGGTGACATGCGACGTAGTCACTCTCTAATCATAGTCTCTAGTGCGTCAGAGATTGCAAACAAACTAAAAAACACTTCTTTCGTAAAAGATTCAAAACAAACATCAAAGTGTCATTTTTGTCCGCTTGGACTCTTAATCAAGAAAAACCCTTTCATAAGGTAATAAAAAACCAGTCAGACAAGCTTGTGTCTTCCGTAGCCCGAACTACGTTTGCTCTGATCTTTCATGCCGTATGAAAGTACGTAGGCATAGGATGTCGTATCCTAGCGAGCAACCTTCCCCTCCTTTCCCGTAGGTAGGCGAACTACGTTGACTCTGATTTCTCGTTCCAGTCGGGAATACGTAGGCATAAAGTGCGATACTTTGCCGAGTCATTTTCTTTTCTTTTAACCCAGACCTGTAGAGTAGATAGAATAACACACCCTTAGATAGAAAACAAGCGTGGATCCCGTCGAGTACGACGGACGTAAGGGGTGCTAATACCTTCCCCTTGCATAACCGACTCCCGAATCCAGGATTTGGTTGCGATGACCATTCCTTTCCCGTTTTGCGTTAGGTTTACTTCGAGCGTTTCCTTTCCCTCCGTTGGGATAAATAACGCACGGTGGCGACTCTTCTGTCATAGCCGGCGCCGATTTTCGCAGTAGCGACAGCTGGAGACTCTGCTGGGGACTCCAACGGTTCCCTACGCGAGTCAATCCTAGCACTTGTTTTCCCGTCGTAGGTTTTGTATGGATTTACATTCCTGTCTTTACTTTCCGCATTTTATTGTCAGTTTTATATTGTTATTGCTGTTGTGGGAAGGTGGTGATTTGTTGAGAGATAAGCCGGACCTGGGCTTGAGGTTACACCTAGACTTAGAAGTAGAGAGTAGTGGTTAGCCTGCTTGCTTAGCTCGCACCAGCTAGCCGCGAAATTTGCTCTCGGACGAGATTCTCTTTGATGCTTCTTGTCTGGCCCTTAGGGCTCGGCAAGTTGTCTGACCCGAGGATTGTCGACTCTGGGGACTGATCAATTGGAAGTTGGCTGAGGAGGGCCTCTTCAGGATATGATGATGCCACACCTTCTGGGTATCGTATCATCGGTCTTGAAAGTCTGTGACACCGACGACCGAATAGGATGTCATACCTTATGTCAGTTGATAGGACACCTACCTGTGAGAGGGGTTGGGGCATGCAGGAAACTTGACCTCCAGACTACCTGGTTTTCTTGTTATTGGATCAGTATGTGTGGTTACTTGGGTTTCTTCATCAGAACAGTGTTATGGGTCTGTTGAGACCCGATTGGAGCATTGTTACGGGTCTGTCGAGACCAGGTTTGAGCAGTATTGTGGGTCTATGGAGACAGATATTATGGATGGATCTCCTCAACAATATACCACTTGATCCCTGTTGCATGTTTGCATATTGCATTGTTGCATACTCATTTTGCATATCATCAACGTGTATTTATGTTGCAGGTGTATTCGTCCCCTCTTATTCTAGTGTATCTTCTGGCCAGACATGGAGTCCACGAAGAGGACAGTTGCTTATCGGTTGCATTCGCCAGATATCAGTTCCTTGCTGGGATTAGTTGCTCTAGCAGATGAGAGAGTGAGGGCTGAGTTCAGAGTATCCTATGGGAGATTGCTTAGTTTGTTGTACCTCCCTTCCGCATTTGAGACGACTGGGGTGTATACTTTGATGCAGTTTTATGAGCCGCAGCTAAGATATTTCCTATTTCCCGACTATATTCTGGCACCCGCTTTGGAGGAGTATTCTGCTATGTTGGGAGTTCCCGTGTTAGACCAGATGCCCTTTATACATATTGATGTTGAGCCTGAGTTGGCTACACTTGCTGAGATTGTCAGTCTAGACGCTTCTGAGTTTCCTGGAGGATTGGTCAGGCTAAACGGAGCCTATGGTTTTCACCTATCTGTCCTGGTTGCAAAGGCTACACAGTGCGCGAAGAATGGATGTTGGGTTGCCTTCAGTGCCATTCTAGCTGTCTGCATCTATGGGACTGTCTTGTTTCCTAATGTGCTAGATTTTGTTGACTCCGATGCCTTCTTGATTCTTGCCTCGAAGAATCCAGTTCCTACTCTCTTGGGCGATGTTTATCATTCTATTCACTATAAGAATGAGAAACGTCGTGGCAAGAATGTTTCTTGTTGTCTTCCTTTGTTGTACAGGTGGTTCCAGAGACATCTTCTGAAGACAGGGCTGTTTGTTGATGCTGTTGATACGTTGGATTGGTCTTCCTGGTTGATGGGACTGTCTGCTGAGAACATCGTTTGGTTTGATCGGAGTATGCTCGGCACTGATATTATATATAGTTGCGGTGGCTTTCCGAATGTCCCTTTGATTGGACGGAAAGGCTGTATCAACTATAACCCTTCTCTACTGGTGAGACAGTTTGGTTATGCCTTGAGAGATGCTCCTATTGAGGTTGAGATACAGGAATCTCTGTATCTCACGGGCTCATTAGACGAGGCTGTTTCGATCAGGTTGAGACGGGCATGGGCTAACATCCATAGGAGAGGGAAAGCTTTGCTTGGTAAAAGCAACAATAAAGCTTATGATCCCTATTTGGCTTGGATCCACGAGAGAGCCAGGATTTCCTCAATGCCATATCCTGCTGTGGAACCTCTGTATCTTCCAGTGACCGAGGCACCGACTTCGGTAGAGATTGAGAAGTATAACAAATTGTTGGCTGAAAATGAAGAATTGAAGAAAGCCAATGATGAGTTAGAGAAAGAGATCCTCCAGTTGCGTCGTGAGAAGAATGAAGCTACCTTCACTGTGAAGGAACAGACGGAATTGATTAATAGGTTGGGGTCAGAGTTGACTGAAGATACCAACAAGAAGGAAAAGGTGGGAGTAGCCTTGAGCGGTGTTAGCAAGGTGCTTGCTTCCAAGAAGGAACTCTTAAACAAAGCTTATTCCCGACTCGGCAAGTGGGAAGCATTATGGAATACCACGCTTACCAAGCGGAAGGCGCGTGAAGATGAGCTGAAGCTGCAGATTGCCACGCTAGAGGCGCAGATTAGAGCCCAGGATGCAAAGATTGCTGAAGAGACATCACTTAGGAGTGATGTTGAGCTTAGAGTAAGTGACCGTGGCGAGAAGCCGAGAGGTTATGAATTGAAGGCCGGCTCCAAGAGATGCAGACTCGACGAGTGTTTTGGCGAAGGAACCTGCAAGGACGACGCCAAAAAGCTGAGATCCACTGCTGAGCGACATGCATTACTGATACAAGAGCTAATCTCCCGACTAGGTCATTCGGAGACGTTGGGGATATTGAAAGATGTCAGAGCGCGCCATCTGGCCTGAGTTATCTTTGCCTTGTTTTTGTTATCTGTATTTGTATTTTGACCATCGCCAGGCTTGTTGGCCGAGGTCTCTTCAGTTGTATTCAGTTGTACTCTTGTACCCTACCTCTTGGCATTCGTTTATGTATGAGGGTTTTCTGATTCCTTGATGGGGACTCCATTGTCATGATGGCCTTCTCTCTGAAACTAGAATCGGGGGGAATATTAACCTGTAGCATATTTATATGTTTGCATCTGCATCCTCATATTGCATGACCGGTATTTTTGAATCTGTATCTTATTTCCTGCATCTTAAGGTTTTTCAAGATTGACGAACAAAGAGTACACCGCTACTCAACCCGAAACAACTGCAAGAGAATCATGGATCAAGTTCAAGTTGAGATGTAGGAAATCCGCGAGAAGCTGAATCTGTTCATGCAAGCAATGGAGAACATTGCTAAGGGCCAGGAGAATCTTCAGACCTTGGTGCAGCCGCTGCTGGCGCGGGCAAACGGAAATGGCAACACTGACCACATTTCTGTTGAAACTCCTCGCCGGGAGGATGAGATACCGACAGTTGTTACTCCACCTGTTGTAATTGTCAACGGAAACACTGGTACTGGTGCAGGTGTTGGCGCTGGTAATGGCAATACTGGAAATGGTGGTGATGGGCATGTTGTTAACAACAAAGGCAACACTGTGGATGCTGATCAAGGATTCGTTGACAATATTGGATTTGGAAACAATGGGTATGGCAATGTCAATCAGGACGGGAACTTAGGGTTCAACAATCAAGGCTTCGGAAATGATGGTTACGGCAACAATCAGGGGTATGGCTACGGTAATGGTGGATTCGGTAATGTGAATGGGAACGGGGCTGGAGCACTTCCTTTCAACAATGGCTTTGGACCTGCTGGGGTCAATCTGAGGTTTGGCAACCGAGGACAGGGCCCTGTGTTCAATCATCAAGGATTTGGCCGTAACATGGGTTACGATGGGTACGACAATGACTGGAATATGGATCAACAAGATGACGCTTTTTCAGGAAGAGGTATAGGACCTGAAGGCCCTATTGACCCAGTTCAGAGGATCAAAATGCTAGAAGAGCAGATGAAAGATGTGGTTGATCAGAACTCCGCTGGATTAGATATGACTACTATGGGGTTGGTACCAGGGCTGAGGGTGCCGTTGAAATTCAAGGCCCCAACATTTGACAAATATAAGGGGGATACCTGCCCAAAGGTCCATGTACGTTTTTATTATAGAAGGATGTCTGCGTATTCGGATGATGAAAGGATGCTCATGCATTTCTTTCAGGACAGCTTATCAGGACCGTCACTTGAATGGTATATGGGGCTGGAGCCCACTCAGATTAAAACCTGGAAGCAGTTGGCTGATGCTTTCGTGACGCATTACAAATATAACAGCGATCTGGCGCCGAACAGGGTCCAATTATAGGGTTTGTCACAGAAAAGCGGGGAAAGTTTTAAAGAATATGCGCAAAGGTGGTGCGATATGGCAGTGAGGGTGCATCCTCTTTTAGTTGAAAGAGAGATGAATGACATGTTCATTGGAACATTTACGGGGATGTTCTACGAAAAATTATTTAGTGTGCCGTTGGGCAGTTTCTCAGATTTGATTCTCATGGGGGAGAAGATTGAGAACGGGATTAAAGTTGGAAGATTCCAAGCAGGTGAGTCTACCTCAGCAGGAGGCACAAGAAAGGCATTCGGTGGTAGGCGACAGGGTGATACTAGTGCCGTGTTTGGTGGCAGGGGCAGGGGCAGAGGAAGGAATCAGTATGTTCAGCCTCAACAGATAGCCAGTGTTACTGTTCCAATTCCTCAGCAACAACAGCAACAACAACCGCAGTCGCAGCAAAGGCAGAATCAGGGACAAGCAAGGTTTCAGAATGTAAGGCCGAAGAGGGTATTTGATAAGCCTCCTTCCACGTATGCAAAACTCCTTCAGACCCTGCTAGGGTTGAACTTGGTGGAAAAGAGGACTTTGGTACCGCCTACAGGGTCGGTACTTCCTTATGGATATGATGCTAACAAACATTGTGAATTCCATTCCGGGGCACCCGGGCATGATGTAGAAGCTTGTCAGGCATTTAAACACAAAGTTCAGGATTTGTTGGATAGCAAAGCTATCAACTTTGGACAGGTGGGTCCAAATATCGTACAACAGCCTATGCCCAATCATGGGGCAAATGCCATCTTGACAGAAGAAAATTTGAATCTAGTGATGGATGTCAATGAGCTGAAGACACCATTGGGTGAGGTTAAAAGCACGTTGTTAAAAGGGGGTGTATTCCCGGGATGTGATGAATTTTGCTTGGATTGTTGGACCCAGCCAGAGGGTTGTAATAAGTTGAAGCAGGGCATTCAGGCTATGATGGATGAAGGTACCTTGCAATTCGTCGAACCGCGGTTGAAGAGCCTGTAGAGGCGTTATGTGATGAGCAGAACGATGTTGCGACGGTAACAATTCCGAGGAAAACAATAACGATAACGGCGCCCGCCAGGCGGCCGACGATCACAATTACCAAAGCAAGACCAGTCCCTTTTTAGAGTACTAAAGCAGTGTCGTGGACTTACGGGTTGGAGGTATATTGCGACAGTGAGAAAATTGAAGTCAATGGACAACCAGCTGGGGTTGTAGATAATGTTGTCGGAACAGGGGGTATGACCAGAAGCGGAAGAATCTTCACGTCACCCGAGGTAGAGGCAGAAATATTAGCCAAGGGTAAAGCCAAGGCAACTGAGAGTGGCCCTTCTCAGCTGAACGAAAAGGAAACGTCACTTAAGGATGTGGAGGAGTTTATGAGGCTCATTCGTAAAAGTGATTACAAAATCGTTGAGCACCTCCAGCAAACGCCATCCAAAATTTCCATCCTATCATTATTGTTATGTTCCGAGGCCCACCGGAACGCTTTGCTGAAGATTCTAGACACGTCGTTCGTTCCTCAAGAAGTTTTTGTTAATCAGTTAGAAGGGGTGATGGCGCATGTCAATGCGAGGCACAGTTTGGGCTTCACAGACTTTGATTTGACTCCGAGAGGGCGAGAGCACAATATGCCATTGCATGTGTCAGTAGAATGCCGAGGCACAGTCATGTCCCATGTTTTAGTAGACACTGGATCTTCCCTGAATGTGCTACCGAAGAAAGCCATGATGAAACTGGATATCAGGGGGATTATTTGTACGCCCAGTGATTTAGTGGTAAGAGCGTTCGACGGAACGAGGAGTTCAGTTTTCGGATCAATAACATTACCGTTGCAGGTGTGGCCTGAAATATTTGAAACTGAGTTCTATATAATGGACATCCAGCCAGCGTATAGTTGTCTTCTTGGGCGCCCATGGATCCATGCTGCCGGGGCAGTCACATCCACGTTACACCAAAAGCTGAAGTATATGGTTGGGGATAGTGTCGTCACTGTTTGTGGAGAAGAAGATATTCTGGTTAGCCATCTGTCTTCGTTTAAATATGTTGAGGTCGACGGCGAAATACAAGAAACACCCTGTCAAGCATTTGAAGGGTTGCGAGTCAAAGACAAAGCTCCAGTGCCAAGTAAAGCGCCAGATGTGGCCGTGTCATCTTATAAGGAAGCTCAAGCTCTAGCGCAGGCAGGCAAAACCAAGGGCTGGGGTCAGGTGTTGGAGATTTCGGTAAAAATGGATAGATTCGGGCTTGGATATCATCCTTCGTCATCAGCATCCTCTTCAGGAACACCCAAGTTCAGAGGGCCGATAACAATTACACCGAATGGAGTATGCCATGAGACTATCAATGTTGTTTTCGATGCTGAAGACGGAGATAGCGACTGCAATATGGACGCCTGGATCCAGCCAAGCTTGCCAGGACAAAGTCTCTGCAATTGGTCTATCCGGGAAACTGTTCTCGTGACAACCAAACAGTAATGATTTGTTTTCTTAATTGTTGAATAATTTTGTGTCCTACCCGGGGCATAATGATTTTGCTTAGGGCCATTTGGTTATGTACATTACATTGTTTAATCATGAAATAAAGGCGTTTTTGCATATACAAATGTTGTGATCCCTGTTTTTCCTGTTTTGTTTTTAACAATAAAATGGCAATGTAGTTATTTGCTTTGTCTGTGTTTTGAAGCATTTAACCATTTCCTGTGCAGGATTACTATTTCAGATGACATCTATGAACCGTCTATGACTCACTTCGACTTTGAGCACCCGGTATTTCAGGCTGAGGAAGAAATTGTTGAAGATGGCGACATACTAGAAGAGCTGACCTGGTTATTGAAACAAGAAGAAAGAAGCATTCTGCCTCACGAGGAAGTCATTGAGATTATCAATTTGGGGTCGGAAGAGGTTGTGAGAAACATCCGTATAGGGGTTGCGCTGTAAAGCGACATTAAGCAAAGTTTGATTGAGATACTGAAAGAGTATAGTGATATATTTGCTTGGTCATATGATGATATGCCTGGGTTGGATACGGATATGGTTGTTCACCGTCTGCCACTGCGAGAGGAATGTCCGCCGGTTAAGCATAAACTCAGAAGAACAAGACCGGACATGGCTGTGAAAATCAAGGAGGAAGTTCAAAAACAGTGAGATGCTGGTTTCCTAGCTGTTACGAAATATCCTTCGTGGGTCGCTAATATTGTGTCAGTGCCAAAGAAAGACGGTAAACTGCGAATGTGTGTAAACTACCGTGATTTGAATAGGGCGAGCCAGAAAGATGACTTCCCGCTTCCTCACATTGATGTGCTGGTCGATAATACTGCTCAGTTCTCCGTATTCTCCTTCATGGATGGCTTCTCGGGCTATAATCAGATCAAAATGGCGCCAGAAGACATGGAGAAGACTACCTTCATTACTCCCTGGGGAACATTTTGCTACAAAGTGATGCCCTTCGGATTGAAGAACGCTGGGGCAACATATCAACGTGCTATGACGACTCTCTTTCATGATATGATGCACACAGAGATCGAAGTTTATGTTGATGATATGATTGCCAAATCCCAGACGGAGGAGGAGCATTTGGTTAATCTGCTGAAACTGTTCAAGAGGCTTAGGAAGTTCAGGTTGAGACTGAACCCTAATAAATGCACCTTCGGGGTGAGATCGGGTAAACTGCTGGGGTTTATCGTGAGCGAAAAAGGAATAGAGGTTGATCCTGCGAAAATAAAAGCAATACAAGAAATGCCGACGCCTAAAACAGAAAAAGAGGTGCGTGGGTTTTTAGGGAGGTTGAACTATATCGCCCGGTTCATATCTCACCTAACTGCGACATGCGAGCCATTATTCAAGTTGTTGAAAAAGGATCAGGTGTTGACCTGGAATGAAAATTGTCAAAAGGCGTTCGACAAGATAAAAGAATACTTGCAGGAACCTCCTGTTTTGATACCCCCAGTGGCCGGGAGACCTTTGATTATGTATTTGACGGTTCTTGAGGAAAGTATGGGTTGTGTTCTCGGTCAACACGACGAGACCAGACGCAAAGAGCATGCGATCTATTATTTGAGTAAAAAGTTCACAGACTGTGAGTCCAGATACTCAATGCTTGAGAAGACGTGTTGCGCGCTAGCCTGGACTGCCAAACGTTTGAGGCAATACATGCTGAATCACACAACCATGCTAATTTCAAAGATGGATCCAATCAAATATGTGTTTGAGAAGCAAGCACTCTTCGGAAGAATTGCCCGATGGCAGATGGTGTTAACCGAATACGATATACAATATGTCTCGCAAAAGGCTATTAAAGGTAGCATTCCTTCAGAGTACCTTGCAGAGCAGCCGATTGAGGACTACCAATCGATGAGGTTTGATTTTCCTGACGAGGATATCATGTACCTGAAGATGAAAGATTGTGAAGCACCGTTGCCGGATGAAGGACCAAAATTGGGTTCCAAATGGCAGTTGATATTTGACGGAGCTGTAAATTCCTATGGTAGCGGAATAGGTGCAATTATCACTACTCCTCAGGGGTCGCACATCCCATTTACTGCCCGATTGATTTTTCCCGTTACCAATAATGAGGCTGAATACGAGGCTTGCATCATGGGTCTGGAAGAAGCCATTGATTTGCGAATCAAACATCTGGATGTATACGGAGACTCAGTTCTAGTGGTGAATCAGATTAAAGGAGAATGGGAGACACGTCAGCCCAATTTGATACCATACATGAATTATGCAAGGAGATTGTTTCCTTTCTTTGACAAGGTGGAATTGCATCATGTGCCACAAGCAGAAAATCAAATGGCTGACGCCCTGGCGACATTGTCTTCCATGTATAAAGTTAACTTCTGGAACGAGGCGCCCCAGATTGTTATCTCTCGAGTTGATAGGCCTGCATTCATATTTGCCATTGATGAGGCTCCTGATGGTCAACCCTGGTACTTTGACATCCAGAATTTCCTGAAGAACAAGGAGTATCCGGCTGGGGCATCCAGTCGTGATCAGAAGACTCTCAGGAGATTGGCTGGCAATTTCTATCTGAACCCGGACGGTGTCCTATACAAAAGAAACCACGACTTGGTGTTGCTATGCTGTGCAGACGAGAAAGAAGCGAAGTTGCTCATGGAAGAGATACATGAGGGTACATTTGGTACACATGCTGGTGGGCACGCTATGACAAGGAAACTGATGCGGGCAGGTTACTATTGGATAACTATGGAGACAGACTGTTTCAAGTTTGCAAAGAGGTGTCATAAATGTCAGATTTATGCGGACAAAATCCATGTGCCTCCAAGTCCTCTGAATGTGATGTCATCACCGTGGCCCTTCTCGATGTGGGGAATTGATATGATTGGAAATATCGAGCCTACGACATCCAACGGACACCGGTTCATTTTGGTGGCAATCGATTACTTCACCAAATGGGTGGAGGCAGCATCATATGCCAATGTTACCAAACAAGTGGTCGCCAGATTTATCAAACGAGATATTATCTGCAGATATGGAATCCCTGAGCGGATTGTCACCGACAACGGTTCAAATTTGAATAATAAGATGATGAAAGAGATGTGTCAGAACTTTAAGATTGAACATCACAACTCTTCTCCTTACCGACCTTAGATGAATGGCGCTGTCGAAGCGGCCAATAAGAACATAAAGAAGATTGTTCAGAAGATGGTTGTGACATATAAGGATTGGCACGAGATGCTGCCTTTCGCTTTGCACGGTTATCGTACGACGGTACGCACATCAACCGGGGCAACCCCTTTCTCGTTGGTATACGGCTTGGAAGCAGTGTTACCGTTGGAGGTTGAGATTCCTTCCTTGAGAGTGTTACGAGATGTCCAATTGGACGAGGCAGAATGGGTAACGAATAGACTGAATCAGCTCAGTTTAATGGATGAAAAGAGGCTAGCTTCTCTAGCATACGGTCGGTTGTATCAGAGCCGGATGAAGAAAGCGTACGATAAAAAGATATGTTCGCGAAGCTTTCAGACGGGCGACCTTGTGCTGAAAAGGATTCTCCCGCCACAAACAGATTACAGGGGAAAATGGACACCGAACTACGAAGGTCCATACGTTGTTAGAAAAGTCTTCTCTGGAGGAGCTTTGTTGTTGTCCACCATAGACGGTGAAGACTTTACGTCGCCTGTGAATTCGGACGCAGTTAAAAAATACTTTTCTTGAAATTGACCCGCTGGACAGAAAAAGAGAGTCCAGGCAAAAATGCGGCATCCCGGCGAACCAAAGAAAAAAATGAATAAAAGGTTCGGGCAAAATTTAGGGATAAAATTGAAAAGATGTACACCCGCGAAGTTGAAAACCTGCAAAGGGCGACTTCGGCAAAAAAGGGTATCCCGGTGAATTGAAAACCCGCAAAGGGAGGTTCACGCAGAAGTTAGGGATTGAAAAAGCAAATGACTGCGGTCCGGATTTGATACTATGTTGCTTAGTGGTTTGGGAGTACCTGGGGGTTCGTTTATCCAACACAATCTCTTCCAAAAATTGAATACCGAGAAAGCACCAGAGTCAGGCGAGTCATAGGAGGATCAGCTCATGATGTTTGTCTGCACCACGTTGCCGACATATGTACAAATTTGATTTGTATTTGAATTAATGCTTCTTGTGCATGTTTGTATATTGTTTGTGTGTAACTTCCTCTTTTCAGGAGTTGCATCCGATGTACAAAGCTTCGCCTATTTACAGGCTCAATCAATAAAACATGTTATTCAGTATTTGATGTTTGTGCTTTACTGTTTTGTATGTGAAAAACGCCGATGTTTTGATAAACTCGCATTTGCATAACTTTGCTGGCCCTTGCCAATGATTGATAAAACTTCGAATTGAATGAGGGGATGTCATGGGTATTAACTCGAATAGATTTGGTTGTACATATTTGTTTTGTCTCATTTTTGTTTTGTAGGGTTTTCACCCTTGGAGCAGACAGTCAGAGAATTGTATCCCCCAACCAGAGGCTCTGGATGAAGGACTTGACCTTATTTGATGCTATTTCCCAGCAGGTCGCACCTCATCCCCAGAGGTTAAGATGATGTTATCACCTACCAAGGGAGGGATTATTTTCCCCAGAAGAGTATCCTCATGGAAGTTGTCCACATGATATCTCCAGCAAGGCAAAATCAGTGTCCCATGCAGAGGTTATACTCCCCAGAGAGTCGAAGATGTGCACGTTCGATCCCCAGCTGGGAGGATTTCCGCGGCACATAACCAAGTCATAGTAGGTTCAGAATGATTATCCCCACCGAGGATGGTTTTCTTTCTCCCCACAAGTCGTCATGTCTTCGTCAGGATGATAGCGGAGTGGTAGCTCCGAGTATGTAAACTGTACCCAGACAGTTGTCTCCCAGAGGGGTCGCTTCTTCCCCAGCTGAGTTAATCTTCCCAGCAGGTGTTGTTCTTTCCTCACAGCGGAAGTCGATGTTTAATCTCTCCCCGGCAGAGTTGGTTTTGTTTCCGGCATTTATTTTGCCGGAATACTTTGTGATACCCGTTCATCCCCAATAGGGTGGCATTTGTCCTCAATAGCCGTGTTGAAGCAAGCTCGTCAGAGCCTCCCCCGGCAGCTCGAACCTGCATTTGCATTTGCATATATTATCCTATTTGCATCTACCCAAAAAAACGCGTAGCATTTCCATGCCGTATGGGGCATTACGCCATTGTCAAACATACGCATTGTGAAACATAAATCAGGTTGGTTAACTTTTTGCTTTCAGAGTTACTGGTTGAAGTTTCTCTTATCCGACCAGCGGAGTGTTTTTCTTTAGGTTAACTATCGCGGCAGCATTACAGGGTTTCATAAATCAAAAGTGCAGAAGTGGTCACTTGTTGTCGAAACGGGTGTCGGGCAGTTATTTTCAGAATATCCCCAATGGAGTTAGCTACTACCAAGAATAGGAAAGGAAGTTATATCCAAGATGGATTTTCCCGTATGAAGCAGGAGGATGAACTTTCCTGTAAGAATCAGGCAGATGTGTTTTTCCTGTAATCAGGCAGATGGATTTTCCTGTAGGAAACAGGCGGACGAACTTTTCCCGTATGAAGCAGGCGGATGAACTTTCCTGTAAGAACCAGGCATATGTGTTTTCTTGTAAGAATCAGGCAGATGTGTTTTTCCTGTAATCAGGAAGATGGATTTTCCCGTACGAAACAAGCGGACAAACTTTTCCCGTATGAAGCAGGCAGATGAACTTTCCTGTAAGAACCAGGCAGATGTGTTTTCCCGTAGGAAACAGGCGGACGAACTTTTCCCATATGAAGCAGGCGGATGAATTTTCCTGTAAGAATCAGGCAGATGTGTTTTTCCTGTAATCAGGAAGATGGATTTTCCCATAGGAAACAGGCGGACGAACTTTTCTCGTATGAAGCAGGCAGATGAACTTTCCTGTAAGAACCAGGCAGATGTGTTTTCCTGTAAGAACCAGGCAGATGTGCTTTCCCGCATGAAGCAGGCGGATGAACTTTCCTGTAAGAACCAGGTAGATGTGTTTTCCTGTAAGAACCAGGCAGATGTGCTTTCCCGCATGAAGCAGACGGATGAACTTTCTTGTAAGAATCAGGCAAATGTATTTTCCCATATCCAGATAGATGATTCTCCCGTGATAGACAGAGTATGTGAGTTGTGTCCAGATATTTGACAAAAGTATTTTCCCTAAGGAAGTTGTCGTGATTTCCTCGTGTTGACAAAATATTATTGTCCCCAGTAGAGTCCTCCTCAAAGTCGTTTATGGGTTGAGACCAATGGAGTTAGCTAATGCAGAGATAAGTAGAGTTTCCTGTGATTAGACAGAAATGTTTCCCCAGCGAAGTCGCCGAGATTTTTTCCGTGTTGACGGAATGTAGCGTCCTAACGTCGACAAAGCCATTCCTGTGACGACAGAATCTCTATTCGTTTTGACGAATTTGTTTCTCTTCTTGTGTTGACAAGATTAGTCCAGTTGTGGACGGGGTGTTCAGTGCCTGTGGCATTACACAGGTGGTTGATGTTGGAGTCAGTGTTAATATCAGACGTTGAATCAGTTGTTGCCGTAACAACCAGGTTCAGTTGGTGGATGTCATTTCCTCGAGCAATTGTGCAGTTTATTTCTGCGGTTGGAAAATTTACGAGTTTCTTGGTATTCAACCGTCTCGTACCTCGATTGTTTGAAGGCCGTTCGCTCTTCACCCAGTCGGGTCCAAGCCGTTTGAATAGGGGCAGCTGTTGCACCCCAAAATTTGCTCAACCTTGTCTTGCCTGGTTTATGTTTCATTGCATTGCCATTTTGCATAGTTACATCATATACACAGTCTAACCATTTGCACATCATAGCATAACATGCCTCCAACAAGGGATCAAGGTGTGTTATCCAAGAAGAGAAGTCTTCCAGGCCATCAAGAAGTGATTTGAAGTCTTGAGAAGTTTGAGTGCCCACAGGTGGATTTCTCTCCTAACTTGAGGTGTATTGAAGATCATCAATAGGGTGTGAATCATGAATTGAGGTTATGGAGTGTACAAAGCTCATGGGATTCCTAGAAGGCCATATTGAAGCTAATTCAAGTCATTGTATCAAGTTCAAGAGCCAGAGTTGAGGTGTGTGCAAGTAGGGTTTCATCTGGATAACCCTAGGTCAAGAAGAGCAAAGAAAGAGCATCAAGACCTAGCTCTAGATCATGGAAGTCATGGATGGATGTGTTGAAGCATGTGTATGGATCAATCAAGACCTAGTTCAAAAGAATCAAGAGTGGTTGGGGGTGTTTGAGACAGGGTTCCTAGGGTAAAACCCCCTGTATAGCACTGGACTTCCAAGCCACATAAGTCAAAATTCAAGTTTCAAATAGATTCTTGGCCAACATGAAACTTGTAGAGCTTCTCAATAGATTTAATTTGAGTACTAGAAGTCTTCAAGGAGATTTGTGGAACTCAAGTTATGATTCTTGCAAGTTACAGGTCACCAGAGGACACTAAAATTTATCTGTGAAAATCACTTGACTTCCAAGAAACTTTTGCCCCTCAAGGAATTTTCAAATGGATTATTGGCCAACATAAGAATTGTAGGTCTTGATCTTACCTTTAATTTGAGTACTAGAAGTCCTCAAGAAGGTTTGTGGCACTCAAGTTATGATCTTGGCAATCCAGGGGTATTTTGGGAAAGTTGAATTATATGTCATTTTTCAACATAGGTCAAAATCTCCATCTTCCACTCCTCAAATGGAAAAGTGTCCAACATGAAATGTGTTTAGAATGATGTTTGTAGGTTAGATAAAAAGTCATGGGAGATTGAATTAGCTTGCTTCACAAAATGATCCAAAATGGCCTAAAAAGAGAGATTTTTCAAATGATTCAAAGGAGGGAAATTGGGATTTTTGAATTATGAGACATACACATGGCATATGAGTAGTCATTTTGACCAGAAATTGGATTCTAAACACAATGAAATTTCCACATTTTTGAATTGAGGCTTAATTTCATGACTTTCTTTGAAAAGTGGTTCCTTCATTTACAAGTCACAATGCCAAAACAAGAATCAAAGCATTTCAGGCCAAGCTAGCTATCCACTCACACTCACAAACCAATTTGCAGTTGAATAGAACATTCTAGAGCAAGCTGGAAGCTCAGAATCGTGACTGGTGCGTTGCATTTTCAAGAGAAAAATAAAAAATGATGGATCACTGAATTGGGCTTCAAATTGGGCTCAAAAGCCCATAGAGAGTTTCTATATATTGAGAGGAGTGAGTTCAGACTCATTTTGGGGCAGGATTCGTGGAAGAGAGGGAGATTGAAGTTGAGTTTCAAGAGCTTCAACTCAGAATCGGTTTTGGAGTTTCAAGAGCTTTATCTTGCATTCTTGATCGTGTTTGAAGAATCTTGGAGCTTGAATTGAGCGTTTGATCCCTCTATTCATCCAATTTCTTCAGGTATGTAACTCTTGGATTTCCCATTGATCTAGGCTGAATTAGGTAGCAATGTGCATGTGGTTAGGTTCCCTATGATTGGTAGAACGATTTATGTTTGGTTTGGCATCGTTTGGTGATGATCGAGTGTGATACACCATTTCTGTTTGAAGACGGTTATGCATAATCTTGAGGTTTTGACTTGAATTAGATAGCTAGTAATGATCAGTGCAACATGAGGTGGAGATCTGTGGCTTTGTTTTTTAATTTGGTGTTGATCATTCTTGTGGTGGCATTTCTGTTTGCCTTCGAATTTCAAAACCTAGGAAGATCTAGAGGAAATGGATATGAGATTGGAGATCTACGCGAATTTCTGAGCAAGATGATGTTAAGTTTGAGATTTTTCCTTGACCTGCAACCACCACTCCACCGGAGAAGACGGTGGAAACCACCGTGAACCACCACTTGAGGATAGTCTCAGGTCGCCTGAGCTTTTGGAGAAGATGAAGTCCCAGCCTTCAGATTGCATTGACCGGTTGACTCAGATGATCATCCAATGGCTCGTGTTTAAACTTCAGAGTTCCCTCTCTAAACCAAAACGCATCGTTTCATTAAACGATGTGGCACGCCAGTCATCACCCCACGTGGACACGCTCTGGAGCTTTGGATTCGCTTACCAGTCAATTGATCTAATGGCTCCCATTTAATTCAGCATTTTAATTTCTTTTATTTGATTTTCTTTTATTTTTAATCCATTTGATTTCTAAAATTCATAATAAATCCAATATTGATCCAAAAAATATTTTAAAAATACCTCCATGATCTTGGATTTATTTTTGATTTTATGAAATTAATAAATCTCATTTTCATCCATTTTTCAATTTAATTTGATTTTCTCCATTTTATTATTTTCTTTAATTTTGTATATTTGTTACATGATTTTGTGGATTTTATTGTGACCAATTGGTGAGGAATTTTGAGCTGATTCTTGTTGGAATGATTAGATTAGGGAAGCATTCACCCTTAAAAAATTTATCACAATTTTGTGAATAAAATTTAGGTTAGTTTGAGAGGTGAATAAGAGAGGTGTTAGAATTAGGGTTTCAAAACAAATAGTTGTAGTTTAGTGCATAGTTTGAGGATTAAATTATTGATCTAGGGTTTAGGGTTCCTATGGGGTATTGGGTATAGGGTTAGGTTCCCTTAGAAATTTACCTAGGATTTTCTGATGAGCTTTAGCATTTTATTTGATTTTTGCAACTTGTGTGGTGATTGTGGGTTTCTCCATTGGATATTTGGTTTGGTTATATTTGTGTGAGGCTATTTTGGGGTGCTTTTGGCTTGGGCTTTGCTTGGATGACTTGAAGATCAAATGAAGTTGCTTTGTATGGCTTGAAGAAGCTTGGAGTTGAAGATTTCTCATCTGTTGGAGTGCTTGTCAGAGGCTTAGGAGTTAGGGTATATAGGAAGAGCATTAGAGTAGTCTTGTTTCTTCTTTCAAACATAGAGAGCTTCTTGTGCCTCTATTCAATCCCATGACACAAGGCCCCCCTAAGAAGTTCCATCTCTCCTTAGGAGGGATGTAGAGCATGATTTGGTTGGGTAGAACCTTGAGGATACCTTTCATTTGCAATGATAAGTTCTTAGTGATTTCCTAGGGTTGTCACTAAGCTTCTTAACATTTCAACTTAATCTGGTAATTGATTCTCTCTTGGAGATGGATCTTGAAGATAAGAGCTTATTTGAAGCTTGAAGATTGTTGAAGATTGAAGATGGGGTCTTGCTTGAAGAAGTTGTTACTGTCAATCCTTTGTTGTTTGATCAACTGTAGCTGTCATAGCTGTTGCTGCTTGTGCTGCTTATTGTAAGGGTTTGATTGTTGCTGTCAGAGCTGGTGTTGGTGCTATTTGCTTTTCTGTATTGTTTGTTGGCTTATACAACTTGCCCCCCAAGGTTTGAAGTGAATACTGTTTCACTTTGCCTGTTGTTTTCCAGGTTCGAGGTAGAGCGAGACTCCTTTGCCTTGCTTGCATTGCTGCATTGCATACATTTTTACCGTTTACTGTATTTGCTTGCTTTCTTTTCTGTTTATCCCCTAGGATCTCTGATTTCCTCTGTGCAGGAGGGAATTATGACAGACAATAGGATTCTTATCCATGCATGACAACATTAGGTTAGTTTTATTCCCCTTTCAACCCTAGGTTTTTTAGAGCTCCTTTCTCTTCTTATGTCAAAACAATTCAAAAATACAGTAATAAGGTTAATCGATGTCGTACGTTACGAGCCTTAAGCTATTGGAGAAAAGGTTGCTGGAGGGTCACTCTTCAGTAATCTGACTGCTTAGTATGGTACCCTTAGGGTGACATGCGACGTAGTCACTCTCTAATCATAGTCTCTAGTGCGTCAGAGATTGCAAACAAACTAAAAAACACTTCTTTCGTAAAAGATTCAAAACAAACATCAAAGTGTCATTTTTGTCCGCTTGGACTCTTAATCAAGAAAAACCCTTTCATAAGGTAATAATAAACCAGTCAGACAAGCTTGTGTCTTCCGTAGCCCGAACTACGTTTGCTCTGATCTTTCATGCCGTATGAAAGTACGTAGGCATAGGATGCCGTATCCTAGCGAGCAACCTTCCCCTCCTTTCCCGTAGGTAGGCGAACTACGTTGACTCTGATTTCTCGTTCCAGTCGGGAATACGTAGGCATAAAGTGTGATACTTTGCCGAGTCATTTTCTTTTCTTTTAACCCAGACCTGTAGAGTAGATAGAATAACACACCCTTAGATAGAAAACAAGCGTGGATCCCGTCGAGTACGACGGACGTGAGGGGTGCTAATACCTTCCCCTTGCGTAACCGACTCCCGAATCCAGGATTTGGTTGCGATGACCATTCCTTTCCCGTTTTGCGTTAGGTTTACTTCGAGCGTTTCCTTTCTCTCCGTTGGGATAAATAACGCACAGTGGCGACTCTTCTGTCATAGCCGGCACCGATTTTCGCAGTAGCGACACCAGTTCTCGTAGAACTTTGTCCCCCTGCAGCAGTTGACTGAAGTTTGTTTCCCCAGGCGGAGTTCAATTGAGATTGGTGTGACTTCTTCTCCTCGGCAGGATGAGTCCTTCCTCCACCAGGGTGGTTCTTTCTCCTTGACAGGAGGATCCTCCCTTCAGCATTTATTTTGCTGATGGGGTCATAGCATTTTGCATGATTGCATAGCATTTCCACCGTGTGGAGCATTGCGCCATTGTCAAAGCATATGAATACGAAACATGAGCTAGGTCATTACCGTTCTTGTTTTGCAGGTGTTCCTCCGTAGGATGGTTTGATCAAGATGATTCTTGAATTCTCCAGCGAAGGTGTGTGCTTAAGATGATTCTTAAAATCCCCAGTGAAGTCGCCAGA
This sequence comes from Lathyrus sativus, assembly GCA_963859935.3. Lineage (NCBI taxonomy): Eukaryota > Viridiplantae > Streptophyta > Magnoliopsida > Fabales > Fabaceae > Lathyrus > Lathyrus sativus. The sequence goes on along the minus strand of OZ012736.1, from coordinate 45,198,159 downwards.
GTTGGTTGCTCAAGTTGATGCTTAGAGTCCCCGGCAGAGTGCCTGCTCGGGATGATTCCTGAAATCTCCAGCAGAGTTATCGGTTCAGGATGATCCTTGAAGTGTCCGGTGGAGCTATTTGTCCAAGATGATTCTTGAAGTCCTCAGTAGAGTTGATTCACCCAAAATGATTTCTGGATCCCCGAAGCAGAATTACTTGATAGTTCTCCAGAATCCCCAGCGGAGATGTGTCATCCCCAGCAGGTTCTAAACCGAGAAGTTGAAATTTCCTGGAAGACTTGATGATTGAAGTCCGGCGGCGGTGCCAAAACCCCTGACTTACTGATGAAGTCCAACTGTATTGACGAAGCAGTTCTCTCAGCTGATGCGGAGTGCCTGATGGTAAAAGATTGTATATCCTTATTTGGTTCATGATTGACCGAGGATTCCATTCCCGACTTACTAACGAAGTCCGGCTGACGCCCGAGATGTTATGTGAATGCCTGACGGCATAACCGACCATCCATTACCAGTTACCGTGTAACTGGTGACCCCTTAATGACTTGAGGACGAAGATCTACAACAAAATCAGATGATCATCCTGACGGAGATTTGAGATTAGACCCTTCACCGGTTACCGTGTGACCAATTCCCCATCAGACTTGTCGTGCCACTGTCATGCTCAGTTTTGAAAATGTTCCTACCAATCAGAGTATCGTTTACCTGTGCGGTTGGCAAGCCGCCAGTTACCGTGTAAGCGGTGATCCCTTGATGATTTAAGGATGCAATGCTATCAGATAAATTAGAGAATCATCCTGATGGAGGTTCAGATCGGTGTTTCTCCAGCTAGTTGCCGTGCAACTATTATTTCAGTTTCCGAAGATTTGTCCCCAGTACCGTGTACTTGTGTAGTTGGCAAATTTCCGGGTTTGTTGGTATTCAACCGTCTTTTACCTTGATTGTATGAGAGCCGTTCGCTTCTCACCCAGTCAGGTCCAAGCCGTTTGAATAGGGGAAGTTGTTGCACCCCAAAATTTGCCCAACATTTCTTTACCTAACTTATGTTTCATTTCATGCACATTTGCATTATCATTTGCATTTCATTGACATGTATGCAGGAGATCCAGAGGTATGATTACCAATCAAGGGATACACAAGAGTTTGAAGCTAGCTAAGAAAGTTATTCATGTGCTCAAGGGTTGATAGCCTTGTCAGAGAAGTTAAAGGAGCCTCAGAGAGGGTGGTTGAAACTAAGAGTGTGTGTCTCCTAACTTGAGAGTTGTGGAAAGCCATCAGATGATTCTGAAGCCATGAAGTTGGACTTGAGGTCTTGAGAGAGCTCATGAGATGTTTTGGAGATTACCTTGATGCCTATAAAGGTCATTGTGCAAGAATAAGAAGGCTCAACCATGATTGGTGCAGCTAGGGTTTGACTGGGTCAACCCTAAGTCAACTGAGGATTTGAAGGAGGTTGAGACCTAATTCAAGAGCCATGTGATCATGGATTGATACATTGAGATGTTATAAGAATGATTTCAAGGTTAACTCATCATGATTGAAGAGTTTGAGAAGTTTCAAGCTAGGGTTTCTAAGGCTTGGCAGTGTAAAATCCCCTAGGTTGACCCCTATCTTCAAGGCAATTTAGCTCAAGATGTGATTGTCATCTCATCTTGCCCCTAACATGATTTTCGTAGAGCATGATCTTAGATTTAATTTGAGTGCTAGAAGTCCTTGATAGGATTTGTAGAACTCAAGTTATGGCTTTGACAAGTTACAAGTCATCTGAGGTATGTGAATTTGGAGCTTGAAAGTTACCCAACTTGCATGAGACTTTTGCCCTAAAAGGATGATACCTATGAACTTTTGGTAAACATGAATGTTGTTCCTTATTCTCTTATCTTTCTAGAAAGTACTAGAAGTCCTTGATAGGATTTGTAGAACTCAAGTTATGGCTTTGACAAGTCAAGGGTATTTTGGACATTTGGTGATTATAGGTCATTTGTGATCATAGGCCATTTTCACCAACTTAGAGGCCTCAAATGAAATTTTGTTCAACTAGAAAGTTTCTCAAAATTGGGTTTTAACCTTGACCATTCATCAAGGAGGCATTGAAATGGCTCAAGGAGAGACTTGGTTCAAGAAATTTTGAAAAAGAAAGAATTAAAAAGGATTTAATGGCCAAATATTCAAATAATTCATTTTATGACCAAATGAAACAAAATTATAGGTCAAATTGATTGGAAAAATGATTTTAGAAACAATGGCAATGTTAGAATTTTGAGTTGAGGTCATTTGCATAACATTCCATTTCATTTCTTCATGATGAAGCAACATATCCAATTCATACCTTTGGCTTGCAAACAAGGAAGATAGCTTATCAAACTCATTCAAAATCTCATGAGAATTTGATTACAAGCATAGCCATGCCCAAAGGAAGTCAGAATGGTGATTGCCATGGATGAGATTTTGAAGAGATTTTGAAAATCCAAAATCTCATTTGGATGAATCCAGAAGTTTCTAGACAATCCCAATCACTTCTATATAAGTCATTGAGTGAACTCAACCATTTTTTTTTGGAAGGAATTGAAGCTGGTTGCACAGAGGGAGATCAAAGTTTCATGAATGCAAGTTGAGATCGAATTTTCAATTCAAGGAAGAACCAAGCCAATTTGAGGTGTGCATTAGCTTCAGAGGAAAATTTGGAGTGAATCTGGATTGTTGTGGAGGCTGAATCGTGCAAGAACCACTTCTATTGCAAGCTTGAACACAGGTTGGTGAATTTCTTGATTATGCATGATTTAGGCAGTGATAGATAGAAATTCATATGCGGTTAGGATCCTGATGGTGAGTAGTTGGATTTAGGATGTTTAATTGCTTAATTAGAGATGATTTAGGTCAGATGCCATTTTTAGTTGAGATTGATATTTCGCGATTCATGCGTTTTGAGGATGAATGATTGGTATGGTTGAATTGCTGGGAAGATTCTGGTCAAGATTCATTCAGGAATCATGGCAAATGGTTGGCTATAGAAGAAGTTAGGGTTCCACAGGGGTGGCCGGAAAAGCCACCGGCGATGGGCCCTGCGCGCACTGACTTACAGGTTTAAAAGGTTGAAGATGAAATCTCCACCCTCCATTCAGGCTGAAGACTTGACTTGGTCCATTGATCTAAGCGTGTGTGTTGAGCCACGTACCCCTCTTCCAAAACTCACCGTTTTACTTACTCATTGAATGGACTGAATGAGTGTGAGTTCGAATCCTGGCTTGTGTGTGTTTTTCTTCCATTTTAATTGCTGAAGAGAATGCAAGTGGATCCAAGCGCCTGGGCCTATGAAGTCCTTGTTATTCACACCCCCTTTCTGGCCCAACCCAAGAATTAAGCTGTTAATACTTGTTATTTGCCACGCGCTTTTTATCAATTTCTCTTATTTTCTTTTATTTTGTGCATTTCATATGACTTAGAAATTAATTCATGAAAAATAGGAAATTAACTCAATTAATTCCAAACTTTTTTCCCCTGATTCATGATGGAATCTAGAATTTTGTAGATTAAAAATATTAATACTTCATGCATTTGTGATTTTATTTTAATTTTTTGAATATTAATTGATATTAAAATGGCCATGGTTGATACCTTGTCTTGTTGAATTTGGTTTGGGCATTAGGTGATGATTCTTGCCTTGATTTTTTGTGTGTAGCTAGCATAGATATGCATGTTCCCCTTAGATTTTTATCACATTTTTGTGATGAAGTTAGGTAGTAGTTTTAAGTTGAAACTTTAGGTGCTCTATTTTTAGGGTTTATGCTTAGTACCTTGTGATCTAGGTTTTATTTCTAGGACTTGGTGGATGATTCAACCTCTGGATTTTGTATGGTAGATTCATGATTGAATTAGGGTCCCATAGTTATTTTTGTAGGATTTTAAAATTGGTTTTAGGGTTTTAGTTAGGACTAACTTTAGTACTAGGTTTTAGGTGATCCTAACTTGCTAATTCAATTAGATTGATTTCTTTAGTTCCCTTAGATTAGGGTTTTGCTTTTCTTGCTCTTGGATGATGTTGAAGACAAGCTTGGGGCTACTATGGAGTGCTTGAAGAAGCTTGGATGTGAAGATCTCCCTTCCTTTGGTGTAGTTTTGTTTAGGTGTTAAGATTAGGGTTTGCAGGCAGAGCTTCTAGATAGATTCTCTTCTTTCATAAACATGGAAGGTGTTGATCACTTCCATTCCTCCCTATGATATAAGGTCCCCTTGTGAAGGCCTCATCCCTCCTTTGGTAGGATGTGTGGCTCTTCACAAATTGGTATAACCTTTGAGGGTTCCTTTCTTTGATGATGGAGTGCTTAGTGGTGACCTTTGGTCTTCACTCTGCTGTCTATCATCCAAGCCCTGCTCTTGCTAGATGAATCTTTCTCCCTTGCTAGAGGATGGAATTCCTTGTTAGAATATTGAAGATGTTAGAAGTTGCTACTTCCCTTGGTCTGAAGATTGCCACTAAAGCTGAAGCTTGAAGATCCAGAAGAACAAGTTGACACTTGTGAAGGGAATCCAGTTGAGATCAGATGAAGGAGATGAAGCTTGAAGTTGGAGAACAAGTTGATACTTGTGATTGATGCCTTGAAAGCTTGAAGAAGCAAGTTGACACTTGCCATTGAAGATGAAAGACTTGAAGAGCAGTTGCAGACTGAGGACTGAGCTGCTGTCAGAAGATTGCTTTGCTGTGAAGCTGTAGAAGCTGTTGATCTGCTTTCTTTCCTGTCTGTTTGCTTTCTGTGCAACTGTATTGATGTGACTTGTTTGATTTGCTTGATGCATTAGAATAAGTTCATATTTAGACTGACTTAAGCTAGGAGCATGATTGCATTAGAGGTTGAGCTGCTCCCTCTGCTTGTATTTTTACTATATGGCTTTGCTTGCGGGTATTCGGTAGAGCCCAGCTCCCTTGCCTATGTGGTTTGTGTTTGCTTGATGGAATTTTATTTTTCTTCTGTATGATTACAGTTATTCATATCTGGCTTGAGGTTGAGATGAGCTTGTGGAGGCTGATGCCCCACACACATTTCCTCCCTCACTTGCATTGCATGCATTTTACAGTCGTTTACTGTTTACTGTTTAAGCTGATGCTTTATCTGTTTCTTTATCATTGACATGATCCCCTAGGAATCTCACTTCCTTTGATAAGGAAGTGGTGATTAGAACTTTAGGTTGAAACTTATGCATGATAACTTCTAGGAGTTCCCTGTTTCAAACCTCAACCATAGGATGAATCCTTGGCATGACAACATTAGGACTTGATAGTATCCCCTTAGTTGAACATGTCTGTTCTCTCTTCTCATCTCAAAACAAATCAAGATACAGTAATAAAGGTTAACTGACATCGTACGTTACGAGCCTTAAGCTATCTGAGAAAGGATTGTTGGAGAGCTTCTTTTCAACAGTCTGGATGTTTAGTATGGCACCCTTTGGGTGACATGCGACGCATTCGCTCTCAGGTCATAGTCTCTAGTGCGATATTGGTTGCAAACATCCTGAAAAACAGTTCTTCCGTAAAAGACAGAAAATAAACTTCAAACCCTTTTTGCCCCGTGGGCCCATAATTCAAAGGAAGCTTTTCTGAAGAAAAGAGTGTCATTAACTTTCAGTTCTACCGCAAACGGTAACGCCTAAGTCTCCAAGGGTCGAGCTGCGTACACCCAAACTGCTGGAACTGTCTGTTAACCCTACTCGATAAAACAGATGAATCTGAGTCCTCGTAATCTGTGTTATCCCGAACTACGTAAGCTCTGATCTCTCATGTCTGTTGAGAGTACGTAGGCACAATACTGATGTATTGGCGAGCCACCTTCCCCCATCCGTTACCCGTAGTTAGTCGAACTACGTTGACTCTGATTTCTCATTCTCTGATGAGAATACGTAGGCATAAAGCGCGACGCTTTGCCGAGTCATTTTCTTTTCTTTTCAGACCAGCCTTGATAGGTAGATAGTAAAACCAACCCGTCAGTTAAACACAACAAGTGTGGATCCCATCGAGTACGATGGACGTGAGGGGTGCTAATACCTTCCCCTTGCGTAACCGACTCCCGAACCCAGACAATGGTTGCGATGACCTTGTCTTATACCATTTTCATTAGGTTTCTCCGATCGTTTCCTTTCCCGTTCTGAGGGATAAATAACGAAAGGTGGCGACTCTTCTGTTTTGCTGGCACCTTATTTTCGCGGTAGCGACAGGAACTAACTAATGTTATCATGCATGGTTAGAACCCTAATGTCTGTCATAACTTCTCTTGAACAAGAGAAGTTAGAGTCCCTAAGGGAACATGGCAAAGGAAAACAACAGCAAAAGAAATAATCTGAAAGAATAAAACGGTAAGTAAAATGCATGCAATGCAACAATACAAGCAGAGGGAGACAAACTCAACTTCTAGAGCAAACAAGCAAAAGCAACACAATACACAGGCAAGGGAGACAAACTCAACCTTCAGCCAACAAGCAAAGCCAAACAGTAACAGACAAGCAGAGGGAGACAGACTCAACCTCTAATGCAAACAAGAAAAGGGAGGCAAGCTCAACCTTTCAATGCACTTAAGCCTAGAACAAACTACATGAAGCCTATTCTAATGCAACACACCAAATAAACAGTCACACAAATACAGTCAATCAACAAGAATACAACAAAAAAACAGCAAGCCAGCAGCCCAACAACAAAGTAGTCTTCTAGCAGCAAAGCAACCCAACAGTCTATAGTTGTCTTCATGTCCAAGTTATCCATCAAGAGAAAAGGGAATAAGGACTTCACCTTCAAGCTTCAACTTGCTCCACCAAGAGATGATATGATATAACACAAAGATCATGGCATGATGATCTTTGTGTTAATTCAACCTTTTGTGGTAGGCCTTTAGTCCTTCCAAAGGAGGGACTAGGCTCCCACAAAGGAACCTTGCATCATTGGATAGGAAATGGAATTCAAACCAAAGCAAACCACAATTATGAAAAAGGAAGAAACTCCTAAAGGCTCTAAAAACCATAATTCTACAAGCTCTAAAAGCAACTCTCCAAAGGGAACTAATGCACCAAATTAAACCTTAAGATTCAATCTACAGAGGCATCAACATGTCTACTAAATCATCAGAAAAGGTTTGGAAACTTATAATGAACTAAGGATCACTTTTAAAGTTTAACTATGGGAGGTACTATGCTAGAGGCATCCTACAAATAGCCTAGATGTAAAATCTATCTAAAATAGCAAATCAATTCCTAAAAATCTATAAAATTTTCTAAGGGATCCTAAAGGTATTGGGAACCTAGGGTAAAAAATACAGAGCATAAATCAATGTTTAAGGTCACCATTCTAAAGGCTAAACTAAAAGGTGTCAAATGAAAGCTCAAGTGGGGAAAGCTCTAAAAACTTAGTTCAAGAATATGCTTAGAGTTACCTAAAAATCACCATAAAATTTCTATAATCTCATCAATATGTCTATAACCAGCCAGCCAAATATCAACTTCTAATTCTATGCCAATCAATGGTACAAAAATCAGCAAGCAACAAGTCCAAAATGCCAAATTAAATGAATTCAAGAAAATAGAAAAAAAAAAGCAAATAAAATTGAAAAACAGCATAAAAATAAAATCCAAAAGCATAGAAAAATCAGAAATTAAACAAGGAGTATGCACATATTTTTTCCATAATTTTCTGATCAATATTCTATTTAATATGAATTAAAAATGATGAATGCAATAAAAGAAAATGAAAAATGAAATAAAGAAATTTAAAAAACTCAGGAAAATCCACAACCACTAGATCTAGGACCAAGTCTACACATCTAATGGACACACGCGTGCCAGCATATTAAATTATGCGTTGCGTTTTGATCAGTGTTTTGGTGTGGTTCAATTGACTCCAGCGTAGGGTGGGTTCTAATCATGGACGTTCATTGGAAAAGTAGGGTGATCTAATGATCTATGGCTTGCCACCTCATCTAGTCAACAATCAAACTTCTCAGACTGAATACCAAGAGCACAATCTCATGACTTAGTCAGCTAATTGACCTAGATCTAATGGTTGTGCTTCGTCTTCCTCGTTCGAACCTGGCTAGAAAGAGAGGGAAAGGGACGGTGGCCGGAGAAGACCTCCGGTTGTCTTCTCCGGTGGCTCTACAGTGCTAAATCATGAAAACCTAGCCTAACTCAACGAAACCGGTACCGTTCTTCTTGGATTTTCACCCTGATCATGAATCTAATCTCCAAATGCACTAATTCTCCAACAGAAAATGGATCAAAACCTAAATCATCTCTAAACTTCAAGATTCTGATCCTAAAACGATCTATGATCCACCTACATCCTAACCACAGTTCTAATTCACTCTAAACCAGCCTAAAACTAGAGGAATTTTGAAGAGAGCAAACCTGGACAGAAGCTTGAATTTGGATGCGTTGGAGTGTGAATCTTCGTGCCAAATTGTGCAGAATCCTTCCCTAATTGATGCTAGAGCTATTGTAATGCTTGGTTCTCCTTCAATTGGCCTTGAACTTCAAACACGATTCTTGATTTTGCAAGCTTGAACTCTAACTTCAATAATTGTTTCTCCCTCCAAAATGCCACAAAAAATGATCTGAAATGGATCCTGAACTTATATATGATCTGTTTGAATGATTATCAGGCCCATTGGAAGCCCAAATCAAGTAATCCAAATTTCAATTTTTCCTTCAAAATGTGAACATGGCAGCCACGAGTTCTATGCAATTTCTGCTTCAAAATGCTTCATACTCATTGCTTGTGACCTATTGAGAGTGAATGGACCAGATTGAAACCTTCAATTCCATCCAATGGTTGATCTTGAATGTATGACTTTCTCATGAAGTAACAAAGAAGAATGCCATGAATTGTTCTCCAAAATGCTATTTCTAATCAAAATATGCACCCACTTGACCTTTCTTGACCTCTTGTGAATTATTTTGAATTTTCTCCGTCTAATTTCTTTTTAAAAATGCCTTTTGCCAAATTTCCTTCAACCAACACTTGTTCTAAGCCAAATCAAAGCATCCTTGATGCTTGGTTGAACTTAAAATCCCATTTTGAGCAAGTTTCATGTTGGACAAAACTTCATTTGAAGTGTGCAAGATAGGGAAAATAACCTATAATGCAAAATGTCCTATAACCTCACTTTCCCAAAATACCCCTGCCTTGCCAAGCTCATAACTTGAGTTCTACAAATCCAATCAAGGACTTCTAGTACTTTTTGGAAATATAAGATCATGAGGAACAACTTTCATGTTTGTCTAAAGGTCATGTGAAACTTCCTTCTAAGTTAAAAGTGCCTTGGAAGTTGGTTGACCTTTGCAGACAAATTTCACATTCATCTGATGACCTGTAACTTGTCAGCTTCATAACTAGAGTTCCATAAATCCAATGGAGGACTTCTAGTACTCAAAAGAAAGATAATAACATGCTCTAAAAGTTTCATATGGATGCCAAGATAATATGAAGATCGCATCGTAATCTATGTGGTCTTGAAGTTAGGCACTAAATAGGGGACTTTACACTGAGAACCCTGATGTAGCAACTCCTCACACTTTGAATTCTTCTTGAATTGATCTTGGAATGACATCTCAAATGCCTCAACACAACATCCCATGACTACAAAGACTTAGAATTGAGTCTTAATCTCCTTTAATAGTACAGTTGACTTAGGGTTGACCAGATGAAACCCTAATTGCAATCCTCTCAACCATAGCTGCTTGCACTTGGCATGAACACTTGACTGAACTCCACCATGACCCTCAAGGCCTCCAATGAGCTTCAATGACAATCTCCACCTTTAACCATGGGCTTATGATCCCCAGATGATCCTCAGATAGGCTCTTAGACAGGAGATGAACCACATTCACTTGCTTGCCTTTCTTCAAGGACTTTGACTTGCTTCTGATGATGATAACCACTTGATGACTTGAATATAATCCTTTGATTAGGCCTTGAACCTTTTATAACCTCAATTAGCTAAGCACACATTTCCTAATCCCCTGTAAAATGCAACATGACTATGCAATGTGAATGCTAGAACAATGATATGCTAATGCAATGAAACATAAACCATGTAAGAAAAAGGTTAGGCAAATTTTGGGGTACAACACTAAATATGTGTTTTGATTGATTAGTGCATATTAATGTACATTCTCTTATGTTCTTACTTAGGAATTTCCTTAGTTTTCTTTGTTTATTTTACGGTTTTATTATGTTTTTAGAATTAAGTCTTTGTTTTCCTTTAATCTATTTTCGCAGCTTATTTTCAGCTTTAGCGGTTATTTGATATATGTTCACTATTTGGATCATAACTGGAGCTATGAGAATTAGATTTGCGCTTTCTAATAGGTGTTGGAAAGCTAAGACAGAAGCTGGTTCGGAGTCTACAAGGCTCAAATAGTTAGTTGAAGTCATGACCTGAAATCTGCCGTTAGAAATATTTAGTTTTGGGCCGGTTTTTTTTATGTTTTTTGATCCAGTTGGGTTAGAACTGAGTTTTGTGATGCTTTCCTATACCTAGTAGTCGCTGTTCTAGTGTTCATAACCTTATTTTCACAAATTTTACTTTTTGCTTTTGTACGATTAAGATGAAGAACTAATCATCCGGAGTCGATCTACTGTAGTCGCGTTTCCAACGTTTTGAGGTTTTTACTATATCAATTCAATTTCATTTCTCTTTCATTCTATTCTATGAAATTTCATTTGCTTAATCTGTTATTTTGTGGAATGTTTTGATTTAATTCGTATGATTGTATTCCTAACTTTTAATCGCTTTTTACGTCGCTTAGCCGTTAAATCGCGTTTCTATATCGTGTTTGCTTAATTTGTGATTGTGTTTATCTATTTGCTTAATTCAGAATATAGGAATGTCAATCTCTTTAATATCCTAGAACACTTGTTATTTGATATTGAAATCGAATAGAGGTCGAAGCCGCTTAGGGATTGGTGTTATAATAGCCGATGATAAGTCAAAATTCGAATCAGTAGGATTAGCCGTTTTAGCTTTTTTTTATAATCACTTATTTTAATCACATATATGCATAATTTTTATTTTAATCGAAACTCAAACCCCCCATAAACTGTTACTTTGTTGGGTAATAACATTATAAGAATCCTTGTGAGAACGATACTCGAGTTGTCGTTACCGTTACTTTATTTTCAAAAAAATACTCGTTTTTTGATCCGTGCACAACAGCGGATCAGTGAGATCTAGGCTCCTTATCTTGTGCGATAGCACCATTGTTATCACAATACAGATGAATGAGATCCACAATGCTAGGGACTATGCCAAGTTCACTAATGAACTTCTTGATCCAAACAACTTCCTTTGCTGCATTTGAGGCAGCAATGTACTCGACCTCGATTGTAGAATTAGCAATTGTTTCTTGCTTTGAACTTTTCCAGCTTACATCACCACCATATAAGCATAACACATAACTAGATTACAATCTGAAGTCATTCTTATATGACTGGAAGCTAGCATCGGTGTATTCAATTACAGCAAGCTCTTCCTGACCTCCATATACCAATAATGATTCCTTAACCCTTCTCATGTACTTAAGGATATTCTTGAGAACCACCCAATGATTAACTCCTATGAAAGGCTCTACCAAAGTCCAAAGCTGGTTTGTGTACATGGAATCCATTTCATACTTCATGGCTTCTAGCCTTTTCTCAGACTCATGACCAATTATAGCCTCTTGGTAGGTTACAAGCTCATCAAGATCCATGAGTAATACATCCTCTTGATCAGTTATGAGATATGCATATCTCTCTGGTTGGTGACATATCCAGTTCGACCTACGTTGGTCTTGTTCTACTTGAGCAGGTTGTTTTTTCACAAATACTTATGATTCCTGCTCTAATTCCCCCATAGGTGTATCAATGCTTTGTTATTTCTTCAAGCTCTACTTTCCTCCCACTGGTTCCTTTGGAAATAAATTCCTTTTCCAAGAAAACTCTAGTTCGTGCGACAAACACTTTTCCCTCAGAAGGATTGTAGAAGTAATACCCTCTTGTTTATTTAGGATACCCCACAAATAAGCATTTATCAGATTTGGGCTCAAGCTTAGTTGAAATTTATCGTTTCACATAAACATCACAACCCCAAATCTTCATGTAAGACATATGGGGTTTCTTACCACTCCATATCTTATATGGTGTCTTTTCAACCTTTTTGGATAGAACATGGTTAAATATGAAAGCTGATGTCAATAGTGCATGTACCAAAAAGAAGTTTAGAAGATCATCGTGACTCATCATGGATCGAACCGTGTCTAACCAGGTTCAATTTTTTCTCTCAAATACACCATTCCATTGTGGTGTTCCAGGAGGAGCGAGTTGGGATAGAATCCCACACTTTTTTAGATGGTCATTAAAATCTAGGCTTAAATATTCACCACCTCGATCTGATTGAATAGCTTTAATATTCTTACCTAGTTGGTTTTTTTCATACTCCAAATTTTACCCCCTAGATTTCATCAATTTTAGTTGCATCATTTACATAGCATCAAGAAGACCATGTGGTTGATTAGTCAAGGCTTGTAATGTTCATCAGAATATCAACTATCTCACTCATGGATCAAGGGTTTCCCCATAAGCAATCAAGTTTGAGGTAGTATTGACTCCAGATCATCTAGTCTCAATCCTCTAAGTGCACCTGATTAGGGTTTTGGTCAAAGTCCACTGAATATGAACTTTTCAACCAAGACATGATCCCATGCTTAGAAACATGATTCAAGACTCTCAAATACATCTTTGAAGTCCCTTCACATGATCTAAATAGCTCAATATGTTTGATTTATTGACAAGTGCAAGATTTGGATTCATCTAATACAAAGTCAACTTAATCAAAGTCAAGGTTTAACTTTTGACTTTTTAGTTCAAACATGACATCCTCAAGTCGATAACTATGAAAATTTATAATATAAGTGAATTGGATCATGATTAATCAAGAAAATCAAATAAAGATTCAAAGTTGTAAAATTAGGGTTTTAGATTTTTCTAAGTTATGGAAATTCATAATCAAGTGACCAACTTTCCAAGATCAGAGCTTCCTCCTCAAGCCTCCAATGAAAATACTTGAGGACTCTTTTAAAAGATGACATTTGATAATTAAATCTTATGAAAATTACAAGCCTAAAGCTTTCTTGTAGTGGTAGTTATTGATGTTCAAAGTTAGGTTTTTTCAATTTGCTGAAGATCCTAACACTTAGAATTTTTTCTATGTTTTTCACCTTATCAAATGCATGACTGTAGGACCACTTTGAGATCAATTCAAGTAACCACTTTTTTTGCCCAAGGTATGTACTTAAAGATGACATTACATACTTCAACATTATGGTATAATTGGATCAAAATATCATAAGGATTGGAAGTTATGAATGATCAAAGTTGAGATTTCCAAGTTGTGAAAAATGGCAAATACTCTGAATTTTTTCTATGTCAAACAATTGAAAAATCTAATTTTGATGGCCAATTTTCTCAAAGATTCAAATTGATTTTCTCCAAGTGATCAACATCAAATTTGTAGTATGTAATTCCTTCTTTCTAATGGTACCAAACACATGAATTTCTTTTGCTTGAGCATGAAGTTACAAAATTAAGAAGTAACCATGTCAATGTTGATTTTCCAAGACAGAATTCCATCAAGTTGGTTGTGCACAATTTGGAGGGATCTTTTGGCCACTTTTTAGGCTTCTTTTCATCATATGATCAACTTGGAACTTGTTCATTGTCATGATTTGAATATAGAGCTCTAGAAGGTTTCAAGGCAAGCTGAGCACACCAACATATTCCTTGAGGTCTAAGGAAGTTGTAGGGATCATCGCATTGCTTCTAAGAGGGCTCTAAAGCAAAACACGATTTTACCACTTTGAGGTAAATTTTTATTTCTGGAACTCTATGTTAGAAGCATCATTTTTATTGATTAATATTACCAATATGTTTTCCATAATGTGAGGATTGAAAGCCATAAGCTTGTGTTCATCGATCATGCTTGTATGAAATTTAGTTTTTGTTAGAAAAATTAGGGTTCTCCTGGTTTCATGTGATTTATTAAGCTATGATAAAAATAAAATAAAAATTGAATGGTATAGTTGAGTTCCTCATGAAATTATGATTAAAATGGTATAATGGATTGATTGATTTGGTTGAGGAATAAAAAAATTACATTTTTGAATTGTTGATGACGATGAAGCTCATGGGGAAGATAATCATGACGCACGCATTTTTTTCAGTTTAAATCCATTTTTAATATATTATAAAATGGTTGGGTGTTTGTAACACAAAAGGAGAAAAAATGAGGCTTGTGAGTGGGAGGGCCTCGGTTCGGGCCCTAGCGCCCTCATTTTTTCTCCTTTTCTCTCTTTCTCTCATTTTTTGATTTCTTTTTTTCATTTTTATTTTTATGTCATTTATTTATTTACTTATTTAATTTCTTTTTTTCTTTTATTAAATAACCAAAATATTTTATTTATTTCAATATTTATTGTATTAAAACCCAAATATTATTTGAACACTTTATTCTTTTATTTATTTTTTGCTAATTAAATTTTAAAATCCAATGAAATACATTATTTGGTTATTTAATTATTAAAAAAACTTTAAAACTTTCATTTAATTTTCTTCTTTTATTTTCATCCAAAATATTTGTGATATACATTCTATTTATTCATCAAGACTTGTATACTTTGTTCTTTTATCTTTAGGCGAGTTATTTGTTTATTTAATTTAATTACGCAACTAAATGAAAATGATTTTGTTTTATTCATAATTTGTAAATGCTTTTGATTAAATAATTGATGAAGATTCTTTGATTAAATTATGATATTTGTTCAAACCATGCATGATTTGAAATTGTGAATAGTTGATCACTTTAGGTCTAAATTGAAAGCTTGGATTGCTAAATGACATGTATAAGAGTTAAATGCTTTGTTACCCTAATTTTGTTTAAGAAGCATGTTTGACTTTCTTTGCCATGTTTAAGTCAACTTTGTTGTTAGTTCTGTGATTGGTAGAAATTTTGGTAAAACTTGGTGTTTTCACAAGATGTCCTATAGGATGTCTTGACATGTGATCGTAACATTCTGCAGGTGGTTCTTTCTTGTTGGTGCAGGGTTCAGTTCATGATGTCAAGTATGATGTCCTGACATATGTTTACAGAACATTCAATCTGAATGTTTTGTTTTGTCTGTTGCGTTTTTGTGCAATCTTTTGTGTTTTTCTTGTAAGAGATATTGCTAGTGCAATCATAAAAGGATGGGAACACCCTATCGCTGTTGGGAAAGATGGAAAAGCTACATCTGATCTGAAGGCTGAGGAAGAATGGACTAAGGAGGAGGATGAATGGGCTCTTAGAAATTCTAAAGCCTTGAATGCCTTGTTCAATGGAATTGATAGAAACATATTCAGATTGGTGAACAATTGTGAAGTTGCCAAAGATGTTTGGGAGATACTCAAAACTACTCATGAAGGTACTTCTAAGGTGAAGATGTCAAGACTTCAATTGCTAACTACCAAATTTGAAAACTTAAGGATGAAAGATGATGAAAGAATACATGATTTTCATATGAATATCCTTTAAATAACTAATGCTTCAAGTTCCCTAGATAAAAAGATGTCAGAAGAAAAGCTTATAAGAAATATTCTCAAGTCTCTTCCCAAGAGATTTTATATGAAAGCAAGTGCCATAGAAGAAGCTCAAGACATCAGCAAGATGATGGTGGATGAACTTATTGGATCTCTCTTAACCTTTGAAGTGGGGATAAATGACAGATCTGATAATAAAAAGAGCATAGCCTTTGTGTCCAATACTGAAGATGGAGAGGATGGATGTGATATGGATATTGATGAAAGCTTATCCAATGCTATAGTGCTCCTTAGAAGACAGTTTAACAAGGTTATGAAGAGGATGGACATGAAGTCAAGACCAAATGTCAAGAACAACTCATATGACATCAACATGTCTAATGATGTTGGTAGAAGAACAAGGTCTGAAGAAAAGTCCATTCAAAGCAATGGGATTAAGTGCCATGGATGTGAAGGATTTGGTCACATTAGAGTTGAATTCCCTACTTACCCCAAGAAACAAAAGAAGAGCCTAGTTGTATCTTGGACTGATGAGGACTCTGAAAGTCATCTTGAAGAAGAATCTGCTAAACATGTGACTGCTTTGACTGGGAGATATGACTCTGATGAAGAATCTAGTGATGATGAATTAACCTTTAAAGAACTTGCAACTTCTTACAAAGAGCTGTGTCTCAGAAGTGAAGAAGTATGTCATCAAGAAGAGAAGCAGAAGAAACTTATAATCAAACTGAAGGCTGAAAAAGAAGAGAATCTTAAAATTATCTCTGAGTTGAATGATGAAGTTACATTGTTGAATTGTCAACTTGATCAAATGTCCAGGTTTGTCAGAATGCTGAATAGTGGAACTGACACTTTAGATGAAATCCTTCAGTTTGGAAAAAGGGTAGGAGACATGACTGGGATAGGGTTTGATAGAGAAAAGAAACCCTCTTCAGACTGTAGTCCCTCTTCACACTGTAGTCCTTCTGGGCCTAAGCGAAATATGTCACGTCAGATGTCTCAACATCATGGCATAGGACAACTCAACCACGCAAGAGGAAGATTCCAAAGATGGAGATGCCATTACTATGGATGTTTTGGTCACATAAAGCCTTTCTGCTTCAGGCTACATGGATATCCTAAACCTGTTACTCAACCTAGACCCAATCACAACATTCTTTTTAATAGGAAGCAATGGGTTCCTAGAGCTTATGCTACCAGTTTGATAGCTCATATGTCTCTCAGAGTCTTAGCTAGAGAGGATTGGTATTTTGACAGTGGATGCTCCAGACACATGACAGGAATTAAAAATCTCTTAGTAGACATCAAACCCCATTCTACTAGCTATGTGACTTTTAGTGATGGAGCCAAGGGTGAAATCGAGGGGGTTGGAAAATTGAACTGCTCAGGAATTTCAAACCTTGATAATGTGTTGCTGGTTAAAGGGTTGACTGCCAATTTGATTAGCATCAGTCAAATGTGTGATCAAGGATTCAATGTCAACTTCACTAAATTTGAATGCTTGTTTACTAATGAAAAAGTGAAGTGATTATGAAGGGAGTCATATCTAAGGACAAGTGCTATCTATGGGTTACTCAAGATTTTAGTTACACCTCCATATGTGCTCTAGCCAAAGAAGATGAAGTGAAACTGTGGCACCAAAAACTTGGTAATTTGCATCTAAAAGTGATGAAAAAGATCATCTTTATGGAAGCAGTCAGAGGAATTCTTAAGCTAAAGATTGAAGAAGGAAAGGTATGTGGTGAATGCCAAATTAGAAAGAAAACTAGGATGTCACAGCAGAAGATTAAACATCTCACACTTCAAAAGTGTTGCAACTCCTTCACATGGACTTGATGGGACCTATGCAGGTGGAGAGTCTTGGTGGAAAGAAGTATGCTTATGTGGTGGTGGATGATTTTTCCAAATATACTTGGGTGAATTTTATAAGAGAAAAATATGAAGTGTTTGATGTGTTCAAAGATCTCTGTCAAAGAATTCAAAGAGAAAAGGAGAGCAATGTTGTTAAAATCAGAAGTGATCATGGGAAGGAATTTGAGAACCAAAAATTTGCTAAATTTTGCTCATCTGAAGGGATTAGCCATGAATTCTCTTCTCCCATTACTCCACAGTAAAATGGAGTTGTGGAACGAAAGAATAGAACTATCCAAGAATCCGCTAGAGCTATGATCCATGCAAAGAAACTGCCTTACCACTTCTGGGCTGAAGCTATGAACATTGCCTGCTATGCTCATAATAGAGCGACCTTAAGAACAGGAACCATGACTACCTTGTATGAGATATGGAATGAAATGTATTAGCCATGAATTTTCTTCTCCCATTACTCCACAGCAAAGTGGAGTTGTGGAATGAAAGAATAGAATTATCCA
This sequence comes from Lathyrus sativus, assembly GCA_963859935.3. NCBI lineage: Eukaryota > Viridiplantae > Streptophyta > Magnoliopsida > Fabales > Fabaceae > Lathyrus > Lathyrus sativus. The sequence goes on along the minus strand of OZ012736.1, from coordinate 45,180,207 downwards.
AGAATCTACTATAGCTATGATCCATGCAAAGAAACTGCCTTACCACTTCTGGGCTGAAGCTATGAACACTACTTGCTATGTTCATAATATAGTGACCTTAAGAACAGAAACCATGACTACCTTGTATGAGATATGGAAGGGAAGAAAGCCTACTGTCAAACACTTCCATGTGTTTGGAAGAAAATGCTACATATTGGAAGATCGTGACCAAAGAAGAAAGATGGATCCAAAAAGTGATGAAGGAATATTTTTGGGCTATTCTACTAACAGTAGAGCCTATAGAGTATTCAACTCCAGAACTAAAGCTATGATGGAGTCCATCAATGTTGTTGTTGATGATGTGCATAAAGAGGTTGTTGTCCTAGAAGATGTTGGAACATTCCCTGATATCTCAACAAAGTCTGCAAACAAAAACACTGATCCCAATCCTACTAATGCAGAACCTGAACCTGAACCTGAACTAGTGAACAAGGGACCCTCTACAAGAATTCAAAAAGACCATCCTATGGATCTTATCATAGGTGATCTAAATAAGGGAGTCACTACTAGATCCAGAGAAGTCATAACAAGTTCTTGTTTTGTGTCTAAAATTGAACCAAAGAATGTCAAGGAAGCCTTAACCGATGAATTTTGGACCAATGCCATGCAGGAAGAGCTAGGGAAATTCAAGAGAAATGAAGTATGAGATCTTGTTCCAAGGCATGAAGGAAGCAATGTGATTGGAACAAAATGGGTATACAAGAACAAGTCTGATGAAAAAGGGGTGGTCACCAGAAATAAAGCCAGATTGGTTGCTCAGGGATACATTCAGATTGAAGGGGTTGACTTTGATGAAACTTTTGCTCCTGTAGCTCGCCTTGAGTCCACCAGATTAATTTTGGGAGTTGCCTGCATTCTGAGATTCAAGCTTCTTCAGATGGATGTTAAAAGTGCCTTCTTAAATGGATACCTAAATGAAGAGGTCTATGTGGAACAACCTAAGGGATTCATTGATCCAACTTTTCCCAATCATGTTTATAAGTTGAAGAAAGCCCTGTGTGGAGTGAAGAAAGCTCCAAGAGCTTGGTATGAGAGACTAACAAAATTTCTTATTGATAATGGATACAGAAAAGGTGGCATAGATAAGACTTTGTTTATCAAAGAAGAAGGAGGAAAGCTCATGATTGCTCAAATCTATGTTGATGATATTGTGTTTGGTGGGATGTTTGATGAGATGGTTCAACATTTCGTCTAGCAAATGCAGTCAGAATTTGAAATAAGTCTTGTTGGTGAATTAACCTACTTTCTTGGGTTGCAAGTTAAACAGATGGAAGATTCTATATTCCTATCTCAGAGTAAATATGCCAAGAATATAGTTAAGCAATTTGGGATGGAGAATTCCAGTCACAAAAAAACACCTGCTCCTACTCATGTTAAGTTGTCTAATGATGAAAAAGGTGTAAATGTGGATCAATGTCTCTATAGAAGTATGATAGGGAGCTTGTTATATCTTACAGCAAGCAGGTCTGACATTGCTTTTGTTGTAGGTGTGTGTGCTAGATACCAAGTTGAACACAAAGTGATTCATATCAATCAACTAAAGAGGATTCTGAAGTATGTTAATGGAATAAGTGAGTATGGAATGTTATATACTCATGGATCTGGCTATGTGTTATCTGGGCATTGTGATGTTGATTGGGATGCAAGTGCTGATGATAGGAAAAGCACATCAGGAGGTTGCTTCTTTTTGGGGAACAATCTTATATCATGGTTCAGCAAGAAGCAAAATTGTGTCTCTCTGTCTACTGTTGAAGCTGAGTATATAGCAGCTGGAAGTAGCTGTTCTCAACTGGTGTGGATGAAACAAATGCTGACTGAATATAATATCACACAAGATGTCATGACATTGTATTGTGACAATTTAAGTGCTATAAACATCTCCAAAAATCCTATTCAACACAGTAGGACCAAGCATATTGATATTCGCCATCACTTTATAAGGGAGCTTGTTGAAGACAAGATCATTGCCTTAGAACATGTTGCTACAGAGAAGCAGCTAGCTGACATCTTCACTAAGGCATTGAATGCTAGTCAATTTGAAAATTTTAGAGGCAAATTAGGGATTTACATTTATGAGGATTTATAGCAATTATTGATGAGTGGAAATATCATTCAAGAGGTTTTGTAATTTCCAAAAATAAAAATGTCTCAACAACACTTATCATTTCAAACTAACCTAATGCAATAATTTCAAAATACCTTAAGAGATATTTTCACATGCTACCCTAACCTCACTTATCATTCCAACTGCTCTTTCATCTCCCATACCCTTACAGAATTTTTGCTTGAACACCATCGTTCCATACACAAAAATCTCAAGATGTCTCAACAACATGGTTCAACTCCTTCCAAGTTTGATAGGTCGAAATCAAAGACAATGGCTCACCCTGTGAGTGTCTCGTTTGATGATGTGATATATGTGGCTCTGCTAGCCATGGTTCCCTGTGACGACGCTGAGTTGATAAAGTCTACAACCTCACATGCAAGCGGTTCCAAACGTGCTCCTATAGGTAAAACTTCTAATACTCCTCTTGATTCATCCTCTGAAAATAGGACCAAAGAGGGTAGTTTGTATGTTGATAGAGCCATTAGAAAGTTGGTTACTAAGGTTTTATATGGAGGTCACGGTGTTCCTGGGATTTCTACCCCACTTTCTTGAATGGATGCTATTCCCACTTCTAATGCTAACCAAAGTGAAGAAAGATATGTTGATTGTTCTCATTCTGAGAAGAGCACTGATATTGACAACCTGCACAAGTTGGCTAACTCTGTGCTTAAGGAAGGGAGGATTGAAGGTGATGGTGCTGATATTTCTGGTGTGGAGATCAAGACTGGTGATTCTGATCAGAGTAAGAAAAAGGCTAATGTCTCTGATGATGTTGTGGATGTTGATAACTTGTCATCTGATGATGAGTTAGTTGTGAATGTGGCTCCTGGGATTGCCAAGAGGTTGAAGACAAGGAGAGGCAAAGTTGTGATTGATAACTCTCCTTCTAAGATTAGTATGAAGAAGACTGTTGTTGGACCTTCTAAAGCATGGAGAAAAGTTACCCCTTCTTCTAAGAAGAGAAAGGCCAGGTCTGATACTGAGTTTGAAAAGGATGTTGAGGATGATGTCCAGGACATTACACCTGTTAGAAAATCTGCTACCAAGAGACCAACTGACACAGTGCCTGATACTCCTTTAGATAATGTTTCTTTCCATTCTATTGATAATGTGCCAAAGTGGAAGTATGTGTACCAAAAAAGAGTTTCTCTTGAGAGAGAGTTGAGCAAGGATGCTCTTGAGATAAAGGAGGTCATGAAGTTAATTTCTGATGCTAGGTTGATGAAGACTGTGGCTGGGTTTTCTAAGTGCTATGATATGCTGGTCAAAGAGTTCATTGTGAACATCCCTAAGGACATTGCTGACAGAAGAAGCAAGGAGTTCAGTAAGGTGTTTTTGAGGGGGAGATGTATTAAGTTTTCTGCTGTTGTTATTAACAGGTATCTAGGAAGGGGTGAGAAAGAAGCAAGTGAACTTGAGGTGACTAATAATCAAGTTTTCAAGGTGATCAATGCAAACTAAGTAACTGCTTTCCCCTTGAAAGGAAAAATGTCTACTAGTCAACTGAGTGTTAAATATGCTATCCTGCATAGGATTGGAACAACAAACTGGGTGCCTACCAATCACACTTCCACCATTGTTGTTGGGTTAGGAAGGTTCATATATGTTGTTGGTACAAAAGTGAAGTTTGACTATGGTAGCTACATTTTTTATCAGATTGTGAAGCATGCTACTACCAATGATATCAAATTTCCCATTTCATTTCCTTCACTGATTTGTGGGATCATTCTAAGAAAATATCCTAGTATTCTCTCTAGTAATGATGTGGTTTGCAAAAGGGATTATGTGTTGTCTCTCCATTATAAATTGTTTGCAGGAAGACATGTCCCAGACATTATATTGACATCTGGTGAGAAGACACCCTCTACCAAGATTGGGCTTATCTCAGAGTTGAATGAAACTTGTAGAGATTTGGGAGAAATCATTCGTGTAACTATTGCAAGGAAGCTGAAATTGGAAGCAAGTATGGAGCAGGCTAATGATGTTGAGGTTGATGATGTAGATGAAGAGGAAGCTGGGGAGGATTCTACCTCTGATGAGAGGACTGGTGATATTGAAGATCATGATTCTGGGTCTATTGCTGGTGATGAAGGTGACAACTCTGGTTCTGAGGAAGAGAGTTTATGGTGCTTGTTTATGGTGCTCTTTGGAGTGTGGTTGTTTTTTTTTCTTCAGAATTTTATTTTAGCACTTAATGTGCTTTGGCCTGTAATTTTTCTTTGTGGTTTCATTCTGCACTCTTGATACTATTGGCTCTGTATGCTTGTTCTATGTTAATGTTTTTCCCTTTGAAAGATTTCTTTAATTATGGCTAAAAAGGGGGAGTAGTATGAGGGATGTTATGTTGTTGTTGTTATTTTTGGGTTTAGGGGGGGTTTTTTTTGCTCTGGAACTTTGGTTTGAGGGGGAGCTTTATTTCTCCTTAGGACATGTTAGGTTTCTCTGATGTTTCTGCTGCTGCTGTGTTCTCTGATGTGTTATAGTAGCTCTTGTGATCAATTGGTTGTTTTAGCCAAAATTTACCAAAGGGGGAGTTTGTTAGTTCTTTGATTGGCAGCAATTTTGGTAAAACTTGGTGTTATCACAAGATGTCCTATAGGATGTCTTGACATGTGACCGTAACATTCTGCAGGTGGTTCTTTCTTGTTGGTGCAGGGTTCAGTTTATGATGTCAAGTATGATGTCCTGACATATGTTTACAGAACATTCAGTCTGAATGTAATGTTTTATCTGTTGCATTTTTGTGCAATCTTTTGTGTTTTTCTGGTAAGAGATATTACTGGTGCAAACAAGATGGAGATTGTCTTTAAACAAAAGAGTTCTACTATTTAATTCGTGTAGTTATTGTGGAATCTTTTGTCCTATTTTCATGCAGGAAAGCTTGAGAAGATTTGGAGTTTGATTTGATTTGGTTCTATTTTTATGACTTTAATTATGAAAAGATTGGAAGAATTATCTAATTTGATTTTACCAAATCAGAGTTTGTTTTGATAATTCCCAAGCCCATTCAAAGTGTTTCTATATAATGACTTTACAATCCTATTTGAAGATCAGACAAGCTAGGGTTGCGAGTGTGCATTGCTTAAGGAATAGGGTTTTAACTTCTTATGTTTTTATTTATTTGTGAGCCATTCATTCATCACTTTGATGTGTGAATTGGACTGAGTTCTTTGAGTTATAAGTTGTCCACTCTAAGCTTTTAAGCACGAGTGCATTATTCTTGATTGAAGCTTTTAAGCAAGATCAAGTGTTGTCCTTGAAGTGTGTCTTCTACTTTTTGATCTTCTATTTTTATCACTGCATGTGATTGAGGGGGAGTGAGAGGTGTCCCATATCTGAGAGTGTCTTAGATAGAAGTTACACGGGTAGAGATTAGGTGCGAAGATTGTAAACTATGGAGAGTTTGCTGAGAGTCTTCAAACTAATTCTATTTAGTGGATTTCCTTCCTGGCTTGGTAGCCCCCAGATGTAGGTGTGTTTGCACCGAACTGAGTTAACAATTGCTTGTGTCTCTTTACCTTTGTTAACTGCATTCTATCTTGTTTATATATTGGTAATTGTTCAGATATTAATGTCGTGACATCTCTTTCGACATCTCATATCTGATACCAGAATTTCGTTTGTGAGATAAATATTTTTGATAAACATGAATCTAATGCATGTTATACCCTAAGTGTGAAGCCTTGAATCATAATTGTTAATATTCCATCAAACTTTGATGATGTCTCCTCCATGTGTATGTGTATGCTTACCTCTATTGTGTTCAACATGATTGATCTCTTATGACTTTGTCAAGTCATCCTTATCTGATGTTTTCATCTATTTAACTTGTGAACTCTTTGTTCACTTTGGGTAATCATTATCATACATTTACCTTTGTGACTTTGTCCAGTCACCCTTAGATGATGTTTCATCTATGTAGCTTATAAGTTCTTTGTTGCCCTAATTTGGCCCTTATCATAAACATTTCCACCATGAATTTGTCAAGTCATTCCATTCTAACCTAACTCTATGGAAGAAGTTATAACTTCTTTTTATTTGTAAATCATGCATGACACGAGTTATTGCATTTCAAGGACAGCGGTTGTAATTCATTCCCATAACTGACCACTTAAAACAAAAAGTGAGATAAATAAATTAGTTACAAATAATTTTTTTTATTAAAGTATACATGATAAAAAATAAACTTACTTGTTTGTGTAAGAGAATGTGTATGGATTCGGGTTGGCCGGAGCGAGTATCGGCATTCTTGACCAACCCCATGCTTGAAGTAGAAAGGTGTAACCATAAAACGTACAAGTATCTTTCTTTTTTTTTGCATTTTTAAATACGAAACTATATAGATGGGTCAGAACAGTTGAACCTCAACTATAAGTGCATACTTTATAAATGTTGCGTAACAATGGTAAATACATAATATTTACAGTATTTTCAGGAAATAAAAACTGTCCAAATAAAATCATAATATAACACCGAGTTTTAATTGTTTTTTCATACTCAGTGGATTCGTCATCTAATATGATACATTGATAATGTTCTCTAAGGTATTTTAAATTTATACCTTGATCCCTGGGTTGACCTGTAAATTGTGTCTGATTTGTCTCTTCACAAAGAGAGGCATCCAATAAATCTTCGCAAATTTGGTTATCAACTCAAACTTTGTCGTTAACGGCCTTACCATCGGCGCGTAGTCCATAAACATATACACATTTACAATGTGACGGTGAGTTCACCGAATGGAAGGTGAAATATGTGGGTTTCGGGTCTCCATCGTTCTAGCAAAGCTAGAATAAATTTGGCGTCAATTAAGTACAAAGTGATGTTTATCAAATGACCGAAACCGCATGATTCAAGGTATGGTTCTATCATTGGGTCGTGGGGTATATAGTCCTGTACACGACATCGAAATCTCCTTACATCCTAAAAAAAGATATTAAGAAACTGAGTTATAAAAATAAAACAAATAAGTAAGGGGAGACAAAACAAATAAACCAAAAAACTTACAAATGCTACAATATTCTCAATTGTTCCTCTATGTTCGTCGCCCATAGTAAGTAGAGACATTTTTGTGGCTTGGAATAAGGGTAGGTTGTGAGGAGAAAAGTTTGCTTGCTGAAAGTTGAAATTTATGAGGAGCAAAGTTGCGAGTAACATATTTATAGTGGGATTCCTCTCTTCATGTGTTAGGTTAGAATACTAGGGTTTGCATGTGATAATAGACATACACGCCATACCATATGGCACATGGGTTGTGTGAAATAGGCATACACGCCATACCATATGGCGTATGGGTTTTAAATTAAAACAAGGTGAGCCAAATGAAATGGCGCCTTCTACTATTTTCCATGTGAGGAATCATTGTGTAAGGCATCTCTTACATAGTGTAAGACATCTCTTATAAGAATCTTGTGTAAGGCATCTCTTACAAATACATGTGAATCTGTTTAAAGCATTGTCTTATCTTGTAAGACTAGGATACAAGGTTATTTTGTAGGAATGTTGCATGTGAATTTTGGAAACAAAGCAATTACAAATGCATGCAAGACAATAGTGTAGCAAAATAGTAAGTAAATAATGTAAGAAAAATGCAACAAATTTGCGTAATGCATGCAAGAATTGTCTTTACCACATTATCTTGTAGGCATGTGAATCTATTTAAAGCATTGTCTTATCTTATAAGACTAAGATACAAGACTATGTTGTAGGTATGTGAATATATTTACCATATTATCTTATCTTGTAAGACTAGAATATAAGACTATCATGTAGGCATGTGAATCTTAGTAATGCATGCAAGACAATAGTGTAACAAAATAGTAAGAGAATAGTGTAGGAGAAAAATATCAAATTTGTGTAAAGCATGCATAAAGGAGACAAGAGTAATGCATGTTATAAGAAAAAAATAATAGGGTCTTGGTAGTCATAAAGGAAACAAGACTAATGCATGGAAAGAGATAAGAAGATATAAAGGAAGACAAAATTAATGCATGGAAGGTGATAAGAAGATATAAATGAGACAAGACAAATGCATGTAAGAAGATATAATTGAGAAGTGAATACAAGACTAATTTCTATAAAGTTAAAAAACACAAATAAATAGTTTTATTTTAAAAATAATATTAATACACAAAAATGATTGAGACAAGACAATAATATATTAAAAATTCGATTACTTGATACTACACGTCTATTAATACACTTGAAACTAATATTTTATTGCACTATCATTCTATCATACACTAGTACATTAAAATATTGCACCACAATTCTACCAAACACCAGTTCAGTAAAATATTTGTTATAACTCAAACACCACAATACATGACCAGTCAACATCTCAATGGTGACATATTTGACTGTACCATAACCGATTTTAATTTTCGAAATACCGATATTTCTCGGTTTTCAATTAACAGACGATCAAAATTTTCCCATTTGAAAGCGAGATTAGAAAATAAATTAGTGTGTGGTCCAGTGGGCCAGATCATCTACAAGAATCCAGTGTTTTTTGCTGACAATCAAGTCAAATTTTTTCACTTAAAGGTTTGAGATGATGAAGATGTTCATAATATGTTTCTCAGTCATGAGTATTTTGGTTTCAATGATATTGAGATTTATATTATATTACAACAACAACAACAAATGTCTCAACTTCTTGATCCTTCTCAATTTTTTGGCGAATCTGAAAACAACAAGCTGAAGTCGAAGACGTAGACAAAGAAGAAGAAGAAGAAGAAGAAGAAGAAGAAGATGAGGTAATTATTGATGAAATAGTTAACGATTCCACTGTCAACCACGAGGAAGACATATTACCAGCCACTCATGTTTATTGTCCACCTCAACACATGACAAGCCTGAACTTGGGCAAAGATGAACCATCAACAGATATTTTTTACAATACATACATGCAAACACAAGAAGTATTAAAAGAGGGAGACAATTTTCGTACAAAAGAAGACTGTGTCTGAGCTATAAAACAATATCACATGGAATTATTAGATGATTATAGAGTTGACCGTATGAATCTGACTATGTATAAGATTTAATGTCGTAAAGAGGTGTTCTTGTTCCCATTTACATCATCATACTAGAAGAAAAGCAATTCATGGAAGATAGGGTCTATAGGTCCAGAGTACACTTGTATAATCACCAATCCAATGCAGGGTCATCGCAAACTCAGATCTTAGTTGATATGCAATGAAATTATGTTTGTAATTAACAACAATCCTTCTTTGAAGGTGAGTACCATAATCTCGCATATCGTTCAAAGATATACCTATACTCCGTCGTACAAGAAGGCATGGATAGCTAGGACTAAGGCAGTTGAAACAGTGTTCAAAAATTGGAAGGAGTCATACAAAGAACTTCAAAAATAATTGGTGGCACTTAAACAATATGCTTCAGAGACTGTTTCCATCTTGGAGACCTTGCCGGCATATACCCCAGACAGGACTTACATTAGTGGAAATGGCATTTTCACCGACTCTTCTGGGTGTTTGAACCATGTATCAAAGGTTTTGCGTATTGTAAACCTATTATACAAATTGATGGAACATGGTTGTACGGGAAATATAAAGGAACGCTACTCATGGCAGTGGGACAAGATGGCAACAACAACATTTTCCCAATTGCCTTCGCTCTAGTTGAAGGGGATACTGCTAGAGATTGGAGTTTTTTCCTAAAAAATCTATGATTACACGTGTCTCCCTAACCTAAATTATGTTTGATTTATGACAAACATCCATCAATCAAGAGTGCATATAAGAACCTTGATAACATTTGGAAAAATCCTCCTTCAAAACATGTCTATTGCATTAGACACATTGCTCAAAATTTCATGCGAGAGATCAAGAACAAGACGCTGCGAAAGAAGGTTGTGAATGTAGGGTATGCATTAATAGAGTCTTCCTTCAAACACTACTGTGAAGAAATCATATTGACAAATGCCGATGCATTAAGATGGATCAACAATATTCAACTGAGAATTAGACCAGGGCATACGAAAATGGCCAACGATGGGGCCACATGACAACAAACCTCATTGAATCAATGAACCGTTTTGGTAAGGGCAACATATTTTAGGCTCGGGGTAATTTTTTATATCAGACGTTCAAAGTGGAGTCTTGTCTTACAATATGGGTAGTTGTTCAATGATATTTCGATGAAATTCATTAAGGACGAAGCTGCCAAAGCTACCACACATGTGGTCACAGTGTATGACCGCAATAAAGGTTAGTTTAGTATTATTGAGTCAATGGATCACAATGAAGGGAGGCCAAGGAGATGCTACCGAGTGGAACTAGATAGGAGTTGGTGTGACTGCATAAAGTTTCAAGTATTTTGTATGCCTTGCTCCCATGTAATAGCAGCATGTTCAAAGGCTCTCCCGGACCCTTCCAACTAAGTTTCTGTTGTTAACCAAGTTATTAGTCTATGCAATGTCTATAACACTAGCCTTCATATAGTAGCAACAGAGGACTATTGCCCTGCATACGAAGGCGAAATTGTATTTATGCAAAGAAATAAAAATTGTAGTCCTAATAGCATGCGTATTCAAACGAAGATGGATACGGAAACAAAATGGTTAGATTGTGTATTTCGTGTCGTCAGCTCGAGCGCAATCGTACAAAATGTCTCAATGTAGGATCAAGCACAACATCATAGTTTTAAACGTAAGCTTGTCTCTTTATATCAATGAAAACTTTCATTCTGTTAATATCATAACATTCAATAACAATAATTTAAACACTTAAACAACCAAACAAACAAATATAATGACTAAACAACACAACTAAGCAATTACAACCATCAGGACAATTTCATGAGAACTATACATCAACATATGAACATCTTGGTCATTAGTAACATTCTCCCATACGAACCTCTCCATTTTGGTTTAACGTGGTAACAAGCCTTTGAATTCATCAGATCTTTTCACCCCTTGGAATGTCTCCATCTAACCAGTGGACCAGGCTCATGTTAAAATGTTCTAACATCAGTGTATTCTAGAGGCGAATCTTTATTGGAGGTTTGACTGGCGAGAAAATTAAATTGGCATTTCTCTTGTTGATATATGGAACCTGATAGATATATTTGAAGGAATAAGATGAATAAGAGGAAGAAGAGGAAGTCATTTTGACCAAGGAATGAGGAGAAGTTCGTTCGAAGAAAAATGATGAGAGGTTGGTGCAGAGAAAAATGAAGACATGGTAGCCAGTATTTATAAGGGGGAATGTGTAGTAGTAGCCAGTTCAAATGGCGTACACACAAATGGTTTTAAAAAAAAATAATAAATAAAATACAAGGGCGGCGCCATATGAAATGGCTCATGGGTTGTTTCATTAAAGACCAATGAGTTAAAAATATGTTTGGTTTTTCCATCATTTAAATTAAGTGGAATCATCCTTTGAATATGGTAGGAAAATTCGTATTGTATTTTTCTTGTGGCACTTGATTCCTTCTTGTAGAAGAATTATACTTTTTTTATTGGATCATTATTTGCGCCACTGTTAAGTGTTAAGGACAGGCCATGCTTTGATACCAATTAAAGGTATGAAAAGTACACAAGAAGAGGGGGGTTGAATTGTGTTTTGCAGTTTCTTTAATTTAACTTCTTATTAGAGTTTCAGAATCAGAACTAGTGTTCAGATTCTGCTTTAATTCATTGGCAACAGATATACCAAAAGTAAACAAATAACAGTAGAAGACACAAAAGATTTATCCTGGTTCCTCCCATAACTGAAAGTACTTCAGTCCCCTTGCCTCACAAGAGATTTTCATTATGACCACTTCATGATTACAATCGCTTATGCTTCTGCATAAGTCTTTTAAACTTGCTTAGACCAACTGTCTGAGACTTTCTTGCTTAGAGCACATGTCTAAGACTTCTGCTCACATCCTCTAACCGAGCCACCTGCTCTTCTGGCCATCCAGACTAAGACTTCCTTTCTCACATCCCCTGGCCGAGCCACCTACTCTTCTGGCCATCCAGATGAGACTTCCTTGCTTAAGCAGCACTTGAGACTTCTTGCTCACGCCCCTTAGATGGAGACTTTCCCTTTGCTCAATCAGCCTAACTGAATAAGACTTTCACATCTCAAGCACTTAAGCAATGAGACTTATGTGACTTAAGCATCTAGGCTCAAGACTTGTTGCTTGAATCCCAATGAGACAAGACTTTTGCTCAAGCACATAGCAAGAGACTTTGGTCTAAACTGCTGAATAGGCCTAGTAGGATAGAGAATAAGGTGTACATGATACTAGTATCATACGGGAAATCATCATAACAAAGACCTAAAGCACTTAAGATTTCTAAGATATACAATATTTAAGAAATCTTAAGACTTTTACAATTACAACCTACAAATAGAAAATATACATATGACAATAGAGTTGATAATTTCGTGATCTTGCTATATTTATAGCCTTTGCAGAAAACTAGTCCTGGAGAATCCTTGTTTTTATTTTCAGTAAGAACCTTCAGCCATATTTATAGCCTTTGCAGAAAACTAGTCATTGAGGAAGTAACTTGATAAGGTGTCTTTGTCTTTACCCCATAGTACAAAAGACGTTGAAGATGAATGTACAGCAGATTCTGAATCCAGTGTGTAACATATTTAACCTTTGAGTCTTCAAGAGGTTCTCGTACTAATATAGTCGTTAGAAGTAGTCATCCATAAAACATGTCATCTTTTCTTGAGCCTTGAAATCTGTAGACTCTAACTGACAAACTGATAAGACAATACAGTTTGCTTTCTGCAATACAGACGGCTTCCAGCTTTATCATCAACTCATAGTTATACTAGATTCTGATATACAATTGCAAAGTGTAGTGACTCGTCTAAATATTGGACCTTCAGCACCAGAGTCTGCACCAAGCCACGCCAATAAACGTTCTTCAGATTCTGCCACTAGAAACTAGCAATGAAGCAACTCTCAAGTGTGACTAAGTAAAATAGATTCTTATTATTTATGTACAAGAACAACAACCTGCATAAATAAAACACACATCAAATAAACCATTATTCTTTCAATACTTTTGTTATCATCAAAACTAAAAGACAATATGTCATGAACAAATCTTTTTCTAAAACACACTTGTTGAACCAAAGATTTACCAAAATGATCCACTGTCTCACGCTCACGCTACTCCCTTGCAAGGTACCACTAGTGGAAAAAAGACTTTTTAAGTCGGTTAAAAATGACTTTTTAAGTCGGGTCCGAGCCCGACCTAAGAATTACCGACATAAGAAGTTTTGACTTCTTAAGTCGGTTGTGGACCTGACTTAACAAACTATTATTAGGTCGGTTAGACAGAACCCGACTTAATAAGTCTAGCCTGCAGAAACCATTTATACCCGACCTAAGAACTTACTTTCTTAAATCAGGTATAATTAACCGACCTAAGAAGTTTTTTTCTTGGATAATCATACAAATCAGATACAGTTTTCCCATTTAACAATTTACCCCCAAATCAGACTATCCAACTCAATCAACAAATTACACCCAAAAAAAATCAGACAACAAAGATCACAGTTTTTTGTAATTAATTGATACAACTTGCTAAAAATTAAATTAATATATCAACATAATTTTTTGTAATTAATTGATACAACTTGCTAAAAATATTATATTACTTACATGTGTCCATGAACCAACAACATTATAATGAAAAACAACATACAAGGTAAGATAGTTTCATGAATAAAAAAATAGACCCACTGATCCGATACTCCTGCAAGCACAAGCCTCTTTACGTTTGCTTGGAAATCCTTTTCCTTCTTTTGCACCCTGAAGGCATCATAATAACCTTTTCCCTTGTTTATCTCGCATGTTGCTTTGTACTCTTCCAAATCCCTCATGCTTTCCACAGCCTTCTCCTCAATCTCCTTTTTTATTTTCTCCTCATTCCTTTCTTTTTGCTTTTCTAACTCCCCAGCAGCTCTAAGGCATAGCCGTGCTCTTATGCTCTGAGATCAGATTCACCAAAAACAAACATATGCCAGCTATCTAAATTATGTAGTCTAACTTTATGCTCGAAATAAAAGATCTGTTATATTAAACACACATATAGTGAAAGCAAAAGAAAATTTACTGACCAGTCCAAGGCTATCCAAGGCGGCTGCAATGTCGGTATTAGAAACATCGCCAGAAGACAAGGGAAGGTCATGAAGTTTGTTTAAGTACACCATATTTTGCATTCCCAAACTCTCCTCTAATTCAGCTTCATCAACCTACCCTAATGTATTTTTCGATAACTGTTCTGGTTTTGATTACTTTGTGCACTACTTACTTTTTTAATAACAATACCAATTGTGGCCACAGCATTCAAGAGATTCTATCTTATGTGCCTAAACAATGAATTTGTCTTTCTTTAACAACATCAGAAATTTTGAATATATAAGGGTCAAGAGGAAGGATTTACACTCATTTGAATTCCTTATATACACACACAAGCACATATGTAACTGTTTTCAAGTAAAAGATCACTACATATTAAAGAGCCACGAGATTTTCTACATTGCCATTGTGGCTGGGAAGAGCCTATCTAAGAAGGTATATACACCACCTCCTAATAGCATTGCTCCGCTGTTGAACAAGCAAAAACCAGAAACATGGAAAATATACAAGTTATTTAATTAACAAGTGGAAATTCTTGAAACTACCAAGTAGTCAGTGTGTGATGATGTGTAAGGGGGAACAACAGTGCTACCTTCAAGTGCTTAATGAAAAATTAAAAAAAAAATTACCTTACAGGATTGATCCATGCTGAGTACTTGCGAAATGAAAGCAAACTCTGTCAATACAGATTTGAATGAGAACATAGTTTTCAATGAGATATATATCGCTTAAAGGTTACACTATAAAACCAAAAGAAAATGTTTATGAACCTGTAAGGCGCCAGCAAAAGAAGCAGCCAAAAGTAAGGGAGAAATGTATCCTGTTGTGTATGTCAAAAGCAAGCTGCCTCCAATCACTGGATTCTGTAAAGAAATATTCATCGGAGGCAAAGTTGACAAAAACCGTGGCCGAGTACACTTAAGTTTTTGTAATGATTCATTTGAAAGAATTAGGATTCATGACAGAGTTCATGTCCGAAATATAAAAAACAATAGGGATTTGTATCCAATCAAAACATGACTCGCATGTATTGTAAGATATTAATAAGCACAATTCATACATATATTCCTTGATATGCAGCAAAACTGCATGATTATATATTCAATGCACTAGAAAGCCATTTGTCATCGGGTGCAAAAACATCACAAACATAGTTTACTTGACATATTAGATTTAAAATGCAACCAACAAAATCTACTTGACCGGTGAGTTTTTAAGCCGAAACTAATTAGCAAATAACACGCATTTACCCTTGGTTCTCTTTCCAACACATCATATAAATGTTGCCATCATGAAGCAATATTGGTTACAAACAATAAGTACCTTGGATGCGGCGACATATCCCAGAAGGGTAGCCAGAACAGGTGTACTGCATGGTGAGGCAGCTAATGCAAATGTAAGCCCAGCCAAATATGCTTGCACACCTAAGAGTAGAACTCCTTCATGTTAAATTCTCTACATTGAAATACATACTGAAAAAACAAAAGAAGTGAGCATTAGAGCATTGACTTACTTGATGGAAAATTGGCAGCCACAGAACATGGATCAAAACTGTCGAAGAATGAGGGGAGCTGTAATTTAATGATCTGAAATTTTTTTCTCAAGGTGAATACAACCGCCAAAAATTCTACCAGAGAAAGTTTTTATAGTTTTGTTAACTTATAAGAACTAGATTCAGTGAGTCAGTGGCTTAATCTAAAAATTTTTGAAATTTGAGGAATGTTTTCTTACAAAACATAGATGGCACGCATCAGACTATCTCTGATGAAAATGCACTGAGCTTAAAGTAAATAATGTAAAGATTAGCTGAACATTTGATTACATAACTTGATCTTATATAGTTAAGAGCGAAAGAAACTATGTCGTCAGAAAATTATAAGTCTGCTTTAACAGACCTAAGATACTATACTGTTTTACAAGATGTAAAGATCTTATTTAGAAAAGGGTGCAAAATATGACTTTGAAAAATTCAGTGAATAATAACACTGCAAACTGAGAGTTAGATTCTGAATATCATTGTAAGCACGGGGAAATTAAACAACAAAATAAGAAACTCGACAGCACAAACTTGAAAGTTTGTCACGTTTAGAATATAAAGTTGTGGAAGAGAAATTGTTTCACTACCTCAAGAAGGTTCAGACCCATAACTACAGCCAAACCAGAAGCACCCAAAGGTAATCCTTGGCCAATTTGTCCATAAGCCTTTCCTGCAAATGAAGCTCCTACGCCCAGTAGCGCTAATGTGGTTGCAAGACCCAATGAAAATGCAATGGAATCTCCAACCATGTTTTGATCCGATTCATTTCTTTCTTATTATCATAATCATATATATGTAAAAGGCCAGTGGAGGAAGGAAGTGGAAATTCCTGAGTTGACCATGACTTAAGTTTACTGCAGTTTCATAGAAGATTAGTTTTTATTAAAAAGTTCAAAACCCCTTTAACTTGAGCATAAAAACTAATATTAAAAAGTTCAAAACCCTACAAACAACAAAAGAAAAAATAAACATGAAATCGAAATAGAGCTTGTTATAATTGACTTATTCAAAGGAAACAAGTCATTCTGGTTTACATACCAACACAGTGAACAGCATTAGATCTGCGGAGAATTGCAGCGAGGCCAAGATCACCAATTTTGACTTCTCCTTGGTTTACCATGTGCAGTCCATCACAAACTCACACAGTAATAACAACATTTCCCTAATTTTGTACTATCTCATCTCAGTATGGCAGCAACAGCAGTAGCTACATAAATATTGCCTTATTACACCCTAATATAATCGAAACATAATCAAAATCCATCCCTAACACAATAAGCTCAAATTGCAAATTGAAATAGGACAGTAACTATGCAATAGCATATATGCAATGTAATTGACCGAAAACTGAAACATACATCATGGTAGTAGATAAAGTGTAAATGCGAAAAAGAATTAGAACATTAGAGAAGTTCGAAATTGCAATTCCTAGTTGAAAATGTTACCGAACGTGGGACAACTATTGTTATCAGAGACTTTTGCTGAGTCGTGTTATTGCAGTATTGAGCTATGAAGTTGTATCTTGGATACTTGAGTAACTGTCGTTTGAATGAAGCAGTGTTGTCGGACCAAAGCAGTGTTGCCGGACCAAATAGATGAAGAGGTTCAGTGGCTACTTTACCCCTTTTCAGTGCAGCAGCATAAGTCACCCTTTTACATCATAGAAACATAACAGCAACACCAAACATAACAGCAGCACCCCGTAAGTATCAAAATTGCTCTATTCGAACCAAACCATTTGAACCAGTGATTGAACCTAAAAATAAATAACACAGCATCAAAACCAAACCAGAAGGAAATTCCCAAATCTTAATTGCGATTGATGGTGAAGGATCTGAATCAAAAGCGTTCAAAATTGTTCTACGGGAGGTTCACAGTGGTTTTTATGAGAAGTAGATGTAAGGGGAAATTTTGTAAAAAAAATCGGAGAAAGGGTGGTGAATCGTGGTGAACGCAGTCGATGCATAATTTTGATGGTGGAAGGAGATCAGGGGAGATGGGGTTTACGGTAAGGTGATGTGTGGCGATGTGAGTGGCGGAAGGATTTTAAGGGGTGGCGGTGATGGTGGTCACGTTAGCGGAGCCAGGAGGTTGAAAGAATGGTGGTGATGGGAGCGGCAGAAGAAGAAGGGTTAGGGTTTTCGGAAGTAGAGGAGATGAGAGGAAATAGAGAAAAGGAAAGGGTGTCGCAGGTGATGGTTAAGGGGTTGATGAAGGGGAGATTTGGATGATGAGGAGGAGAGAACGAAGATGGAAAGGGTTATTCAAAGATGGTGAGAACTGGAAGGTTTTGGAGAAGAAGGAGAGAAATAGTGGGGATGAAGGTTGTTCTAGGTCCAAGGAAGGTATTGAATAAAACTTCTTAGGTCAGGTGGGTAATACCTGACTTAATAAATATGTTTTTTAAGTCAGTTAGTGAACAGAGGTGACTTAAGAAATTTAATATGAATTATAGTTTTTTTCTTTAATATTTTTTAAGTCAGTTCTAAATATAATTGACCTAGCAATGTTATAAATATTTACGAAATTGCCACCGCATCACTTCTTAAGTCAGGTGGCAGGTGAAGTGACTTAACAACCTCTACTATAAAGTATTTTTTCTACTACCCTTTGTCCCAAGACTTTCACTCAATCAGATCTGAATTGTGTAATCTTGTCCAAAACCTTCAGATCCTCAATGATCTTGAAGGAAAATTCTAACTCAGTTTTCTTATTTCAAACACTCAAAGAACTCAATCCAAAATTCTCGGTATAACAACTAATTGGACGTTATCAACCCTAATCTAGATGGTCACCCAATCCAAACAAATAATTATGTGTAGTTTGATTATGTGTATGCGTAGAAGAGAGGTTGACGATGATGAGTATATTTTGAAATTCTAATTTCATATTGGTTTTACTCTAAAAACTTACTAGCAAAAAGATGCATGTAACACTATATATATATATATATATATATATATATATATATATATATATATATATGTGTGTGTGTGTGTGTGTGTGTGTGTGTGTGTGTGTGTGTGTGTGTGTGTGTGTGTGTGTGTGTGTGTGTGTGTGTGTGTGTGTGTGCGCGCGCGCGCGCGCACGCGCATGTGTATGCATGTCTGTAGCGTGCGTGCGTTATTTATATATATCTATCAAGTAAGATGGTTTAGTCCGCCATTGATTAGACGACAACCACATGTATCTAAAAACATCACCCATTTGTGAATAGTTAAACGCGGTTTATCATCAACTGTTTCTCCCTGATAAAAAGACAATTATTTATATTATTATTATATACAAATTTGACATATTATGTATAAGATTTCCCAAGTATTTAAAGGACACATGTGCATTCATATTCATATATACATGTAGTCATTAATCTTCAATATCATATTGCACAATTTTACGGTGAAAATGTATGCAACACGACTCCTTTCCATGTACAAAAGAAATCCAAGTGCTCTTTAGGGGTTGGGAATTGGTTTTAATAACTGGTTGTAATATATGGATTATTTATGGTTATGGATTGGTTTTGAACATTAACCATCCATGACCACCCCTACCTAATTAGAAGCTTGCATAGAGATGTGAACTGATGTTGATTCTTGCTCCAATTGATCCAGAAAGCTTCTATGGATCCTCCTAGAGCTCTTGATGATCTTGAATTGAGTTGAATGTGCTTGATTCTTGAAAACGCGATTTCACTTTCTTCCTCACTTCTCTAACTCCTTATAACAGAATTCTGCACCAATCTTCATCAATCCAATCATGGAATCACTCAAGAGTTTATATAGAATTGAATGGGAATGGATTTGAGACCCAACTGTAGCTGTAATTGAAAATGGATATACAACTTTTTCCTTACTTGGAGGCCCATGGAAGTGCACAAAAATGGCTTGCAAATTCTCTCAAGCTTGCTCACATCAGTTGTTAGTTGTGTAATGTAGTTCAAGGGATGAGATTTGCTCCTTGTTTTGGAGGAATGGTGGATCTTGATTATGTTACTTCAAGATTAAGTAACATGTAAAATGTAATGGTTTTATGGCTCAATTTGCAAATCCATAAATGCCATTGTGTTTTAAATGCAAAATGCACTTAAAATATGCACGAATTTGGGTGAAATTGGTCCATTTTGAATTTATTTGAATTTTTTACTTTTAATGGCCTTTAATGTTCTTTTCATGAATATTTCTTCATCAAAGCTTCAATTCAAGCCAAATCAATGGTTCCTTGAGGTTTGGTTAAGCAAATGACCCCATTTGGAGCAACTTTGATGTTGGAAAGTTTGTCATTTGAGATGTGCAAGGTGGTGAAATTGACCTATAATCAAAAGTGGCCTCTAATCAAAGTTTCCTAAAATACCGCTGTCTTGCAAGCTTTATATCTCGAGCTTCACAAATCAGATGAAGGACTTCTAGTAATCTTTGAAAATATAATATGATAAGGAACAACTTTCATGTTTGGGTCAAGGTGAGGAGAGACCTCCTTCTAGGTCAAAAGTCTCTTGGAAGTTGGTTGACTTTCATGGACCAAAATCACATTCATCTGATGACCTGTAACTTGTCTGCTTCATAACTTGAGTTTTAGAAATCATATGGATGACTTCTATTACTAAAAAGAACTCTAGAAGAAAGACCTACAAGATTCATGTTGGTATCAAGATGAGATGAAACTTGTATCTTGAGATATGTGGTCTTGAAGTTGGGCACTAAACAGGGGATTTTACACTGACAAAGCTTAGAAACCCTGGCTTATTGACTTCTCACACTCTTGAGTATTGATGAGTTGATATTGGAATTGTCTCTTAGGTGTCTTAACACAACATTCCATGATCACAAAGACTTGGAATTGAGTCTTAATCTCCTTTAAATTCACTGTTGACTTAGGGTTAACCAGATGAAAACCCTAGCTGCACCACCTTTGGCTGTGGCCTCTTGTACTGGATATAATGACTTGCATAAGCTCCTTAATGACCCTCAATGCATTCAATGAGCTCTCATAATGGATTACACCCATAGCCATGGATTCAAAATCATCCGATGATCTCCCCTGACCTTCAAGTTATGAGATATGCACACTTGTATCCACCCCTTCGCCCAAGGAGCCTTGACTTTCTCTGGTGACTTGATGAGGATGATAAACCTTTATATGCTTGAATGAGCTTCTATATTAGCCATATAAACTTTGGTAACCTCTTCTTGATAAGCACAAATCTCTCAATCTCGTGTACATGGACAATGGTATGCAAATGCTAATGCTATATGAATGCAATGAAACATAAGCTAGGTAAATAAAAAGGTTGGGCAAATTTTAGGGTGCAAAAACTTCCTCTATTCAAACGGCTTGGACCTGACTGGGTGAGAAGCGAACGACTTTAAAACAATCAGGTTAAAAGACGATTGAATACCAAAGAAGCTTGGAAATTTGCCAACCGCAGAAACTGCACAAACTGAAAAGGAATAACAGTCTCCTAGAGAAAATTTGAACATGACGAACGTCTCGAACACTCCGTTGGGGAAAAGAGATTTAATCAAGTAACCTTGCTGAGAAACTACATAATAAAACTGGTGTCATGGTTCGAATACCACGTGGGCTGAAGGGTAGCATGTCAAATTTTCAGAATCTTTATATTCAATGAACACAACGAATCAACAAAATCTGCTGGAGCCTAGATACTCAACGAAACGAGGAATACATCATCAATTGAAACTGGCCAGAGTACGAACATTCAACGAGATAAACTGGAACAAACCGAAGCCTAAAGACTCAACAAGAGAACGAACAAACCGGAGCCTAAACACTCAACGCGATAAACGAACAAAGCGGAGCCTAAACACTCAACGCGATAAACGAACGAACGAACCAGAGCCAAGACACTCAACGCGATAAACGAACGAAACGAACCAGAGCCAAGACACTAAACGCGATAAACGAATGAAACGAAATGGAGCCTAAGACACTCAACGCGATAAACGAACGAATGAACTGGAGCCAAGACACTCAACGCGATAAACGAACGAAATGAACTGGAGCCAAGACACTCAATGCAATAAACGAACAAAACGAACCGGAGCCTAAGACACTCAACGAGAGACGAACGACTCGAACCGGAGCCAAGACGCTCAACGCGATAAAAGAAGGAAATAAATCGGAGCCAAGACACTCAATGCGATAAACGAACAAAATGAACCGGAGTCAAGACACTCAATGAGAGACGAACGACTAGAACCGGAGCCAAGACACTCAACGCGATAAACGAACGAAATGAACCGGAGCCAAGACACTCAACGCGATAAACGAACGAAACGAAATGGAGTCACGGCACTCAACGCGATAAACGAACAAAACAAACTGGAGTCAAGACACTCAACGAGAGACGAACAACTCAGAGCCTAAACACTTAACGAGAGAACGAACAAACCGGAGCCTAAACACTCAACGAGAGAATGAACAAACCGGAGTCTAAACATTCAACGAGAGACGAACGACTCGGAGCCTAAACACTCAACGAGAGAACAAACAAACCGGAGCCTAAACACTCAACGAGACAAATCAGAGTTGGGACACTCAATGAAATAAATCAGAGTCGGGACATTCAATGAAACAAATTAGAGCCGGGACACTCAATGAAACAAATCCTTACTGGGGATTTACCGGAGTCTGGAAGCTCAACTGTCAGGAGGAATACGTCATGAACTGAACACTCACCGGAATCTAACTATTCAATGGAGAAGAAGTACCATCACAAAGTTCATTAGGGTTAAAGTAACCAATCAGAGTCTGGGCACTGCACGGGTAGAACAAAACGTCTCATATTGAAAATTCACCAGAATCTTGAAGTTCAACAGAGAAGCCGGAGACTGAATGCTCGACGTAAAAGCCGGAGCCTGAAGATTACCCGTAGGAGATAACAATTACCTGAAATCAGAAAGGTAACAATCTAGCTCATGTTTCAAAACGCAGATGTTTGAAAATGGCGTAATGCTCCACACGAAATGGAAATGCTACGAATTTGGGTAGATGTTATGTACAATGCAAAATGCAAAGGAACCGCTCCAGCAAAATAAATGCTAGAGAGACGATGCCAAGGCTAAGGCTGAGGTTTGTAAGCTCCTCATTAGTTTTATGTACAAGAAATTTAAAATGTGTCGCTCGAGAAAGATAACCATAATAACCGAAATTTAAATAACAAAATTATAAATGACCAATATGTACAACTGAATAGGTATTCAATGAGTTCACTTTCAAATTAAATACTTACCATTATTTCTCCCCCTTTTGTTACATAAAAAAGAAATAAAAAGAGAAAGAAAAAGAACTATAATCATAAATGCATAACAGGTCATCATTACATGATTAGTTTCTAAGAATTTGAAAAACAATCAAGTAACATGGGGTCATTAAGGATTGTATAATGCATGCTTTAAATTTTTAATGATCGGTGGATTTCAATTGTGTTTTCAAACGCTGTTTGTCGTTAATTTCGCAATGTTTTTATCTGTTTGTCGAAGCTTTAGTTGTTATTATCTGCATTACTTGTAGTTGTGTGTCTTCGAGTCTTATTTTTAAGTTTATATTACTTTTGCCGCTGGTGCGTTTGATTTGGTTTCTTTTAGTGTGTTTTTGGCAGGAATGGATAGCACGACAATCACACCGCATTCGGAGGCAAAGAAAAGTCGAAAAAGGGAAGTCAGAGCTACAACACGGGTACCCGTGTTGCACAACACGGCCCGTGTCATGGAGGACACGGTTGGCAGACACGGGTAGACCCAAGCAGAAGAAAAGAAGACTCAGACTTACAACACGGGTGCCCGTGTCATGCAACACGGCCCGTGTTGCAGCCCGTGAAGATGAGACACGCCCTAAGAAGTCAGCAGCCTGACACGGCCACCCGTGTTGCACAACACGGCCCGTGTCAGGGCCACTGGGAGTGAAATTTTTGTGTTTTCTGATTTTTTGCTGTCAGACCTATTTCGAAGGGCATTTGAGACATTTCTCGATGTAATTTGAATTTAGATATAAGAGTCACTTTTTAGAAAGTAGGGGACACTTTTGAACTGATATGAGGATTGACAACTGAGAGGAGAGTCGGCTGGAAATAGAGGATCGATCAAAAGCGGAAGCAATTGATGATCCAAGGATTTCAACTTGCATTGTAAGGATCTTCTCCTTTTCATTTCTAATTGTTTTTATGTTTACCAAGAACATGAGCAGCTAAACCCCAAGTTGTTAGGGGGTGGTCCTAAGTGCGATGTAATGACTTTTGTTTAATGATTCTATGAGAACTATGTTATTACCTTTATATATTTTATTTTGCATTAATCTTAATCGTATTCATATTGGAAAGTAGAATTCGAATCGTGCTTAGGCTTTAGTCTGGAAAGTCAACCTAACACTTTTGCAAAATAGTATCACGGTCGATATTGCTTAGGAATGAGGATATCCCGTATCACGTATCTTATGGTCGGAACTATTGCTTGATGCTTTTCATGGACACTGAGGAATTAGTGTACAGGAAACTCATCAAAGGGTTTTCATTAAGGAATTAAGGCAACTAAAGTGGCCAACTGATAAATTAAGGTCAATAACTAGTATAGTAGAATAATCATACAGGGTCTTTACTCGCATCGTCTCCACTCCCCTAACACTGTTCTTAGATTGATTCATAAGTCCTTATTTACTTGTTATATTACTCTGGTACCAAACAAACCACTAGACCTTTTGTTCATTTGAATCCTAAAAATTCCGTTAATTACTACGCAGTCCTCGAGATCGATACTTGGGACTTTTCCCTTATTACTACAATTGGTAAAAATAGTACACTTGCTATTTTCCCGATCAAGTTTTTGACGCCGTTGCCGGGGACTGCCAAATTAACATTGTTTTTAGAATCCAAAAGAAATTTTGTTGCTCTGCGACTAAAATTTTATTATTTACTGCATAACTTTTATCCGCTTGTATTATCTAACGCTTGTCTAATTGTGTATGCGAGGTCAGGCCTTAGCTAAATATTCTTTTGATACAGAACCAGAACGAGCATTACACGAAAGACGGAGATTAGCTAAAGTTAAAAGACTGGAAGAAATAGAGGAAATTATATCTGTGCAGAGCGACTCCGAAGAGAGAGAGACAACACCTGAAACTGTTCAAATGGCTGGAAATCCACCTCAGCCTGAAAGACTGCTGGGAGACTATGGAGGGGCCAATGCTCAACTAAACCGGATGACCATTGTGAATCAACCGGTGAATGTTGCACATTTTCAGCTACACCCTTCCACCATCCGTCAGTTGGAGAGCAAGCCGTTTGCCGGAAGAATCAACGAAGATGCAAATAAACATCTTCAGAGATTCCTTACAACCACCACCTTGCTGAAGATAGAAGGACATTCCGAAGAGGCCAAGAGATTAGTTATGTTCCCGTTCACACTCAGTGATGATGCGGAAGAATGGTTTTACTCGCTTCCCGCTGGGAGTATCACAACATGGCAAGAGATGGAAACTGCGTTCCTGAATGAGTATTTCCCTGCCTCAGTGTTCATCCGAAAAAGATATGACATTGTCAACTTCAAGAAAAAAGAAGGAGAATCTTTAGGGGATGCATATAAGCGGTTTAAGAGGTGTCTTACAGCATGTCCTACTCATAACATGGACGCCACTGAGCAGATGCAGAACTTTGTGAATGGATTACGACTCAAAACGAAACAGCTCATAGATACTGCTGCCGGTGGCTCAACCAACTTCTCAACGGCCACAGGTATCAGAAGGATCATAGAAGCAATCGCCGCTAACGAGCACCTTGAGTTGTATGATCGCACGGTTAACCAACTGGAAGGTAAGATTGATCTGAAGCTGGCAGACCAGGTTGTTAAAATGGAGGATCAGATCACCGCTGAGGTAGAGAGAAGGTTAAAGAAAATGAATGTTGAAACTCAGGTAGTGGCACAGGTTGAGCCAGTTCAAGCAGCACCTTGTGAAATATGCGGTGGACCACACTTTACAATGCATTGTGTAGCAACTCAAGAGCAAGTGGAACAGATTAATATGTTGAGGCAGAACAATCCCTACGCCAACACATATAATCCTGGTTGGAAAAATCACCCAAACTTTTCATGGAAAGATCAACAAGGAAATGTACAAAAACCGGTTCAAGGCCAACAACCGTATCAACCTCAGCAACAGCAGTACCAGCAGGCACCGTACCAACCTCAATATCAACCACAAGCGCCTCGAAAAGCTGAGTGGGAAGTAGCCATTGAGAAAATGGCAGCCCAAAGTTCTCAATTTCAAGAAGAAACAAGGAGTAACTTCAGGAATGCTGGAGCATCCATAAAGAATCTTGAAGTACAAATGAGTCAAATTGCTCAACAGCTAGCGAGTTCACAAGCGTCGGGTACACTTCCAAGTGCCACAGTACCAAATCCGAAGGATCACCACCAAATTAAGGCGGTAGTAACAAGAAGTGGAAAATCCAAGGAAGTAGGAGAAGAGGAAACGGAACTAAATGATCAGATGATTGAAGTGGAGCTGGAAATTAAAGAAAAGGAAATAGTCGAGGAAGAAGTGGTGACACCGGTACCGGTAACTAAAGAGAAAGTGGTGGAACCGAAACCGGTTATCAAGCTGCCATACCCCTCAAGAAATAAAAAGAAAGGACAACAAGAGAAGAATTTCGAGAAGTTCCTGGAGCTGTTTAAAAAGTTGGAGCTGAACATTCCGTTGTTGGAGGCACTAGAACAAATGCCCACCTATGCAAAATTCATGAAGGACATCATTGCTAAGAAGCGGACTAGTGAGTCCGAACCTGTTATTCTAACGGAAACTTGTAGTGCTATTTTGCAGGGTCTGAAGATTCCGGTCAAGAAAAAAGACAGTGGAGCTGTTACTATCCCATGCACTATTGGCGATAGGTCATTCAACAGAGCTTTAATTGATTTGGGAGCAAGTATTAGCCTCGTGCCCTTGTCCATCTACAAAAAGTTGGATATCGGTGCGGTTCAAGACACTCGGATGACCCTCCAGTTTGCTGATCATTCAGTTAAGCGGCAAATATGGAGTAGTTCAAGATGTACTAGTTAAGGTAGATAAATTTGTGTTTCCGGTTGATTTTGTGATCCTAGAGATGCCGGAAGATGAAGAAATGCCGTTAATTTTGGGCCGGCCATTCTTGGAAACCGGGAGAGTCATGATAGATATGGAAGGCGGCACCCTGACCTTGAAAGTATATGACGAGGAGTTAAAAATTGATGTTAGTAATACCATGAAGCATAAACAGGATCGTGGCACCAGTAGCAACATACAAGTGCTAGAACGAGTCGTAGAGAGCGAACATTTGGAGAGTGTGACCCAACTGCCCCTGGAGAGAGTGCTAAGCATGTCAATCTTTAAGGAAGATAAAGAAGTAGATGAGAATGATAGGGAGGTAGTTGAAATGTTGGACACTCGACCATTCCAAAGGGGATCCCGACCATGCCGATGGGAGGACTTACGGCAACCTATAGCGCTGGAAGGTAATGACGAAAAGCCTAAAGGTTCGGAATTGAAACAACTGTCGGAAAATCTCAAATATGTTTTTCTAGACACCGAGGAAAAGTGTCCCGCCATTATCAGCTCTAGTTTGAAAAGTGTCCAAGAGAAACAACTGATTGGGGTTCTTAGAAAGTTTAAGAGTGCTATTGGTTGGAAAATTGAAGACTTAAAGGGTGTAAGTCCTACAGTTTGCATGCACAAGATCCTTATGGAGAAGGACCACAAACCGGTTGTGCAACCCCAGCGAAGACTAAACCCCGTTATGAAGGAAGTCGTAAGAAAGGAAGTGGTGAAATTATTGGATGCTGGACTTATCTATCCTATATCGGACAATTCATGGGTGAGTCCTGTTCATGTGGTGCCCAAGAAAGGAGGTACAACTGTGGTGACTAATGACAAGAATGAGTTGATTCCTACGCGTACCGTCACTGGTTGGAGGGTATGCATTGATTATAGGAGACTTAATTTAGCCACCAGAAAAGATCACTTTCCGTTGCCCTTTATTGATCAGATGTTAGAAAGATTGGCTGGTCACGATTACTATTGCTTTCTAGATGGATACTCCGGATACAACCAAATCGCGGTTGCGCCGGAGGATCAAGTGAAGACAGCTTTCACATGCCCGTACGGAGTTTTTGCTTATAGGAGGATGCCATTCGAGTTATGTAATGCTCCAGCCACATTTCAAAGATGCATGACTTCCATTTTTGCGGATATGCTCGAGAAACATATGGAAGTCTTCATGGATGATTTTTCGGTTTTCGGGTCATCATTTGATGATTGTTTAACTAACCTGTCACTTGTTTTGCAGAGATGTCAGGAAAGTAACTTGATCCTGAATTGGGAAAAATGTCATTTCATGGTGAGAGAGGGCATCGTCCTTGGTCACAAAATCTCACACAAAGGGATTGAAGTCGATCAAGCAAAAGTGGAAGTAATATCCAAGTTACCACCACCCGTAAACGAGAAAGGTATCTGAAGCTTCTTGGGTCATGCAGGGTTCTACCGCAGGTTCATAAGAGACTTCTCCAAGATAGCTAAACCGTTGACGTCCTTGTTAGTCAAGGACACGACGTTTGTGTTCAATAAGGAATGTGCTGACGCTTTCGAAAACCTGAAAAATAAGTTAGTGTCAGCACCAATTGTGATAGCCCCAGACTGGTCGCTGCCGTTTGAGATCATGTGTGACGCCAGTGACATCGCAGTAGGGGCTGTATTATGGCAGTGGAAAGAGAAGCTTTTGCATGTTATTTACTACGCGAGTCACGTTTTGAACCCGACACAGATGAATTACGCAACTACCGAGAAGAAGTTGCTAGCGGTGGTGTATGCCTTTGACAAATTTAGGCAATATTTGTTGGGTTCTAAAGTGATTGTTTATACTGACCATGCTGCGTTAAAATATCTTTTTGCTAAACAGGAGTCGAAGCCCAGGCTGCTGAGATGGATCCTTCTTCTCCAAGAATTCGATGTGGAGATTCGGGATAAGAGAGGATGTGAAAATACTGTAGCTGATCACCTCTCGCGAATGTCACCGATTGAAGAAAACGAGGAAAAGCGCCCGATAAAGGATGAGTTTGCTGATGAACACATCCTAGTTATTCATGGTGTTCCTTGGTTTGCGGATTACGCCAACTACTTAGTCGGGGGTCTCATACCCGACGATTTTGATTCTAACAGACGGAAAAAGTTTATTCATGACTGCAGGTTCTACTTATGGGATGACCCGTTTCTTTACAAGAAAGGAGTGGATGGACTGATCAGACGATGCGTTCCGGAAAACGAGCAAAGGAAGGTGCTCGAAGCATGTCATAATTCAGATTATGGAGGGCATTTCAGTGGCGACCGTGTAACACCCCACTTCCCAAATTAAATAAAATATAAACATTATAAATAAACATCAGAGTTTTCCCCAAAATAGTGGGATATCACATCACCAATTTTTTATAAAAATACTTTATTAATTATTCTCAAAAATAATACAGCGGAAAACATTATTCCAACATTCTCGGCCATCCGCCAAATTTCGTAAAATCTTTATTATTATAATTCACAAAAAAAAGTGATACGTCACAGGATTACAACAAGTTTGACATAAAACAATTAAAACACCCATATCCCGTGTTACGTATCAGAGCATCCTAGACTCGACTGGCACACCACCATCCAAGCTATCTAAGTACCTGGATTATCTGTACTTCCGGAGAAGCACAGACACAACAACAACCAAGGGGTGAGAAAACATGATCAAAAATATATTGGTAATGTAATACATGTAAACAAGGTAGTAAAACACACCAACACACTAATATTCACCCCAACAACTCCATATAACGAACCTACTGTTCAAATTACAATATAACATATTATAATGCAAATATGCAACTCAACACCATGCATGCGGTACCGACTCATTGGTTCATTCAATCGAACCTGGATAGATCACTTACGCTCCTCCTGAGACATGATCTATCCCCCACCATTCTCCACCAAGGAGTACGGATGAATCACTTACGCTCCTCCTGAGACATGATTCATCCCACCAAAACACCATGATATGCACACACCAATGCATAACTATCATATTTATGCACACTAAGTGCACACGATCCTCCTGATCATATCATCATACATCAATGCATATATGTGTAGATATATTACACCAACACCATATAAATCAATCAGATAGTAAATAAATTCATACTATAACACCATATATAACCACATCCCAACACCCGGGAACACACGATCCTACTGATCACTACATACATATACGTTAACCAATTGTTCACCAACAATATCAAGGAAAACGAGTACCATCACCAAGTAAACAAGTTCATACTTTATCACCAAGATATAAACACGTCCCACCACTCGGGAATACACGATCCTACTGATCACTACACCATGCTCCGCATGATTCATACACCAACTAATTATCCATTTAAATAATTAGTAACGGAAATCACATACTATCACCGAGTACTCACTCTATACCACTCAATCATCTCCCCTATAATCAACAAAGTCCAAGGGCACTATACTCTTAGCGCACACAGTATAACAGCATAGAAAAACCCCATTCTGCTACGCTCGCTACACCCTCGCTAGGCGAGCTCCCAGCGAATGCTCGCTACCTATAATTCTACTCCAGATCAACATTACGGCACACTACCGACACTTTAGAGTTACTCTGAACCTTACTCAAACCAAACCAACACCAACAGTCAATCAACAATGGCAACATCAAACATCCGTACATCATCATATACATATTATTCCAAAGTCATCACTTAAACAATCTATCGACACATCAAAAAGGTCACACAGAACTTCCCTAAAACCGTAAACCCAACCTATACGCCAAATTAACCAAAAACAACAATTCACCAACACTCAACATATTTCAATCCATCAACATCAACATAACTCAACAATCAATAGCATGTCAATATAAAACTTCATCAACGATACATTCCTACGGGGTTAAGGAATCCCCACTACCCTATACATGTATATACCATTCCCAATCAAGTTTCTCCCCCCTTACCTTGTTAATCGGTTGATCGATGAAATTCTTCCTGGATTTGGTCTCTTGGCCTCCTCTTTTCTTTCCGTTCTTCGTTCCCTTTTTCCTTCGTTCTTCTCACTTCTCTCGTTCTTTCCTCTTCTCTCTTTCTATCGCTCTTTCTCTCTTCCATCTTTCTATCGTGTTATTTTATCTAATACTTCCCCCATCCCTTCATATTCTATTTTCCTTTTTATTTCCTATCCCAATAATAATAATAACTAATAAAAATAATATAATAATAATAATAATAATAACTAATAAAAATAACATAATAATAATAATAATAATAATAATAATAATATTATTATTATTATTATTATCACACCAATTTCCCACGATCTATGGTAATCCCTTTTCTCTCTATTCCAACTTTTCTAATATCTCCTTGCAACCCCTTCATATTTCCTTCCTCACGGTTTCTATCATGACTTTTCATATTTCCATTCTAACTTCCCAATAACCCTTCCACCTCTTATTTTACTTATTTCAACCACTAATATTCCCAATAATAATTCTAATATAATAATTATAATAATCATTATAATAATAATAATAATAATATAATATAATACTATTATAATATTATAGTAATATTCAACATAATAATAATAATAGTAATACACCCAACAATAATTATAATTATAATAATAATAATACTAATGATAATAATAACAATTATATTAATACTAATAATAAAATAATATGAATAATAATAATCTTAATATTAATAATACTAATATAATATTACTAATATTAATAATACTAATCATAATAATACTATTAATAATAATAATAATAATATTATTATTATTATCTCACCAAAATAATAATAATAATAATAATAGTAATAATATTATTATCTCACCAAAATAATAATAATATTAATAATACTAATAAATATAATAATATATAATAATAATACCCCCACCAATATTACTATTATTCATTATATTATCATATTCACACCAAAAATCATAATAATATAATAACTATATTAATAATAATATTATATTCTCCATATTAATAATATTACTACAAATATTAATAATAATCATAAATATTATAATAATAATAATAATAATAATAATAATAATAATAATAATAATATTAATACCACCACCAATATTACTATTATTTCTTATATTATTATAAACTCACCAAATTACCACCAATGATCTCCCATCTCAAGGACACCCACCAAACATCATCAAATACACCCTACCAAAGGGCACATCAACATATAATATTTAAAATAATAATAAAATGACTAAATAATTAAAATGGGTGTTACAGACCGCACCGCAGCCAAAGTCCTCCAATCAGGGTTGTATTGGCCGTCTTTGTTCAAGGATGCCCAGAACGTAGTTAAGGAATGCGACAGATGTCAACGGACTGGAAATATCTCGAAAAGAAACCAGATGTCGCAGAATTCCATGTTAGAAGTAGAGTTGTTTGATGTTTGGGGGATTGATTTTATGGGACCATTCCCACCATCATTTGGAAAACACTATATACTGGTAGCAGTTGACTATGTTTCGAAATGGGTAGAAGCAGTGGCACTACCAACAAATGATGCTAAAGTAGTGGTCAGGTTTCTGAAGGAGAACATATTTTCGCGGTTTGGAGTACCAAGGGCCCTTATAAGTGATGAAGGAACTCACTTCCTAAATCATCTCATGGAAAAGTTACTCCTTAAGTATAATGTGAAGCACAAAATATCTACTCCGTACCATCCTCAAACCAACGGGCAAGCCAAGGTGTCAAATCGACAACTCAAACAGATATTAGAGAAAACAGTGCATGCATCCCGTAAGGACTGGGCAGTAAAGTTGGACGACGCTCTCTGGGCGTATCGCATTGTATACAAAACACCCATTGGTATGTCCCCTTACCAACTGGTCTATGGTAAAGCTTGCCATCTGCCTCTAGAGTTAGAACACAAGGCATTATGGGCATCAAAAGTCCTTAACCTAGACCTCACCAGAGCAGGAGAGTCCAGAACCCTCCAACTCCATGAGCTAGAGGAATTCAGGAACCGGGCATATGAGAATGCAAAAATGTACAAAGATCAAGCAAAGAAATGGCATGATCGACGTATTCAGAAGAAAGAATTTCGGGAAGGACAATTAGTACTGTTGTACAACTCCCGACTGAAACTATTTCCGGGAAATCTTAAATCAAAATGGTCGGGACCATTTGTAGTACATAAGACGTTTCCGCACGGAGCAGTCGAGCTGAAAAATCCAGCCAATTGAGACATTTTTAAAGTAAATGGTCAGCTTCTGAAACCTTACTACGAGGGACAGCAGAAAGATCGAAACAATGTCGTTCATCTCAACCGATACGATGACGGACCGTCGAGCCAGGCGACGTAAAACAAAGCGCTTTGTGGGAGGCAACCCACGTATTTCACCTTCACGCTTTCATTTTGTTTTTGTTTTAACAGGTTTTGATTAACTCGCAGTTCATCGGTGAAAGAAGCATGTCGGGGACCAAAGGAGAGGAAAAAAAGTGAAAAATAGCACCCTGACACGGGCCGTGTCAGGCTTGGCATGGCAGGGATGAAAAATTTGAGAAAAATGTGGAGTCAGTGGAGCAACACGGGTGCTCGTGTTGTGCAACACGGCTCGTGTTGCGGGTTCGTGGCCTTGAAAAAAAATAACTTACAGGAGGAGCAACACGGGTGCCCGTGTTGTGCAACACGGCCCGTGTTGCAAGGCACAATCTGTTTTTTTTTTAATTTTTACCATGTGGGGCCCACCACTTTCACCCCCACTTATCATTAGCAACCACACATTTCAAATCATTTTTCATCTTCCTCCTTCTTCTCCCTCACAAAACCCTTAACCTCCATAACCTTCTCCCTACAAAAGCTTCATTATCCACCACACCCACTCATCGGAAACACCTTCGTCCTTCACAAAAAACGTTCTACTCATCATTGTGCTTATTTCTACGGTCGCGTTTTTCACTAACAGTGATTTCGAAATTTTTCGAACCATCTGTGTTGTTTGTGTTTTGCAGGTTCAAGAATGCCTCCTCGTAGAGACACAGGAAAAGCAGTGGCAGAAACTTCGCGCCCCAGAAAGAGAGCACACCGGATGGCGAATCCTCACGACATACTCTTTGAAGACCCGGATCATCAGAAGAAGTACTCTAACATCCTCAAGCGTAGGCTCGCGCCCACAAGGTATATCTGTAACACTACGCTTGATAATCTAGGGATGAGAGTAGAGGTCCATAGGATGTTTCATATTCTGGGTATGCTAGAATTTATGCAATTGGAAGCGCCGACTTATGAGCGCATAACTGTTGAATTCTTGAGTACGTTAGAATTTCAGTTGAAGTACAGGTGGACAGGTGTGGAGGAGGAATATTATGGTACACTGAGGTTTAGGTTATTTGATACTGACCATAGCCTGACCATAGCCGAATTGGGAGATATTCTGAAGCTCCCCAATTTTGGACCCGGAGCCCCTCCGGGTAATTTTAGTGCAGGGACTTCTGGAAGGCTATTACAGGCAGAACTGATTATGTCGCGAAGGCGGCAAAAGCCTCGTGTATCCATAACCCTTGTTTCAGGTACGCTCAAAAGGGATTGGCATATACACTGTTCGGTAGGGGTGACAACACAGGAGTGGCGACTCAGAGGGAGTTGTACTTCATGTACGGCATGGTAAATCAAGAACTTATTAATGTAGCTGCCTTTGCAGCTGATCACCTGAAGAGGGTTGCGAATGCACCTTCCGGAGAAATAAGTGTAGGCGGTATGATTACTCAAATCGCAAATCACTTTGGCCACGGTGCTCTCTTGAGAGAGGAACCCACTGTTGCAGGTAAGACAAGAATAGATCTTGCCACACTGACTGCCCAAGGTATGATTCGAGTCTTTGATAATTACTACTCCTTGGTAAGCCGAAACAGTCATCTCCTTGCTTTACCTGCCCCTGACTTTATTAGTATTCAAAATGTGAATAACTGGATATATGAGAGCCCCATGCAGGATGAAGAAGACCAATTTTATGATGGTACAAGTACAGAATCCTTTGAGGATGAAAGAGATCAGGTAGAAGAAGCGCCTATACCGCCTACTCGAGTCTCACCCCATCAGGAATCCGGCTCAGGCTCTTGGAGCTTATCTAAAAAAGAATGGGATTGGATGGAGAATGAGATGTGTCATCTCCGAAGTGAGCAGACGAGGCAAGGCGAAGAGCAGACAAGACAAGGGAACGAACAAATCCGACAAGGCAGGTTGATCGGTGAGATGCATGAATGGATGCGGCAGATGATGCTGCACGACCAACCTCCGCAACCATGAACTCTGTGAGTCCTCTGCTACTAGTGTTCCAACAGTGAAGACATTGTTGAATTCTAGTGTGGGGGTATTTTATTTGTGTTTTTATGTTATTTGTTTATGTTATTTGTTGTTTTCAATTCTGCTTTAGTTATTTGCTTATTTAATTTCCAGTGTTAGTTTGAGAACATGATAGCAAGTCCACAGGAAGACCCCCCTGACATTGAGCTAATAAAATTAATAACATTGTTGGTTGGGGAACTGTTTAGTGAAGATGTTGAGTGAGGTGATGAGAAAGTATATAGAATACTCAGAAAAGAACCGTGAGATGAAATCGGAATAATCTTGAGAGATAGGTAAAAGGCCAACACCCTGGGTTTCCCAAATAGGAACGAGTTCGACGTGTAGATTTGTACCATAGTGCTTTGATCTGAGAAGTACCCCTGAGTAGTTTATTTTGACAATCAGGTTTCATAAAAAATAATCGTGTGTGCAAGGGTAACGAAAAATATTGAGCTAAGGCACAGGAAAAAAAAAACAAACAAAAAGGGGCAATTAGGCGACTAATCCTTCTAAGTTGGGTAACCCTCACCCGGTTATTCTGCCCAACGGCGGTCGAACCTGAAAGCCATTCAAAAAGAATAACAGTGCCAGAAAAAGAAAAATGTCATTGATAAATCTTGTGCACACGAGGAAAATCATAAAAGCCGTAAAGTGATTGTCCGAATGAAAGGGAGGAAAAATCGAAAAAGAAGACTTAAATACAAAGCATAGTCGGAGAGGTTACCCATTGGGAGACTGAGGTCTGTGGTTTACCGCAGTCTAGTGTTTGCATGTTACCTGTTTTGAGGGAAAAGCCGAGATTAATCCTAGGGGACTTGGAATGAGAAGTTCAAGTATGAGTATTATCACCGTAACTCACAATTCTATGGACGGTTCCGTTACGAAAAAGATATTAAGTTCGGTTTGGCGAGCTTTTTGCTTGAGGACAAGCAAAAGTTCAAGTTCGGGGGAGTTTGATCGGTGGATTTCAATTGTGTTTTTAAACGCTATTTGTCATTAATTTCGCAATGTTTCTATCTGTTTGTCGAAGCTTTAGTTGTTATTATCTGCATTACTCGTAGTTGTGTGTCTTCGAGTCTTATTTTTAAGTTTATATTACTTTTGCCGCTAGTGCGTTTGATTTGGTTTCTTTTAGTGTGTTTTTGGCAGGAATGGATAGCACGACAATCGCACCGCATTCGGAGGCAAAGAAAAGTCGAAAAAGGGAAGTCAGAGCTACAACACGGGTACCCGTGTTGCACAACACGGCCCGTGTCATGGAGGACACGGTTGGCAGACACGGGTAGACCCAAGCAGAAGAAAAGAAGACTCAGACTTACAACACGGGTGCCCGTGTCATGCAACACGGCCCGTGTTGCAGCCCTTGAAAATGAGACACGCCCTAAGAAGTCAGCAGCCTGACACGGCCACCCGTGTTGCACAACACGGCCCGTGTCAGGGCCACTGGGAGTGAAATTTTTGTGTTTTCTGATTTTTTGCTGTCAGACCTATTTCGAAGGGCATTTGAGACATTTCGCGATGTAATTTGAATTTAGATATAAGAGTCACTTTTTAGAAAGTAGGGGACACTTTTGAACTGATATGAGGATTGACAACTGAGAGGAGAGCCGACTGGAAACAGAGGATCGATCAAAAGCGGAAGCAATTGATGATCCAAGGATTTCAACTTGCATTGTAATGATCTTCTCCTTTTCATTTCTAATTGTTTTTATGTTTACCAAGAACATGAGCAGCTAAACCCCAAGTTGTAAGGGGGTGGTCCTAAGTGCGATGTAATGACTTTTGTTTAATGATTCTATGAGAACTATGTTATTACCTTTATATATTTTATTTTGCATTAATCTTAATCGTATTCATATTGGAAAGTAGAATTCGAATCGTGCTTAGGCTTTAGTCTGGAAAGTCAACCTAACACTTTTGCAAAATAGTATCACGGTCGATATTGCTTAGGAATGAGGATATCCCGTATCACGTATCTTATGTTCGGAACTATTGCTTGATGCTTTTCATGGACACTGAGGAATTAGTGTACAGGAAACTCATCAAAGGGTTTTCATTAAGGAATTAAGGCAACTAAAGTGGCCAACTGATAAATTAAGGTCAATAACTAGTATAGTAGAATAATCATACAGGGTCTTTACTCGCATCGTCTCCACTCCCCTAACACTGTTCTTAGATTGATTCATAAGTCCTTATTTACTTGTTATATTACTCTTCTACCAAACAAACCACTAGACCTTTTGTTCATTTGAATCCTAAAAATTATGTTAATTACTACGCAGTCCTCGAGATCGATACTTGGGACTTTTCCCTTATTACTACAATTGGTAAAAATAGTACACTTGTTGTTTTCCCGATCAACCAATATGTACAACTGAATAGGTATTCAATGAGTTCACTTTCAAATTAAATACTTACCATTATTTCTCCCCCTTTTGTTACATAAAAAAGAAAGAAAAAGAGAAAGAAAAAGAACTATAGTCATAAATGCATAACAGGTCATCATTACATGATTAGTTTCTAAGAATTTGAAAAACAATCAAGTAACATGGGGTCATTAAGGATTGTATAATGCATGCTTTAAATTTTTAATGGTCGTTATTGCTCCAAGAATCAAGCAAGGATTTAAATCAGTCATTTGGATTTCTCAGAATTCATTATAAAAGCAATCAAAACCTATTTCATATTCATCAACATCCACCAGAGTCATAGAGTCATCAACTGAGAGTCATAAGACTTATGTCATAACAGAAGTCTCGGAGAGC
Organism: Lathyrus sativus; assembly: GCA_963859935.3. Taxonomy (NCBI): domain Eukaryota; kingdom Viridiplantae; phylum Streptophyta; class Magnoliopsida; order Fabales; family Fabaceae; genus Lathyrus; species Lathyrus sativus. Next base: position 45,142,194 of record OZ012736.1, on the reverse strand, counting down.
TCTACAAGACGGAATGTCCAGAACCTATAGAAACAAGTTATTTCTGAGTCATCCACAACTGAGTTTGTGCCCTCGGTAAAGCTTTCTTCTGACGAGGCTACATCAGCAATTCCAAAACGACCTACAGGGGTAGGTCCATTAGAAGCTTTGATGAAGCCTCGAAGGAAGAGTATGAATAGGTTAAAGAGAAGAAGACGGTCCAACAAGATGTTATACCATTCAACCCTAAAGGTAGAAGAGGAAGAAGCTGATGAGGATGAGGTAGATATAGATTATGACAACTGTTATTATCATAAGGAGATCTTCTGGGTCCATACGCAGAAATCAACTGAGGAAGGAGGCTGTGGAGTTTTCCAAGGAAGAATGGCAAGATTACTTAAATAATCTGGACATGTCAGATGATCCTAGGAAATACTTTAGGGTCAATTTAACAGACTAAAATGTCTAAATAATTTGTAATATCTTCCATTTTATTAATGATACAAGTTACACACATTGAGTTCTTACTCCCATTACTTTTAAACTTTTAGAACAACAACAATATATATATATATATATATATATATATATATATATATATATATATATATATATATATATATATATATATATATATATATATATATATATATATATATATATATATATATATATATATATATATATATATATATATATATATATATATATATATATATATATATATATATATATATATATATATATATATATATATATATATATATATATATATATATATATATATATATATATATATATATATATATATATATATATATATATATATATATATATATATATATATATATATATATATATATATATATATATATATATATATATATATATATATATATTCAACAATCAAACTGCACAACAACATGAAAAACTTTGAATTAATAATAATATTGCTTAATACAAAGGTTCTAACAATTACAAAGCATAACTATGTAGAACTCTAACATCATAATCTTTCATAGATAGCTTCAAACTTGTCTCTAGATTTTAGACAAATCAACCTCTGGACCTATGATAATTCCCTGCTGAACAAGTAGTTCTGAAAGAACTCGTCCATAAGGAATGAAGGAAAATTTTCCCTTGCGAAAGGAAGAAAGACTCCTCTTCAAATAGTCAAATATAACTTGAGGAATATCAATCTGTAAGTATGAATTGAGAAGTAGAAGCAAATATTTTTCAATAGGGTCCACGATGTCTAAATCCTTATCCTTAGGAATAAATTTGAATTCAGAATCTAATTTCAAACAACTACATCAGGATGAAGATTTGAGACCACTGATGTATTAGATGGATCTACAAAGATACACCAAGTAATAAAATAGTGTTCCCAAACAAGACTTCCTGAGATTTTTCCAATCTCTTCACAATTTAACAATTAGCAATCACTTTAGGGGTTACTGTTACAGAAACCCCATCTACTTTAGAAAGAATAACACACTCAGAATTTAGCTCAACAATGGAAGCATTAATCCAAAACTCTTTGACAAGATCTGGATAAGTGACACCACAGAGCATCTCAAAGTATCTATTCCATATTTGTTCAGACATAGTCTTCGAGAAGTTAAAACCTAACTTAATCAACTCATCAAAATCCACAAACTTTTCATGGATGACAACCAGTTGATTCAAAGAAGAATTGACTAGAAACTCATCTCAAGTTTGGCTTGATCAGTACGCAACCAAAGAGAAAATAAAAAGAAAAAGAACCGAACAAGATTCTAAAGGAATTAGATTCTTGCAAGAAGAAGGACAAAAAATGATGTTTCACAAGACAGGGGATGGTGACAATAAATATATAAAAATAAAACATCATTAACAAAAGGTTCTTATCCAGAAGATTTCATGAATCCATTAGATGAATTACACCTTTATGAAAATTTAAGTAATATAAAAGTTTTAAGAAAACCTTTTACTTAAACTGATTTATCAGAAGTAAAGAATCCTCTTCTGAATCTCAGAATATGACAACTTTCAGAAGCTATCATTCATTAGAGTTTAGTAGTTCTAGACTAAGAGAAAGATATCTTCAGTCAGTCATTAGTCTCTAAGATTCTATTTAGAGCCAACACTTCCTCTTGAAACAAGAGTCATGAGTGATAGATGAATATTGAATTGTTTCTTTTGAAAGCTAACAAACAACAACAACATCATAAAAAGCGAGGAAATTGTTTCCATAAATATGATCATCGTCTATCTTAATGAAATATTCAATATAGATAAATACAACAGAGTTTCTTCTTAAAGATTTTTTAAGATACTTTTTTCCAAAAGAGCTTATCTAGAAATCTAACAAAAACTTTGTATTTACATCTACATAAATATCTCATTGAATTAAGAGATAAGCTGGAAAAGAATAAGCATACCCTTTTTTATTTTCTCGATCAGACATGTATATGTATTCAGACTTGACAATAGAGTCTGAACACCACTTTGAGTAGATTCTGATTCAATGGTTGTTAAACCAATGACTCCACTTCTCTCACTAAATTCAGTACCTCTAGCACTTGATTCTGGGTTGTGGGCTCTTCTTCCATCAAATGTTGTTAACAACCTTTCGTAAATACATGGAAGATGCCTTTGCTCCTTTCTTTGATATCTATAACAAATACATTTAGATAATGACACTCATATTTCTGAGACCATACATAAATTTCTAGAAAGGTTTTCCTTCGCTTTCTTCCATATTTTGATATCACTACCATGATTCATTCAAGAGAATTAGTCTAGAATAGATCATAATATGAAAAAGATCTTGTTCTTAGAGGAATCATAGTTTTGTTATCTTGACTTAAAACTTTGAGATCTTTGATAAGCAAAGAACTAGATGATGTTAGCTATCAGAGAATGGCATAAAATAAATTAAAGCACCATCATCTAATTTCCTGCATAACACAAAGAAGAATTAAAGGTTTCTCATTGAATTGTCCTTTAATACAAATTACATGATGACCCTCAATCAAGGAGAAATGGAGTATCATAAGATATCACCTTAAAGAGCACACTCCTTATTATCAAATTTTGAAGCAAGATTGATTTGGCATAATCTCTTTTTCTTTAATACTTGATTTTTATTCAAGACTCAAATGCTTCTTCAGAAGTAGTAATGACTAGCAAAGCCAAATTACTCTTTTATATGAATCCCACACTAATATCATCTTCAAAAGAATATGCATTAAAGATTAACTAACATTAGGTTTTGGCAGTGTTTCTCCTTTCTTTCAGATATTGAAAATCGATTGAAATACTAATATTTCATAAGCTTCTGAAATTACTCTTCTATCAATAGATGTTACAACCCATTCAACTAGTTGAGAAATTCTTCTGACAAGAAATATAAATCCCTCATCATCAGATAATCCAAAGAACCAAACTTTAGGAAAGGTGATTTGTTAGACAACTTTTCATCATCTAATTTCATTTCTTTTCTTTGAAGATTTGAAAGACAAACCAACAGAGCTCAATAAATTCAAGTTGTATAACTTCTGGAATAAATGTGACCTCAGGTTTGAATCTAAACCAATATTCTCAAAATTTACTTGAAATATTAGATAAAGTGTAACTAGATAAACTTCAAAACTGATTCCCACAGATCTGAGCATAAGGATCCAAAGATAGTCTGAGCATCAAACATATCAATGATGTTGACATACACAGAAGTGAGATAGAGATTTTCAAACATATCATCTCTACACCATCAAGTTCTATAGTAATACCTTTTTCAAGGATATTCTATAGACCTTCAGAAACCCCTTTTATTAAGACAAATGATTTAAAAATATGTTTTTATTTCCCATCATTTAAATTTAGTGGAATCACCCTATGAATATGGTAGGAAAAGCAGTATGATATTTTTCATGTGGCACTTGATTCTTTCTTGAAGGAAAGTCTTTGACAGACATGATTTTCTTATTGGATCATTATCTGCACCACTGTTAAGTGTTATGCACAGACCATGCTCTGATATTAATTGAAGGTGAGAAAAGTACACAAGAAGGGGGTTGAATTGTGTTTTTTTTTTTTTCGTTTGCGTCTGATCAAAGTTCATAATCTAAATTGGTGTTTACATTCTGGTTAATTCTTAGAAGTAGAATGTTAACATACGCAAATAAGTAATAGCAGAATACACAAAGATTTATACTGGTTCCTTCCAAATTGATAGTAGTCTAGCCCCCTTGCTTCACAGTAGATTTTCACTATAATCAAATCTTGATTACAATCTCTTATGCATTATGCATAAGACTTTTACAATTGCTCAGACCCAAGGTCTAAGACTTCTACTCAAGCTCCTCAATCGAAACTTCTTGCTTAGGTTCCATGAACCCAAGACTTTTTTGACTAGGCCCTCAGCCCAAGACTTCTGCTCAAGTCCCTCGGACCCAAGACTTGTACTCCAAGCCGCTATGGTTGAGCCTTCTTCTCCAAGTCCCATGAAACGGGCCTCATATTCAAGACTTAATGCTCCAGTTTCATGTACTGAGCTAACCTGCTCAAGCCACACTGGTTGAGACTTCTACTCTAGGTCCCATGAAACGAGCCTCCTAGCTTGAACCCCTTAGATTCAAGACCCACTGCTCCAGTTTCATGTACCGAGCCAATCTGTTTAATCCACACTAGCTCAAGACTCATGCTCAATCAATTCACTTGACTAAGTCTTTCACAACTCAAGAACATAGCAAGAGACTTACGTGGCTCAAGCATCTTAGCTTTAGACTTTCTTGCTTAAGTCCCAATGGCTTAAGAGTTATGCTTAACCAACCTAGGTAATTAAGACTTTCATAGCTCAAGCACATAGCAAGAGACTTATGTGGCTCAAGCATCTTGGCTCGAGACTTAGTTTAAACTGCTAAACAAGTTCAGCAGAATAGAGAACAAGGTGTACTTGGTACAAGTATCAGAGGTACGAGAAATCACCATAACAAATACCTAAAGTACTTAAGATTTCTAAGATATTCAACGTGTAAGAAATCTTAAGGCTTTTACAATTACAGTCTACAACAGAAAATTGGTATATGGAAAGGCGTTTATAATTGTTGATCTTGTTACTCCTTCTTTTGGATAATCCTTGTTAAAGATTTAGTTTGAACCATCAACCATATTTATGGCCTTTGTAGAAACTAGTCGTTGAAGAGGTAACTTGATAAAGAGTCCTTATTTTTGCTTCATAATACAAGAGACGTTGAAGATAAATACACCATAAGATCTTGATCCAATGTGTAACATGTTTAACCTTTGAGTCTTCAAGAGATCATGTACTATTAGAGCCGTTGAGAGTAGATATCCATAAATAATCTTAGCCTTTCTTGAGCCTTGCAATCTGTAGACTCTAGCTGACAAACTAATTTGACAATACAACTTGCTTTCTGCAGTACAGACAAATTCAGCTTTATCACTAACTCTGAATGGTACTTGAAGCCAATTTGCATTCACTAAGTGTAGAGACAATTATGTTGCTTTTTTTGATATTGTGACCTTCAGCTTTAAAGTTTACACCAGACATCACTTAGCAAGTATGTCGCGATGAGAATTGGATATCAAGCTATTGGTTAACTTGAATCGCAAATCATTATTCACCACTAGTCTTTAATTTGTCCAAGGGAAGGGAAAAAGATCGAATAACCCATGAGTATGCAGTGCAATGCAAAGTTAGAGAATCTAAGGTTCGGGGGTTGGTTAAACTTAGGGAAGGTGCTAGCGTCCTAAGCATCTGTAGTACTCTATAGGAACCTCTTGATTTATTGTGTTATTGTTGTTGCTAAGGGTGAAAGACCTATGGGGTTTATTTCTAAGTATGCTCGCCAAGAAGTTGCATCTTGTGCCTACATATACTGACGGGAGTGAAATCAGAGCATTCGTAGTTCCTCTAAAGAGACGAGGAACCATTAACTGTGGTTAAATTTCTAGAGGGGAGAAGGTTTGTTGATTGGTACTAGGAGAAAAGACAAGTCGTCATCTTAGGGAGAATACTCGACCTTAACCACCACAAGCATACAGAAAATGGTCTTTGCTTCACTTTGAGAGAAAGGCTCCAACTTGGATTTAATCAACGAGTATGCCACATACCTCTCTCAAGCGGAAAAGATTCTACATCTGTCTCGATTATGTTATGGGGTAGGAGAAAGGAATTTAACCATAAGTTGTCTAAGAGTAGAAATCTTAAAGGAATCTTATATTAAAATACAAGGGTGACGTAAGATGATTGACCTGAAAAGTCAAGGATTAAGCGGGGAAATAATGCAAATGAGATGCAATGTGCATGACATAAAAGTCATACGCAGGTTCTTCCCTTGGACATTGGCACCTGCAAATGTCACTAAATAAAACACTCAAACATTATAGTCATAATTTAAAGATTAAACTTGTCAGGCACGCAGTATAACCAAACTATAAAACAATGAGAATAAGATGAGACGTGTCAAGCGCGCGAGGGCTAAGAATGCACAGGTGAAGAGGAAGACAAATCCTCATCCCTCATCTGATCAAATGAGTCAAATGAATAACTCAAATCGACAACCTGTGAGTGATGGCGCATGGTAATAGGATAGAGGGTCACGCACGGGATTACGCTGTAAGAAATAACGTAAAACATGCAAACGAAAAGCAAGACAAATCCTCTTCTCTTCAATACTTCGCACTTTCTCTCTCCACTTCTCCCTACTCATCTTCCTTCATTCTATCTCTCGTGGACAAGGAACTTCCATTGGGTTAGGATCTGTCGACCACGATGGCGCCAACAACCCAAAACCACCTCACTCCTCTCTCGAAACCTCTGTTAGTTTCCCATTGAAACCAAACCTTAAACATACAAACAGAATCGCAAGAAAAAAAGGAAAGAACCCTAAATCCCCTTTCGTTAATGTCGTAAACCCTTGCCTCACAAATCCAGAAATTCAGCATAAACAAAAAATGACTCAGAGAAGGCACATATTCAATCAAAGCAGCGAATAAGAACTTGAGCCAAACAAGGAATGGTTTATAGGAATCGTTATCTGCGTAGTGCAATTTCGCCGCTCGAGCTAAGTATCTCTAATCTCCTTTGTTTACGTAGCTTTTGTATGTTCTTCACTTTCGCCACTGCTCGTGTTACGTGAATTTCCTCTCCAATCTAAGTGTTTGAATGTCGTGTTGTGTATCATTTTGATTTTTGTGATAAGATGATGTTGTGTCCTTTTTTTCCCTCCCTTTCTGTCCCGGTGAATCCTTTTTTTATACTGTAGCTAGTCTCTTCTATATGTGTTAATTGTCATGATTTGAAAATGGACGAATCAATGATGTTCAATGCTGTAGGGGGTTTGTTTTGGAATGAAACATGGTTGCTGATAATTCTGATTTCCTCTTGATGGCTTTTATGATTATGCGTTTGATACTTTCCATTGTAAACTAAACAGGTCAAGTTGTGTGCTGTGATTTGAAAAACTCTCTATTTTTAAACAAACATGTTGGGAACATGTATATTCTTTCCTTATTCAGTTTGATTTTTACTTGAATGCTTGACTGTGCTTGATTGCTTTGAAATTCTTAATGACGGTTTACCGACCCCTTTTGTATGCTGACTGTCAGGTAAAGAATGCATCAGGCTCGTGTGGAGAGTGCCTTGGTGGTTCAAACTAGAAAGCTGCTTCTTCTACACCGAGAAGTTATAGTTCTTCGTTGCATTCCCGTTGATTAATTCCATAACTAAAAGAAACTCCAAGCGTTTGCTGGATCCCTGCTTTGAATTATGAAAACATTTCACAGATGGACTGCAATTATTAATTTAACTATTGATTCATTCTCTATGTTTCTTTTTTCAAGAACAAAAGCTTTGAAAGCTAGAAGTTTAATTCTCCGGCAGCATTAAGAAGATTGCAAACATTTTCAAAATACTAATAGGCCAGCAAGATTGGGAATCCCAGGCAAGTAACCACAGCGTTGGACAATTTCATCTATTCTGCCAACACATTCCCAACAATGCTCAAATTACTGTAAGTTCCCAAAAATCTGGGGTCGTATCCAGTAACTTGTTTGTAGTGTAGAATTACAATGTTCAGTTGACCTTGATCATAATGTATGTTGGCCAAATTACTGTAAGCCATGTCATAATTTGGCAGGGTTTGAAGAGCATGTTAATAACACACAGTAACTTCTTGAGGCATCCCTAAAGCCTTGTATACATTTTTTGGGTTCAAGTATGCATCAAGGAACATAAATGATCTGACCTGACCAGAATGAAATTCTGGTATGCATATCTCATATGTCCAAAGAACATTGATCTCTGCTCAACAAGGACGAGGACAGACCATGAACAATTTAAATTTCTTTAAATTGTACCTATGTCATGACCAACGTCATGACGTCTGTTGTAACATCTGCAGACTTGACAGAACTATTTACCTAACCATTTAAATTGTGCAGAATTATAAATGCAGAAAGATAAATAACACCAGTAATTGTTAACCCAGTTCGGTGCAACATCACTTACATCTGGGGGCAACCAAGCCAGGGAGGAAATTCACTATCAGCAGAATTAATTCAGAGTTCAACCTCCAATTTACACTCCTCACTTAAAACCTACCTAATGACACTTCAACCTAGAGACACTTTATACCTGAGTATGCCCACTCACTCCACCTCAATCACACCACAGTGATATAAGTACACAATCACAAAACAGTTATGGAGATACACTCCAAAAACACACCATGATCTTGCTTCACAACTTTGATCAAGTGAGACACACTCTTGCTTAAAAGCTTTGAGTGACACAATGAACACAACAGTTCATACACAACAACCAAAGCAATTATTCAGCACACAATTGCTTGGCACACAAGGAATCCTAAGACTCCTCGACACACGTGAAGAGAAAACCTTTTCACTCACAAATATGTCTACTACAATGTATCAAAAGATACAAAGGGTGACTTACACACAAGGGACTCTCAAACCCTAGCCCTTTATTTTACACTCTGTTTTTCTTGATGTGAGTGCTTAATTTTTTCTGTTTTTGCTCCTCCTTTTATAGCAATGCAGACTGGGCTTGGGCTGGTCACAAGTAACAAACTTTAGGTTAAACCAAGTTAAACCACTTTCCATAATTCAAGGTGCTGTCAAATTAGGTCACAACTGCTTCATGTTCTGTCCAGCCCTGACTAGAATCTCGCCTAAGATAGCTAAGGAACCATAACAGGTTTTCTAAAATTTAGCCTGAGATATATCAGGTATCATAACAGAAAAACAAACCCTGCACGCCTGATGTCATACGATCAATGTCATAACATTGGTCATGACATTCAGCTTCACTTAAACTTGCTTTCCAGCTTGCCCTGATGAACACTTCTGCAGAATCTTCTTCATGATCGTAAAAACAAATGTTTTATAGTTCCCTAAAAAGTATCAAAGATCCTTTTTATGAACACCCATTAAATCTGCACTTTGTTTCTAATAAATCTCTTTGGCTTGTACATACTGATGAGGAATATCCAACAGGACCAAAACACTTCTGTCAAGAGATATAACATAGCAGCCCCTACTGTACCAGACATTGATGTCATGACATTCAGTATGACATCCATGATAACAGTTATGTCATCAGCTCCTGCTAGCTGCAGCTGTACCAGTAGCGATGTCATGACATTGGTAATGACATCCATGACAGCAGTTATGTCATCGGCTTCTTCTAGATCCTTCTGCATCCATGACAGTAGTTCTGTCATCAGCTCCTGCTACACCACAACTCCTGCTGTTTCTCACACATGACAGCAGATGGATGTTGTGATGGATGTCACGACATTCAGCATGACATTCACATTAAAACACTCCACAGCAGTTCTGTCACCACAGCAGATGGAAATGTTATAACATCCTGTTTAACATCAGTGCAGGATCATGTTTTACCAAAATTTAGCCAATAATAGAACCATGGACAATTTTTATCATAGAACCATGGAACTAACAATCTCCCCGTTTGGCAAATTTTGGCTAAAACAACCAAACACCTTATCAGGGCAGCAACAGTAGTTTTTCCAGCCTCACACACTATCATGCTCCCCCTTGATAGTTGCAACAGATAACAACACTTTACTCCCCCTTTGTTTAGTCGAAAATTGACAAAAATTGGAGTAAGTATATATACTGCACATGATGACCAAGTCTGCCATTTCTTGATCTCTAAAGCCTGCACCAACAATCATGGACAATGACTTAAGCTCCTTCTTGATCTCACTGAGCCAGTGTAAAATCAGCCCTGAACCATAGTTCCTTGAGAGTACACCTTGAATCAATCTTGAATCTTGGGTTCTTGTCTTGTCCGAAGCTGCACCTTCAAGAGTGACACTTACCAATTAAAGGATGATCAGTCAAATACTTGCCAAGTAGCAACTGATTTTAAATCCCTGAATTGAGACACAAGAAACTTCTGCAGAGAAAAATAAATTCTCCTAGACACACACCAATGTTTTACACAGCTTCATATCAGCACAATGCCAACACAAGCACTGCAGCTGTACATCAGACATGTACACAGCTCCCCCTGTCATGCATAGTCAACACTCCCCCTAAAAGAGAGAACACAACCATATGAAGACTTACACCAACATCTTCATATTCACACATTGGAACCACATGCAACTCTGCATCCCTAGTGTCACAAACCATGCTGGAACGAATATCAGAAGTAGTTGCAGGATTACTATCTGGAAGATTTCTCAGATTTCAGCTTTGACAAAAAGTCTCAAAGATGTCAGAGTGAAAGTCCTTCCTTATGCACAAGATTAAGGCTGGTGTTGTCTTGATCTTCATCTTTACCAGTCATAAAAGGTAAAACACTTGGACAGAGGCCCAAATACCTGAGTTGATCCATTGATACCCAATGAAAGACACGAGGCACTGTCAGGTACACCATGAGCTGGAGCAGTAACCTAATGTCACAACATCTGGTATGACATTACGTCCTCTTAGAGACCTACAGTCACAACCTGCTTGAGGCCACAAACAATCTTGAGATACAGCTGAACCATTGCAGCAACATATCCTAGATAGAAGTAACCTCCCCATACCAAGGATAACTAGTGGTCTATTTCCTAAAAGCACGTGAATGGAAAACATAAGACTCATCTTGATGTCTTCAAGAGCTCAGTCCTTGTTCAACCTACCTGCTGAATGCATTCACTTACTACTTGAATCACAAGCCACTAGTACACCCATCAGATAGAAGCTCTCCCTCTATCTTTTATGAAAGCTGCTCCAAGCTCACCACAGTATATCTCAAGATCAACCTCATGCTCATACAATGAGAAGGTACCAAACAGCTCCACGTCTTTCTGCAGTAGAAGAACCCACTTCTCCATAGGACTTCATGCCTGAACAAGATAAACACCTCATAATCCAAGACATTCTTTCCTCATCATTCTCCCATATGATAAGTAAGAACATTTTTGGTTTAACTGGTGAATATTCACTTATGAGTCCAAGTTTTCATGCATTGAGCCACTCCAGTCTTGTACAATACTCTCACATCATACTCCAAGACAGTCCCTTTGCCTCATCATTCTCCCGTATGACAAGATAGAGTACTTCTTAGTCAGACTGTGAATCACCAGATCTTCAAGTCCAGCAAACAAAGTGATGTTCTGACAGACATCATACATTAACCACTTGGACTTACTATCTGAGCAGTAATCCAATCTGAGGATCTTCATAGAGCACAACTCCACCAGCTTGATCAAATACATCTCCAAAGGTAATTTTCCATAAGCAACTTATGGCTTCTACCACAAGCTCCAATGTATGAACAGAACCATAACCTTCTTTGGTCTTCAAACAACTACCCTTCTTCACAAGAGTAATGTTCTTCAAGCACCCTTCTGAAATAACCAACTGCCACTATTTGGTTAACTCAACTTCTTTAAGAGCTCTAGAGAATCTGCTAATCCACCAGGCCACTTTGATCTTCAAGTCACAAATTCTCCTTGCTCCAAAGAAAGGCATCTACTCCTTCACACAGCTCCCGCAAACTGCATGAGATGAAGCATTAATTCCATTCATACCTGAGAAGATCAACTCATATTTCACCAATGAAGGCCTTGAAGTTACGGCTTGATGTCATTACATCGGATACGACATCTTGCTGAAGAGTTTAGGCTTTCATTCTGCCACTTGGATGATCCTCATCACTCTATCAGAGCAAGAGTACATAGACTTCATTTCAAGTAGGAGTAGACAACCTCTGTTCTGCTTTGTTGTACCTTGAAGTGCATTTTCTTTAGGAACTCTTCTTTAGAAACACCAATCATGCCAAAGCTTGATTCTTCAGAGAGGAGGGATAAAGTAAATCTTTACAAAAGGATTCCCGCTTTCCTTAAGTAGAGAAATCTTTAGAAAGTTAGAGACAACTTCCACTTATCCTTAACCTCCAATATGACCAAGGTCATATGCTCCTACACACTTAGATCAGAAATAAACTGACCCCAGCAATGCTATCACCAACACCATCATCTAGACAAGTTTCTTGCCAGGAAGCTTTCTAGTTAATGGATCAGATGTTTCTAGTAGAAACTAGAACATATCAGCTTCACTCCAATACTCCTAGATTAGGAATAACCAGATCTAATAATAGTGTCTTCATCTTCACTTCCATCAGCACTATATTCTAGCCTTAGTTTCTTGCCAAGAACCTTACTAGAATGAAGACAGATCCATCTAAATTTCCTTTTGAGCTAGTGATGCACTCCTTGAATCAACTGAATTCTGCACAATCTCTGCTAATGGAATGTCTCAACATTTGGTTGAACATCAGATTCTTGAAGTAGATCAAACAAATCAGGGGCCTTCTGCTTGTGCTGCTACTGATGAGACATCTTGATCATTGACTAAGGATAATTCATTAAATATTTGTGAAGATCTCAAATAGCAATGAATCTTAAATCCTTATAATCAATCCTTCTCTGAACTTCATGGATAACCAATTAAATACGTGTGTAGTCCACACATAGCAACTGATCTTAAATCCACACAACTTCTTGAGAAGATTGTTGCGGTGAAATTTAGATGTCAAGCTATTGCTCAACTTGAATCTTAATTCATTTACAACCGGTCTTTGATTTATCCGAAGTAAAGGTTAAAGAAAGGGAAAAACCTATTTTGCATCGTAAACACAATGCGGGGAAAGATCTAGGGTTCGGGGGTTGGTTAAGCTTAGGGAAGGTATTAGCATCCTAAACCTCTGTAGTACTCTATAGGAACCTCTTGTTTTAAATATTACTATTGCCATGTTATCTGTTTAAGGGGTATGCTAAGGGTTAAGAGTGAAAAGAAGGACCTAAGGGGTTAGTCCTAAGTATACTCGCCAAGACTCGCATCTTGTGCCTACATATCCTGAGTAGGGGACGGAATCAGAGTATTCGTAGTTCCCCTCACAGAGGGAGGTGAGGAACTTCTTGACTGTGTTCAAGGTTCCTGGGGGAAGTAAGTGTTCATAAGGAAGCACTTACTTTGGAGTACAGGGACTCCTGTTCTACATTATAAGGTTAAGTTGAAAGGGTGTGAGATAAGTTTTCCACGGCAGGAAACTTATGAGGAGTGCGGCGACTCCCAATCCTAAGGCTAGGATAAAAGGGTTGGATGTCCACGGTGGGACGCCTAAGCACGAGTAAGGCGACTCAGATCCTAAGGCTAGGATGGGGTAGGGATATGTGAGTTGTGGAAGTGGTTGATTTTGTGTTTTAGGAATTAAGTTTTAATTGCTTGTGAGTTATTTGATTAGATTAAATCTAAATAGGTATGAAAATTAGAATTAAATAAGTGGAAAAGAAAATTGAAGGTTGATCTTAAGCCATAACGAATTTTGGTTATTTTTAAGGAAAATGATTTAAGTGTAAGGGTGAAATTGAGATTGAATTGAGAAGTAAAAATAGTTATTTTATGGTTTCTGAAAGGTTTTTAAATTAATTAAGAAAAGTTACAATTTAAGAATATCGAGGGTTAATGGATTAACTAGCAAAAGGTTAATTAACTTGATTAGGATTTTAGAAAAACTTTTTATTATTATTTGATTTTTTTATTTGTTGTTTTAAGTTAAACCTAAATTAAAATTTAAAATTTATTTTTGTATTTTTGTTTATGAAAGCAAATAGATTAAACTAATTAAATATTTTTATCATTTTTTATTTTTATCATTTTTTCAAATTAATTAGTTAATGTTAGTAGTTAGAGGTTAGTTTTTTTTTTAATAATAATAATTACAAAATACAACAATTAAACAAAAAAGCTAAAATAAATAAATAAAGAAAACAAAAAAAATGTGGGTTGGGCAGGTGGTGATGAACCCACCGGACTCGGGTCGATTCAGACACGCAACGAGAAAGGGGGGAGAACCCTAATTCTCGAGGACCATCAGACGACGCCTTATTCTTCTTCTCCGTCAAACTTCCTCTGTTTCTCACTCTTCTTCGTGAACTCACCCTCTCTTTTCTCCTTCAAACTTGGAAACAGACAATGAAACAAAAGAGTCAATCAATGGGTCAGCATTTTACCCAAATAAAGGACAACGGCGGCTCGATGAGGGTATTGACGCAGGGAGAGGTTTCGTGGCGGGATTCTCCGACGGCGGCGGTTTTGAAGGTGGTTGTTTGATGGCGGAAGCGTGGGGGTCTGAAAGAGATAAGTTTCCCTTTTTCAATTTTTGCGATTTTTGATTTTCTAAGGGTTTGTGAACTTTTCAGTGTTTGTGAATCCTTCTGTCTATCAATTTTGTGGGTGTTGTTCGTGAAATGTTTTGAATCCCCTCAATGACTGGTTTTTCTTCTCTTTTATAGGTTCAAAGAGTTAATTGAAGAAGTCAGACAATTAAACGTGGTGATGAACTTTCCATTTTGAGGTAAACATGTTCGAGACATGTTTAACTCCTTCATAATGTATGTCTGCTCTCATTTTGGGATGAAATCGAATCTGCCCTGCTTTTTGAATATTATTGACAATCTTTCCATTTCCTTACAGGAGCATGTTTGATTGTGTTGATTGTAATTTGAAGGCTTGGTCTGTTTGTCTGATATCTTTCCTATTCTGTTGAAACATGTTTTAATTCGTTTGGTAATGATTGATGGTTCATAATTCCTGCAGGTTTGAAAGAACTAAAGAAGATTGATGAGTAATGATCCTGTCACAAAACATTTGTGGTAGTCGGATTTCATGGAGGTTCAACCAAAGTTTCCTAATCTTCCTGAACCAAAAAACCGCATGTACCTCTGTAACTCTTTTATGCAGGCAAGATCAAAGGGTGTGCCACAATAATTCCTTCTCATCATCTGACTCTATTCAAAAACGCAACCCCAACACTGACGTGAGTGAACTGACACTTGAAGAATGATTCCACTTCTTTTTCCTTTGCTTACGCTTTTCTCCGTTTTTAGGCGCCTTCACAACAGGCCCAAACTCCTGGTGAGAGTAAAGGATGAGTCATAAAAGTTTAAAGGTTTATCAGTCGCAACTTTGATGTCTACATTGCTTAACACTCATTCCTGAATTTCCTACGGGTAGAAGCCTTTGCTTGTATTTGGTTCTGATGTGTTTTGGTTTATTCGTTGTGTACAATTTATTTCGAACTAACAACTTATTATTTCTTCTACGTAATATCCTGCTATGGAGACCAAGAGGATTCGTAAACGAAGACAGCTCTAACATTTGGATGCCTCTGCTGCTTGGTCTTTGTTGAGTACAGAATCAACGCTTCGTCTGTTATGAGATTTGGTTTAAAGAACAAGGCATAGGGTTTGCCACGGTTTCACGCCAGGTATAAAAACATATATGGGTTGTTGCTGTTATAACTTGACTCTTTCGTGTGAACTTTGGTGTGATTTGAGATGAACATAAACACTTGGAGGTTTGGTCAGCTGCAGGTACGTGTTAGGGTCGCGGAACAACTTCTACGGTGGTTTTGCAACCCTTTGGCACAGACGAGGATGAGGCAATGTCGCAGTAAGGGTCGGTAATAAAAGAACACATTTACTCCTCTGCTTCTAAGAACCATAATCTCCGTGTACTTGCTTAAACACCCATGTTATCCATGTTTTCTTTTATCTTTTCAGTTAAATTGGTTTTGGACGCGAATGACAATACTGATTTGGAAGGCAAAAGTCCGTCTTCAATTCGTAGGTGGAGGAAAATGTCCACCTCCTCTGAGTGGACACCATTTTGTCTGGATCTAAACTCCATCTAGGTAACATGTGCAGACCAAAAAGCTAGAATCCCACAGCCACCGAACTTGCTATCCAATGATCACACCACTTTAAGTCACACCCACTTTTAGTTTCATGACAGTCGTCAGTTTTCTCACGGTTTTATTACTTTTGATTCCTTGCAGAGAAGAAAAAAATACTACCTGTGGCCTTTGAGTTATACGATGGTTCCTGCAACTTGATTTAAGACCATCGGTATTGCTCGTCTTCTCTCCAAATGTAAGGCTCTTCCGCCGGTTTCACGAGATACATGAAAAACACATGTTGATTCAATGTTTCCTTCTGATTTTGACAGGGCTTACGTTCTCTTTGAGCTGGGAATTGGATTGTAATAAGTGGTTTTTTTAAACTTTTGAGTTGTGTTTGGTTAGGACCTATTCGCAATGAATCTTCCAAATACAGGTTATTATGTTCTGTCGAATTGCCCTGAAGTGTCATTCAAACTGGACCAATTACCTGGGTGCAACAGCATTTTGGCGCAACGCAATGACGGCGAATGTTCTCATGAGTAAAGGATACATTTTCTTGTTTCCTTGAATTTCTAGCCTTGCGTGGATTAAGAATATGGTGAAAATTTATGAGCCTCGCATATGTCTTGCATTGGGTTATTCAGAACATTTTCAACAGTTCTTTTGATTTTAAACAGTAACCTCTTACTTCCTGGCTAAGCAACTAATGATCATTTTTGTTGTCTTTGAACAAAATTTTGCAGGACGGAGCCGTGTTTACCAACAGTACTACGACCTGTTTATGCAACCATCTATGGGGAACTCGGATGATACAGCTCCGGGTACCTGCTAGAGCTGTTAGAGGGACATCAACTCACCCAATATGCGCGGCTTTCAAGCATCAGCCTACATCTCCAGAATTTTCCAATGGGCTTCCGGCAACGGTCCTAGCTATTGCATTCTCCAGATGTACTTTGTTATAAGTGAAAATACTTGTTCATGGCATGATAACAGTGAAAGTTTAGGCCTGACGCTTATTGTAATTGGTACAGAGAAGTGGCATTTGAATTATCATGATTTTGATTCTTATATTTTGTACCTTTAAACAAAAAAACCTCCTTGGAGAAACTTCTTGAATCAAGATGAATTTATAACTTGTATATTTAAATATTCTAGCAAGTTCTCAAATTTTTGAACTCTCTTCGAACTTCATGTGAGATTTGCATGGGTGAAAATCTTGAATCCAATTCATGAGCCATGATTAAGTCTAAAATTTGGAAATGAAAGTATGAACCAGCTTGTAGTTTGTGAAGGAAAATAAATCTTGAATTACATGTAACGTGCAAACTTCTTGAACTCGTGGCTTGAGTGAAGTTCAAAAATAACTCGAAGCCTGTGAACTTTGGGCTTGAAAGTCTGATACTTTCCTTTTAAGAAACCTAACATAGATGTCTTTTTGTTTGAGTACTATGCACCCAACATGACTCTAGGAGTTGATTAGTGCACTTCTAAAATTAGAAACTCTTTGTGATAATTTATGGTGCAATCTTGGTTGGATTCCAACTTAAAAGTATGAAATCTCCGTGAAATTAGCCACGTAGGTAAGTTTTAGAAAAAAGGGTAATGTATCGATTTAAACTTCGTATTGAAATGATTCTCGCTTAAACTTACATCCACACTCTTTCATCTAATTTTAACGCCTCCAATCATACGGTTCCAAAATCTTATATCTGACAAATTAAAACCCGCCTTATGAATAAAAATCGAATCATGCTATGAGAAGTCTAAATCCATCTTCCATATAACTCCAACCAGTTCTCAATAATTCTGAAACTTAATGGCCGGAAAATCTAGTCCTTTTAGGGGACTATAGATCTGAGTTTGAGGGTATATGCTTCTACCAAAATTCAACCCAGTTTGCAGGAGACAAAAGCACACACACATTCTTCAAGTCCTCTGGAACTTCTGTAGCAACCCTAGCTTCACAAATATAACAAACAACATCTAGTAAAGTTGGTTAGCTATGTAGGAATGATTATCCTATGATGATGTGTGAGGATCAATGAATATAAGGGTAAAATTTGGGGTATGACAGTTGCCCCTATTTAAATAACTTCACCGGATGATTTGAGCGACGGAGGCTTGAGAAATCATGGTGAAAGGGATTTAAATACAGATAACCGAAAATTTTGCCCTTAGATGCAGTGATATGCAATGCTATGGACAAAACGACAATGCTGACGATGCCATGAATCTAGAATGATGCATATCATGGAAATGATAAATGCAAGGATGCAAGCGAAACAACGACACAGGGGAAGACGACGCACTGGGGAGACAGCGCGGAACCCGGGGATATCTAAAGCGGTAGACCAATGAATTCAAGCATGACCAGTTGTTCACTTTAGAAAGAAAGCAAAAAAGAGATCCTCAATGGAGATGGTACCGGCGATACGGCCTCCACTGGGGACATACCCAAGAGTAGTTGCTCAACAGGTCCAGGCATGACCGGTTGACACTCTAGGATGAACAGGTAACCCAGGATCCACACGGCGGTAGGATCAAGTAAACAGAATGCTGGAGCATTGAGCAAAGAATAACATCTGAGCTTCTGGAAATTCTTGAGCGAAGAGATCAAACGAGGTCTTTGATGGAGACGGCACCGGCAAAACGGCCTCCACTGGGAAAAATGTCCAAGAGTAGTTGCTCAACAGGTCTAAGCATGAACGGTTGACATTCTAGGGTAGGATCAAGTAAACAGAATGCTGGAGCATTGAGCAAAGAATAACATCCGAGCTTCTGGAAACAGGATCTTCAGGAATCTTTTAGAAAATATATAGGGTAAGAAATTGTTGTTTGCCAAAATAAATGGACTTCGAGGGGAATGCCACGATAAGCTTCTCGAGAGAGACTACCACTTATTGCTGAAAGGGACTTACATGCCGAAAATGAATAAGCTCTCAAATAAATAGATTGTCGCTTATCTGATAAAAATAAACTTCCATGAGGTCCTCAATGAAGAAGGCACCGACGAGACGGCCTCCACTGGGGAAATAAGCAATAAGACAAAGATTCAACAGGTTCAAGCATGACTGGTTGACACTCTAAAGTGATGGACCAACAGGTTCAGGCGTGACCAGTTGACACTTTAGAAACTAGATCCTCAATGAAAAAGGCACAGGCGAGACGGCCCCCACTGGGGAAAATATCCGAGAGTACGGCTCAGCAGGTTCAGGCATGACCAACTGATACTCTAAGATAAAGGGTAAGCTTCCATGATCAAAATATGATTTAGCTTCTTCTTTAACTAAATGATCCATTTAGAAAGGATTAATAAACTTCTTGACGCTTCAAGGTCTGCTGCTCCCTGAAATGATTTCGTTTCTTCTTTTACTAAAGGGTAAAATATACCTTTCCCATATTTCAAGGTTTGTATTTCATGAACGGGTCTTAGTTTCTTCTTTTACTTGAAAAGGGTAAAAATTGTCCACAGCGGGACGTCTAAGAATGAGTACGGCGACTCAACGTCTTAAGGTTCCAGAGATATGTCCACGGCAGGACGCCCAAGAATGAGTAAGGCAACTCAACGTCTTAAAGTTTAAGCAAAGATATGTCTACGGCGGGACGCTCAAGAATGAGTACAGCGACTCAACGTCTTAAGGTTGCAGTTAATAACATGCCCACGGCGGGACGCGCAAGAATGAGTACGATGACTCAACGTCTTAAGGTGACAGTCACTTATTGCTAATCATAATGAAGATAGGGCAAGTTTCTCAGGCGAGGACTGTTGCATACTTTTGCTTGTAGTGATAAGCTTCTCAGGCGAGAACTATTGCATATCTGTGAAGGTTGTAAAATGCTCTTCTTGATAGATAGTGCAAAATAAATGCACGTCCAGGTAGGTTCGGCGACCGACAGAGACCAAAGTTCAATCTAGGATCGGGCTAGAAAGAAACTGTTAAACAAGACTCCATTGAGGGAATGAATTCAAATGGGAATTATCTATTCCTGACACGGAAAAGATAACTGAAATAACCGTCATCCACGAGGGTTGAACTCTATGGGGAAACTGAAAATGGTAAGTATTTCATGCGTAAGGTTTGCGACTCTATTTGGAGAGAACGAACAAACCCAGTTGCTTTGGCGGTAACCACAACCGAAGTAACGACAAAATAAAACGAGGATAACAAACATGCAGATGCTAAAGCATATGTCAATGCAAGAATGCAATGCGAATGCAAAATGTTCATGCTTATGCTCATGCACATGCTGACACAACAGACGAACGGAGGAGGAAACAGGAGATGAAATAAACATCTCGACAGGAATACCCGGAGACCTCTGCAACAGTACATATATCAAGGGATAGGAAAGTTGATGGCGGAACCAAATCTTGCTTTAAAGTTCCAAATTCTCTGGGGAGAACAAAATTCCACTTGGGGACAAGATAACATGACTTTACTATAGGGTTGCCTTCACGAATCTAAATTTCTGATCAAAGAAGACCTGTTCATTAGGAGAGTCATCTCAGGAGTAGAGACTTTCGGGGATAAAATAAATATCCGCTTCATTGGGGAAGTGTGGAGCTAGGCAGCTTCATGGAGAAAGTAGCAACTTCCTGGAAAAGTACATCAACTTCCTGGGGAGAGCATCTCGACTTCTTGGGGAGAATATGGCAATCTCCTAGGGAATATTTCCTGAGGAAAATATGACAACTTCGGCGAGGAAAAGATGGTTCCACTGGGAGTGGGTTCTCAAATAAATATATATCACTTGGAAGATGCTAGGGAGATCTCCGCGGTTTTGAAAGTCACTGGAGATTAACGAATATGTCCAAAGTGTTGTCAACTTATAGTCTCTCTGGGGACTGCGCTGAGGTAATGGTCTAAAGTGCTTCTGCAACACTGAGACATACTAGGGAATGAAGACCGCCTGCAGTAAAATTTATCGGGGCGGGAAGAGTGTAATAGTCGCCATTTTGAAAAACAAATGCCCCATAGTACCTGTTTTGTGAGAAAGAGTCATTTCAAGAGGATTTTACAGAGAACATGGAGTCCAATTGCCCCATTGTTTTCAAACTCTTGGAGAGATTTATCGGATCTCAACGTAACTGACCCGGATCGACAGTGTAATGACTGAGTCTTCAAGAGACAGCTTTTTGGGAAAGTCAGACTTGCGCCAGTAAGCGATTTGGAAACCACTTGCCCCTGTCTAGAAGAATCTTCAAGTTCCATTGTTGATGTTTATATGTAAATTTTCTAAGATATCAGGCGGACTCAACATGCATGAACTGCTAATCTTAAAACTGTTAATGCAACATACATATTTGTCTTGAAGTTGTTTTTCTTTTTGTTTTGAAAAAGATATCGCAATAACTTGTGACTGAATCACTAGTTAGGATATAAATTTTAATTTATAATGCCAACATTGAATTGGGCATAGCTCGTAGGAGTCAGGAAACGTTCTCATCGAGTATGCTTTCAAGATAAACCCTACTTCAATTAGGTCTTTCAAAGGTCGTATTGTGGCTTGGTTCACGGTTTAAGAAACAAAGGATAAAGGCTCAAAACTATTTGTACCCACCCATTCTTTGTGATGTTCTCCAATCCTATATTCAGTTAACTGGCTACGAGCACTCATCTCTCAAGCGAATTTGATATGGTTGAGAATTCCTCAAGGCTTTGGACATGGCAGTCACTCACCTACTTTCTTTTGTGTTCGATCAACATGACTTTGTTCTTTATTGGGGATTCTTTATGGTACTCCCTTGTTTTTGCTTTTATTCCCTAACTTTTTCCTGGACGAAGTCTTTTGACTTTGGCTTTGGAGTCCAGCGGGATGCCCCAGTTTTGCCTGAGTCTCCTTCATAGGTTTTGACTTAGCGGGCTCTTTCTCATTCATTATTTTATGCACAAGTTGTGTGACTCTTTTGAAGGCTTGTGACTGCCCCACTCTTTAGATAGTTGAGGGATAATCATTTGTGTCTTTGACTTCTAGCCTCCTAATATTTTAAGGATAAAATGGATCTCGAGTGTGTGCTCTTTTTGAAAGTATGAGCGCTCGATCAGATTAGCTGAAAACTACCCTGCCCCAGGTTAAGATTAGGGTTCTCATCCGGAAAGAAATACTCCTACTTCAAGGCTCAAAGGGGTTAAAGAGGGATTATCATCCTTATATCTCTGGTGTTTAGGATTTGAAACAATGCCTTACATCATCAACCGGGTTTCACTCGAAAGCATATGGCAAGAGATTTGACGTTTTTGGTTCATCATCCTCCTCCCAATTCTCTATCAAAGCAAGAGATCAGGTAAAGTTGGCATTATAAATTATGAAAAAATAATTTTTATGAGTGAAACAAATGGATTTCTTCAAGACAAACATATGCATTGCATAAATTATTCAAAACAAACAAGTTCATACATGCTAAATATGCTTTCATAGTCAAAGAAACAAAATACATATAGATAAACAAAAGAATTGTCTGGCACGCCTATTAGGTCTCTGTATCCAAGTCTGGCACAGTAATGGTTTCTTCTGGCAGAGTCTTATTAGAATGAGTCGTCTTGCTTGCCCCAGCTATATTGGTCATAGTTTTCATAACAGTCTTTAATTCTTTCCTCAGAATAGTTTTCCCATATTCTTTTACAATCATGTTCCCATCATACTTATAGGGTATAGCTTGAGGATTACTGAAATGAGATGGACTAGACTTTTGAATAACTATAGGCTGCGGTTGATTCACTGTAGATGCAACTGGCTTAGACACGTTGAAAACTGGCTTTGAAGAATTTGATCTTGGCATCGGGAACACCCTGCGAGGAGTCCTGATCTGAGAAACCTTGACAACCCCATGATTTGGTAAAGGGTCATTCTTGATGTTCGACAGAGGCTCATCAAAGGACAGGATATTCTTTTCCATTAACTCCTTGACAATGTGCTTGAGAGCATAACAGTTTTCTAAATCATGGCCAGGCGCACCCTCATGAAATAAACAATGAGCAACGGTGTTGTAATTAGCAGGTAGAGGATTTGGAGGCGGACCCAAAGCTCTAGTGGTAATCAGACCTTGTTACACTAGCGAAGGATACAACTCGGTGAAAGTTATTGGAATAGGAGGACAAGGCTTGTACTGCTTCTTGTTCAGACTCTTTTGGCGAGGTGCCTGATTCTTCGACTGATATGCAGGAGCGTTGGGCGCTTGTTGATAGTTGGCAGGAGCTTGTGTTGGCTGATAACTAGGAGATTATTGATATAACGGAGGCTGATAGACAGGATCCAATTGCACAGGCTGATAAGCAGGCATTTGCTGGTTGAAAGCAGGTGTTACAACAGTCCCATACGGTTGTTGAGCGTACTAAACCGGATAACCTTGTTGTTGAACATGACTCTACTGATGTTGGTAAGGTTGATGAGCAGCCATTTCACGGCAGTATATGGTCGAGTGACTCTTCGGACAAGTAGCACCTTCATAACGATCAAAGCTTGGAGTTTTGAACTTTGGAGGAACAACTTGTTGAGCTGGTTGAGCAATAGGAACCGCAGGAGGAGTCGGCACAAAACCAGGTGGAAGACCATAGGGAGGTACATCTGCAACAGTAACAGTTGGCTGAGGACCCACAATATTACCGATAATCTCAGAAACCACAGTAGGAGGAGTATCCATTCTTGCGTTAATGGCCTGAAGCATCTCCATTATTTTCCCAACACTTCCCTTAAGATCTTCAAGTTCATTTCTGACACGATCAAGCTTTTGATTTTGTTCCGCCATCTTTTTCCAAGCTCGGGCTCTGGTGTTGTACTGATGCAGATGACTCATGGTGACACAACTGGAAGCGAGAGAACCGACGATGAGAAACCGGAAGGAAAATGCGAATGCAAAAATAGGATGCAAAATGCAATGCAAAGGTTTCAAGGATTTCAACGGTCGATTGCAAATATTTTCGAGGAAATCTTGAAAAAGTTTTAGACGTAGGATTTTTTTTGAATTTGCATAAGGACAAATGAGTTCCTTGAAACCAATAATGATATGATGTTGGATGCAATGCACAAGTACACAAAGCACACAAAGGTCCTAGGTTAGAGGAACATGAGCGGAGCCAAGGTCTACCCATCCCGAATGGTAAGTACTATGGGTTAATTGTACCTGCAGAACAAGGTTCTAAAGAGGTGCCCAAAGTCATTAGCCCATCTTTCGGATATTATCAATTTCCCAATTACTTGGTGGTTAATAATATTCTCAAGAGAACTTCGTTTGAGTGTAGCATCGCGTAGCAACTATCTTGGGAGTACTCCCTCATAGTCCTCGCACTACGTCCTAATAAAGGCCAAAGTGGGGTTAAGGTAACTATGGTCCTCAGTATCACAGACTCCAATCGTCAATAGTAAAAGTTTTCACAATTACTCGTTCAACTGAACCATTTTCGAAAGGGTCTCAACTGAGCGTGATTTTCAAGTCAACTTGGTCGGGATTCAACTCCCTATAAGCCTCGTCGAACATATCACTATCCTATCTTAAGTTCACTCAAGTCCGGGTGTAGGACTTTGTCTCACCACTCAAAGGTATCAAACCAAAAGCATAAACAAGATATATACAAAGTCACATAACTATAAACAAGGCAAAAGAAAAACAAATTAGGGAAACCCACAAGACCAATCCCTAGTGAAGTCGCCATTTGCTGTTGCGGTAAAATTTGGATGTTAAGCTATTGATCAACTTGAATCTTATTTCATTTCCAACCGGTCTTTGATTTATCCAAAGGAAAGGTTAAAGAAAGGGGAAAACCTATTTTGCATCGTAAACACAATGCAGGGAAAGATCTAGGGTTCGGGGGTTGGTTAAGCTTAGGGAAGGTATTAGCATCATAAACCTCTGTAGTACTCTACAGGAACCTCTTGTTTTAAATATTGCTATTGCTATGTTATCTGTTTAAGGGGTCTGCTAAGGGTTAAGAGTGAAAAAAAGGACCTAAGGGGTTAGTCTTAAGTATACTCGCCAATACTCTCATCTTGTGCCTACGTATCCTGGGTAGGGGATGGAATCAAAGTATTCATAGTTCCCCTCACTGAGGGAGGTGAGGAACTTCTTGACTGTGGTCAAGGTTCCTGGGGGGAAGTAAGTGTTCATAAGGAAACACTTACTTTGGAGTACAGGGACTCCTGTTCTACATTATAAGGTTAAGTTGAAAGGGTGTGAGATAAGTTTTCCACGGCGGGAAACTTATGAGGAGTGCGGCGACTCCCAATCCTAAGGCTAGGATAAAAGGGTTGGATGTCCATGGCGGAACGCCTAAGCACGAGTAAGGCGACTCGGATCCTAAGGCCTGGATGGGGTAGGGATATGTGAGTTGTGGAAGTGGTTGATTTTGTGTTTTAGGAATTGAGTTTTAATTGCTTGTGAATTATTTGATTAGATTAAATCTAAATAGGTATGAAAATTAGAATTAAATAAGTGGAAAAGAAAATTGAAGGTCGATCTTAAGCCATAACGAATTTTGGTTATTTTAAAGGAAAATGATTTAAGTGTAAGGGTGGAATTGAGATTGAATTGAGAAGTAAAAATAGTTATTTTATGGTTTTTGAAAGGTTTTTAAATTGATTAAGAAAAGTTACAATTTAAGAATATTGAGGGTTAATGGATTAACTAGCAAAAGGTTAATTAACTTGATTAGAATTTTAGAAAAACTTTTTATTATTATTTGATTTTTTTATTTGTTGTTTTAAGTTAAACCTAAATTAAAATTTCAAATTTATTTTTGTATTTTTGTTTATGAAAGCCAATAGATTAAACTAATTAAATATTTTTATCATTTTTTATTTTTCTAATTTTTTCAAATTAATTAGGTAATGTTAGTAGTTAGAGGTTAGTTTTTTTTATTAATAATAATAATTACAAAATACAACAATTAAACAAATAAGCTAAAATAAATAAATAAAGAAAACAAAAAAAATGTGGGTTGGGCCGGTGGTGATGAACCCACCGGACCCGGGTCGATTCAGACACGCAACGAGAAAAGGGGGAGAACCCTAATTCTCGAGGACCATCAGACGGCGCCTTATTCTTCTTCTCCGTCAAACTTCCTCCGTTTCTCACTCATCTTCGTGAACTCACCCTCTCTCTTCTCCTTCAAACCTGGAAACAGACAATGAAATAAAAGAGTCAATCAATGGGTCAACATTTTACCCAAATAAAGGACAACGGCGGCTCTATGAGGGTTTTGACGTAGGGAGAGGTTTCGTGGCGGGATTCTCCGACGGTGGCGGTTTTGAAGGTGGTTGTTTGATGGCGGAAGCGCGGGGGTCTGAAAGAGATGAGTTTCCCTTTTTCAATTTTTGCGATTTTTGATTTTCTAAGGGTTTGTGAACTTTTCAGTGTTTGTGAATCCTTCTGTCTATCGATTTTGTGGGTGTTGTTCGTGAAATGTTTTGAATCCCCTCAATGACTGATTTTTCTTCTCTTTTATAGGTTCAAAGAGTTAATTGAAGAAGTCAGACAATTAAACGTGGTGATGAACTTTCCATTTTGAGGTAAACATGTTCGAGACATGTTTAACTCCTTCATAATGTATGTCTGCTCTCATTTTGGGATGAAATCGAATCTGCCCTGCTTTTTGAATATTATTGACAATCTTTCCATTTCCTTACAGGAGCATGTTTGATTGTGTTGATTTTAATTTGAAGGCTTGGTCTGTTTGTCTTATATCTTTCCTATTCTGTTGAAACATGTTTTAATTCGTTTGGTAATGATTGATGGTTCATAATTCCTGCAGGTTTGAAAGAAATGAAGAAGATTGATGAGTAATGATCTTGTCACAAAACATTTGTGGTAGTCGGATTTCATGGAGGTTCAACCAAAGTTTCCTAATCTTCCTGAACCAAAAAACCGCATGTACCACTGTAACTCTTTTATGCAGGCAAGATCAAAGTGTGAGTGAACTGACACTTGAAGAATGATTCCACTTCTTTTTCCTTTGCTTACGCTTTTCTCCGTTTTTAGGCGCCTTTACAATAGGCCCAAACTCCTGGTGAGAGTAAAGGATGAGTCGTAAAAGTTTAAAGGTTTATCAATCGCAACTTTGATGTCTACATTGCTTAACACTCATTCCGGAATTTCCTACGGGTAGAAGCCTTTGCTTGTATTTGGTTCTGATGTGTTTTGGTTTATTCGTTGTGTACAATTTATTTCGAACTAACAACTCATTCTTTCTTCTGTGTAATATCCTGCTATGGAGACCAAGAGGATTCGTAAACAAAGACAGCTCTAACGTTTGGATGCCTCTGCTGCTTGGTCTTTGTTGAGTACAGAATCAACGCTTCGTCTGTTATGAGATTGGGTTTAAAGAACAAGGCGTAGGGTTTGCCACGGTTTCACGACAGGTATAAAAACAGATATGGTTTGTTGCTGTTATAACTTGACTCTTTCGTGTGAACTTTGGTGTGATTTGAGTTGAACATAAACACTTGGACGTTTGGTCAGGTGCAGGTACGTGTTAGGGTCGCGGAACAGCTCCTACGGTGGTTTTGCAACCCTTTGGCACAGACGAGGATGAGGCAATGTCGCAGTAAGGGTCGGTAATAAAAGAACACATTTACTCCTCTGCTTCTAAGAACCATAATTTCTGTGTGCTTGCTTAAACACCCATGTTGTCCGTGTTTTCTTTTTTTTTCCAGTTAAATTGGTTTTGGACGCGAATGACAATACTGATTTGGAAGGCAAAAGTTCGTCTTCAATTTGTAGGTGGAGGAAAATGTCCACCTCCTCTGAGTGGACACCATTTTGTCTGGATATAAACTCCATCTAGGTAACATGTGCAGACCAAAAAGTTAGAATCCCACAGCCACCGAACTTGCTATCCAATGATCACACCACTTTAAGTCACACCCACTTTTAGTTTCATGACAGTCGTCAGTTTTCTCACGGTTTTATTACTTTTGATTCCTTGCAGGGAAGAAAAAAATACTACATGTGGCCTTTGAGTAATACGATGGTTCCTGCAACTTGATTTAAGACCATCGGTATTGTTCGTCTTCTCTCCAAATGTAAGGCTCTTCCGCCGGTTTCACGAGATACACGAAAAACACATGTTGATTCAATGTTTCCTTCTGATTTTGACAGGGCTTACGTTCTCTTTGAGCTGGGAATTTGATTGTAATAAGTGTTTTTTTTTTTACTTTTGAGTTGTGTTTGGTAAGGACTTGTTCGCAATGAATCTTCCAAATGCAGGTTATCGTGTTCTGTCGAATTGCCCTGGAGTGTCATTCAAACTGGACCAATTACCTGGGTGCAACAGCATTTTGGCGCAACGCAATGACGACGGCTGTTCTCATGAGTAAAGGATGCATTTTCTTGTTTCCTTGAATTTCCAGCCTTGTGTGGATTAAGAATATGGTGAAAATTGATGAACCTCGCATATGTCTTGCATTGGGTTATTCAGAACATTTTCAACATTTCTTTTGATTTTCAACAGTAACCTCTTACTTCCTGGCTAAGCAACTAATGATCATTTTTGTTGTCTTTTAACAAAATTTTGCAGGACGGAGCCGTGTTTACCAACAGTACTACGACCTGTTTATGCGACCATCTATGGGGAACTCGGATGATCCAGCTCCGGGTTCCTGCTGGAGCTGTTAGAGGGACATCAGCTCACCCAATATGCGCGGCTTTCAAGCATCAGCCTACATCTCCAGACTTTTCCAGTGGGCTTCCGGCAACGGTCCTAGCTACTGCATTCTCCAGATGTACTTTGTTATAAGTGAAAATACTTGTTCATGGCATGATAATAGTGAAATTTTAGGCCTGACGCTTATTGTAATTGGTACAGAGAAGTGGCATTTGAATTATCATGATTTTGATTCTTATATTTTGTACCATTAAACAAACAAACCTCCTTGGAGAAACTTCTTGAATCAAGATGAATTTATAACTTGTATCTTTGAATATTCTAGCAAGTTCTCAAATTTTTGAACTCTCTTCGAACTTCATGTGAGATTTGCATGGGTGAAAATCTTGAATCCAATTCATGAGCCATGATTAAGTCTAAAATTTGGAAATGAAAGTATGAACCAGCTTGTAGTTTGTGAAGGAAAATAAATCTTGAATTACATGTAACGTGCAAACTTCTTGAACTCGTGGCTTGAGTGAAGTTCAAAAATAACTTGAAGCCTGTGAACTTTGGGCTTGAAATTCCGATACTTTCCTTTTAAGAAACCTAACATAGATTTATTTTTGTTTGAGTTCTATGCACCCAACATGACTCTAGGAGTTGATTAATGCACTTCTAAAATTAGAAACTCTTTGTGATAATTTATGGTGCAATCTTGGTTGGATCCCGACTTAAAAGTATGAAATCTCCGTGAAATTAGCCACGTAGGTAAGTTTTGGAAAAAAGGGTAATGTATTGATTTAAACTTCGTATTGAAATGATTCTCGCTTAAACTTACATCCACACTCTTTCATCTAATTTTAACGCCTCCAATCATACGGTTCCAAAATCTTATATCTGACAAATTAAAACCCGCCTTATGAATAAAAATCGAATCATGCTATGAGAAGTATAATTCATATTCCATATAATTCTAACCAGTTCTCAATACTTCTGAAACTTAATGGCTGGAAAATCTAGTCCTCTTAGGGGACTATTGATCTGAGTTTGAGGGTATATGCTTCTACAGAAATTCAACCCAGTTTGCAGGAGACAAAAGCACAAACATATTCTTCATGTCCTCTGGATCTTCTGTAGCAACCCTAGCTTCACAAATATAACAAAGAACATCTAGTAAAGTTGGTTAGCTATGCAGGAATGGTTATCCTAAGATGATGTGTGAGGATCAATGAATCTAAGGGTAAAATTTGGGGTATGATAAAGATCATCTGACATATACTTCACTTAATATCAAAAGTATTCTTTAGCAAAAGTATCTTTAATGTTGAAATATCAAGGCTGCCACCGTTGACTCAACCTTTTTATGACTTCCTCTGCTGATAGAATCCTTGCAGGTCATGAGTGGTGAAAATAAATCACCTTTCACACAGCAGAACAGCCCAAGCACATAAGCACAACAACATCCAACAGGATCCACATATATCAGCATGTATATAGGCCAGTCTTCTCCCAGGGCTACCAGATTTCTTTCATCAAAAGAATATGCAGCGGAACCATCAAAAGAACATCTTCAACAAGCCTTAAACAAGATGTTAGAACACACTCACCAGGTCATAGAGGCGCCTATATCAGAGGGCACAGCAGCAAATACAGAATACATCAGCAGTTCAAACATTTAGCAAGATCAGCATGGCAGCTACAACTTCTCCTTGTTTAAAACCACCAGAAAGTATCTCCCAAGATCTCATCCAAAACAGACAGAATGCCTGCTCTGATACCAATTGAAATTCTGGTATGCAGATCTCATATGTCCCAAGAACATCGATCTCTGCTCAACAAGGACGAGGACAGACCATGAACAATTTAAATTTCTTTAAATTGTACCCATGTCATGACCAACGTCATGACGTCTGTTGTAACATCTGCAGACTTGACAGAACTATTTATCTAATCATCTAAATTGTGCAGAATTGTAAATGCAGAAAGATAAATAACACCAGTAATTGTTAACCCAGTTCGGTGCAACATCACCTACATCTGGGGGCTACCAAGCCAGGGAGAAAATTCACTATTTAAATTGTACCCATGTCATGACCAACGTCATGACGTCTGTTGTAACATCTGCAGACTTGACAGAACTATTTATCTAATCATCTAAATTGTGCAGAATTGTAAATGCAGAAAGATAAATAACACCAGTAATTGTTAACCCAGTTCGGTGCAACATCACCTACATCTGGGGGCTACCAAGCCAGGGAGAAAATTCACTATCAGCAGAATTAATTCATAGTTCAACCTCCAGTTTACACTCCTCACTTAAAACCTACCCAATGACACTTCAACCTAGAGACACTCTATACCTGAGTATGCCCACTCACTCCACCTCAATCACACCATAGTGATATCAATACACAATTATAAAACAGTTATGGAGATACACTCCAAAAACACACCATGATCTTGCTTCACAGCTTTGATCAAGTGAGACACACTCTTCCTTAAAAGCTTTGAGTGACACGATGAACACAACAGTTCATACACAATAACCAAAGCAATTATTCAGCACACAATTGCTTGGCACACAAGGAATCCTAAGACTCCTAGACACACGTGAAGAGAAAACCTCTTCATTCTGGTTTTTCTTGATGTGAGTGCTTAATTTCTTCTGCTTTTGCTCCTCCTTTTATAGCAATGCAAACTGGGCTTGGGCTGGTCACAAGTAACAAACTTTAGGTTAAACCAAGTTAAACCACTTTCCATAATTCAAGGTGTTGTCAAATTAGGTCACAACTGCTTCATGTTCTGTCCAGCCCTGACTAGAATCTCGCCTAAGATAGCTAAGGAACCATAAGAGGTTTCCTGAAATTTAGCCTGAGATATATCAGGTATCATAACAGAAAAACAAACCCTGCACGCCTGATGTCATACGATCAATGTCATAACATTGGTCATGACATTCAGCTTCACTTAAACTTGCTTTCCAGCTTGCCCTGATGAATACTTCTGCAGAATCTTCTTCATGACAGTAAAAACAAATGTTTTATAGTTCCCTAAAAAGTATCAAAGATCCTTTTTATGAACACCCATTAAATCTGCACTTTGTTTCTAATAAATCTCTTTGGCCTGTACATACTGATGAGGAATATCCAACAGGACCAAAACACTTCTGTCAAGAGATATAACATAGCAGCCCCTGCTATACCAGACATTAATGTCATGACATTCAGTATGACATCCATGACAGCAGTTCTGTCATTAGCTCCTGCTGCACCAGTAGAGATGTCATGACATTGGTAATGACATCCATGACAGCAGTTCTGTCATCAGCTCCTGCTAGCTCCTTCTGCATCCATGACAGCAGTTCTGTCATCAGCTCGTGCTACACCATAACTTCTACTGTTTCTCAGACATGACGGTAGTTCTGTCATGACAGCAGATGGATATCGTGATGGATGTCACGACATTCTGCATGACATTCACTTTAAAACACTCCACAGCAGTTTTGTCACCACAGCAGATGGAAATGTTATAACATCCCGCTTAACATCAGTGCAGGATCATGTTTTACCAAAATTTAGCCAATCATAGAACCATGGACAATTCTATATCATAGAACCATGGAAAAAACACAGAAGGAAATTAGTAACTTGCCACACGTCGTTGATCTATTGCCTGTTCACCGGAAGTATGAAGGAGGAGGGGGTGTACCTGCAATACACTCTGATGCCAAAGTGAGAAAGGACCAGAGTGGAGAAAATACAGAAAGAAGGTGTAGAGAATTGAATACCTGACCCTCTAGTGAAAGATGGTATTTATAGTGAGACCCCAGCGCAGGGCCAACGGTCCTTTGAGTTGGGCTGGATGGTCAGGCCCAACCCAAGTGACTGCTAGGGCTTATGTGGTGTAGTAAAGACCAACACGTGGTCTTCGTTCTAGTCCAACCGTCCCATGATCTCCGGAAGGTAGACTGACCAACTCTTTCGGAGGTGGATAGTTGCATGATGACGTGTCCCCGCAGAAGGAAGCACGTGGAGAATGTGTGGAGGTCACGTTGTTCTGCCCGACGAAGAAAGTGTTTTGCCCAACAATGGAAGTGTCTGGTCGACGGGAGCCCATGTGCTCGACATCGGTGATTTGGGTTTTCCCCATGTATCGTTGGGCTGGGCCTGCCCAATCAAGCTTGGGGCACAGTCCAGAACAGGAGCCAACTAAGTCGCATCTCCAAAGTGAAGGAGCGAGGACTTAATGATGTCGCGCTGAGGCAAGAGAATGCGTGGGGAGCAATTTTGTTAGTCTGGACCTCGCGAGGACACGAGAGCGTGGGTGTATCTGTATCGTCGAGCACTTATGTCGAGGAAGCATCCCCGTCTGGCAGTGTTGGCAGGGAGGATGAAGGGGCGCGACTATTTTTCTATGGCACATGTCAGGCGTCTAGCAGACCATGTGGGACGGCTACCCTAGGGTACTCGAGTGCCTAGGGACGTTTCGAGTCCCGTGCTAAGGGTATAAGTAGGAGGACCCCTTCCCACTTATCATTTTTGCTTATGCTCTCTTCCATACGTGACGATTGACCTGTCTGCATCTATTCGCCAACACCACCACAACCGCCGCCGCTTACTCTTCTGCTACCTTTAATCAAATAAGTTCCCTTTCCCTGTCTTTTCCTTGTTTCACATTTTAACGCTGGTGTTAGGGTGTGTTGAATGCCCCGAGGAGGGAGATGCACCTCCGCCGTATCAGGTGGTGGTTTTCTAGGTTTTGGTTGAATGTATTGAGGACGTGTGAGATGATAGTTTGAACTCCCCGGGGGCAGGTATTAGTTTTAGATGAATGCCCCGGGGATAGATTATAGGGTTCAGATGAATACCCCGGGGATGCATGATGGTACTAGACAAACTTCTCGGGGATGCATGAGGGGATTAGATGAACGTTTCGGGGATGCGTGATAGGATTAGGCGCGTACCTCGGGGACGATGAGGGATATAGAATGAATCCCCCGAGGATGGATGCTTGGGTGGTCTCTACTATCGTCGCAGATGTTTTCCCCGTCGCCCTTTCACTTGGCCTACGGTGGAAGGGTGAATTTGATCTTGGACATCAAATTCACCATTTCCTTCTGCTTTTCAGGTGATTATGATTTTGTGTGTTCCGGGGACCATGGATGTGGACGAAGAGCCTGAAGTTCCATCTGCCGAGGAGCGAGTTCGCCCTGTCGAGGAGTGGGTGGCTAAGGAGCCTTTGACAACACCCTTGTATTTTGTTGTAACCAGATCGGCGCCTTC
Source organism: Lathyrus sativus (assembly GCA_963859935.3). NCBI lineage: Eukaryota > Viridiplantae > Streptophyta > Magnoliopsida > Fabales > Fabaceae > Lathyrus > Lathyrus sativus. The sequence continues at coordinate 45,108,118 of OZ012736.1, read as the reverse complement.
TCTTACATCGAGGATAGGAGCGCGGGCGCACCCATAGGTTGGCAGGTGTATCGGCCTCGCGAGCTGCATCGCATCTGCTCGACATATGGAAGAATGCGGTTTCCCATGTATAAGTTCTGTTTTCGGGAGGCCGAGCTCAGGCTGTCGTTCACGAATTTCCAGTTAGGGGTTTTTGAATGGTTGAGGTTAGCTCCCTCGCAACTGCACCCCAATGCGATAGCTTTCATCTGGGCATATGAGCTCATTTGTAGGCCCTTGGAGGTCGGGGCTATGCTGTCGCTTTTCTTCCACCTCTTTCATCTGCACAGGCAGACGGTGGATGGTCGACACAGATGGGTTTCGTTGAAGCAACCGAGGAAGCTCTTTTGGATCTATATGGACTCTGTTCGGGATTTCAAGGAACACTTCGTTGTCGTCCAGCCAGTTTCTTATGAGGCGTGTGCCTCGTTACTTCGGCGAGAGGATCGCGTAATGGACGGATAGCGGGAGGCCGTCATGGTGCCGAAGGTGCCTCTAAAGTGGACAGAGGAACACTTCACGAAGGGCACAGACCAATATATAGTTCGGGCAGGGACCTTGGACGAGGAGGATTTGGCTGGCGACCAAAAGATAGTCTCCTTCATGGCCAGCCTGCCCCCGTCAAATATGGTGACGCTTGACGGTAGATACGTTCGCGACAGTCAGGGGCGCGTTTGTCAGCGGAAGAGGCTGATCAATACGAAAGCTCTGCGTGAGTGTTCGACAGGTGAGGAGGCCCTTTGTTATCTAGGTGGTGGTCGACTTCCTCTCCTCGACTTTACAGTTTTTTCGTTCATTTGCTGACTTCTGTCTTTTGTTTTGCAAGGAATATGTCTACTGTTGAGGAGAGGGTGAAGAAGCTGGCAGCCTCGAGAGATACAGCCAAAGCCGGGAAGAGTCGGGTCGCCCAGGTGGTCGGGCAAGCTGCTGCCGACCAAGGAGGAAGGGGCTCTTTGTCGTAGCCCCAGAGCATCCATTCCCCGCTGTCCCAAGGGGCTGCCAAGCGGGCCAAGATTCAACAGCCTAAGGGCGTCGTCGACTTGATGGAAGGGTTCACTGAAGAGGGATTCCTTATCCCACTGTGTCATTAGAAGCTTGGCTTCTTCCATGGCGCCAGGTCACCAGCTATGCCGGTCGTGGAGGCAAAGGTGATCCTCGGTTCGGACCGAGCTGCTCAGAGGCAGGTTTTGACTGAGGACCTGGCTACCATGATGCGGGTCATATCGACGGCCTTAGTCCTAAGTGATGAGAGCTGCTCCTCTACCGAGTTGGCCAAGCTGCAGTGAGATCTTGCCTTTGCACAGTCGAGGTTGTCCAAGCTAGCCGAGGAGTTGGAGAGGAGTTAGGAAGACGTTGCCGTGCAGTGCAAGAGTGAAGAAAGCATCAAGGAAAAACTGAAGGCCGCGGAGGAGGAGTTGCAGACGTTGAAGGCCCGTGTGGGGGAGCTGGAGGGTTCACTTTGCCCCGCCGACGATGAGATGGACGAGGACAAGCTTATGGTCACCTGTGCAGATCTGATGGGAAGGATCCGGGAGCTGGAGCATGACTGCCTGGAGGCGGTCGAGGTTGGTTTTTCCAGTGCCGTGGACCAACTCAAGGCGGTTAATCTCGAGGTCAGCCTGGTTGTGGACGGGATCAGACCCTTCCATCAAATCATTGACGGGCGGGCGGTTTCTCCTAGCCATGAAGTTGTTGATGACTCTGCTCTTGTAGACGAGCATGAAGTGGACGGTTCTAATGATGTGTAGACTTGTTTCAAGCCTGCGTGCCCGTAGTTTTTGGGCCTGCGCGCCAATGTTTTTCTGTTTTTCTACTAAGTTTTTTTGTTAGGTCTGTGTGCCCTTTTGTGTTGTAATTTGTCTACTGGGTTGGTTTCCGCCTTTGATAATAATATTTTGTTTAAGTGTGCGCTCGTTTATCTTTGTATGATGATATGCATGTTTTATTTCTGCGCGTTTTGTATGCTTGAAATGTATGTTTACTATGATGTCTTGTATGTTTGGGAGTAGTAGCTCGACGATATTTGTGTCCAGTAGTGTATGGAACTTGCCGAGTGACCGGGGTGGTTACCTAGTCGGATAATGGGGTGCATATCCCCACGGTGTGAACGTCCCATCGTGAGCTGGGTGTTCTGTCGAGCAAGGTACAATGGGAGGGAGTCTCGATCAAGGGGTCCTCCGTCGAGCAGAGCCTTCTGCCTATGCAGACAGATGTAGAGGCTTGCTATTTCGTTGGCTTCGAGGAGACGTGATAGTACCGTGTTGCGATCCTATAGTCGCGACGTTTGTCATCATGGGTAGTGTTTAACTGTAGTATTTTTTCAGCTTCACGGTGTTCCATGGTCAAGCTAGTTGGTCCCCGTGTAGGTTTTCGAGGTAGTAGGCCACGTGCTCCGTTTTGTCCCGGACACGATAAGGCCCTTCCCAATTTGTAGAAAGTTTGCCCTCATGTGAGTCCTTTTGGTTTCTTTGTAATACCAGGTCGCCGACCTGGAACTCGCGCTTTAGGACTTTGCTATCATAACGAAGGGCGATCTTTTGTTTTAGCCCGACTTCACGGAGAGCCGCTCCTGACCGGATCTCCTCGACTAGGTAGAGCTCCTCCCATAGAGCTTCGTCGTTGGTTTCTTCTTCGAGGGGCGCTTCGGTCCTTGTGGACGGCTCCCTGATCTCTACTGGGATCACCGCCTTGGTTCTGACTACGACGGTGTGGGCCAGGAAATAGTGTCGGAGTCGTCTGGCTGCGTTGATGAGGACCAGAGCGACCTTCTCGATTTGTTGGTATCTCACTTCCGGAACGTGGAGGGCTTTGCTCGTGAAGTATATCGATTTCTACCCCTCTGGGGTTTCCCGGATCAGTACGGAACTAACGGTCTCGTTCGACACAACCATGTATAAATATAGGGTTTCTTCGGCCTCAGGCCTCGTCAACACGGGAGGCTTTGATAGGACGCGTTTGAGGTAGCGGAGGGCTTGCTCGCATTCCTCTATCCATTCAAATGTGGCTTCCTTTCTTAGCAATTTGAAGAAAGGGAGGGCATGTTGTGCGGATTTGGCGATGAAGCAAGATAGCAACGCGAGCATCCCGTTGAGGGACTGTATCAGTTTCTTCGAGCTCAGCGTTGCGATCTCGGAGAAGGCTCAGAACTTATCTGGGTTTGCCTCGATCCCGCATTTGGTCAGATAGAATCAGAGGAACTTCCCTGCGCGCACCCCGAAGGCGCATTTCTCTGGATTAAAACGCATCCTGCACTTCCTTGCCGTCTCGAAGACTTTCTCGGAGACGCCTTATTTTTGTGAATGACTGGCGGCGATGTCAGGTGTGATTTACCGATTAATTGTTTTGAATGACTGGCGGCAATGTCAGAGGAATTTTATGTGGAGTTCTGACGACGAAGTCAGATGTTTTACAAATTGGATATTGATGACTGACGACGAAGTCGGATGTTTTACTTGGTTGATGGCTGAAGGCGATGTTGGAGGTTTCTTTTGCGGTTGGCAAATTTCAGGGTTCTTTTGTATTCAATCACCTTCTACCTTGAATGTCTGAAAGCGGTCGCTTTTCATCCCTACTGGTCCAAGTCGATTGAATAGGGGCAGCTGTTGCACCCTAAAATTTGCCCACCGGTTTTCCGACTTTGACTGGCTTTTGCTTCGTATTTTCATATGCATATCATTTAGGTCAATCATCATATTGCATAGCTAACCGAGTTTCTAGACTTTTTGTTTGCTTCATTTTTCTTTTGTGAATAAGGTATTGGACTTCATAAGCTTCAAATGTGTTTGAATTAGGGTCGGATGAAAGGTCTTCTTTTGAGTTGGAGTTCAAAGGTCGTATCAGAGGTTTATCAAGGCTATTGTTTCAGCGTGCGCTCAAGACAAGGAGGATTAGGGTTTCTCACCCTTGGTGTTTGTGATCGCCGCTGTCGTTTCAATTGAGTCTCTTGGGGGCTAGCAAGTTCAATGTGTGTGCAATAGTGTTTCATTTCAAGTGGATGTGTTTCAATCCCAGTCAAGAAAAAAAAAGATTTTGTTAAGGTGGATTTTAATGGATCAATACTCTGTCAAATTAGAATTTCATGCCAATTTATGTTGCTAGTTGAAGTCGGTTTGCAAAGTCCTGTTTGTGTGGATCTAGTTTTCATTATGGACTTAAGGGTTCATCAGCTATTGTTTAATCAAGATCATGTTAAGTTGGATTCAAGGTCGTGTTGTGCAGGATTTGTGGCATGTGGGGTTTAAGTGTCAGGAATTTAAGTGTTGTTCAGATGTAGAGGCGCATATTCATTACATATACTCGTTCCCGAATCACTTTCTTAATCCATTTCATTCACATTCCAATCCAATTCATCAAACTTATCCATATTTAATTTTAATCCATTTCATATTTTATTTTCAAAATCCATTCATCACCAATTTCTTTATCCTTTTAATTTTATCCACTTTCTTTTTTTATATCCATTATATCCAAAGTTTCCAAATATCCAATCCATAAATATTCATACTATAATCCAAGTTTTCTTTTTGGTAATCCATATTCATAAATTCAAATTCATATCTAATTAACCATTTCCATATTCAAATCTTCTACAAAAGCCCATTCATTCAAGCCCAATTTTATTACAAACTATCAAAACAAAAAAAAATAATAATAGTACAAGCACACAACAAAGAGCAGCATCAAAACTACAACCAGCCTGCACAACCGAAAAACTTGTTGCCTCAAAATCTGCTCCATAACAGACCCACACCAGACAAATTCCTACAGCAGACCAACAAACATATTCTGCACAAACCGTACCTTGCAACACCACTAGCTACAACCATTCTACTACCAGCCCTCCTCATTCTGCAGCAGAAAAAGTAGCATCAGTACAACAGAAAAAAAAACTCTTAAAAAAAACAACAAAAGTGAAAGAATGATAACAAAAAACACAGCAGAAAATATTCAGAGGACCCTCTCCTTATTTCTGATGCTGGAAGAAATCTCTGAAAACGCTCATTATCTTCCATACAAAACCGGTTTCTACATAACACCCACAATTGCAAATATTTTCTACCAATAATATCATGACCATACACCGAATATCCTTTTGGCTGCTTCATTACAAATCATCACTGTGACACAGTCCTTCACCATCTACCACTTCTTCAACATCATCAAACCAAACCCAGCTCTTAGCATCAATTCAAACCTCGACCCTTCAACAACTCACCCAGAAAACTCCATTTGCCCCCTTCAAACCTCAGTTCACATTATCTTCTTCATGAAACTCAACCAGCTCAAGAACATGTCCTACTTCTCACAAGCAACCATGTTTCTTCTATTTCGATGCTTACCGCAAAGACACCATAAAACTCATGTACCATAAAAACTCCGTAGCAGCCCATGTTAACACCTTCAAATCTTCATGTGACCATTCCAAACTCGCCAACTAACCACCCAGCTTCTTGCATCGTTCTTCACCACAACTTTAAACTCGTATGCAACCTCCGCCACTTTCCACCATCTTAACTCTCAAACAATCAAACAAACTTAACCAAAACGTAACGGTAACAGTGTTGTTGATGTTTTCAGTTCTTCTCCTGCATTACACTACCATGACTTCCCTCTCAAACATCCTTCCTTCATAGAAACACTTACTAACACCATAACCACTAAAAGTCTTCTTCAATCATCACCTTTCATCTTCTTGCTTCGACATAACCAAGCCCTTCCAAACTTCATCAGCAAAACAACAACACCATTCCAGACAAAAAACAGAACCACAAATCCACCTCTCCTTTGAATCCACTCAAGGCACCACACCAAAACACCACTCATTAAACCTACAAGCCTCCTTTAACGAATTCACAACCAACACTTCAAATCCTCTTCGTAAAACCGATACAAATCCCAGAATCCTTCGCCGAAACCGAATCCCTAAGCCGAAACACCATCCAACAACTTCCTCACCTCTCTTCAAACTTCTATCTACAAACTCCATTAACGACAACATCAATTGAATCTTCCACCGAAACCCTCGAAACCTTCAAAATCGACCCAGAACTTCAAACACCTCCGTCAAGCCTAGAAAAACTTCACACCAACACGACTCAACAACCAACCCACAAAAACTCGCGATTAACCCCATCACCAGGTTGTCGTCGCTCCCTCTGTTCTTTCCACACATCACTCAACATGACTCATAACAACAACCTAAAAAAAAACCCTTCATCCCGTCGCCGCCACATAATTCTTCCCAGACAGTCGCAATGTTAATCAAAACCACCGCGTGAATGCGAGAACCATGATAGAAAGAATTAGAGAGTGAGAAGAATCAAGAGCAAGACCACTCAAACCTGAGAAAAGCGAATCCACGCGAGAAAGCTCAGATGAAACGAATCTTGAAGATGAACAAAATCCATCACGAGCGAGAAAGGATGATGGAACTGAAGTGTTGAGCGATTTGTTCTAAGAGTGATTTGGCAGTGGGCTTTGAGGTTTCCTTTCAATATAGCTGGTGACACCCCCCGTTTTTTAGCAGTGTAATGATGAATGGCTTCGAAACTCATTATGATTCACACACAGCTGATCCCACCGGTATATTCCATAACCTTTCTCTTTTAATTTTACTTTAGTTAGATCTTATTTATTTATTTATATTAGGTTTAGATATTATTGTTTAACTTTGGTTTTAGCTTTAAATTATAGGATTAATTTTAATTATAATTACTTTAGAATTAGGTTTTAAAAATTTTATAGTTTTAGAGTTTGCATAGTTTAAGATTAGATTTTATTTATCATTGGACATTTTATTCCATTTTCCTCTTTTTTGGTCGATGACGACATTTCCGTAATTAATTACCAGTCAAATTATTGATGAACAATGTTGGATCCGAGACCACCTTTTTTCTCTCCTCATTTCTTTTCATCTTTCGATTTTATTTTGACTTTTGGTGATCGATGAAGTCTTGTAAGACGAGATCCCACTGTTTTGGTCCGTGTGACATGATTCAATTGGAGAATGATTCTCAATATCATTTCTCTATCTTGTCTTTGACACGGATATTAATACGCGACCTCCTATAACTTGACTTCCTTATAATTCGAGTTATGACGGTCCAACGTCACATTGGTTCATATTCAAAGCATCATCAAGGACCAAAAGAGGAGAAGATTGGAATGGAGCTTGCGCACAATATCAAGGGTCAACGGAACCACTCCGTTCGGTAACATCTATCTAATTCAAGTCTTTTAATCAATCGTCGAGCGTTGTGAGTTCTGAGCTATAGATACGTAGGAAATGGTGATTGAGGGGTTTCCCCTTAATGGCCTAGAGTGTTTAGTATAGCACCCTTTGGGTGATATGCGACGCATTTGCTCCTACGCCTTGGGTTCTTGCCTGTGTGTCCCGAGTTCCTTCCCGTTTAGGCGTGTTAGGCCTGTTTCCTCTTTTCCCTCGCCCTTGTGCTATCGAAACTCTTTCTCTCGCGTCCTGGCGATTGAGATCCCCCCTCTTGCCTCCGCGCAATCGAGACTCCCTTTTCTCTCGCTTTCGTGCGATCGAGACCGTTTTCCGTAGTTAGTCGAACTACGGTTGCTCTGATCTCTCATACCTGTTGAGAGTACGTAGGCATAGGATGTGATATCCTAGCGAGCACATTAACAACTAACTTCTATGTTCTCTCGCTGCCGTGCGATCGAGACATCCCTGCCGACGACTAATCTTTCCCTTTCTCTTGCCCTAGCGCAATCGAGGCCAGACCGTAGTTCTAGAACCCGTAGGTTCCCATATCTTTAAACCCCGACATACTACGTCTGTTCTACCGCAAACAGGTAACGCCTAAGTCTCCAATGGTCGAGCAGCATACACCAAACTGCTAGAATGTGTATGCTAGTATCGTCAATCTCTTCTCTCACCCCCTGTGTGATCGAGAACACCCTTGTTTACCCATAGTTAGCCTGAACTACATTTTGCTCTGATTTCTCGTACCAGACGAGAATACGTAGGCACAAGACGCGATGTATTGGCGAGCAATCCCCCCCCCACCCCCTCCCCCGTAGTTTCCCGAACTACGTTGACTCTGACTTTCCCATTGCACAAGGGAATACGTAGGCATAGAGCGGCGACGCTCTATCGAGTCAGGTCTTTCCATTCTTTTCAGTTCTTTCCGTTTATCATTAGCAGTCGTAGATAGTTTGTTTTTCACCCATAGACTAGACAACAAGCGTGGATCTCGTCGAGTACGACGGACGTGAGGGGTGCTAATACCTTCCCCTTGCGTAACCGACTCCCGAACCCGAGATTTGGTTGCGATGACCAATCTTATCCCTCTTTGCGTTAGGTTTACTCTGAGCGTTTCCTTTCCCTCCTTTGGGATAAATAACGCACGGTGGCGACTCTTCTGTCATTGCCGGCCCTCGATTTTCGCAGTAGCGACAGCGGACGACTCTGCTGGGGATCTTTTCCCATCCCCTATGCGAGTCAATCCTAGCGCTTGTTTGCTTGTTTGTGGTTGTGTGTATCTGTATATATTTGTGTGTTGTATTTTGTATTCTGATGTATTTACATTTTCCGCACTATATTATTATCTGTTGCTGTTGTGCTGTTGGGTGACTGTTCCATTGAGAGATAAGCCAGACCCAGGCTTGAGTATAGACTTAGCATTAGAAGTGGAGATTAGTGGTGAGCCTGTATGCTTTGCATGCACCAGCTAGCCATGAAATTCGCGCTCAGACAAGATTCTCTTTAACGATTTTCTTTCTGGCCCTTTGGGCTCGAAGGAATTTTGGATCTGAGGATTGTCGACTCTGGGGACCGATCGCTTGGGAGTCAGCTAAGTGAGGCCGCTTCGTGAGACAATGATGCCAAACCAAAAATGGTGAACGTATCATCGTTTCTCAAAAGTCTGTGACGCTGACGACCGCATAGGATGCCGAACCTTATCAGATTAGGTCCATACATGTGAGAGGGATTGGGCTATGCAGGAAACTTGACCTCCAACCTACCCGGTATTTTGGTTTTCTCTTCAGAGCAGACTTTTGAACTTGTCCAGTCGGCAGCGCAAAAGTTTGTTCAGTGCTTTGTGGGATCTTTGATTTTTTTGTTTGTTGCATCAGCATTTGCATTGCATTTCATGTGCATCTCATGTTTGCATGTCCATCCTTGGCCGAAACAGCGAACTTACCCGTCTTTTGTCCATCCCGCAGTTGATTTCCTGACATTCACATCGGACTTGAATTAGCTTCTAGAAGGATCATGGACTCAGGAGAGCAGAATTTGGTTGTAACGAGGGCAGAGTTTGAGATGATGAAGAATCAGTTGGATCAGCTCATGGAAGCCATGACAGCTATGACGAGAGGAGAGGCCAATGTTCAGAGGACTCCCGTGAACAATGTTGCTCAAGCTCAGCCTGTGCAGATTCCTATTGAAGATCAAGAGCGTCCTATTGCCAGAGATAGAGATTTATCTTCTCTTCATGACATGGACTATCAGAATTTCACCTTCCCTGTGCCAGATTCTCAGAAGGTTATTCCAAAGGTTAATGCTAGAGACCCACAGACTGTTGAGTTTATGAGGAGATGTCAGCTGTTGGAGGAAAAGCTTGCTACCCTGATGAGTAAGGATACTCTCAACCTGAATGCTTCAAGCATGTGTCTAGTGCCAGGTCTTGTGATGCCTCTGAAGTTCAAGACGCCAAGTTTTGATAAGTACAAAGGAGATAGCTGTCCGAAGCAGCATCTGGTTATGTTCTGCAGAAGAATGACCTCACATGTCCATAATGACAAGCTTATGATTCACTGTTTCCAAGACAGTCTAAGTGGAGCATCATTGAGTTGGTACATGCAGTTGGATAGTGCTTGCATCCGTTCATGGTCAGATTTAGCTAATGCCTTTGTGAAGCAGTACAATTACAATCTCGACATGACTCCCTGTCGCATGCAGTTGCAGGAACTATCTCAGGCGGGCAATGAATCTTTTAGAGCGTATGTGCAGAGATGGAAAGAGTTAGCTGCTCGTGTTCAACCACCACTTCTGGACAGAGAATTGGGTGACCTGTTTGTGGATACCTTACAAGGTCCATACTATGATAGAATGATTGGTAGTAAGGTAGTGAACTTTTCTATCTTGGTAAAAGTGGGAGAACGTATTGAGAGCGGAATCAAGAGTGGAAAGATTCGAGACATCTCAGATACCTCAGTTTATGAAAGTGAATCAATTGTCAGCTCTAAAGAGGAATGGGAGAGAGAAAGTAATGCTATCCCGGAATCTCCATTACCTCAGATTCAGTTTTCAGACGTTTCAAGTATTCAGAGTCAGCAACCTGTTAGGTCTGCGTATCAGATATCTGCTTCCCTACAGAGTCAACATTCATACCGTCATTAGCCGCGTCAGCACGCCCGACGAAGACCGAGGAAGCCAGAGAGGCATTTCACTCAGCTGCCGTTGTCGTATAGTCAGATATTTCAAGACTTGATCAGAGGTGGTTTGATAGTGCCAAAGAAAACTGATCTAGAGACTTCTTCACATCCGTCAGATTCTGATGTCAACGCTCGCTGTGAGTACCATGTTGGGGCACAGGGGCATTCAACTGAAGATTGTAAGGTGCTTAAAAGCCAGGTTCAGACTCTGCTGGACTCCAACAGGTTTTCAATCACGCCTCAGGGTATTCAGATCAACGATCTTCCTTCGTCAAGTCATATGGGGTCGGCAACTAATGTTATGGAGGGATTCAATGAGAGCATATGTTCAGAAGAGTATCAGACTGACTTTGATGAGCAATTTTGAAGATGGATGGTTCAGCAGCAAGTCAAGAATGAAAGCCTAGTTCCCCGAAGCTGGCAATTTTTTATCATGTTATTCCTTTGCATCTGTAGTTTCTTTTCTGTTAAAGTGCGAACTTATTTGCAATTTTCATTTGTAAGACGTGTTTGTTTTCGATTGATAATGATAATGAAATGAATATGCATGTTTTGATTAAATCCATTCGTGTTCACTCAATATTGCTTTTTTCATTAATGTCAAACGCTTGTTTAAGCGGAATTCCTTGAGGGAGGATGACAAAATTGAAAGACGCGCAAGCTTCCGATTGTACGCTTTTGAATGAAACCTGCTGATGATGTACAGGCATTGTTTTAATCCCTAAACACAGGAGATATAAGGATGTTAATCCCTTGTTAACCCCTTTGAGCCTAGTTGTAGGAGTTTCTTTCTGAAAACGAAAAACCCTCAATCTTAACTTGGGGCAGGGTAGGTATCAGTTAATCCGACTAAACACCCAAATTGCGAAAGGAGTGTTCCCGATCGAGGATCAATCACACCTTTAGAGGTCGTACTAAAAAACTAAAGAGTGAAACAGTCACAACCCTTCCAACAAGTCAGACAAGCCAGTGTCACACGATTTGTTCAAAAAACAGAATTAAAAGAGAAGAAAAGAAAAAATAAGAAGCCCTCTAAGTCGACAACTTGAAAACAAGTGGCTTAGGCAAAAATTAGGGCATCCCGCTGGACTTCGAGAGAAGATATACTCAAAAGAGTCAGTCCAGGAAAAAATAGGGAAATAAAAAATAATGACGAAGAACAAGTCATGTGATTCCGGACACCAAAGACGAGTGACTGTCACTCCGAAAACTTGTGATTTCCTGAACCATCACTTCTATCATTCAACCTCTGAGAGGTGAGCGAGTGTCGAATTAGCTTAATATAGGATTGGAGAATATTAAGAAGAGTGGGTGGGTTAAATAGAACTTTGAGCCTTATATCTTTTCTTTTGAACCGTGAACCTGACCATGTTACAACCTTCAAAAGTCCTAATTGAAGCAGATTTGTTTTGAAAGCATACTTCGGTAAAGATCGCGTCGAAACTGACTCCGAAAAGGATTCTTCTTACCCTATGGGTATTGATATTGACATTCTGATAAGTGATTCGTTCACTATAAGTCACAACCTTTTTCAGTGAACATAATTGGATTTCAAAACTATCATATACATTGCATTAATATTATCTTGGCAAAGCAATTTGTTTTACTTGTGAATAAGCACTTGACATCAGGAGAGTTCCTACAGTGGAAAGTTCGATCGAGATAAGATACAGAGTGCCTGAATACTCCGTTGAGCAGGGGAAAGGCATATCAAATGATCATCAAGGGAGTCAGCCATCCGTAGATCAGTTAATCTGGGGCAATTAGGTCGAGATTCGATAAATCTCTCGAAGTCAGCTAGGGGCACTTCTCTGCAAATCATCCAATCAGGGGCAAATCACTTCTAGGTTGGGGCAGGTCACTCCAAGAGCACAGATATTATCCTTATCCAGAAGGCAGTTAATCTGAAGCACCTCTCCGAAGTTCATGATGCTGAGGCAGTTCATATCAAACCAGTAGGACACAGAGCTTTCAGATCTCCTTTCGAGGAAGATTTACACAGATATCCCACAGGTTAGGGTAAGTTTGGAAGTAAAGGAACTTTTCCTCTCCATATCTTCAGAGTTGCTCAGACCTATTCGAGCAGGTGCAGTCAATCTTCAGGTTCAAGATGAATGTCGGGAAGTCGTAACCCTTCACTTGTCTTCCCCAGCAAAAGCCCAATCATCATTGGCACGTGTAAGCTATCCCCAAGAGAGTCCAATCATACTTGGTACATCCGGCTATTCTCAGTGGAGTTGGCTTCACCTCTTCAGCATTTATTTTGCTGGAGTGTTTCTTTCACATCCAGCTTTCCCCAGCAGCCCGAGCCTGTATCTGCATTTTTGCATACATTTATCATATTTGCATCATCTTTGCATCTCATCCTCAAATGCGTAACATTTCCATTTTGTATAGAGCATTACACCATAAAAATTCAAACATGTGCGTGCGAAGCATAAGCCAATTTTTGTTATCCTTCTGTGGCAACCTGAATCACTCTTCAATCAAGACAGTGGTATATCAACAGCTTTGTTCAGACAGCTCATTCGCTTGCTTACTTTTGGCTTCCAGATCATACGTCGGTCGTACTTTGTCCATCAACCCTTTGATGATGACATCCCCAGCAGATTTTCCTCTCGTCTATCATTAGACGATACGAGATTTGGATATGATTTTCCTCTCGTCTATCATTAGACGATGCGAGACCTGGATTTGATATTCCTCTCGTCTATCATTAGACGATATGAGTTTTGGATTTGATGTTACTCTCGTCTATCATTAGACGATACGAGATTTGGATATGATTTTCCTCTCGTCTATCATTAGACGATGTGAGATTTGGATTTGATGTTCCTCTTGTCTATCATTAGACGATGCGAGATTTAGTTATGGTTTTCCTCTCCGTCCATCATTGGACGATGTGAGTATTTTGGATATTGTTCTTCCTGTCTACCATTAGACGATGTGAGTTCTGGATATGATTTTTCTCTCCGTCCATCATTGGACGATGTTGAGAGTTGACGGCGATGTCAGGTGCTTATCAGGTTTATGTTTGTCTGGAGGCGATGTCAGAGGTTTATTAGCACCATGGTTGTCTGGCGGCGATGCCAGAGTTCTGTATCCCCACAGGTACTTGACGGCGATGTCGGGTGTTTCTCAGAGTTATAGTTAGCTGGCGATGATGTCAGGTAATTTTGTTTTCCCAGCAGCGAGGTTGGATGTTACTGGCGGCGATGTCAGATGCTTTGTTTTCCCAGCGGCGATGTTGGATGTTTGTTACTGGCGGCGATGTCAGATGCTTTGTTTTCCCAGCGGCGAGGTTAGATGTTTTTCTGGCGGCGATGTCAAATAATTTTGTTTTCCCAGCGGCGAGGTTGGATGTTTGTTTCTGGCGGCGATGTCAGGTGATTTAGTTTTCCAGCGGTGATGTTGGGTGTTTTAGTTTTCCAGCGGCGATGTTGGGTGTTTTGGTTGTCTGGCGGCGATGTCAGGTGTGATTTACCGATTAATTGTTTTGAATGACTGGCGGCAATGTCAGACGAATTTTATGTGGAGTTTTGACGACGAAGTCAGATGTTTTACAAATTGGATATTGATGAATGACGGCGAAGTCGGATGTTTTACTTGGTTGATGGCTGACGGCGATGTTGGAGGTTTCTTTTGCGGTTGGCAAATTTCCGGGTTCTTTTGTATTCAATCACCTTCTACCTTGAATGTCTGAAAGCGGTCGCTTTTCATCCCTACTGGTCCAAGTCGATTGAATAGGGGCAGTTGTTGCACCCTAAAATTTTCCCACTGGTTTTCCGACTTTGACTGGCTTTTGCTTCGTATTTTCATATGCATATCATTTAGGTCAATCATCATATTGCATAGCTAACCGAGTTTCTAGACTTTTTGTTTGCTTCGTTTTTCTTTTGTGAATAAGGTATTGGACTTCATAAGCTTCAAATGTGTTTGAATTAGGGTCGGATGAAAGGTCTTCTTTTGAGTTGGAGTTCAAAGGTCGTATCAGAGGTTTATCAAGGCTATTGTTTCAGCATGCGCTCAAGACAAGGAGGATTAGGGTTTCTCACCCTTGGTGTTTGTGATCGCCGCTGTCGTTTCAATTGAGTCTCTTGGGGGCTAGCAAGTTCAATGTGTATGCAATAGTGTTTCAGTTCAAGTGGATGTGTTTCAATCCCAGTCAAGAAAAAAAAAGATTTTGTTAAGGTGGATTTTAATGGATCAATACTCTGTCAAATTAGAATTTCATGCCAATTTATGTTGCCAGTTGAAGTCGGTTTGCAAAGTCCTGTTTGTGTGGATCTAGTTTTCATTATGGACTTAAGGGTTCATCAGCTATTGTTTAATCAAGATCATGTTAAGTTGGATTCAAGGTCGTGTTGTGCAGGATTTGTGGCATGTGGGGTTTAAGTGTCAGGAATTTAAGTGTTGTTCAGATGTAGAGGCGCATATTCATTACATATACCCGTTCCCGAATCACTTTCTTAATCCATTTCATTCACATTCCAATCCAATTCATCAAACTTATCCATATTTAATTTTAATCCATTTCATATTTTATTTTCAAAATCCATTCATCACCAATTTCTTTATCCTTTTAATTTTATCCACTTTCTTTTTTTATATCCATTATATCCAAAGTTTCCAAATATCCAATCCATAAATATTCATACTATAATCCAAGTTTTCTTTTTGGTAATCCATATTCATAAATTCAAATTCATATCTAATTAACCATTTCCATATTCAAATCTTCTACAAAAGCCCATTCATTCAAGCCCACTTTTATTACAAACTATCAAAACAAAAAAAATAATAATAATAGTACAAGCACACAACAAAGAGCAGCATCAAAACTACAGCCAGCCTGCACAACCGAAAAACTTGTTGCCTCAAAATCTGCTCCATAACAGACCCACACCAGACAAATTCCTGCAACAGACCAACAAACATATTCTGCACAAACCGTACCTTGCAACACCACTAGCTACAACCATTCTACTACCAGCCCTCCTCATTCTGCAGCAGAAAAAGTAGCATCAGTACAACAGAAAAAAAAACTCTTAAAAAAAACAACAAAAGTTAAAGAATGATAACAAAAAACACAGCAGAAAATATTCAGAGGACCCTCTCCTTATTTCTGATGCTGGAAGAAATCTCTGAAAACACTCATTATCTTCCATACAAAACCGGTTTCTACATAACACCCACAATTGCAAATATTTTCTACCAATAATATCATGACCATACATCGAATATCCTTCTGGCTGCTTCATTACAAATCATCACTGTGACACAGTCCTTCACCATCTACCACTTCTTCAACATCATCAAACCAAACCCAGCTCTTAGCATCAATTCAGACCTCGACCCTTCAACAACTCACCCAGAAAACTCCATTTGCCCCCTTCAAACCTCAGTTCATATTATCTTCTTCATGAAACTCAACCAGCTCAAGAACATGTCCTACTTCTCACAAGCAACCATGTTTCTTCTATTTCGATGCTTACCGCAAAGACACCATAAAACTCATGTACCATAAAAACTTCGTAGCAGCCCATGTTAACACCTTCAAATATTCATGTGACCATTCCAAACTCGCCAACTAACCACCCAGCTTCCTGCATCGTTCTTCACCACAACTTTAAACTCGTATGCAACCGCCGCCACTTTCCACCATCTTAACTCTCAAACAATCAAACAAACTTAACCAAAACGTAACGGTAACAGTGTTGTTGATGTTTTCAGTTCTTCTCCTGCATTACACTACCATGACTTCCCTCTCAAACATCCTTTCTTCATAGAAACACTTACTAACACCATAACCACTAAAAGTCTTCTTCAATCATCACCTTTCATCTTCTTGCTTCGACATAACCAAGCCCTTCCAAACTTCATCAGCAAAACAACAACACCATTCCAGACAAAAAACAGAACCACAAATCCACCTCTCCTTTGAATCCACTCAAGGCACCACACAAAAATACCACTCATTAAACCTACAAGCTAACACTTCAAATCCTCTTCGTAAAACCGATACAAATCCCAGAATCCTTCGCCGAAACCGAATCCCTAAGCCGAAACACCATCCAACAACTTCCTCACCTCTCTTCAAACTTCTATCTACAAACTCCATTAACGACAACAGCAATTGAATCTTCCACTGAAACCCTCGAAACCTTCAAAATCAACCCAGAACTTCAAACACCTTCATCAAGCCTAGAAAAACTTAACACCAACACGACTCAACAACCAACCCACAAAAACTCGCGATTAACCCCATCACCAGGTTGTCGGCGCTCCCTCTGTTCTTTCCACACATCACTCAACATGACTCATAACAACAACCTAAAAAAAACCCTTCATCCCGTCGCCGCCACATAATTCTTCCCAGACAGTCGCAATGTTAATCAAAACCGCCGCGTGAATGCGAGAACCATGATAGAAAGAATTAGAGAGTGAGAAGAATCAAGAGCAAGACCACTCAAACCTGAGAAAAGCGAATCCACGCGAGAAAGCTCAGATGAAACGAATCTTGAAGATGAACAAAATCCATCACGAGCGAGAAAGGATGATGGAACTGAAGTGTTGAGCGATTTGTTCTAAGAGTGATTTGGCAGTGGGCTTTGAGGTTTCCTTTCAATATAGCTGGTGACACCCCCCGTTTTTTAGCAGTGTAATGATGAATGGCTTCGAAACTCATTATGATTCACACACAGCTGATCCCACCGGTATATTCCATAACCTTTCTCTTTTAATTTTACTTTAGTTAGATCTTATTTATTTATTTATTTATATTAGGTTTAGATATTATTGTTTAACTTTGGTTTTAGCTTTAAATTGTAGGATTAATTTTAATTATAATTACTTTAGAATTAGGTTTTAAAAATTTTATAGTTTTAGAGTTTGCATAGTTTAAGATTAGATTTTATTTATCATTGGACATTTTATTCCATTTTCCTCTTTTTTGGTCGATGACGACATTTCCGTAATTCATTACCAGTCAAATTATTGATGAATAATGTTGGATCCGAGACCACCTTTTTTCTCTCCTCATTTCTTTTCATCTTTCGATTTTATTTTGACTTTTGGTGATCGATGAAGTCTTGTAAGACGAGATCCCACTGTTTTGGTCCGTGTGACATGATTCAATTGGAGAATGATTCTCAATATCATTTCTCTATCTTGTCTTTGACACGGATATTAATACGCGACCTCCTATAACTTGACTTCCTTATAATTCGAGTTATGACGGTCCAGCGTCACATTGGTTCATATTAAAAGCATCACAAAGGACCAAAAGAGGAGAAGATTGGAATGGAGCTTGCGCACAATGTCAAGGGTCAACGGAACCACTCCGTTCGGTAACATCTATCAAATTCAAGTCTTTTAATCAACCGTCGAGCGTTGTGAGTTCTGAGCTATAGATACGTAGGAAATGGTGATTGAGGGGTTTCCCCTTAATGGCCTAGAGTGTTTATTGTAGCACCCTTTGGGTGATATGCGACGCATTTGCTCCTACGCCTTAGGTTCTTGCGTGTGTGTCCCGAGTTCCTTCCCGTTTAGGCGTGTTAGGCCTGCTTCCTCTTTTCCCTCGCCCTTGTGCGATCGAAACTCTTTCTCTCGCGTCCTGGCGATTGAGATCCCCCCTCTTGCCTCCGCGCAATCGAGACTCCCTTTTCTCTCGCTTTCGTGCGATCGAGACCGTTTTCCGTAGTTAGCCGAACTACGGCTGCTCTGATCTCTCATACCTGTTGAGAGTACGTAGGCATAGGATGTGATATCCTAGCGAGCACATTAACAACTAACTTCTATGTTCTCTCGCTTCCGTGCGATCGAGACATCCCCGTCGACGACTAATCTTTCCCTTTCTCTTGCCCTAGCGCAATCGAGGCCAGACCGTAGTTCTAGAACCCGTAGGTTCCCATATCTTTAAACCCCGACATACTACGTCTGTTCTACCGCAAACAGGTAACGCCTAAGTCTCCAATGGTCGAGCAGCGTACACCTAACTGCTAGAATGTGTATGCTAGTATCGTCAATCTCTTCTCTCACCCCTGTGTGATCGAGAACACCCTTCACTACAAGAAAAACGATGGATTGCGACGGTTATTTTGGCAGATTACGACGGTTAAAACCACCACCAATTACATTCTACGACGGTTGTAGTACCGTCGCAGAAATGTGTGTCCCCAGGCTGTTTAGCGACGGTTGAAAAAACCGTCACACACAACCGTCGTTATATTTCACGACGGGCTTGAACTGACCTAAACTGGAGATAGCGACGGTTAAAGACCGTCGTTACTAGCCTTTTGATTTTTATTTTCATTGTTGATTGTGACAGTTTAAAACTGTCGTGAACTCTATTTCACGACTGGTTGGAACTGACATAAATTGAAAATGACAACAGTTAAATACTGTCGTGAATATCCTTTTGATTTTTGTTACCATTGTTGATTGTGACGGTTTAAAACTGTCGTGAATTTGATATCTTGACGGTTCATTATTAATTTTTATATATTGTATTATATTGTTTTATAATATATTCTTTTATTTAAATTATTATCTGCTAAAATAGTTATATTATTTTTTCTTTAAATTATTTATACAATAATATTTTTATTTATAGTTTTTTTTTTATAATTTTTTTCTATCGCTTTTTAGTGTAGTAAAATTAATTCCAAAACTTAATATAAAATAAACATTATAATATCGAAAAAACGTGAGTTTCATAATCATGTAAAATGAAAGTTCCATAATCATTTCATGTAATACAAAAATTCAAAAACATATCGAATCATAATCTTATAAAATAAATATCATTGTGCCAAAAATGAATAAGTATCATTGTGCCAAAAATGAATACAAAATTGTCATCAAATTTTATAAGATCTTGTGAAGTTGCTGCGACCTCAAAAGCCTTTACTAATAGGTCAGCTGTAGGCGAAAATCCGACAACCCTTCTCACAATAAGGTGGCGATAGTAGTCTTGGACAGCCTGAAATTTCAAAAATTAAATGAATGAAGATTAACCTTCACAACTCCTTATTGTTTTGCCAACACAAAAAAAAATTCTCGAAATAAAAAATGGATTAAAAAATAATAATATTGATGGGTTATTAAAATTGGGGATCCCGTTCAGAAAAAGAGTATTCCCATTCATAGTAAATATACATTTTGTTCATAAGGAGAACCACATAGTAAATATGATTGTCGAGGCTTAAAGATGGTAGCATGTGGTAGCTTTGCCCTTCTTCAATATTCTTCTGAAGGAGAACCACATAGCTTAAATATCTTATGCAGCTGTTCCACCTATGAAGCATGAAAGCATATTATATCAGAAACTATAGTATGAAATTGCTTACTTTCTGTATCACCCAATCTCGATCCAATGGTCAGTGATGTGCTAACTAATGAGTCTTGCATTAAATGTCATATAATTTTTACAAAACAAGAAGTTGCTAGGGAATTATTTTGCACACATTTTACCAAACACTGCTAAACCATTTTCAGCAATAAAATAATAATGAATATCAATATCTTTTGAAGTAAAGTAACTAAAATTAGTGTTACTTTTCCAACTAGCATACACTACTGTTTTGTTGTTTGTCATAAGCATTTCAGTGATGATTTAAGAGAAATACATTTATCACACTTTAGTGGTATTATCAGTTTATCACCCTCGGCCAAAATAATCTTAGCTCCAGTCAACTTTTAAATCATAGAGAAACTTTGTCTAGATCATACACAACAACTTGTCTAGATCATGAACAAATAGCAACTTACCAGTCATGCATAACACCAGTAAAACCTCTATCTAGTATGAGAGGAAGTGCATTAGTAGCCCGGGCAGGAATAACATTCAAATTTAAAAGTGATTTTATGTTTGCTATGGACATTACATAAAAGTGTTTCAACTATCACCAAGATATCTTATCTTACAAGAAATTGTACCTTGTATGCCTTGGAAATAAGTATAGACCATATCTTTAACATTGCTATGTTTGCTATCTGCATCAGTTCATGAACTGTGTATAATCCATGTTGAGCTGAGACAATGCTATCCATTGTAGATTTATCAGAAGCCATATTAGCTCTACTGATTACTATCTCATTGCATTGCTCATTAAGCTTTTTCTATCTTGCCTCAAGCATCTTTACTATCACCCATACCAAGAATGCTGCAGCTCCCTTTCCAACCCATTGCCTGCATTGCAAAACTCAATCATAAACAATGTAGCACCATTTGATAGGTACATAATAGTGTAAGAAAATAAGAACTTACATATAGGTGATTATTAGAGATACAGCAAGAACAACAAGAGTATTTATTGGTCTTTCCCATGTGAATATTTCTTGTAACCAAGGGACCACATTTTTAAGCGGCTTTAGTAGTTCCTGTGCAATAAAATCAGCAAACAATGGTTAAGTCCATGCACAAACATGGTTGTATCAACAAAAATTCTTACCGTTAGAACCAGAACACTGTCGATGACTCCTTCCTCCTTTAATTCTTCAGTGGTAGCTTTTGCAACGAGAGCTTTCTTTTCTTCCTCCCTAGATTGTTTAATAGCACACTCCAACGAGGGAGTTAGAGCCAGAACATTGTCAGTGACTCCTTTCTCCTTTAATTCTTCAGTGGTAGCTTTTGCAGGAACTTTCTTTTCGTCCTCCCTAGATTTTTTAATACCAGACTCCAGTGAGAAACTATCGTCTAAAACATCCATATACTTTTGTCTGCTGGAATCACCTCTTCTTCAATCAAACCGGAGACTACAGGGCCAGCAATGTTCATACTCCTTAGTATAGAACTTGCACTACATGGTTGTCCACTCTTAACCTTTTTGAGCACATCAGGAAGCTCTTCTAGCACATAATCACCCTTTGGTATTTCATTATATAAGGAAAATATTAAGAATTTTGTTGGGACAAGAGGTGATATTCTCAGCATTTCCCTTGCTGCATGAAGCCTTATGATTCCTAATATTGTCCTTGCATGCATCTCCCATGTTTGTATTGGACATTTTATCTGGTACTTTGATAAAAACTGGTGGAGAAACATTATTTCCCTTATCAATGCTAGCCAATGGTCGCGTCTTGTAGAACTTGTAAGCTCTGGAAACTCCAGCACAACTCCCTCCGATCTGGAAAATTCAGAAGATTGTTTTTTCACTCCACTAAGGTGGTATGAACAACACTATATAATCGAAACTGCTATGCTATAATAACAGTGTACATATTTAACGCAACAAAAAAAAAGATATGGATATAATAGAAACTGCTAATCTATAATAATATTGTAGTGTGCTTACAAATCAGAAGATTCAATCACTATGCCCTTGTCAAACAGTTGGGCTCCCCATGGACCTGTGGCAGATGGTTTAACACTCTGCTCAATATCCTTAGATAGGTCTACTTTGAGAGCATCTTCATACTTTATTACTCCCTAAGTCTCGAAGTAAAGGGAATAATTGGTCAGTGTAAGCCTACCTGAGTGACAATAAGAAGAGTAAAATTCACACTTACATAAAAATAAATTAACTTAATAGATTCTAATGCACTATAAAAATAAATGATATGATAGACCAAACTGCAGACCAGGCCAACTTGTCGATCCAATGTGGCGAATTACTCTCTGAGAGCTGGCTGTTCCTTCTACATGTAATATATATTTGTTTTCGGCTAGTTCCACACCAGTTGGAATTGCCTGTTTCTGCAAATGTCTTATGCACCTATGGAATCATGAATTTGAAAATAAAGGATAGTAAGCTTGTTGGCCTCAACCTGAAGTTATGTTAATGTATTAATTTTTTGAATTCAAGATAATTATCTGCTATCAGATCAAAGCATTACTTGCTCACCTCTTTCAAGAACATGTCATATGCTGGAAAATGCAGTTGGAAGCCCGTTGGTGCAGTTAACGATTCAAAAGTAAACCTTCCATTTGTTACATCCGCAGCTAATGAAACTAATGATCCCAACCATACAAATGCATCCTCTCCAACACTCCGTTCATTCGTAACCTGGTTTGGTAATTTATGAAAATATGATCAGAAAACAAATTGTTCAAAGCAAGAGTAAGTAACTAGTTACCATCATTCTGATCCATCGTAAAACTTCCTGTATCAACATAATAGATGTGAACAAAACTAAAGATAATAAAGAACAGATAAGGAACAATATGGGCATTAATCATAGTATTTATTTCATTGGGTACATTGTATCAATCCAATACTCTGCCAAGTTATATAATTCAAAACTCGTTCAGCAATAATACAAGGCAAACTTTTCTGCACATATATTCTTTAAGACGGGCCTGGAGGTATAGTATCTGACTGTATTTAGCAAATTAGCAGATATTAGAAATCTGCAATGCAAGACAGTTTGATTTTGATGGGAAAATACTACATATGACAGGTCTGAGACTCTGAGTAAACACTACATACAAACATGGTTTCTGACAGGAAGATGAAATATAGAAAATTTCATGTAAAATTAAAAGAAAACAGAAGGAAAAATGAAATAACAAATTAACTTGATTGGCTAAACCGTGTAGTGGCCCAGCTAAACCATTCAAAGCAGCTGCAAATGCTAGATAAGGATCTGATAGTGAACTACCAACCAGAACGGAACACACATACAATATATTAAATTACAATAATAACAACAGCCAAAGCCTTTTGCTACTAGGTGAGAGAGATTACATGAATCAAAACAACATCATAATACTTTATCATGAATCATGTCTAACAATAAAACTAAAGCAGGCATTTACTAAAGCATAAGTCATCTATACTA
Organism: Lathyrus sativus; assembly: GCA_963859935.3. Taxonomy (NCBI): domain Eukaryota; kingdom Viridiplantae; phylum Streptophyta; class Magnoliopsida; order Fabales; family Fabaceae; genus Lathyrus; species Lathyrus sativus. The sequence continues at coordinate 45,084,913 of OZ012736.1, read as the reverse complement.
AATATTTGAATGTTCTATACATAATTCACTATTCAGGATTGCATATGGATGGAAAAAGTGTGTAAGAGAATTGACTTACTAAGTGAGCTGTGTGAGAATTAACATTGCCACCTTCATGATCACTGCACATGAAATTTAACCAAAACAAAAAAATCAAACAAAAACAAGGTTTACTGGGAATTGAAGGAGAACCATACAGTTCATCGTGATCATAGGAGGTACCATCATTAGGAATTAAACACAAACCTATGGATGGAAATATACAGCCTCATAAACTCCAGCATTTCCGGATCATCAAATCCTAACATGTGAGCATAGTTTGCACCATAATCTAAAGAATCATCCAATGGTATGATTTTTCCATCCTTGTATATCCTTTAAAATAGGGTAACAAATCAATCAAAAATGTAAAAAGGATGATAAAACTGTCAAAACACTTCTAATTGGTGCCATCCCATAATAAAAAAGGATCGAAGAAGTATCCGATTTTTTTTATTAAAAAAATAAAAAATAAAAAATTCTGATACGTCCTGATACGCCGGCAGCACGTCGCAATACGCTGGCGACACGTCTCCGATACATTGCGGATACGGCTAGATAATCTCATGACTATTCATATTTCTAGAACATGAACCAATCTTCCTTAACCTTAATTCTTCTTTTCTCTACTTTAATTACCTCATCACTTTCATTTTTCAACAACAGGAATCAAACTTTTCCTTTAATTATTTTTCTCAACTTTAATTATCTACTCTTTTTCTCATAGTTCTGTTACCAATTAGGAGCAAACGAAGGAAAGAGATCAGGAGGAAAAACCATTGTACTATAATTACAAAAACACTACAATGTTGATTCTTTTGCCTGTGCAACTTACTAAATTCTCTTTCTTCTTTGACTGAGTTTATGTGGGTGAGGTAGATACAAAGTAGGAAATCACAGCTCAATTTTTCATATCATAATATACAGAAAATAACTACAGAATTCTGATATCAAGCAACTAGACCACAAAAACTAAATGTATAAGATCAACAATAAACACCATGATTATCCATAAGAGAAGAATTTTGTTAAAATTCTAATATTTTATAATATTCATTTAATTAAACTCTCGCATGAGGTTCATATTGCACAAGCAATCATGAAAATCAGATATCTTAGGTGAATTTCTATGACTGGGTGAATCAAGCACAGGTTAGATGTACGGTACCTATTGAATAGTGACGTATTTTGTCAGTCAATTGAATTACCCCATTTTCCCCTTATTTGGCCTAAAATTTGAACCACTATCTATCACCCTGTGGTTAATTAAATTTCATAAATCTCTTTATTTGTTAATATTACAGACGTATAAGCCAACATAACAAAACATGAAGCAACAAAGGCTATTTTTCTTAAGAAAGGACAGGTTTCCAAGTTTCCAATAATGAATGTGATCGTCAAAATGCAGTTGAATTACAAAAGAAATACTATAAAAATCAGAATTCAAAAAAGAATTTGTCACTCAACTTGGAGGGCCATTACACCAGTACTAAACTGTGTCATTGGATGAGCAGAAACAGGCAGTGCATCAATTGCCTTGAAACCACTTTATATATAACACACACCTCTTCAATCTCACAACTACTCCCTCGGTCACTTCTTTTATAAGCAAACCGTTATATATACACTCCATTTTTTAAGACTTTAATCTAAGACACATGACACAGAAGATTAACTCTCACCTCTTCCAAGGAGGCATTTCCAGCCCTTTCACCAATCCCATTAATGGTGACTTCCAGCTGCCTAGCACTAGCTCGAGCACCCTGAAAGCAGCCACAATCAAAGAGCATACAAATTCAAAATCCAGCTACAAATGCAAAGTATAGATGGAGACAAAAAAAAGACAGGAACACCCGGAGCAATCTCATCTTTAACATGCCACATTGGAACTGGGTCTGCCAAACAATGCTTCAGTTTTAACATAACCTGGCAATTCCAAAGACTAACTCATAAGCAGGTAACAACACTCCACTTAATTTCTCTTTTAGATTTATTTCTATACAAGCATTAACCTAATAGCTTATGGAAACAGTTTATCTAGTGATATCAAATTATAACTTATATGAAGACAAGTTTGAAATTATTTTATTTTTTGTTATGCAAGTATTTATTGCATAAACACTTACATGATAAGAGCTTATGTTACCAAATAGGGCCTAAACTTCATAACTTTAACAACAACAAACAGGGTTACAGGATTTCAAGAGGAGAAAACATGCATACCAGTGATAACAAACACGTGATCTCGACCACCAGAGCGGTTCCAAGCTTGAGTTTTCTTCACAAAATCAATAACCTCCCTCTGCCTCTGGTAATCCTCGTTCCCAGCCTTCTTCCTGAAGACACCTTTAGCCGTACCCAGTTGCAATTCAGCGTTGAGACCACATCAGCGTCACGTGCGTCAAGAACCCGTTTTGGGAACGACCTAGATCGTAATCGAGGAGGAGTCATAAGATCCCCCATGATCCACTACTCCGCACTATACTGTTTGAAAATTGGATTCTCCGAATACGGTGGAATTTCTAGGGTTTTACCCAAATTGGTGGATCAAATTTCACGGTATGCGTCACGCCGATACAGGAATCAGCGTCGAAGGACCAATAGCGGTTAAGGAGGCCGTAGTTGAGGGATTTGGGGAGGTCGGCGATGTAGACGTTGATGCCGGAAGAGGTGAGGGGTTGAAGAGGGAGAGAACAATGTGAGATGGTTGTGGTGGTGGTGGAGGAAGAGAAAAAGAAAGCGAGAGAGAAAATGGAGATGACGGCGAAGAAAAGGAAAAGTGTGGAAATGGATAAAGGCACATTGTTGTTGTTCCTCTGAATTTGAGGCATTGCTATGTTGTGATTGTGTTATTTGGGCAGTTTCAGAAATGGAGAAAGGAACGTTGTTATAAAACTTAATATAAAACATATATATATATATATATATATATATATATATATATATATATATATATATATATATATATATATATATATATATATATATATATATATATATATATATATATATATATATATATATATATATATATATATATATATATATATATATATATATATATATATATATATATATATATATATATATATATATATATATATATATATATATATATATATATATATATATATATATATATATATATATATATATATATATATATATATATATATATATATATATATATATATATATATATATATATATATATATATATATATATATATATATATATATATATATATATATATATATATATATATATATATATATATATATATTACCATTGTTATCATAATTAATTTTAATAAAAGTTAACTATTTATATAATAAAACAGAAAGTATTTTACTATTATTTTAGACAAAAATATTAAGCTACATTGTCATGAAAATTATAATAATTATAATAATTATTTAATAAATTAATTAATAAAATTGAAAAGGTTAAAAAATAAAAATGAAAGAAAAAAATAGAAAATTAAAGGAATAAAAAAAAAATAGTGATTATGATTGGCTAAAGTAATTGCGACAGTTCTCCCTAACTGTCGCGAGTGTGGAAAGAGGGCGGTTCTTTAGTAACTGTCGCATTATTTTATACAACATGTCTAAAAAATTTGCGACGGTTGGCTTAAACCGTCGTGAGAACTGTCGTAGTCCAGGAATAAGGACGATTTTTTGATAACTGTCACAAAATATCTACGACAGTTGACCCTAACAGTCGTGACAACCGTCGCAATCCAGGAATAAGGACGGTTTTGTGATAACTGTCGCAACTCAAGTGTCGTAAATCTCCTTTTTTCTTGTAGTGCTTGTTTACCCATAGTTAGCCTGAACTACATTTTGCTCTGATTTCTCGTACCAGACGAGAATACGTAGGCACAAAACGCGATGTCTTGGCGAGCAATCCCCCCCCCCCCCCCCCCCCCCGTAGTTTCCCGAACTACGTTGACTCTGACTTTCCCATTGCACAAGGGAATACGTAGGCATAGAGCGGCGACGCTCTATCGAGTCAGTTCTTTCCGTTTATCATTAGCAGCCGTAGATAGTTTGTTTTTCACCCATAGACTAGACAACAAGCGTGGATCTCGTCGAGTACGATGGACGTGAGGGGTGCTAATACCTTCCCCTTGCGTAACCGACTCCCGAACCCGAGATTTGGTTGCGATGACCAATCTTATCCCTCTTTGCGTTAGGTTTACTCTGAGCGTTTCCTTTCCCTCCTTTGGGATAAATAACGCACGGTGGCGACTCTTCTGTCATTGTCGGCCCTCGATTTTCGCAGTAGCGACAGCGGGCGACTCTGCTGGGGATCTTTTCCCATCCCCTATGCGAGTCAATCCTAGCGCTTGTTTGCTTGTTTGTGGTTGTGTGTATCTGTATATATTTGTGTGTTGTATTTTGTATTCTGATGTATTTACATTTTCCGCACTATATTATTATCTGTTGCTGTTGTGCAGTTGGGTGACTGTTCCATTGAGAGATAAGCCAGACCCAGGCTTGAGTATAGACTTAGCATTAGAAGTGGAGATTAGTGGTGAGCCTGTATGCTTTGCATGCACCAGCTAGCCATGAAATTCGCGCTCAGACAAGATTCTCTTTAACGATTTTCTTTCTGGCCCTTTGGGCTCGAAGGAATTTTGGATCTAAGGATTGTCGACTCTGGGGACCGATCGCTTGGGAGTCAGCTAAGTGAGGCCGCTTCGTGAGACAATGATGCCAAACCAAAAATGGTGAACGTATCATCGTTTCTCGAAAGTCTGTGACGCTGACGACCGCATAGGATGCCGAACCTTATCAGATTAGGTCCATACATGTGAGAGGGATTGGGCTATGCAGGAAACTTGACCTCCAACCTACCCGGTATTTTGGTTTTCTCTTCAGAGCAGACTTTTGAACTTGTCCAGTCGGCAGCGCAAAAGTTTGTTCAGTGCTTTGTGGGATCTTTGATTTTTTTGTTTGTTGCATCAGCATTTGCATTGCATTTCATGTGCATCTCATGTTTGCATGTCCATCCTTGGCCGAAACAGCGAACTTACCCGTCTTTTGTCCATCCCGCAGTTGATTTCCTGACATTCACATCGGACTTGAATTAGCTTCTAGAAGGATCATGGACTCAGGAGAGCAGAATTTGGTTGTAACGAGGGCAGAGTTTGAGATGATGAAGAATCAGTTGGATCAGCTCATGGAAGCCATGACAGCTATGACGAGAGGAGAGGCCAATGTTCAGAGGACTCCCGTGAACAATGTTGCTCAAGCTCAGCCTGTGCAGATTCCTATTGAAGATCAAGAGCGTCCTATTGCCAGAGATAGAGATTTATCTTCTCTTCATGACATGGACTATCAGAATTTCACCTTCCCTGTGCCAGATTCTCAGAAGGTTATTCCAAAGGTTAATGCTAGAGACCCACAGACTGTTGAGTTTATGAGGAGATGTCAACTGTTGGAGGAAAAGCTTGCTACCCTGATGAGTAAGGATACTCTCAACCTGAATGCTTCAAGCATGTGTCTAGTGCCAGGTCTTGTGATGCCTCCGAAGTTCAAGACGCCAAGTTTTGAGAAGTACAAAGGAGATAGCTGTCCGAAGCAGCATCTGGTTATGTTCTGCAGAAGAATGACCTCACATGTCCATAATGACAAGCTTATGATTCACTGTTTCCAAGACAGTCTAAGTGGAGCATCGTTGAGTTGGTACATGCAGCTGGATAGTGGTTGCATCCGTTCATGGTCAGATTTAGCTAATGCCTTTGTGAAGCAGTACAATTACAATCTCGACATGACTCCCTGTCGCATGCAGTTGCAGGAACTATCTCAGGCGGGCAATGAATCTTTTAGAGCGTATGTGCAGAGATGGAGAGAGTTAGCTGCTCGTGTTCAACCACCACTTCTGGACAGAGAATTGGGTGACCTGTTTGTGGATACCTTACAAGGTCCATACTATGATAGAATGATTGGTAGTAAGGTAGTGAACTTTTCTATCTTGGTAAAAGTGGGAGAACGTATTGAGAGCGGAATCAAGAGTGGAAAGATTCGAGACATCTCAGATACCTCAATTTATGAAAGTGAATCAATTGTCAGCTCTAAAGAGGAATGGGAGAGAGAAAGTAATGCTATCCCGGAATCTCCATTACCTCAGATTCAGTTTTCAGACGTTTCAAGTATTCAGAGTCAGCAACCTGTTAGGTCTGCGTATCAGATATCTGCTTCCCTACAGAGTCAACATTCATACCGTCATCAGCCGCGTCAGCACGCCCGACGAAGACCGAGGAAGCCAGAGAGGCATTTCACTCAGCTGCCGTTGTCGTATAGTCAGATATTTCAAGACTTGATCAGAGGTGGTTTGATAGTGCCAAAGAAAACTGATCTAGAGACTTCTTCACATCCGTCAGATTCTGATGTCAACGCTCGCTGTGAGTACCATGTTGGGGCACAGGGGCATTCAACTGAAGATTGTAAGGTGCTTAAAAGCCAGGTTCAGACTCTGCTGGACTCCAACAGGTTTTAAATCACGCCTCAGGGTATTCAGATCAACGATCTTCCTTCGTCAAGTCATATGGGGTCGGCAACTAATGTTATGGAGGGATTCAATGAGAGCATATGTTCAGAAGAGTATCAGACTGACTTTGATGAGCAATTTTGAAGATGGATGGTTCAGCAGCAAGTCAAGAATGAAAGCCTAGTTCCCCGAAGCTGGCAATTTTTTATCATGTTATTCCTTTGCATCTGTAGTTTCTTTTCTGTTAAAGTGCGAACTTATTTGCAATTTTCATTTGTAAGACGTGTTTGTTTTCGATTGATAATGATAATGAAATGAATATGCATGTTTTGATTAAATCCATTCGTGTTCACTCAATATTGCTTTTTTCATTAATGTCAAACGCTTGTTTAAGCGGAATTCCTTGAGGGAGGATGACGAAATTGAAAGACGCGCAAGCTTCCGATTGTACGCTTTTGAATGAAACCTGCTGATGATGTACAGGCATTGTTTTAATCCCTAAACACAGGAGATATAAGGATGTTAATCCCTTGTTAACCCCTTTGAGCCTAGTTGTAGGAGTTTCTTTCTGAAAACGAAAAACCCTCAATCTTAACTTGGGGCAGGGTAGGTATCAGTTAATCCAACTAAACACCCAAATTGCGAAAGGAGTGTTCCCGTTCGAGGATCAATCACACCTTTAGAGGTCGTACCTAAAAAACCAAAGAGTGAAACAGTCACAACCCTTCCAACAAGTCAGACAAGCCAGTGTCACACGATTTGTTCAAAAAACAGAATTAAAAGAGAAGAAAAGAAAAAATAAGAAGCCCGCTAAGTCGACAACTTGAAAACAAGTGGCTTAGGCAAAAATTAGGGCATCCCGCTGGACTTCGAGAGAAGATATACTCAAAAGAGTCAGTCCAGGAAAAAATAGGGAAATAAAAAATAATGACGAAGAACAAGTCATGTGATTCCGGACACCAAAGACGAGTGACTGTCACTCCGAAAACTTGTGATTTCCTGAACCATCACTTCTATCATTCAACCTCTGAGAGGTGAGCGAGTGTCGAATTAGCTTAATATAGGATTGGAGAATATTAAGAAGAGTGGGTGGGTTAAACAGAACTTTGAGCCTTATATCTTTTCTTTTGAACCGTGAACCTGACCATGTTACAACCTTCAAAAGTCCTAATTGAAGCAGATTTGTTTTGAAAGCATACTTCGGTAAAGATCGCGTCGAAACAGACTCCTAAAAGGATTCTTCTTACCCTATGGGTATTGATATTGACATTCTGATAAGTGATTCGTTCACTATAAGTCACAACCTTTTTCAGTGAACATAATCGGATTTCAAAACTATCATATACATTGCATTAATATTATCTTGGCAAAGCAATTTGTTTTACTTGTGAATAAGCACTTGACATCAGGAGAGTTCCTACAGTGGAAAGTTCGATCGAGATAAGATACAGAGTGCCTGAATACTCCGTTGAGCAGGGGAAAGGCATATCAAATGATCATCAAGCGAGTCAGCCATCCGTAGATCAGTTAATCTGGGGCAATTAGGTCGAGATTCGATAAATCTCTCGAAGTCAGCCAGGGGCACTTCTCTGCAAATCATCCAATCAGGGGCAAATCACTTCTAGGTTGGGGCAGGTCACTCCAAGAGCACAGATATTATCCTTATCCAGAAGGCAGTTAATCTGAAGCACCTCTCCGAAGTTCATGATGCTGAGGCAGTTCATATCAAACCAGTAGGACACAGAGCTTTCAGATCTCCTTTCAAGGAAGATTTACACAGATATCCCACAGGTTGGGGCAAGTTTGGAAGTAAAGGAACTTTTCCTCTCCATATCTTTAGAGTTGCTCAGAGCTATTCGAGCAGGTGCAGTCAATCTTCAGGTTCAAGATGAATGTCGGGAAGTCGTAACCCTTCACTTGTCTTCCCCAGCAAAAGCCCAATCATCATTGGCACGTGTAAGCTATCCCCAAGAGAGTCCAATCATACTTGGCACATCCGGCTATTCTCAACGGAGTTGGCTTCACCTCTTCAGCATTTATTTTGCTGGAGTGTTTCTTTCACATCCAGCTTTCCCCAGCAGCCCGAGCCTGTATCTGCATTTTTGCATACATTTATCATATTTGCATCATCTTTGCATCTCATCCTCAAATGCGTAACATTTCCATTTTGTATAGAGCATTACGCCATAAAAATTCAAACATGTGCGTGCGAAGCATAAGCCAGTTTTTGTTAGCCTTCTATGGCAACCTGAATCACTCTTCAATCAAGACAGTGGTATATCAACAGCTTTGTTCAGACAGCTCATTCGCTTGCTTACTTTTGGCTTCCAGATCATACGTCGGTCGTACTTTGTCCATCAACCCTTTGATGATGACATCCCCAGCAGATTTTCCTCTCGTTTATCATTAGACGATACGAGATTTGGATATGATTTTCCTCTCGTCTATCATTAGACGATGCAAGACCTGGATTTGATATTCCTCTCGTCTATCATTAGACGATATGAGTTTTGGATTTGATGTTACTCTCGTCTATCATTAGACGATACGAGATTTGGATATGATTTTCCTCTCGTCTATCATTAGACGATGTGAGATTTGGATTTGATGTTCCTCTTGTCTATCATTAGACGATGCGAGATTTAGTTATGGTTTTCCTCTCCGTCCATCATTGGACGATGTGAGTATTTTGGATATTGTTCTTCCTGTCTACCATTAGACGATGTGAGTTCTGGATATGATTTTTCTCTCCGTCCATCATTGGACGATGTTGAGAGTTGACGGCGATGTTAGGTGCTTATCAGGTTTATGTTTGTCTGGAGGCGATGTCAGAGGTTTATTAGCACCATGGTTGTCTGGCGGCGATGCCAGAGTTTTGTATCCCCACAGGTACTTGACGGCGATGTCGGGTGTTTCTCAGAGTTATAGTTAGCTGGCGATGATGTCAGGTAATTTTGTTTTCCCAGCGGCGAGGTTGGATGTTACTGGTGGCGATGTCAGATGCTTTGTTTTCCCAGCGGCGATGTTGGATGTTTGTTACTGGCGGCGATGTCAGATGCTTTGTTTTCCCAGCGGCGAGGTTAGATGTTTTTCTGGCGGCGATGTCAAATAATTTTGTTTTCCCAGCGGCGAGGTTGGATGTTTGTTTCTGGCGGCGATGTCAGGTGATTTAGTTTTCCAGCGACGATGTTGGGTGTTTTAGTTTTCCAGCGGCGATGTTGGGTGTTTTGGTTGTCCGGCGGCGATGTCAGACGCCTTATTTTTGTAAATGACTGGCGGCGATGTCAGGTGTGATTTACCGATTAATTGTTTTGAATGACTGGCGGCAATGTCAGACGAATTTTATATGGAGTTCTGACGACGAAGTCAGATGTTTTACAAATTGGATATTGATGACTGACGGCGAAGTCGGATGTTTTACTTGGTTGATGGCTGACGGCGATGTTGGAGGTTTCTTTTGCAGTTGGCAAATTTCCGGGTTCTTTTGTATTCAATCACCTTCTACCTTGAATGTCTGAAAGCGGTCGCTTTTCATCCCTACTGGTCCAAGTCGATTGAATAGGGGCAGCTGTTGCACCCTAAAATTTGCCCACCGGTTTTCCGACTTTGACTGGCTTTTGCTTCGTATTTTCATATGCATATCATTTAGGTCAATCATCATATTGCATAGCTAACCGAGTTTCTAGACTTTTTGTTTGCTTCGTTTTTCTTTTGTGAATAAGGTATTGGACTTCATAAGCTTCAAATGTGTTTGAATTAGGGTCGGATGAAAGGTCTTCTTTTGAGTTGGAGTTCAAAGGTCGTATCAGAGGTTTATCAAGGCTATTATTTCAGCGTGCGCTCAAGACAAGGAGGATTAGGGTTTCTCACCCTTGGTGTTTGTGATCGCCGCTGTCGTTTCAATTGAGTCTCTTGGGGGCTAGCAAGTTCAATGTGTATGCAATAGTGTTTCAGTTCAAGTGGATGTGTTTCAATCCCAGTCAAGAAAAAAAAAGATTTTGTTAAGGTGGATTCTAATGGATCAATACTCTGTCAAATTAGAATTTCATGCCAATTTATGTTGCCAGTTGAAGTCGGTTTGCAAAGTCCTGTTTGTGTGGATCTAGTTTTCATTATGGACTTAAGGGTTCATCAGCTATTGTTTAATCAAGATCATGTTAAGTTGGATTCAAGGTCGTGTTGTGCAGGATTTGTGGCATATGGGGTTTAAGTGTCAGGAATTTAAGTGTTGTTCAGATGTAGAGGCGCATATTCATTACATATACCCGTTCCCGAATCACTTTCTTAATCCATTTCATTCACATTCCAATCCAATTCATCAAACTTATCCATATTTAATTTTAATCCATTTCATATTTTATTTTCAAAATCCATTCATCACCAATTTCTTTATCCTTTTAATTTTATCCACTTTCTTTTTTTATATCCATTATATCCAAAGTTTCCAAATATCCAATCCATAAATATTCATACTATAATCCAAGTTTTCTTTTTGGTAATCCATATTCATAAATTCAAATTCATATCTAATTAACCATTTACATATTCAAATCTTCTACAAAAGCCCATTCATTCAAGCCCACTTTTATTACAAACTATCAAAACAAAAAAAATAATAATAATAGTACAAGCACACAACAAAGAGCAGCATCAAAACTACAGCCAGCCTGCACAACCGAAAAACTTGTTGCCTCAAAATCTGCTCCATAACAGACCCACACCAGACAAATTCCTGCAACAGACCAACAAACATATTCTGCACAAACCGTACCTTGCAACACCACTAGCTACAACCATTCTACTACCAACCCTCCTCATTCTGCAGCAGAAAAAGTAGCATCAGTACAACAGGAAAAAAAAAACTCTTAAAAAAAACAACAAAAGTGAAAGAATGATAACAAAAAACACAGCAGAAAATATTCAGAGGACCCTCTCCTTATTTCTGATGCTGGAAGAAATCTCTGAAAACGCTCATTATCTTCCATACAAAACCGGTTTCTACATAACACCCACAATTGCAAATATTTTCTACCAATAATATCATGACCATACACCGAATATCCTTCTGGCTGCTTCATTACAAATCGTCACTGTGACACAGTCCTTCACCATCTACCACTTCTTCAACATCATCAAACCAAACCCAGCTCTTAGCATCAATTCAGACCTCGACCCTTCAACAACTCACCCAGAAAACTCCATTTGCCCCCTTCAAACCTCAGTTCACATTATCTTCTTCATGAAACTCAACAAGCTCAAGAACATGTCCTACTTCTCACAAGCAACCATGTTTCTTCTATTTCGATGCTTACCGCAAAGACACCATAAAACTCATGTACCATAAAAACTTCGTAGCAGCCCATGTTAACACCTTCAAATATTCATGTGACCATTCCAAACTCGCCAACTAACCACCCAGCTTCCTGCATCATTCTTCACCACAACTTTAAACTCGTATGCAACCTCCGCCAGTTTCCACCATCTTAACTCTCAAACAATCAAACAAACTTAACCAAAACGTAACAGTAACAGTGTTGTTGATGTTTTCAGTTCTTCTCCTGCATTACACTACCATGACTTCCCTCTCAAACATCCTTTCTTCATAGAAACACTTACTAACACCATAACCACTAAAAGTCTTCTTCAATCATCACCTTTCATCTTCTTGCTTCGACATAACCAAGCCCTTCCAAACTTCATCAGCAAAACAACAACACCATCCCAGACAAAAAACAGAACCACAAATCCACCTCTCCTTTGAATCCACTCAAGGCACCACACAAAAATACCACTCATTAAACCTACAAGCCTCCTTTGACGAATTCACAACCAACACTTCAAATCCTCTTCGTAAAACCGATACAAATCCCAGAATCCTTCGCCGAAACCGAATCCCTAAGCCGAAACACCATCCAACAACTTCCTCACCTCTCTTCAAACTTCTATCTACAAACTCCATTAACGACAACAGCAATTGAATCTTCCACTGAAACCCTCGAAACCTTCAAAATCAACCCAGAACTTCAAACACCTTCGTCAAGCCTAGAAAAACTTAACACCAACACGACTCAACAACCAACCCACAAAAACTCGCGATTAACCCCATCACCAGGTTGTCGGCGCTCCCTCTGTTCTTTCCACACATCACTCAACATGACTCATAACAACAACCTAAAAAAAAACCCTTCATCCCGTCGCCGCCACATAATTCTTCCCAGACAGTCGCAATGTTAATCAAAATCGCCGCGTGAATGCGAGAACCATGATAGAAAGAATTAGAGAGTGAGAAGAATCAAGAGCAAGACCACTCAAACCTGAGAAAAGCGAATCCACGCGAGAAAGCTCAGATGAAACGAATCTTGAAGATGAACAAAATCCATCACGAGCGAGAAAGGATGATGGAACTGAAGTGTTGAGCGATTTGTTCTAAGAGTGATTTGGCAGTGGGCTTTGAGGTTTCCTTTCAATATAGCTGGTGACACCCCCCGTTTTTTAGCAGTGTAATGATGAATGGCTTCGAAACTCATTATGATTCACACACAGCTGATCCCACCGGTATATTCCATAACCTTTCTCTTTTAATTTTACTTTAGTTAGATCTTATTTATTTATTTATATTAGGTTTAGATATTATTGTTTAACTTTGGTTTTAGCTTTAAATTGTAGGATTAATTTTAATTATAATTACTTTAGAATTAGGTTTTAAAAATTTTATAGTTTTAGAGTTTGCATAGTTTAAGATTAGATTTTATTTATCATTGGACATTTTATTCCATTTTCCTCTTTTTTGGTCGATGACGACATTTCCGTAATTCATTACCAGTCAAATTATTGATGAATAATGTTGGATCCGAGACCACCTTTTTTCTCTCCTCATTTCTTTTCATCTTTCGATTTTATTTTGACTTTTGGTGATCGATGAAGTCTTGTAAGACGAGATCCCACTGTTTTGGTCCGTGTGACATGATTCAATTGGAGAATGATTCTCAATATCATTTCTCTATCTTGTCTTTGACACGGATATTAATACGCGACCTCCTATAACTTGACTTCCTTATAATTCGAGTTATGACGGTCCAGCGTCACATTGGTTCATATTAAAAGCATCACCAAGGACCAAAAGAGGAGAAGATTGGAATGGAGCCTGCGCACAATGTCAAGGGTCAACGGAACCACTCCATTCGGTAACATCTATCAAATTCAAGTCTTTTAATCAACCGTCGAGCGTTGTGAGTTCTGAGCTATAGATACGTAGGAAATGGTGATTGAGGGGTTTCCCCTTAATGGCCTAGAGTGTTTAGTATAGCACCCTTTGGGTGATATGCGACGCATTTGCTCCTACGCCTTAGGTTCTTGCGTGTGTGTCCCGAGTTCCTTCCCGTTTAGGCGTGTTAGGCCTGCTTCCTCTTTTCCCTCGCCCTTGTACGATCGAAACTCTTTCTCTCGCGTCCTGGCGATTGAGATCCCCCCTCTTGCCTCCGCGCAATCGAGACTCCCTTTTCTCTCGCTTTCGTGCGATCGAGACCGTTTTCCGTAGTTAGCCGAACTACGGCTGCTCTGATCTCTCATACCTGTTGAGAGTACGTAGGCATAGGATGCGATATCCTAGCGAGCACATTAACAACTAACTTCTATGTTCTCTCGCTGCCGTGCGATCGAGACATCCCCGCTGACGACTAATCTTTCCCTTTCTCTTGCCCTAGCGCAATCGAGGCCAGACCGTAGTTCTAGAACCCGTAGGTTCCCATATCTTTAAACCCCGACATACTACGTCTGTTCTACCGCAAACAGGTAACGCCTAAGTCTCCAATGGTCGAGCAGCGTACACCTAACTGCTAGAATATGTACGCTAGTTTCGTCAATCTCTTCTCTCACCCCTGTGTGATCAAGAACACCCTTGTTTACCCGTAGTTAGCCTGAACTACGTTTTGCTCTGATTTCTCGTACCAGACGAGAATATGTAGGCACAAGACGCGATGTCTTGGCGAGCAATCCCCCCCGTAGTTTCCCGAACTACGTTGACTCTGACTTTCCCATTGCACAAGGGAATACATAGGCATAGAGCGGCGACGCTCTATCGAGTCAGTTCTTTCCATTCTTTTCAGTTCTTTCCGTTTATCATTAGCAGCCGTAGATAGTTTGTTTTTCACCCATAGACTAGACAACAAGCGTGGATCCCGTCGAGTACGACGGACGTGAGGGGTGCTAATACCTTCCCCTTGCGTAATCGACTCCCGAACCCGAGATTTGGTGGCGATGACCAATATTATCCCTCTTTGCGTTAGGTTTACTCTGAGCGTTTCCTTTCCCTCCTTTGGGATAAATAACGCACGGTGGCGACTCTTCTGTCATTGCCGGCCCTCGATTTTCGCAGTAGCGACACCGTGTGGTCGACTTTCGTGCAGTACTTGACAATCATGTCCTCCATGTAGACCTCGAGCATGTCGCGAATCTCTCCTTGAAAGAACTTGTTCATCATCCGTTGGTAGGTGGCGCCGGCGTTTTTCAGGCCGAATGGCATTACGTTATAGTAGTAATTACTCGAATCGGTCATGAAAGTCGTGCTCTGTTTGTCGGCCTCGGCCATGGGGATCTGGTTGTACCCCGAATATGTGTCCATGAAGGACAACAGTTTAAAGCCCGCCAAGTTGTCGACGAGCTTGTCGATGTTGGGGAGGGCGTAGGCGTCCTTAAGACATGCCCGGTTGAGATCTGTGTAGTCGACGCACATCCTTCATTTTCCGCTATTTTTCTTAACTAGTACAACGTTGGACAACCAGGTTGAATACCGGGCTTTCGAAATGAAATTTTCCTCTAGGAGATCTTTTACAGCTTTTTTAGCAGCCGCCGACTTTTTGAAGGACTGGCTACGCCTATGTTGTACCACGGCCCTAGCAGTCGGGTTGATGGAAAGTTAATGGCAGGCGACCTCGGGGTCGAGTCCGGGCATCTCTGCGGTGCTCCAGGCGAAGAGGTTGGCGTTCTCGCAGAGGCAGTCCTTCAGCTGTTTCCTCGCTAGGTCGAGCAGCCCGGCCCTAATCTTCACGGTCATCATCGCGTCTTCCCCGGGGATCACGATCTCAAAGTCTCCGTCTGGGATGGGGCGCGTTGGATGGATAGGCTTCCTGTTGGTAGTTGGAGGAATGTGGAGGTCTGGCTCTTCGGTGAAGCAACTGTCAAGGTCTACAGAGTCAACGTGGTCCTTCAATTTGCTATTCGGGGCGGTTGAGGGCGTGGTAGCTTTCATCACGGGACCGATCATACTTAGGCCCTTCATCGCTGCCTCAAAACATCGACGAGCAGCTTCGATGTCCCCGTTCAGAGTGACGAAGACCCATAATCTGGTGTAGTACTTCATCTTTAGATGGACAGTAGATGGTACTGCGGTGAGCTCAGCCATCATCATTTTGCCCAGGATGCAGTTGTACAGTGTCGCTACCGCGAAAATAAGGTGCCGAAAAAACAGAAGAGTCGCCACCTTTCGTTATTTATCCCTCAGAGCGGGAAAGGAAACAATCGGGAAAAACCTGACGAAAAGGTATAAGACAAGGTCATCGCAACCATTGTCTGGGTTTGGGAGTCGGTTACGCAAGGGGAAGGTATTAGCACCCCTCACGTCCATCGTACTCGATGTGATCCATGCTTGTTGTGTTTATATGACGGGTTTGTTTACTATCTACCTATCAAGGATGGTCTGAAAAGAAAAGAAAATGACTCGGCAAAGCGTCGCGCTTTATGCCTATGTATTCTCATCAGAGAATGAGAAATCAGAGTCAACGTAGTTTGCCTAACTACGGGTGACGGAGAAGGTGGCTCGCCAATACGTCAGTATTGTGCCTACGTACTCTCAACAGGTATGAGAGATCAGAGCTTACGTAGTTCGGGAAAATACGGATTACGGGGATTCAAATTCATCTGTTTTATCGAGTAAGGTTAACAAACAGTTCCAGCAGTTTGGCGTACGCAGCTCGACCCTTGGAGACTTAGGCGTTACCGTTTGCGGTAGAACTAGGAGTTAACGACACTCTTTTCTTCAGAAAAGCTTTCCTTTGAATTATGGGCCCACGGGGCAAAAAGGTTTGAAGTTCGTTTTCTGTCTTTTACGGAAGACCTGTTTTTTAGTTGTCTGTAGTTTGTACAGCACTAGAGACTATGACCTGGGAACGAATGCGTCGCATATTGTCCAAAGGAGGTATACTAAACATTCTAGACGATTGAGAGGAGGCCGCTCAATTATCATTACCCAAGTAGCTTAAGGCTCGTAACGCGCTTATACTAACTTGCCTTTATTACGTTTTTTTCTGTTGTTTGAGATGAGAAGAGAGAACAGGCTCAACTAAGGGGAGACTATCAAGTCCTAACTGTTGTCATGCCAAGGATTCATCCTATGGTTGAGGTTTGAAACAGGGAAATCCTAGAAGTTATCATGCATAGGTTTCAACCTAAAGTTCTAATCATTACTTCCTTGTCAAAGGAAGTGAGATTCCTAAGGGATCATGTCAATGATAAACAGAAACAGATAAAGCATCAGCTTAAACAGTAAACAGATATACAGTAAAATGCATGCAATGCAAGTGAGGGAGGAAATGTGTGTGGGGCATCAGCCTCCACAAGCTAATCTCAACCTCAAGCCAGATATGAATAACTGCAATCATACAGAAGAAATAAAATGCCATCAAGCAAAACACAAACCACATAGGCAAGGGAGCAGGGCTCTACCGAATACCCGCAAGCAAAGCCATACAGTAAAAATACAAGCAGAGGGAGCAACTCAACCTCTAGTGCAATCATGCTCCTAGCTTAACACAATCTAAACATGAACTTATTCTAATGCATCAAGCAAATCAAACAAGTCACATCAATACAGTTGCACAGAAAGCAAACAGACAAGAAAGCAAATCAACAGCTTCCACAGCTTCACAGCAAAGCAATCCTCTGACAGCAGTTCAGTCCTCAGTCTGTAACTGTTCTTCAAGTATATCCTCTTCAGGGGAATGAAAGGTACTCTATCTTCAATAGCAAGTATCAACTTGCTTCTTCAAGCTTTCAATACATCAATCACAAGTGTCAACTTGTTCTCCAACTTCCAGCTTCAGCTCTTTCTTCAATATCAATTTGATCTTCTTCCTACAAGTGTCAACCTGTTCTTCTTGATCTTCAAGCTTTCAACTTCAATGGAAGTCTTCAAACACAGGGAAGTAGCAACCTCTAGCATCTTCAATCTTCTAGCAAGTAACTCCATCCTCTAGCAAGGGAGAAAGATCTATCTAACAAGAGCAAGGTGTGGATAGTGGAAAGCAAAGTGAAGACCAAAGGTCACCTCTAAGCATTCTACCATCAAGGAAAGGTACCCTCAAAGGTTCTACGACTTTGTGAGGAGCCAATCATCCTACCAAAGGAGGGATGAGGCCTTCACAATGGGACCTTATATCATAGGGAGGAATGGAAGTGATCAACACCTTCCATGTTTTATGAAGGAAGAAAATCTATTCTAAGAGATCTCCTTAAAACCCTAATCCCTAACCCTAAACAAACTACACCAAAGGAAGAGCAAACTTCAAGTCCAAGCTCCACCCTGCATTCTACAACATCCCACACAAGTCTTCATCATCATCCAAAATCAAGAGAAGCAAAACCCTAGTCTAAGGGAACTAATGAAGTCATTCTAGTTGAGTTAGCAAGTTAGGATCACCTAAAACCTAGTATTAAAGCTAATTCTAACTAAAATACTAAAATCAATTATAAAATCCTACAAAAATAACTATGGGAACCTAAGTCAATCATGACTCTATCATGTTAATTCCAGAGATTAAATCATCCAATAAGTCCTAGAATTAAATCCTAAACCATGGGGTACTAAGGTTAAACCCTAAAACTAGAGTACCTAAAGTTCCAATCTAAAAACCTCATCTAATTTCATCACAAAAATGTGAGAAAAATACTATGGGAGCATACATGTCTAAACTAGCTACACACAAAAAATCAGCTCAAGAATCATCACCAAGTGATCACACAAAATTCCACAAGACAAGGTATCAACCATAGTGAAATTAATGTCAATTAAATATAAAAAATACAATTAAAATAACAAATGCATGGATCCCTAATCTTTCAATTTCCTAAAATTCTAGACTCATCCATGAGTCAGGGGGGAAAATTTGATTGAATTTGAGTTATTTTCCTATTTATTATGAATTATTTTCTAAATTATATGAAATGATGAAAAATAAAGAAAATAAGAAGAAAATGATAAAACATGCGTATCAAATAGCAAATATCAACAGTTCATTTCAGGAATTTGGGCCAAACGGGGGTGTGGATATCAATCTGTGCACTAAGCCCAAACCAAACCAATTAATGAAACGGTGCATTTCATTCAGAGTCTCTCTTCAGAATTTGAAATCAAATCGTGGTCGTGTATCCTTGGATTGAGTCAAAGGTCCAACCTTCATCTGATGGCTCAGGCTCATCGTCCCCAAATTCAAACTGAGATGGAGAGAGTTCTCAGATGGTGGCCTGAGTTTCAGCGCCACCGTCTTCTCCGGTGAGGTGCTCGTCTCAGGTCATCAAAAATGGCAAACCAATACCCAATCCTACTCAATTTTTCATTCTGATCACGAATCCATCATCCAAATTCACTAATTCCTTCTCTAACTCCAAACACGATAGAATTTTCAGAAATCCACCAAATCTTGATCAACACAATCCTCAAAGATAATGATCCTAATGTAACCTACACTCTTCACTGATCAATTTCCACTATCCAATCATGAATGTATCACCAAGAATCTTGAGAAATCAGGCTCAACAGAAAGTGGTCCATACCCTAGAGTGTCTCTATCCATCAAATTCTTGTACCAAAATCCATCTATGTCATGCTAAGAACCTAACCACATAAATATTTCTAGCTATCTCCCTATAGATTAAGCATAATTTCAATTTGTACAAACCTGGTTTCAGATGAAGAACAGGTGCAACTCTTGCTCGATTCCTCCTCCACAATGATCCAGACTCACTCCAAATCTTCCACTAAAGCTAATGCACACCTCAATTTGGCTTGATTCCTCTTCAATCTCAAAACACGATCTTGAGTTGCAGCTCTGAGTTTTCACTTGCTATCTCTGCTACCAGCTTCAAATGCTTCCAAAAAAATGGCTTAACACACTCCAAATCTTATATAGAACTCATTAGAATCATCTAGAAAGTTCTGTAACCAACCAAATGAGATTTTGCAATTTCAATTTCTCTCCAAAATGTCATCCACACCAGTCACGATTCTGGCTCTCTTTGGGCATGAAAATGCTTGGAAAATTCATCTCATGAGATATTGAATTGGTTTGTTATGATTATTTCCTTGTTTGCAAGCCAATGGTTCATGTTGGTTATGTTGCTTCATCATGAAGAAATGAAATGAAATGGCATGAAAATGGACTCAAACCAAAATTCTAGCATTGCCAAAGTTTCTAAAATTATTTTTCCATTCAAAATGACCTATTATTTTGCCTTGTTTGGACATAAAATAAATTATTTCAATTTTTGGTCATTAAATGCCTTTAATTCTCCTTTTTCAAAATTCCTCAAACCACATCCTTCCTTGAGCCATTTCAATGTCTCCTTGATGCATGGTCAAGGTTAAAACCCCATTTTTAGAAACTTTCAAGTTGAACAAAATTTCATTCGAGGTGCCTAAGTTGGTGAAAATGACCCATGATCATAAATGACCTATAATCACAAATTCCCAAAATACCCTTGACTTGTCAAAGCCATAACTTGAGTTCTACAACTCCTATCAAGGACTTCTAGTACTCTATGGAAAGCTAAGAGGATGAGGAACAAAATTCATATTGACCAAAAGTTCATAGGAATCACCCTTCTTAGGCAAACGTTTCATGCAAGTTGGGTAACTTTCAAGCTCCAAATTCACATACCTCAGATGACTTGTAACTTGTCAAAGCCATAACTTGAGTTCTACAAATCCTATCAAGGACTTCTAGCACTCAAATTAAAGCTAAGACCATTCTCTACAACAATAATGTTGGGGTCAAGAAGAGATGACAATCACATCTTGAGCTACATTGCCTTGAAGATATAGGCCAAACTAGGGGATTTTACACTGTCAAGCCTTAGAAACCCTAGCCTGAAACTTCTCAAACTCTTGAATCATGATGAGTTAACCTTGAAATCATCCCTAGAACATCTAAATGTATCAATCCGTGATCACATGGCTATTGAATTAGGTCCCAACGTCTTTCAAATCATCAGTTGACTTGGGGTTGACCCAGTCAAACCCTAATTGCACCACTCATGGCTGAGGCTTCTTATTCTTAGACAATGACATGTCTAGGCCTCAAAGTGATCTTCAACACTTCTAATGAGCTATCTCAAGACCTCCAGCCCATCCTCATGGCCTCAGAATAATCTGATGGCTTTCCACAACTCTCAAGTTAGGAGACTTACACACTTGGTTTCAACCACTCTTTCTGAGGCTCTTTCAACTTTTCTGACAAGGATATCAACCCTTGAACACTTGAATAACCTTCTTAGCTGGCTTCATAGTCTTGTATAGCTCTTAATTGGTAATCATACCTCTTGATCTCTTGCACACATGTCAATGAAATGCAAATGATAATGCTAATGTGAATGAAATGAAACATAAGCTAGGTAAAGAAAAGTTGGGCAAATTTTGGGGTGCAACATACAGAGAGGGGCACTCAACGACCAGAAAACGAACGTTGATTTCTATGGCTGTTTCCTTCTCCCCGAAGGTGACCTTGAGTTCCACGTACCCCCATGGTTTTGTCGTCGTCCCGTTGAAGCTCTAGAGATCGGATCCCAAGTAAGGGGACAAGTTGGATTCGTCAAGCTGAAGCGTTGCGAAGAGGTGGGTGTTCATGATGTCCGCCGAGTTCCCCTTGTCGACCAGGATGCATCGGACATCGATGTTGGCCATATGTGCCTGTATCAAAAGGGGAATGTTCGAGTTGGTGGCTCCCTCGGGCAGCTCCTCGAGATAGAAGGTCATCGGATTGGATCGACCACTGAACTTGTCAAGTGTGCTCATCTTCCCACAGACGGTGCCACTGATTTGACCTAACCAGAAGAAAATCAGTAACTTTCCATGCGTCGTTGATCTGCTTCCTGTTCACCAGAAGTATGAAAGAGGAGGGGCGTACCTGCAAGACACTCTGATGGCAAAGTGAAAAAGGACCAGAGTGGAGAAAATACAGAAAGAAGGTATAGATAATTGAGTACTTGAACCTCTAGTGAAAGAGGGTATTTATAGTGAGACCCAAGCGCAGGGCCAATGGTCCTTTGAGTTGGGCTGGATGGCTAGGCCCAACCCAAGTGACTGCTATGGCTTATGTGGTGTAGTAAAGACCAGCATGTGGTATTCTCCCTAGTCCAACCGTCCCATGATCTCCAGAAGGTGGGCTGACCAACTCTTTTGGAGGTGGGTAGTTGCATGATGATGTGTCCCCGTGAAGGGGAGCACGTGGAGAACGTGTGGAGGGCACGTTGTTCTGCCTGATGAAGGAAGTGTTCTGCCCGACAAGGGCAGTGTCTGGTCGACGGGATCTCATGTGCTCAACATCGGTGATTTGGGCCTTCCCCATGTATCGTTGAACTGGGCCTTCCCGGTCAAGTTGTGGCCTAGTCCAAAACAATAAGGTTTGATATTAACAACTTTCTTGTAATATTGCAGGGCTTTGCTGGAATTACCATACTCTATGAACAAACCGACAAGATTTGATCATGTACTAGAAAAATTAGGTTGAATGTGCAAAGTCTCGAGGTAACAATTGTGTGCCTGCACAAAACATTAGATTCTGATGATTTATAGTGTTGCAGATGGAAGTTACAACAAGACCAACCATTAATTGAGTCCAAGCTTTGAAGACGACAACTTCATATCTGTATCGAACAAAGGATGGCATAGTGGTGGTGTTTATTCTGGAAGCGTGTGTCGTGGTAGCTGTTGAGGGGGCACTCGATCAACATCCACATAAGAAGCAATGGGCTTTAGGAATTTAAGATTCGTTGGCAATGTGTCTTTGTTGTGTGGGTCATGACATGTTATTTGAAAGAATGGACTTTGTAACGACTCATAACAAGGAATATTATTTGTATCATACCTTATGTTGTCCCTTATTTGTAATGTGTCAAATATAGTATTCTGTGATTGTATATGTATACCAATCAATGGGAGTTGTTATCTTAAATTCGATATTATGCACCGTTAAGGAGAAAGTTTGAAGGTAAAAAGGAATGGATTCTAATGGCCAAGTAAATTCTAGCTTTTGTGTAGTGCCAACCGATTTACCTTACGTTCACATAGCAATGCTGAGTTGGGAAGTGGGACTTTCTTTCCGTAATTTTATGGAAGCTTTTTTTTGTAAATTTATTCTTGTTAATATGGATGTAACAATGATTCTTGAAGCTCATACTTTAACGGACTTAAACTTGACACTTGTAAGATGAACTTGAGAAACCTGAAGTTTGTATGGATGGATTTAAATTTGGAATTTGCAAAATGGACATTCCTTTGGATCAATTTGAGAGAGAGAAAAAAGGAGTCATTCGGGTATTAGGAATGGAAATGGATACGGATTCTTGGTTGTGATTAGATATTTGTTTGGTTTCGAATATGGATCTTTGATATGGGTTTGGACTTGAACTTTGGATAGAAAATGGTTTTAGTTTTAAAGTAGATATTGAAATACACATTGGATAAAAAGGATTTCGGTAATGGATAAGGAGAATTGGTTTATGGATGGATTTGAAAATGGTTATGGATATGGGTTTTGGGTTTGAAAATAACATATGCTAATGAACATGAACAACCCACTTGTTATTTGAATCTCGAGACATCCGCTTAAAACATCGATCTAATTCTAATAAAAAGAACCTAAGGACCTGATGCCACTTAATCATTCTTGAATCAAAGAAACCTTTTGCCTTCCATGCTAGGCTTGTCTCCAATTTAATAAAAAATAATCACATTCCATGCGATGGAATTCTAATCCATAGTATAATAAACAAGAAACACCTTAACTTAGTAGAACCAGTCACTCCTTTAGATGATGATTTTTAACACGAGAATTATCCCTTGAGGAATCCTTGGATGTAAAGGGCATAACATAAAGTGTAACTTGTCATGAAACCCCAACCAGTCTTCACATGACCATACTTATTATCAAATGGAAAATAAAATAATCTCAAATATTTGGGGCATACTCCGAAGTTTTCTGAGAAGTATTAAGGAGAGTGAACTAGATGTTTGGTGATCCTTAATAAAATAATGCTTAGACCCTAAGTCTCTGACTGGAAAAGAGCATGACTTCCACTTGAAATTCATGCATCTACGCAAACTGGTCAATCACAATAATAATGCATATATAATCCCATAGACCTAAAGATGTTATGAAAGATGATGCAGAAGGAGGTGGGATCTAGAGTTCAAAAATTAGGGTGTGACAAATTTTTCTTCAGCTTCTACACCAGAAGCTAGTAATTCAGCAACTCCCAAGTGTGCTAATGTAAAACAGATTATGACTATGATATTTACAAGTATTAGAACCTTCTCATATGTAACACACATCAAATATACTATTGTTCTTTCAATACTTTGTTATCATTAAAATTCAAGGAAAATATATCATGAAAAAATCTTATTCTAAAAACCTCACCCTCTAGAGGTGGCACCAGATCAGTATGAGGTGGCACAAGTGCGTCCCGACACCTGCGGAAGGACGGGGGAAGTGATGCGTCATATGGTGCATCCCATGGCCTGCAGGAAGAAGAAGTAAAAGGTGGCGTAGGATGAGATGTAAATGGAGTGGCCTGAGGTGAAGGCCAATCCCCAGGAATGGGATGAGATGTAGATGGAGTGGCATGAGGAGAAAGCTGAGACCCAGGAGTGGACTAAATCTCAGGAGTATACTGTGCCCGAGTAGTCGATGCCTCTTGTTGCACTGCAAAATTTGCCCAACCTTTTTCTTTAACTGGATTTTGTTTCATTTCATTTTCTTCTAGCATTTGGATTGCATAGCATTGTTCATTTATCATGGGATCAAGAGGTTGTGACTAGCAAGAGAATGTCACCAGGGGTTTTGAGCCTAAGCAAGGGGTTTTACTCAAGCATGAATGGTCATCAAATCATCAAGAGGTGGTCAATGTTCTTTGAGAGAGTTGATGGGTGTATGTGGATCAGCTCCTAACTTGGAGGCCAAGTGAAGATCATCAGAGGTTTGTGAATTCATGATTATGGATATGGGATGTTGAGAAAGCTCATTGAGTTCTTTGAGAGCCATGTTGGAGCTTATTCAAGTTGTTGTGACATGTGGAAGAAGCCACAGTCAAAGGTGTCGCACCTAGGGTTTTCATCTGGTAAACCCTCAGTCAACTGTGAAATTAAGGGAGATTAAAACTCAATTCCAAGTCTCTATGGTCATGGAATGTTGTGTTGAGATTTCTATTATATCATTTCAAGATCAAATCAAGAAGAATCAAGAGTGTGAGAAGTTATTAAATTAGGGTTCTCAGTGTAAAATCCTATGTTTTGTGCCCAACTTCAAGACCACTTATCTCAAGATAGAAGTCTCATCTCATCTTGACCCTAACATGAAACTTTTAGAGCATGTTTCTAGCTTTCTTTTAAGTACTAGAAGTCATTCATCTGGTTTCTAGAACTCAAGTTATGATGCTGGCAAGTTACATGTCTTCAGATGAATGTGATTTTGGTCAACAAAAGTCAACCAACTTCCAAGACATTTTTGACCTAGAAGGATGTTTCTCCTCACTTTGACCGAAACATGAAAGTTGTCTCTCATGATCTTAGTTTTCCAAATAGTACTAGAAGTCTTTCATCTGATTTGTAGAACTCAAGTTATGAGGCTTGCAAGGCAGGGGTATTTTAGGAAAGTAAGATTACAGGTCATTTTCATTATAGGTCCATTTCACTATCTTGCACACTTCAAATGAAATATTTCTCAACATAAAACTTGCTCTAAATTGGGTCATTTGCTCAACCAAACATCAAGGAACCATTGATTTGGCTTAGATGGAAGATTGGATGAAGGAAATTTCATGAAAATGGCATTAAAAGGAGAAAATCCAATTAAATTCATTTGGAATCATTTTTTTATCAAATGTGTGCATTTTTTTAGTACAAATCACATCCTAAGCACAATGCCAATTTTGGATTTGAGATTTGAATTCATTTTCATGGCCATTTTCATGCTTGCTTCACCATGAAGTAATAAATGTAAATTCAACCATAAGATCAAAACAAGGGGCAATTATTGGCCATGTGATCAATTCACCCCATGTGCAAGTTAATGGAATCAAGTTTGAGGCATGTACAACTCCATATACACGGTTTTGCAAGTTCACCAGCACAAGAAAAATTGAAATTTGATTGGGCTTTTAGGGGCTGCAATTGGGCTCCAAACCTTCACCAATCCATCATATATAATCTCAAGATCATGAGCAATGCATGAGAAGAGAATTTGGAGGAGAATTGAGAGAGAACACAGTTGAAAAAGATGAAGAAAAAGTGAAATACGAATTTCCAAATTCAACCAATTTCAAGCCAAATTAACCACTCAAACAGTTTCAGTGAAGGTTAAGGATCGTTTCTGGGTATTTTCCTTCAAGCTTTATCAAGAGTTGAAGGCTCAGTGGAAGCTCTCCACTAGGTAAATCACTTCTCAACAATTCTCTCTGTTCATGATGAATTAGCCTGCCATTTTTGTATGTTTGTGACATATGAGCTGTGTAGATCAATTCTAGATACAATTGATTGTTTTTTGTGAGCTTTTGTGATTTGAGCTTCCAACTTGTTGCTTGCATTTTGGCTTATCTATGAGCTGAAAATGAAAATGGATTGCATATTCATGTTCTACGTGAGATGTAGATGAGTTTTGGCTATTTATTTGCTTGATTTGTTTGAGTTTTGTTGTTGCCTTGCCGGAGCTCTCGTCGGAGAAGACGACCGGAACAGTTGTTTCAGTTGTCTGGTTTTCTTCCCTCTGTTTTACATGTTTTAAATCTCACCTGAACACGTGGCTTGCCTCTTTCCTTTGGATCTGTTGACTTAAGCTTTTGATGGTTGTGATTACGCTTCACCGTGCACCTCACTTAACCACACACATCTGATTACATGAAGTGTTGCGTTTAACTTAAACGCATTTGGATCTAGGCTTTTAACTGCTAGCCACACCCCCACACATTGAGCCCAAGGCATTTACACATGATTTCCTTGCTATTCCCACCGCTGTTTTTTATTATTTTCTTTTCTTTTCTTTTTTATTTTTGTTTTGTTTCTGTTTGGATTTAAATCAAATAAAATATTTCCAATGATCCAAAAATTCCACAAAAATAGTTTTTAGACACTTTGAGATGTCCTCTGATTTTAGGAATTTTTTATTTTATTTTTTGGTTTTATTTTCAATTAAAAATGGAATTAAACATTGGAAGTATTTTGTTTGAGTTAAATCTTGACATGTGTTTGTTTTTGATTTGTTTCTTCCATATCCTTTTGATCCAATGACTTAAAATTCATCCTCATGTCTATGATGAGTTGATGAATTTTTAAGGACCATTTTTCCCCTGTTTGGTTGACTTTTGGGTTGACTTTTGTTGCATTTCATTTGACCTTCGACAATCCTCATTCACAATGGGACACCCTTGTGAATCAATTTCTTTGGTGGTGTTGTGAATTGATTTTGATTGTGATTTATTGGCCTATGTTTGCCAACATGTTTATAGACCTTGTGCATTTTATTTAGTTATTTTTGAATCATTTTCCTAATTTTGAGGTAACTTGCAAGTCAAGTTACCTCCAAGGGAGGTTCATACATACACATTGACCTAGTTTGTCTTGGAGATGACATTTATGGATCCTTTGAGCCCTCAATGCCTTTTGATTCATGTTTCTAGCATGTTAAGGATGATGCTTGCTTATTTTTAGGTCATAGCATTTTGTTTTTCTTGCTCCTTTGGTTGTTTTCTTTTGAGCTTTTAATTAGGGTTTCTAAGTGATGCATGCTTGCTTTCCCTTGTGTTTTTGCTTGCATTTTCCTTTGATTGGTTTGATTTTGCTTTTGATCTCTCTTCTCTAATCTCCTTTTCTGTCCCATGACTTTGGAGTATCATTCAAGGTATCTTAGTCCCTCCTTAGGAGGTACTTGAAGCATACCTAAAATGATGAATCCATGAGGACTCTTTTGTGCTTTCTTTTGCACTTTGTTTGTGATGATTATGGTTGAGTGCATATTATGAGTTCCTTGCTGTCCTCATATAGCCTCCCATACTCAATTTTGTTTTGAGCTTCTTTTCATTTCATTTGGTTTGGCTTTTGGCACTTGTGGTTGATGTTGTTTGACTTAGGTCATTTCATCCCACTTTTGGTGCATCTTTGTGTGTCTTTTCTTTGTTGTTTGAGATAATTTTGTGCACTTCTTTTTCTATTCTTTTCTTGCATTCTCATATGCATGCTTGGTTGAGATGAGCTTGTAGAGGCTACTTCCCCACACTATTTTCCTCCCACTTTCATTCTACTTGTGCATCTTATGTTTGCATGTTTATACTTGCATTTTCATGTTTCTTCTTCTTCTTCTTCTTCTTCTTCTCTTCTTTGCCATGCTCCCCATAAGTTCTCTAACCTCTTGAGGTTATGATAGACATTAGGACCTAACC
The DNA here is from genome assembly GCA_963859935.3 of Lathyrus sativus. Classification (NCBI taxonomy): domain Eukaryota; kingdom Viridiplantae; phylum Streptophyta; class Magnoliopsida; order Fabales; family Fabaceae; genus Lathyrus; species Lathyrus sativus. The sequence goes on along the minus strand of OZ012736.1, from coordinate 45,056,679 downwards.
ATGCATGATAAAATTAGGTAGTTCCCTTTTGTGTCCCAATTTTAAGTCCACTTTGCATGATAACTTTTAGGATTGAGTTAGTCTCCCATTAGTGGCCATTTCTTCTCTTCTCATCTTCAAACATTCATAAAACACATAATAAAGAATAACAAGTGTTGTACGCTACGAGCCTTAAGCTACTTGGGGAATGGTGATTGAGTGACTTCCTCTCAATTTCCTAGAGTGTTTAGTATACATCCTTAGGGTGATATGCGATGCATTCGCTCCTAAGTCATAGTCTCTAGTCCAACATGAGTTACAAATCAAATTCAAAACACTTCTTCTCTAAAAAACACAAAAACACTTCAAATCTTTTTCACCCTTTGGGGTTCTTAATCAAGAAAATCTTTTAAGATAAAAGAGTGTTGTTAACTTTTAGTTCTACCGCAAACGGTAACGCCTAAGTCTCCAATGGTCGAGCTGCATACACCAAATGCTAGAACTATTTGTTAACCCTACTCGGGCCTAAAAACTTTTAAACCAACCTGTGTTCTTTTTAGCCCGAACTACGTTTGCTCTGATCTTTCATACCAGATGAAAGTGCGTAGGCACAAGACGCGATGTCTTGGCGAGCAGCTTTCCCCCCTTTCGTCCGTAGTTAGCCGAACTACGTTGACTCTGACTTTCCCATTGCACGAGGGAATACGTAGGCACAGAGCGGCGATGCTCTTTCGAGTCTCCTTTCTTTTTCTTTTGTCCCTTGACCTTTAGCGTAGATAGATTGATCACCCTTTTGGATAGACAACATAAGCATGGATCCCGTCGAGTACGACGGAAGTGAGGGGTGCTCATACCTTTCCCTTGCGTAACCGACTCCTGAATCCAGACTTGGTTGCGATGACCTTGTCTTTCCCTTTTTCATTAGGTTTGTCCGATTGTTTCCTTTCCCTCTCTTTGGGATAAATAACGAAAGGTGGCGACTCTTCTGTTTTCCGCCGGGTTTTTTCGCAGTTGCGACAGCTGGCGACTCTGCTGGGGACTCTGGTGCCCTATGCGAGTCAATCCTAGTGCTTGTTTGTTTATCTTTGGGTGTTGTATATATGTGCTTTATTTTTATTTTTCCGCATTTATTTTTAGCATTATATATCATTATTGTTGTGCTGTTGTGGGGAGGGGATGTTCTGATGAGTAATAAGCCAGACCCAAGCTTTAGTATAGACATAACTTTAGTAGTGGAGAGTAGTGGTGGATGTGCTTGCTTTTCTCGTACCAGTTCACCATGAAATTCGCGCTCAGACAAGATCCTCTTTGATGACTTCTCTTCTGGCCCTTAGGGCTCGATGGGATGTTGGATCTAAGGGATGTCGACTCTGGGAACCGACCATTTGTGATTCAGCTAAGTGAGGCCTCTTCGTGAAATGATGATGCCAAACCAGAAATGGTGAACGTATCATCATTTCTCGAAAGTCTGTGACGCTGATGAACGCATAGGATGCCATACCTTATCAGTGAATAGGTCCAAACCTGTGAGTGGGACTGGGGTTATGCAGGAAACTTTTACCTTCAAATTGTCCGGTTTTCTCTACAGTTTGAGTCTGGATTATTGGTATCAGTTGGTTTCTACCGGAGCAATGCTATGTTCTTGCTAAAGTAGAGCTCTGATCTTTCTTAGTCTACAACATAACAGTCTTGATCCCTTGTCTGTTGTATTAGCATTTTGCTTTAGAATTGTTTTGCATTCGCATTTCATTTTTGCATATCCATCCTCAGCCGGAACAGGGAGCTTACCCTTCTTTTGTATACTTCGTTAGTTGATTTCCCGACATTCGCATTAGACTTGAGTTAGCTTTTGGAAGGATCATGAACTCAGGAGAGCAGAATTAGCTAGATCAACTCATGGAGGCCATGACAGCTATGAATAGAGGAGAGGCCGGTATTCAGAGGACTCCAGTGAACAATGTTGCTCAAGCTCAGCCTGTGCAGATTCCTGTCGGAGATCATACTATTGCTAGAGATAGAGATTCTTCTTCTCTTCATGACACGGACTATCAGAGTTTCACATTCTCTGTGCCAGATCCTCAGAGGACTGTTCCAAAGGTTAATGCTGAAGACCCCCAGACTGTTGAGTTTATGGAGAAATGTCAACTATTGGAGGAAAAGCTTGATGCCCTGATGAGTCAGGATACTCTTAATCTGAATGCTTTGGGCATGTGTTTGGTTCCAGGTCTTGTGATGCCTCCGAAGTTTAAAATGCTGAATTTTGAGAAGTTTAAAGGGGATAGTTGTCCGAAGCAGCATTTGGTAATGTTCTACAGGAAAATGACTTCACATGTCCATAAGGATCAGCTTATGATTCACTGTTTTCAGGACAGTCTGAGTGGAACATCGTTTAGTTGGTATATGTAGTTGGAAAGTAGTTACATCCGATCATGGTCAGATCTAGCCAATCCCTTTATGAAGCAGTACAACTATAATCTCAACATGCCTCCTAGTCGCGTGCAGTTGCAGGAATTATCTCAGGCGGACAATGAATCCTTAAGAGGGTATGTGCAGAGACGGAGAAAGTTAGCTGCTCGTGTTCAACCCCCACTTCAGGACAGGGAGTTGGTTGATATATTCTTGGGTTCCTTGAAAGGCCATTACTTTGACAAGTTGATCAGTGGTGGAATGTCAAACTTTGCTGACTTGGTGATAATGGGTGAACGTATTGAGAGTGGACTCAAGAGCGGAAAGATTTGAAACATCCCCTATATCTTAGTTTATGAGAATCAATCATTTGTTAGTTCTCAGGTGTCGCAACTGCGAAAAACCACCGGCGGAAAAACAGAAGAAAACGGGAAAGACAAGGTCATCGCAAACATGTCTGGATTCGGGAGTCGGTTACACAAGGGGAAGGTATTAGCACCCCTCATGTTTGTCGTACTCGACGGGATCCACACATTGTTGTCTATCTAAAAAGGGTGTGTTGAAGCTATCTAGCTAAAGGCTTAAGGACAAAAGAAAAAGAAAAGAGAAATGATACGGAAGAACATCGCCGCTCTGTGCCTACGTACTCCCTCATGCAATGGGAAAGTCAGAGTCAACGTAGTTCGCCTAACTACGGCTAAAGAAAGGGGGAAGGTTGCTCTCCGAAACATCGCGTCTCGTGACTACGTACTTTCGTCTGGTATGAAAGATCAGAGCAAACGTAGTTCGGGCTAAAAGGACCACGAATTGGTTCAAAAGTTTTTAAGCCCGAGTAGGGTTAACAAATAGTTCTAGCAGGTGGTGTATGCAGCTCGACCATTGGAGACTTAGGCGTTACTGTTTGCGGTAGAACTAAGAGTTAACGATACTAATTTGGTGAAAAGGTTTTCCTGATTAAGAACCCCAAAGGGTGAAAAAGGTTTGAAATGTTTTTGTGTGTTTTAGAGAAGAAGTGTTTTGTTAGAGTGTTCATAATGTATGTTTGTAACAAAGTCTAAACACTCTAAGTAACTAAGAGGTGGCCCCTCAATCACCATTTCCCTAGTATAAGGCTCATGACACAACATTCATTATCCTTATTAAGTATGTTAAACTTGTTTGAAGATGAGAAGAGAAAAAGGCACACTAATGGGAGACTAATCAATCCTAAAAGTTATCATGCAAAGTGGACTTAAAGTTGAGATTTAAAAAGGGACTATCTAATGTTATCATGCATAGTTAGGCACCTAATGTCTATCATAACCTCAAGAGGTTAGAGAACTTATGGGGAGCATGGCAAAGAAAAGCTAAAGAGAAATGCATATGCAAATGAAAAGATGCACACATAGAATGCACAAGTAGAATGATAGTGGGAGTAAAATAGTGTGGGGCAGTAGCCACCACAAGCTCATCTCAGCCAAGCATGCATATGGAAATGCAAGAAAAGAGAAGAAGAAGGAGAGAGATGCATCAAAAGCAAACAAACAAGTGAGAAACACAAAGAAAGGGTCCTCATGGATTCATCACTTTAGGTAAGCTTCAAATTCCTCCTAAGGAGGCACCAAGCTACCTTAAATGGCACTCCAAGGTCATTGGATAGAAGGGAGATGAAAAGAGGAGAGCTCAAAAGCAATACCAAAACAAAACAAGAAGAAATGCAAGCAATAGCACAAAGGAAACAAGCATGCATCACATAGGAGTTCAAGTTGAAAGCACAAAAAGAAAAGCATCAAGCAACAAGCAATGAACAATATTTTGACCTAAAAATGAACATACAACAAGCTCAACTTGTCTAAAATGTGAAACAAGAAGAGTTGAGAGCTTATTGGATCCACAAAGGTTATTTCCAATCCAAACTAGGTCAAGCACTTGTGTGAGCTGTCCTATGAGATGACCTAACTTGTAAGTCACTTCAAAAATAGGAAAAAGGCTCAAAAAATATCAAATAAAATACACAAAGAAGCTACACAAGTTGGCAACCAGGGGCCAAGAAATCAAGACAAATGTCCCCTCAGAGCACCATCAAAAGAATCAAATCATTGCGATGTACCACTTTGAAATGGGAGAAACAAAAGCAAGAAGAAAAGCCACCAAAGTCAACCCAAAAGTCAACAACCAGGGGAAAAATGGTCCTCTAAAATTGATCAACTCATCATTGAGATGAGGGTTAATTTTCAATCATTGGATCAAAAAGGAATGAGAGAAATAAATGCAAACACAAAACATGTTACAATTCAATTCAATTAAAACAACTCCAATATTTAATTCTTTTTTAAATTGAAAATAAAATTGAAAAATAAAATAAAAATGTCCAAAAAAAAGTAGACATCTTAAAGTTGATAAAAAATATTTTTGGGGAATTTTTAATGTATTGGAGCTATTTTAATTAATTAAAATTGTATACAGAAAAATAAAATAAAAACAAAAGAAATAAAAATAAAATAGGAAAAGAAGCATGGCAAATAGCAACAAGTTGAAGTTCAAAGCAGAACTGGGCCCAAACCAAGGGTGCAAATAGCATGCGCGTGCTAGGCCCACTCAGAAAATTTAAAAACCAAATAAACCTGAGAATTGCATGTGACAAGTCAAACTCAATGCACCATGGACACTCACTCACAAACATCTGATCAAAAAGTAAGCCATCAAGTGGCTGCAAACACGCCAACGAATAAATGAAGATTTGAATGCAATTGTGTGCAATCAGCCAACTAAAGACCATCGTAGGTCTTAATCAGAGCCATTGGAATGGAAAGTATTCACATCAAACGAACCTGGGCGTGACACCTCATCATCCCTTACCTCCAGAAACCCTAAAACACACCAGCTGGCCGGAGACCACTGTTCATCATCTTCTCCGGCCAAGCACCACCGTGAATAGAACCAGCACAACACATATCCTCAAAACTTCACCAAAACGCATGAATTTTATACCAAAACTCATCTAGAGATCAAGAGGATCTCATTTCTAGTCTCAAAATTTGAAATTTGAAATTCCACCACTTTTTCAAAACTAAACTTGATCAATTTGGCTTCAATTTCCACTTCTGATGATTTGTGAAGGTTCAAAACTTTATATATGATGGATCTTGATGATAATTGAGCCCAAACTCAACCTCTAACAGCCCATACCAAAATCCAAGGAATTGAGTTTTTTGAATCTTTCATGTACACGAAAATTCACTCAAAATGGCTCCAAAGTTGTTGAAACAGCTTGCTAGTACCACGTGGAGTATGAATGGTCAGGATTAAGACCATAATTGATCTCAATGGCTCATGTTGGTTGTGTACCTTCCTAGTGAAGAAACCTTGAAAATGGCTCACTTACACACCTCAAATTCAAAATGTAAAATTGCCAATGTGTTCAAAATGAAATTTGCACTCAAAAAATGCACTTATTTGCACCAAATTGATCAATAATGAAATATTTCCAATTTTTCCCTTTTAAACCTTCTTCCATGAAAATTCACATATCCAACCTTCAAACCAAGCCAATTCCTTGACTTCTCAATGCTTGACTAAACAAATAACACCATTTGGAGCAAGTTTGATGTTGGAGAAATCTTCATTTGAAGTGTGCAAGTTGGTGAAATGGACCTATAATTTTATGACCTGTAATCTTACTTTCCCAAAATACCCCTAACTTGTAAACCTCATAACTTGAGTTCTACAAATCAGATGAAAGACTTCTAGTACATTTTGGAAAGCTAAGACCAAGACCCACAACTTTCATTTTGGCTAAAAGTTGAGCAGAAACATCCTTCTAGGTCAAAAATGTCTTTGAAGTTGGTTGACTTTTGTTGACCAAAATCACATCCCTCTGATGACCTGTAACTTGTCTAGATCATAAATTGAGTTATATAAACCCAATCAAGGACTTCTAGTACTCAAAAGAAAGCTAAGAACATTCTCTACAAGTTCCATGTTGGTTAAAAGTTGAGATGAAACTTGTATCTTGAGATAGGTGGTCTTGAAGTCAGGCACTAAATAGGGGATTTTACACTGAGAACCCTAATTTAGTAACTTCTAACACACTTGACCCTTGATGAATTGATCTTGAAATTATATCTAATGTATCTTAATATAACATCCCATGACCATAGAGTCTTGGAATTGAGTTTTAATCTCCCTCAATTTCACAGTTGACCTAGGATTTGCCAGATGAAAACCCTAGATATAACAACTTCAACTATAAGCTTTCACACTTAGTATAAACACTTGGATGAGCTCCACAATGACCCTCAAGGCACTCAATGAGCTCTCTCAACATTTTATATCCATACTCATGACTTCACAATCCTCTGATGATCTTGAACTGGCCTCCAAGTTAGGAGTTGACCCACATACATCCATCCTTTCTTTCACAAGACCAATGTTCACTTCCTGATGACTTGATGACCATCCAAACTTGAGTAAAATCCTTGCTTAGGCTCAACCCTCTGAGTAGACTCCTCCTGCTATGCACAAACCCTTGATCCCCTGTTTAATGAAAAATGCTATGCAATGCAAATGCTAGAAAGAAATGAAATGAAACATAAACCAAGCTAAGAAAAGGTTGGGCAAATTTTGGGGTGCAACAGATGCCCCTATTCAAACGACTTGGACTTGTAGGAGTGAAAAGTGAACGACTTTCACGCAATCAAGGTAGAAGACGGTTGAATACCAAAGAACCCAGAAATTTTCCAACCGCAGAAATAAATCTGCAAACCTTCCTGGGGTAACTGCTCTGATTACAACACATTCCACTGGGGAAAGGAGAAACTTATCAAGTAACTCTGCTTGGGGAAAACCAGTCTGAGAAAACAATAATGACACACAGACTGAACAGCATATGACCTCGCCGTCAATTATCTGCATTAAATTCTTCTGACATCACCGTCAGGCACCTGAGCTCGCTGCAAGTCATGGATATTAAGTCTAGAATAACATTTGACATCGCCGTCAGGCCTCGACATCAAGTCGGTGGAATAGCTAACATCGTCGTTAGACTTCTGCTAGATAAAAAAGGTATAGAACCCCAAGATACAATTCTCTGACATCACCGCCAGTCATTCAAAGAAAGTTCAACTGGTAAATCACACCTGACCTCGTCGTCAACTAAAATAAAGCGTCTGACATCGTCGTCGGACCATCACAAAGTTGATTAAACCCTTAACATCGCCGCCAATAACCAAAATATCTAATGTCGCCGCCAGAAAAACATCCAACATCGCCGCTGGAAAATCAAGATCACCTGACATCGTCGTCGGAAACAAACATCCAACATCGTCGTTGGAAAAACAAAAAGCACCTGACATCACTGTCAGAAAAACAACCATCCAACATTGTCGTTAGAAAAACAAAGATACCTGACATCGCCACCAGTAACAAACATCCAACCTCGCCGCTGGAAAACAAAGATATCTGACATCGCCGTCAGAAACAAGCATTACCTGACATCGTCGTCAGTAACAATGCATATCTAGTAAGAGAACCCTGACATCACCGTCATCAACCATAACTAATAAACGCCTGACATCGCCGCCAGCTAACTTCAACCTGATAAAAATAATGTGACCTCGCTGCCAACTAACCATAATTCTGAGAAACACCCGACATCACCGTCAAGTACCTGCAGGGATAAAGAACTCTGACATCGCCGTCAGACAACCACGGTGAAAATAAACCTCTGACATCGCCGCCAGACAAACATGAATCTGATAAGCATGTAACATCACCGTCAGATAACCATATTCTGAGAAACTTCTGACATCGCCGCCAGACCTTCGCTAAATAAAAGCGAGCATCAAAATCCACATGGAGTTAAGATCACCTACTGATAATGATCACAGAGAAACTCCGCTGAGGAAATAACATGAGTTGGGTTTCAGCAACCACACGGGCAAAGACCCATCACCTGCAAGATTCACCTTTCACATGCATATGTTTGAAAATGGCGTAATGCTCCATACGAAATGGAAATGCTACGCGTTTGAGTGGATGCCATCCACGCATGCAGATGCACCGGAACTGAATTAGCAAAACGAATGCTAAAGATACAGAAACCATCCTGCTAGGATAACAAAAATAACCCTGTTGAGGGAATCAAAGATTCTGCCGGGGAATATAGCGCAAACTTCCTCATGCCAATAACGATTGGACTTATGCAGAGAAACGGGCCCTTGCTGGCCTTCTGCAAAGAAAATAATGACGTGACAACATTCTTCTATTCCGCTGGGGAAGAGAGACCAACACCGCTAGGGAAACCAACCCCTTTCAATTCGCTGGGGATTGCACTACCAGGGAGCGAGCCTAACCAGGCTGCAAAATACTCTGTGGGGAGAAAATCCAAACACGACTCACTAGGGAGTACCTACAAGCATGCACCTTGCGGGGATTAAATGGGCAACAACTCTACTGGGGATAGAGATGTGAACTTCACTGTTTGGGGAGGTAAAACTTTGGTCGGGGATAGGACAAACTTCATTCATACCTTTGCCCCAAGGGTAACGGCCCTGCAAAACTGAACATACAGACAAGATATCCTACGCAACGGAATCATCTTAGTCATCATTCGTGTCGTTGTTCAATTAATTCAAAGTTTTAACAATTATTGGCCAAGGCCTGCAAGTTTATGTTAGCACACATTCATCAAAACATTGGGCGTTTTCACAAACAAAACAGTAAAAGTTAAAACAAAGCACACAGATCAAGTACTGAATAGTATATGTTTATTGATTAAGGGCCTGTAAATAGGCAAAGTTTTACAACCGATACAACTCCTGAAAAGTGGAAGCCGCGCAAAACAAATACAGATATGCACAGAAATATACAAGAGTGTACAAAAATGTCAACAACATGGCACAGACAAACACCATGAGTTGAACCCTCTATGACTCGCCTGACTCTGACGCTTTCCCGATGCTTCGCCTTCAGAAGAGATTGATTAGGATAAAAACACGGTCCTCAGGTTCTCCCAATCCACTAAGCAATGAAGTTCATACGCAGACCACAATCATTTGCTTTTCAATCCCTAACTTTTGCCTGAACCGCCCTTTTTGGGTTTTCGATTCACCGGGATACCCATTTTTGCCAAAGTCGCCTTTCCAGGTTTTCAACTTTATGGGTTTACATCTTTTCATTTTATCCCTAATTTTTGCCCGAACCTATTTTCCTTTTTTATGGTTCGCCGGGATGCCCCATTTTTGCCTGGACTTTCTTTTTGTGTCCAGCGGGTCTCTTTTAAGCAAAGTATTTTTAAACTGCGTCTGCTTTCACAGGGGATGAGAAATCTTCACCATCCATGGTGGCTAACAACAAGGCTCCTCCAGAGAAAACCTTTCGCATGACATATGGACCTTCGTAATTGGGAGTCCATTTGCCCCTGTGATCTGATTGTGGTGGGAGAATCTTTTTCAACACAAGATCGCCTGCCTGAAAGCTTCGAGGGCGCACCTTCTTATCATAAGCTTTCTTCATCCGGCTCTGGTACAAACGACCATATGCAATAGACTCTAGCCTCTTCTCATCCATCAGACTAAGCTTATTCAAACGATTCTTAATCCATTCTGCCTCATCAAGTTTCACATCGACCAAAACTCTTAAAGAAGGAATCTCGACTTCTAGCGGTAGGACAACTTCCATACCGTACACTAGCGAGAAAGGAGTTGCCCTGGTTGATGTGTGTACCGTCGTACGATAACCGTGCAAGGCGAAAGGTAACATTTCATGCCAATCTTTGTAAGTGACAACCATCTTTTGCACTATCTTTTTGATATTCTTATTGGCCGCCTCCACGGTGCCATTCATCTTCGGCCGATAGGGCGATGAGCTGTGATGTTCAATCTTGAAGTTCTGGCATAACTCCTTCATCATTTTGTTGTTCAGATTCAAACCATTATCAGTAATGATTCGCTCGGGAATTCCATATCTGCAAATGCTGTCCTTCTTTATGAATCGAGCTACGACTTGCTTGGTCACATTAGCGTACGAAGCTGCTTCAACCCACTTGGTGAAGTAGTCGATGGCTACCAAGATGAAATGGTGACCATTGGATACGTTGGGTTCAATCTTATCAATCATATCAACGCCCCACATGGAGAAAGGCCACGGGGACGCCATAACATTCAATGGGAACGACGACACACGTATCTTATCTGCATAAATTTGGCATTTATGGCATTTCTTCGCAAATTTGAAACAATTTGACTCCATAGTTAGCCAATAATACCCTGCTCGTAATAGTTTCCGAGACATGGCATGTCCGCTAGCATGCGTACCGAAAGTACCCTCGTGGACTTCTTCCATGAGCAACGTTGCTTCTTTTTCATCCACACATCTCAACAACACAAAATCATGGTTCCTTATGTACAGTACACCATCTGGGTTTAAGTAAAAGTTGCCAGACAACCTCCTCAGCGTCTTTTTATCCTGGGTCAAAGCCCCTGGTGGATACTCCTGCTTCTTGAGAAAGTTCTGTATATCGTAAAACCAAGGCTTGCCATCAGCAGCCTCCTCAATGGAGAATATGAATGCGGGTCTTTCCAAGCGAGAAATGACAATTCTGGGAGCCTCATTCCAGAAGTTCACTTTGTACATCGAAGATAGCATTGCCAAAGCATCGACCATCTGATTCTCCGCTCTTGGCACATGGTGGAAGTCTATACGATCGAAAAATGGTAACAACCTCCTTGCATAATCTCTACAAGGAATCAGATTCGATTGACGAGTTTCCCATTCTCTTTTGATCTGGTTAACAACTAGCGTTGAATCGCCATATACATCGAGATTCTTGATCCTCAGATCAATAGCTTCCTTCAGCCCATGATACATGCCTCGTACTCAGCTTCATTGTTAGTGACTGGAAACGTCAATCTGGAAGTGAATGGGATGTGCGTACCATGAGGAGTTGTAATAATTGCCTCAATTCCGCTACCATAAGAGTTGACAACACCATCGAATATCATTTCCCATTGAGAATCCTTCTCTGGACCTTCACCGTGCAGTGGTTCTTCACAATCTTTTGCTTTTAGAAACATGATATCCTCGTCAGGAAATTCAAACTTCATCGATTGATAATCTTCGATTGGCTGCTCAGCAAGGTATTCTGACAGAACACTTCCTTTGATGGCTTTCTGAGAAACATACTGTATATCGTGCTATGTCAGTACCATCTGCCATCTAGCAATTCTTCCTGAAAGCGCTTGCTTCTCGAAGACATACTTAATCGGATCCATCTTCGAAATCAGCATGGTTGTGTGATTGAGCATATATTGCCTCAAACGTTTGGCAGCCCAGGCGAGTGCACAACACGTTTTTTCGAGCATTGAGTAACGGGATTCACAATCTGTGAACTTTTTACTCAGGTAATAAATCGCATACTCCTTTCTTCCAGTCTCGTCGTGTTGACCGAGAACACAACCCATGGAATTCTCAAGAACCGTTAGGTACATAATTAAAGGCCTTCCAGCTACTGGGGGTATCAGTATCGGAGGCTCCTGCAAATACTCTTTTATTTTATCAAATGCTTTTTGACAATTTTCATTCCAGACAACCGCCTGATCTTTCTTTAACAATTTAAACATTGGCTCACACGTGGCTGTGAGATGAGATATAAACCGAGCAATGTAGTTCAATCTCCCCAGGAAACTATGGACTTCTTTTTCTGTTTTCGACGCTGGCATGTCTTGTATGGCTTTTATCTTTGTAGGATCGACCTCGGATTGACCTCGATTCCTTTTTCACTAACAATAAACCCCAATAACTTTCCGGACCGAACTCCGAAAGTGCACTTATTCGAATTCAACCTCAGTCTGAACTTTCTAAGCCTCTCGAACAACTTCAACAAATTAACCAGATACTCCTCCTCCGTTTGGGATTTAGCAATCATATCGTCAACATAAACCTCAATCTCCTTATGCATCATGTCATGAAAGAGCATTGTCAAAGCACGCTGATATGTTGCTCCGGCATTCTTCAAGCCAAAAGGCATCACCTTATAGCAAAACGTTCCCCACGGTGTAATGAATGTTGTTTTCTCCATGTCCTCCGGTGCCATCTTTATCTAATTATAACCCGAGAAACCATCCATGAAGGAAAACACCGAAAATTGAGCAGTATTGTCGACCAATACGTCAATGTGAGGGAGCGGGAAATCATCTTTAGGGCTCGCCTTATTCAAATCCCGATAATCAACACACATACGCACCTTACCATCCTTCTTCGGTTCAGGTACTATGTTGGCGACCCACGGAGGGTAGGTAGTCACAGCTAGGAACCCAGCATCCCATTGCTTTTGGACCTCTTCTTTGATTTTTACTGCCATATCTGGTTTTGTTCTTCTAAGCTTTTGCTTGACTGGCGGACATTCTTCACGCAACAGTAAGTGATGAACCACTATGTCGGTATCAAGCCCAGGCATATCCTCATACGACCAAGCAAAGATGTCACTATACTCTCGGAGCATCTCGATCAGTCTTTGCTTGACGTCGCTTTGTAGCGTAGTCCCTATCCGAACATTTCTGACAACTTCCTCAGAACCCAGATTAATGACCTCAATTTCCTCCTGATGAGGCAGAATGATTTTCTCTTCTTGTTTCCAAAGTCTGGCTAATTCCTCAGGCAAGTCTTCATCCTCATCAATTTCTTCTTCAACTTGATATATCGGTTGATCAAAGTCGAAGCGAGTCATAGAAGGTTCTGGATCGGTGTCATCTGCAATAGGAATCCTGCAATGAAAATGGTTAAATGTTTCAAACAATTTGCAAACAAATATAGACCAGGTTGCCATTTTATTGGGAAAAGCAAAAATAAGAAAAACAGAGATCACAAAATTTGAATGAGAAAACGCTCTTTGATTAATTGATAAACGATGTTCAGACATAAACAAGTAAGGCCCTGAAATAAAATACCACTATTCCCCAGGTAGGACATAGGGTAGTACAATAACTGGAAAAACAAAGCATTATTGTTCGGTCGTCACTTGGATGACTTCTTCAATTGACCAGTTGCGTAGGCTCTATCCCAGAATACATGGCTTGATCCAGGCATCCATGTCGCAGCCACTGTCTCCGTCTTCATCAGATACAACATTGATTCTCTCGAAGATGACTCCCCCTTTGGTGAACTGCACGGGCCCTTTATAGCGCGGCGCGCTCTACGAGGCTGAAGGAGAAGAGAATGATGGTCGATACCCTATACCAAATTTGTCTTGCTTGTGGGGAATTTCCAACACTTTCCCCCAGCCTTGGGTTGAACCAGCTTGTACCACAGCTTGTGCTTCTTTAAAGGAAGACATAGCCACCTCAGGCTCTTTACTCACGACAGGAGACTTGTCCTTGATCTTGACCGTTTTGAAGGCTTGGCAAAGAGTTTCATGGATATCTCCATCCACTTCTACATACTTAAAGGATGATAAATGGCTAACCATGATATCCTCCTCTCCGCATACCGTAACAACACTACCGCCAACCATGTATTTCAGCTTCTGATGCAGAGTTGATGTAACAGACCCAGCTGAATGAATCCAAGGGCGACCTAGTAAACAACTATAGGTCGGCTGGATATGCATGATGTAAAACACAGCATCAAAGACTTCAGGTTCAACCTGAATCAGCAAAGTTACCTCCCCAAACACGGATCTTCGAGTTCCGTCAAACGCACGCACCACCAAGTCACTTGGCGTGCAAATCAACCCCTTCATATCTAACTTCATCAAGGCCTTCTTGGGAAGCACGTTTAAAGAAGATCCCGTGTCCACAAGCACGTGAGACATGATAGCCCCGCGACATTCCAAAGATATCTGCAGCGCACAATTGTGATTTCTGCCTCTGGGTGTCAAATCCAGGTCCGTAAAGCCTAAGTTGTTTCCTGCGTTTACGTGCGCCACCACTCCTTCAAGTTGATTAACTGAAATTTCCTGTGGCACGTAATCAGTGTTTAATATCTTCAGCAATGCATTCCTATGCGTCTCTGAGCAAAGGAGCAACGGTAGTATAGATATTTTGGACGGAGTTTGCTGCAAGTGATCGACTATCTTGTAGTCGCTTTTCCGAATCAGCCTCATGAATTCCTCCGCATCTTTCAACAGGGATTCCCCTTCCCCATATTGAGAAGTCTCCTCCACTACCGATCTTTTCCCCTTGTCCACCTTATCAGCAATCACCTCAGGTGACGAAAAGACTCGGCCACGCGAGTAATGCCTCCTGCACCCACTAGATTGTCAATTGAACTTGCAGGGGTATCATTCAAGTTTATCTTCTGCCCATTACAATACACTTCGGCTCCATAGTTCCATGAAATGGCCTTAGTGCTCTCAAACGGCATAGGACCTGCTTTGGTGATAGTTATCGTTGGCGGCTTTGGTGCATAGATAGTAACAGTCTTATAAGGGATGGAGATTGTCGCAATCTCCTCCTTCTCTTCAGCCACTACATCCTCAGATTCTCTTCCAACAGAACAGTCAAATTGTAAAACTCTGTTATCTATCATCTCCTGAATATAGTTTCTCAATAGTCCACATCCTTTCTCAGGAGCAACAGAACATTCAACACAACCTTCAACACATCCCGGGAAAACACCTCCCTTTAGCATTCTGGCCTTCACAAAGCTTAAGGGTGTTTTCAGTTCATCCACATTCGTTGCCAAATTCAACACCTCTTCCTCTACAGTTGCATTAACCCCAGCTTGCCCATGATTCGGCATGGGATTCTGCACCACGTTGGGAACATCATTAGAAAAATTGATCGCCTTACTGTCAATCATATCTTTCACTTTATGTTTGAAGGCTTTACAATTGTCTATATTATGTCCTTGAGCGCCCGAACGAAATTCACAGTGGGCATTTGCATCATACCCAGGTGGAGGTTGTCCGGTCAAAGAAGCCATAGTTATTTTCTGAATCAATTGAAGTTGTAGCAACACTTGCAATAACTAGGAGTATGGCATAGGAAGGGCATCAAAATGTCTGTTCCCTGCTGCCCGGCCTCTATCTTGGTATCTTCTGTTCCCCTGCTGATTCTGCTGAGGTTGCTATTGTTGCTAACGCTGTTATTGTTGTGGTTGTTGAACTGCTGGAATAGTGATGCTAGAAATCTGCTGATTCTGTCGATTCCGACCTCTAATTCTTCCCCATGAACTGGATACAGCGTTAGCATCTCCATCTCGCCTTTTGTTTTCGAATACCTTCTTGTTCCCTCCTTCTGCCGAGGACCTTTCGCCAGCATTGATCTTTCCTATCTTAATTCCCTTCTCCACCCTTTCACCGGTGTTAATCAGATCAGAAAAGCTTTCGGACATGTTGCCGATGACTTTCTCATAATACACTCCTGGTAAGGTAGCAACAAACATATCCACAAGTTCTCGTTCTACCATTGGTGGTTGTACCTTAGTAGCAAGCTCTCGCCACCTCTGGGCATATTCTTTAAAGCATTCACTGCTCTTCTGAGAGAGATTCTGCAACTGAACTCTATTCGGAGCAAGGTCACTGTTGTACTTATAGTGCCTTACAAAAGCTTCGGCTAGGTCTCTCCAGCTACGGACATTAGCGGGCTCTAAGCTCATATACCATTCCAACGATGGTCCAGATAAGCTATCCTGGAAGAAGTGCATCAAGAGCTTCTCGTCATCAGAATGCGCAGACATCTTGCAATGATAAGACCTCAGATGAACCCTAGGGCAAGTGGTACCCTTGTACTTATCGAAATCCGGGACCTTAAACTTTGGAGGCACCCTCAAGCCTAGAATCAACCCCAGATTAGACATATCCAGCCCCATCAAATTTTGGCATTCAAGAGTCTTCATCTTCTCTTTGATCATCTTAATCTTTCTATCAGCCTCAGAAGGTATTTCAGCATTCACAATTCTCAGAGAAAACACATCTTCCTGTCTATCCTCATTCCAAGTGTGGTCCAGACTACCATGTATGGCACCCGTAGTATCGAGACCATAACCATATCCATTTCCATTACCATTACCACCATTGGAAAAACCAGCATGATTAAAACCTACCGTATTTCCAGCACCAGCAGCGTGACCACCCCCTCCAGCAGTAGGGATGACTAAAGTTGGTATAGAGATGTCTACCCGAGGAGTTTCATGGTGAGGAGGGTTAGAAGCAATCCCACCGTGCATCACACCATCACTATCCACTCGCGCAATCAGAGGTTGCACCAAAGTCTGAAGTAAACCTGACCACTAGCAACCCCTTGCATGACCTCCATCAGTTGTGCCATACGATCTCTCATCTCTTGCATTTCAACCTGCATCTGATCCATCAGTCTTTTCTGGTTTCCTCTGGTACTGTACCGGTGAGTTGTCACGTCAGCAATCCTGAAATACTAGTAAACCACAAGAGAAAATAAGGTTAACCATTCTGGTGCACCTGCGAATGCGAGAAAAAGGCTAAAATGAAGACATGTATTTATGCAATAGGGATATTTCCCCCTTGATTCTAGTTTCCAGAAACAAATAACAATGGAGAACCTTGCAGATAAGCATAGAATACCAACTCCTCATATATAGATCAAAAAGCCATCAGGCAAAGTACAAACTACAGCTGAGCACAAATAAGGAAAAGACCTCTGCCAACAAGCCTGGAGATGGTCAAATACAGCAAAATGAACAACAAAAACTACAACAGAAATAGACAAAACGGGTCAGGCAGGATGACATGATCGGAAATCCTCTACCAGCCTCAACGTCTCTAGATGATCCGGCCTGGCAAGTAACCCATGGATAAGAAAATCCTGCTGACCCACAATATGATGTAGGCTATCAACGTGATCCTCCAAAGCTCTCTCTCTAAAACATGCCTCAAGTCTGCGTCTCTTGGAGCCAGATCTCAACCTGAGATTCTTCAAGTTAGCGATCGCTTCACTCAACCTGCTATTGTTGTCTCGTCTACGTGATGATTCTGCTGCAATATCTTCATCTTTGGCATTAAGCTGAGCCTTCAACTTGCTGATCTGAAGTTTTAACTTGTCTTCACGCTCCTTGTTTTAGTGAGCGTGGCATTCCATATCGACTCAAACTTGGATATCCTCGTGTAAGCCTTATCCAACTCTTCCTTATTCGTGGCAAGAGTACTATAAGTGGCATTCAAGTCTCGGCCTATGTGCTCTCTATCCTTAGTCTCTTTAGTCAAGTCCGTACCCAGTTTGTTGACAAGCTCAGTCTATCTCCTAAAAGAATGAACTGCATCTATCTTCTCACTGCGAAGCTGGATAATCTCTTTCTCCAATTCTTCATTCACTTTTCTCAGCTCTTCCTTCTCCGCCAATACCTGATTATATTTCTGGATGTCTACAGTAGTGGGTTCCTCGATCATGAGAGGATATAGAGGTGCAACTGAAGGATATGGCATCAGAAACTTCACAGCCCTAGCACGGATCCAAGTCAAGTAAGGGTCATACGCTCGGCTGTTACTCTTCCCCAAAGCTAACTTCCCTTTCCGATGAATGTTATTCCATGCATGCTCAAGTATGCCTAGAGCCTCTCCCTCCAATAAGCCAGTAAGATACAGAGATTCCTGTATCTCCTCTTCTCTATGAGGCTCTCTCAATGCGTACCCGAACTGTCTCACCAATAAAGAAGGATTATAGTTGATGCAACCTTTCCTTTCGATCAAGGGAACGTTAGGAAAACCACCACAACTATAAACAATATCCTTACCCAGCAAGTCTCGATCAAACCACACAATATTCTCTACAAATAATCCCATCAATCTTTCTAACCAATCTGAAGTACTGGCAGCGGCAACAAACGGATCCGTCTGAGGTAGATTACTACTGAACCATGGATACAACAACGGAACACAACAGGCTACATTTTTACCCCTTCGTTTCTCATTCTTGTAGTGCACAGAATGATAAACGTCTCCAAGTAAGGTGGGCACTGGGTTGCCTGAGGCTAAGATATAGAACGCATCAACATCCACAAAGTCTGGAAGATGAGGAAGCAGAACAATCCCATATATACACAGAGCCAAGATGGCACTAAACACAACCCAACAGCCATCCTTAGTGCACTGTTGAGCTTTCTCAATCAAGCAAGGCAAAGGAAAACCATACATCCTAAGTCTCCGGATCATCTTCCCATCCAATTCTGAAGCCTCAAGGTGCAAAATAGCGGCAAGTTTGGCCAGATCAAGCTTAGTATCAACATGAACAACCGGCATCCAATTCAAAATGGATACTCCTAACAGCTCAAAATACTATTCTAATGTAGGAGCCAAGACATAGTCAGGAAATACAAAACATCTCAACTGGGCATCGTAAAACTGTAAGAGAGCATAGACACCACTAATCTCATACTCGGAAGGCTTGTGGACATATCTCAGTAATCTCCCATAAGACTTCTTGAAATCCTTCATTATTGCTTTCTCACCCAAGGCAATCAGACTCAACAAAGTACCAACATCCGGAACTGGAAACTTGTAGGCCAATGTACTCTTCAGGGACTCCATAACAGCAATGCGGGCAAAGATCACTAGAATCAAAGGAGAAATATGCACCTTCAACACAAATACATGTTAATGAGATGCAGATGAAAATGCAAATGCAAATGCAAAACAAGGGATCAAGCCTGTTGTGCTGTCGGTCGAGAAAAACCATAGCTTCGCCTTAGCAAGAACAAAGTACGGACAGTAGGATCCACTGATATCATGAACACAGATTCACACTTGCAAAGAACCGGGTAATCTGAAGGCTAAAGTTTCCTGCACAACCCAATCCCCCTCACAGGTGTGGCCTTATCCACTGACAAGGTTTGGCATCCTATGTGTTCATCAGCGTCACAGACTTTCAAGAAATGATGATACTTTCACCATTTCTGGTTTGACATCATTATCTCTTGAAGAGGCCTCACTTAGCTGACTCACAAATGATCGGTTCTCAGGTCGACAATTCTCAAATCCAAAATTCCGTCCGATCCTAAGGATCTGAAGGAAAATCATCAAAGAAAATCTCGTCCGAGTGTGAATTTCATGGGGAACTGTATCTGCTAAGCAAATAGGCCCCCACTAGTCTTCACTCTAATATTAGGTTTATACTCAAGCCCGGGTCTGGCTTATCACTCAACGGAACTTCCCACCCCACAACACAGCAGTAATGATATATGATGCGGAAAATAAATGCGGGAAAGTAAAATGCGAAAGTAAATAAAGCACATATATACAACACCCAAAGATAAACAGACAAGCGCTAGGATTGACTCGCATAGGGAACCAGAGGTCCCCAACAGAGTCGCCAGCTGTCGCAACCGCGAAAAACCACTGGCGGAAAAACAGAAGAGTCGACACTTTTGTTATTTATCCCAAAGAGAGGGAAAGGAAACGATCGCAAAAACCTAAAGAAAACGGGAAAGACAAGGTCATTGCAACCATGTCTGGATTCAGGAGTCGGTTACGCAAGGGGAAGGTATTAGCACCCCTCACGTCTGTCGTACTCGACAGGATCCACGCATTGTTGTCTATCTAAAAAGGGTGTGTTGAAGCTATCTAGCTAAAGGCTTAAGGACAAAAGAAAAAGAAAAGAGAAATGACTCGGCAGAGCATCGCCGCTCTGTGCCTACGTACTCCCTCGTGCAATGGGAAAGTCAATGTCAACGTAGTTCGCCTAACTACGGCTAAAGAAAGGGGGAAGGTTGCTCGCCGAGACATCACGTCTCGTGCCTACGTACTTTCGTCTTGTACGAAAGATCAGAGCAAACATAGTTCGGGATAAAAGGACCACGTGTTGGTTCAAAAGTTTTTAAGCCCGAGTAGGGTTAACAAATAGTTCTAGCAGTTGGTATATGCAGCTCGACCATTGGAGACTTAGGCGTTACCGTTTACGGTAGAACTAAGAGTTAACGGCACTCTTTTTGTGAAAAGGATTTCCTGATTAAGAACCCCAAAGGGTGAAAAAGGTTTGAAATGTTTTTGGTTTTTTTAGAGAAGAAGTGTTTGGTTAGAGTGTTCATAATGTATGTTGTAACAAAGTCTAAAACCTAGGATCGAAAGTGTCGCATATTGTCCTAAGGACGTATACTAAACACTGTAAGTAATTGAGAGGTGCCCCTCAATCACCATTTCCCAAGTATAAGGCTCATGGAACAACATTCATTATCCTTATTAAGTATGTTAAACTTGTTTGAAGATGAGAAGAGAAGAAGGCACACTAATGGGAGACTAATCAATCCTAAAAGTTATCATGCAAAGTGGACTTAAAATTGAGATTAAAAAGGGGGCTATATAATGTTATCATGCATGGTTAGGCACCTAATGTCTATCATAACCTCAAGAGGTTAGAGAACTTATGGGGAGCATGGCAAAGAAAAGCTAAAGAGAAAGAAGAAGAAAGAGAAATACATATGCAAATGAAAAGATGCACACATAGAATGCACAAGTAGAATGATAGTGGGAGGAAAATAGTGTGGGGAAGTAGCCACCACAAGCTCATCTCAGCCAAGCATGCATATGGAAATGCAAGAAAAGTGAAGAACAGGGAGAGAGATGCATCAAAAGCAAACAAACAAGTGACAAACACAAAGAAAGGGTCCTCGTGGATTTATCACTTTAGGTAAGCTTCAAATTCCTCCTAAGGAGGCACCAAGCTACCTTAAATGACACTCCAAGGTCATTGGACAGAAGGGAGATGAAAAGAGGAGAACTCAAAAGCAATACCAAAACAAAACAAGAAGAAATGCAAGCAATAACACAAAGGAAACAAGCATGCATCACATAGGAGTTCAAGTTGAAAGCACAAAAAGAAAAGCATCAAGCAACAAGCAATGAAAAATATTTTGACCTAAAAATGAACATACATCAAGCTCAACATGTCTAAAATGTGAAACAAGAAGAGTTGAGAGCTTATTGGATCCACAAAGGTCATTTCCAATTCAAACTAGGTCAAGCACTTGTGTGAGCTGTCCTATGAGATGACCTAACTTGTAAGTCACTTCAAAAATAGGAAAAAGGCTAAAAAAATATCAAATAAAATACACAAAGAAGCTACACAAGTTGGCAACCAGGGGCCAAGAAATCAAGACAAATGTCCCCTCAGAGCACCATCAAAAGAATCAAATCATTGAGATGTACCACTTTGAAATGGGAGAAACAAAAGCAAGAAGAAAAGCCACCAAAGTCAACCCAAAAGTCAAAAACCAGGGGAAAATGGTCCTCTAAAATTGATCAACTCATCATTGAGATGAGGGTCAATTTTCAATCATTGGATAAAAAAGAAATGAGAGAAATAAATGCAAACACAAAACATGTTACAATTCAATTCAATTAAAACAACTCCAATATTTAATTCTTTTTTAAATTGAAAATAAAATTGAAAAATAAAATAAAAATGTCCAAAAAAAAGTAGACATCTTAAAGTTGATAAAAAATATTTTTGGGGAATTTTTAATGTATTGGAGCTATTTTAATTAATTAAAATTGTAAACAGAAAAATAAAATAAAAACAAAAGAAATAAAAAGAAAATACGAAAAGAAGCGTGGCAAATAGCAACAAATTGAAGTTCAAAGCAGAACTGGGCCCAAACCAGGGGTGCAAATAGCATGCGCGCGCCAGGCGCACTCAGAAAATTCAAAAACCAAATAAACCTGGGAATTGCATGTGACAAGTCAAACTCAGCGCACCATGGACACTCACTCACAAACATCTGATCAAAAAGTAAGCCATCAAGTGGCTGCAAACACGCCAGCGAATAAATGAAGATTTGAATGCAATTGTGTGCAATCAGTCAACTAAAGACCATCGTAGGTCTTAATCAGAGCCATTGGAATGGAAAGTATTCACATCAAATGAACCTGGGCGTGACACCTCATCATCCCTTACCTCCAGAAACCCTAAAACACACCAGCTGGCCAGAGACCACTATGCATCATCTTCTCCAGCCAAGCACCACCGTGAACAGAACTAGCATAACACATATCCTCAAAACTTCACCAAAAAGCATGAATTTTATACCAAAACTCATCTAGAGATCAAGAGGATCTCATTTCTAGTCTCAAAAATTACTAAAAACGCAATATGAGATCAACCCGAAGCTATGAAGATTACACACCAAAATCCAAAGTTCATCAAAACAACTCCCATTTTACTTAAAACTCATCTAGAAGTCACGTAGGTTACAGATCCATCAATAAACAAGCAAGAACACGCATAAACAAGCCAAAACAGATCCAAACATTTTCAAGCATCATCCAACAATCACTACCAATGCCAGTTCGTTTTACATTTTATTGATCTACATTGATTCTACGTCTCAAATATGCAAAAATGACAGTGAATTGATGCTTATCAAGAGTGTAAAGTTGAATTTCAATTACCTAGTGGAGAACTTCCACTGAACCTTTAAATGGAGCTTAAGCTTGAAGATAATTTCCCATAATCGTTCACTGAACTTCACTAGAGCTTTCTCAATTCACAATTTCCTTTGAAATTTCCTCAATCTCCAAATCTTCATTTGAAGTGTGCAAGTTGGTGAAATGGACCTATAATTTTATGACCTGTAATCTTACTTTCCCAAAACACCCCTAACTTGTAAACCTCATAACTTAAGTTCTACAAATCAGATGAAAGACTTCTAGTACATTTTGGAAAGCTAAGACCAAGACCTACAACTTTCATTTAGGCCAAAAGTTGAGGAGTAACATCCTTCTAGGTCAAAAATGGCTTGGAAGTTGGTTGACTTTTGTTGACCAAGGTCACATCCCTCTGATGACCTGTAACTTGTCTGGATCATAACTTGAGTTATATAAACCAAATCAAGGACTTCTAGTACTCAAAAGAAAGCTAAGAACATACTCTACAAGTTCCATGTTGGTCAAAAGTTGAGATGAAACTTGTATCTTGAGATAGGTGGTCTTGAAGTCAAACACTAAATAGGGGATTTTACCCTGAGAATCCTAATTTAGTAACTTCTCACACACTTGATCCTTGATGAATTGATCTTGAAATGATATCTCATGTATCTTAACACAACATCCCATGACCATAGAGTCTTAGAATTGAGTTTTAATCTCCCTTAATTTCACAGTTGACCTAGGATTTGCCAGATGAAAACCCTAGATGCAACAACTTCAACTGTAAGCTTTCACACTTAGCATAAACACTTGGATGAGCTCCACAATGACGCTCAAGGCACTCAATGAGCTCTCTCAATATCGTATATCCATACTCATGACTTCACAATCCTCTGATGATCTTGAACTGGCCTCCAAGTTAGGAGTTGACCCACATACATCCATCCTTTCTTTCACAAGACCAATGTCCACTTCCTGATGACTTGATGACCATCCAAACTTGAGTAAAACCCCTTGCTTAGGCTCAACCCTCTGAGTAGACTCCTCCTACTATGCACAAACTCTTGATCCCTTGTTTAATTAAAAATGCTATGTAATGCAAATGCTAGAAATAAATGAAATGAAACATAAACCAAGCTAAGAAAAGGTTGGGCAAATTTTGGGGTGCAACATCAGGAAGAATGGGAAAGAGGAAGTGATGTTATCCCAGAATCTCCTGTACCTCATATTCAGTTTTCAGATACTTCGAGTGTTCAGAGTCGGCAATTTGTTGGGTCTGTGCATCAGGTATCTGTTTCCCATCAAAGTCAACAATCATATCTTCATCAACCGCGTCAGCACGCCAAACGAAGACCAAGGAAACTAGAAAGGAATTTTACTCAGTTGCCGGTATCGTAGAGTCGGTTGTTGCCGGATTTGATCAGAGGTGGGTTGATAGTGCCAAAGAGAATTAATCTAGAGATTCCTCCGTATCCATCAGGTTTTGATGTCAACCCCCGCTATGAGTACCACGCTGGGGCACAGGGGCATTCAACTGAAGAATGTTAGGTGCTTAGAAGCCAAGTTCAGGCTCTACTGGATTCCAACAAGATCTCAGTCACGCCTCAGGGTATTCAAATTAATGATCTTCCTTCATCCAGTCAAGCGGGTGTATTAGTTCATGTATCAGAGGAATTCACCGAGAGCATTTGTTCGAAAGAGTATCAAACTGAAGACTCGGTTGAGGGTTGTATCCTTATGTAGCATTTGTTCATTACTGTATGCTGACCATCACCAGGCTTGTTGGTCGAGGTCACTCTGTTTGTATTCAGTTACTCCTGTATGGTGCATATATGTGTGATGGTTATCCCTGATTAGATCTTGGGTTTCTTTTTGTCTTGGTGCTATCCTGAAATTTCCCTGTTCCATGCTTATCTGCATCTTGCATATTATTTTTGCATGACAGGTACCTCGGAACTGTTAATCTGACTTCATGAACTCCACTAGTTTATTACAGGTTATACAATCAGATAGATCACAGGAATCCCCGCAAAGTTATGAAGCAAGTTCAAGTAGAGTTAAAGAAAGTCCATGGCCAAATGGGGCGGTTCATTGTGGACATGCAAGCGTTTCACTTGGATCAAAATGCGCTCAGAGAGGAAAACCAGCAGTTGAAGACTCTGGTGGGCTTAATCATGGATGTGATAAGGAACGTGCTCAAAAAAGAGGGTGATCAAGTGCCTGAGGCTGCAGCAACGATGCTTGTTCACCTTTTGTCTGTGGAACCTTTACCAGAGCGAAATGTGTGTCAGAGATCTTCTGCACAACCGGAGGTTCCGAAATTTCCGTGTCATCAGCTGCGTCCCGTTTCTCAGGAGAATCCCAGGATTAGAAGATATGGTCAAAGGATAAAATCTCAAGACAGAATCTTCGATCAGATCCTCATGGATTATGCTCAGTTGGTGCAACTCTTGCTCCAACTTCAAATGGTTAAGCCTCGGACTTTGGCTCCATTTACTGGCCAGCCACCACCGGGCTTTGATATTAATGCTTATTGTGATTTCCACTCTGGGGGACAGGGGAACAACGTCGCGAACTGTAAAGCTTTTAAGCATAAGGTTCAGGACCTGATTAATTCGAAGACAATTGAAGTCACGCCGGGTGGCATGAAGGTATCAGGCGACTTTATTCCCTATCATGCAAAGGAGATGGATGTTCCTATTCCCTCACCTAAAGCTGTAGTAGGTAAAGAGTATATCCTACAATCTTCGGTGTCAGAATCCTCCTGCCCATAGTTGCTGCTTGTTCCTGGGTCAAGCTTAAGGATGAAAGTGCCTGAACAAAGAGAGTCCTCAAGAGTTCAAACCCAGTCGCCGGATGTTTCTGATGTTCAGAGTCCACGACCTTTTGGGTCTTTGCAGCAAAACTATCAGTACCAGAATCGGAATAGGCCTCACAACAATTTGAAAAGAAGGAATGCTCCTCTGCGTCCAGTGCCTATGTCGTACAATCAGCTGCTGCCGCACCTAGTTCGGAATTCTTTGGTGGAGCCCAAAGTTCTCAAACCGGTGCCAGAACCTTACCCTCCCGGGTATGATCCAAGTGCTCAATATGGATATCCTGGAGGATCTGCGGGGCACTCAACTGAAGATTGCGAGACTTTTCAAGCCAGGGTACAACAATTGATGGGACGAAGGTGCATATCCTTTCCAGGAGGAAAGTTGGTCGTACATCGCCCGACTGATTGAGTTTGAAGATTTCAAGGGTCGCATTCCCATAGCAGCTAATCAGTGTGAAAGCCCAATTCCCAGAAGCTGGCAATTTTCATTTTATCCTGTTATTTCTTTACGTTTGTAATTTCTTTCCAGTTTAAAATGCAAACTCATTTGTAAAACTTGTTTGTTTTCGATTGATATTAATGAAATGAATATGCATGTTTTGATTAAATCCATTCTTGTTCACTAATTGCTTTTTATAGATGTCATACGCTTGTTTAAGCGGAATCCGGGGAGGATGACGAAGTTTAAAGACGCGCAAGCTTCCGATTGTATGCTTTTGAAATAAAACCTACTGATGATGTACATGCATTGTTTCAAATTCCCAAACACCGGAGATATAAGGAAGATAATCCCTTGTCAACCCCTTTGAGCCTAGTCGTAGGAGTTTCTTTCTGAAAACAAAAAAAACCCTCAATCTTAACCTGGGGCAGGGTAGGTGTTAGCTAATTTGACCGAGCGTCCAAGTTGAAAAAGGAGTGTTCCCGTTCGAGGATAAATCACACCTCTATAGGTCGTGCCTAAAAAACCACAATGGTTAAATCTTGCCGATCAAGGAGTGAAACAGTCACAATCCCTTTAACAAGTCAGACAAGCCACATGATTTGTTCAAAAAAAAAGAGAAAGAAAAAATCAAAAGAAAATGCCCGCTAAGTCGAAACTTGA
The DNA here is from genome assembly GCA_963859935.3 of Lathyrus sativus. Lineage (NCBI taxonomy): Eukaryota > Viridiplantae > Streptophyta > Magnoliopsida > Fabales > Fabaceae > Lathyrus > Lathyrus sativus. The sequence goes on along the minus strand of OZ012736.1, from coordinate 45,030,066 downwards.
AAACAAGCGACTTAGGCAAAAAAATTAGGGCATCCCGCTGGACTTTGAAATCAAAAGAAACTAAAAAGAGACAATCCAGGAAAAAATAGGGAAATCTGGATCAGAAAAAGAATGATGAAAAAACAAGTCATCTGATTTAGGCACTAAAGAAGAAAAAGTGAGTGGCTGTCACTCTAAAAACCTGTGGTTTCTTGAACCATCACTCATGTCATTCAAAGGTGAGTGCTAGTGTCGAATTAGCTGAACATAGGATTGGAGAACATCACGGAGAATGGGTGGGTTACAATAAATTTTGAGCCTTTATCCTTTCCTTGTAAACTGTGAGCCTGACCACGTTACAACCTGAAAAAGTCCTAATTGAAGCAGGTTTGTTTCGAAAGCATACTTCGGTAAAGATCGCATCGAAACTGACTCCTAGAAGGATTCCTCTTATAGCATTGTATTAATGTTGACATTCTGATAAGTGATTCGTTCACTATATGTCACAAATTTTTTCCAGTGAACAGAATTGGATTTCGAAAACTGTCATATGCATTGCATTTAATATATCTTTTATGCAGGACAATTTGTTTTACTTGTGAGTAAGTGCTTGACAGCAGGAAAGTTTCCACAGTGGAAAGATTGATCAGGATAGAATGTCGAATGTCGGAATACTCCGTCGAACTGGGGAAAGTTATATCAAATGATCACAGCATGGGAGTCAGCCATCCAGAAGTTAATTAATCTGAAGCAGTCAAGTCGAGATTCGATGAATCTCTTGCAGCCAAGAAGCACTTTCCCCACTGATCAGCCAATCAGGGGCAAAGTCATTGCAGGCTGGGGCAGGCCACTCTAAAAGCACAGAAGGCGTTCTTGTCCGCAGGGCAATTAATATGAAGCACCTCTCTGAGGTTCAAAGTGCTGAAACAGTTCTTATCAAACCGTCGGGTATGAGATTTCAGATTTCCTTTCGGGGAATATCCCCATAAAGATCCCACAGGCTGGGGAAATTTGGAAATGGAAGGAAGTGGTCCTCTCCATGTCCTCAGAGCTATTCAAGCAGGTTCAGTCAACTTTCAAGTACAAGAGGAATGTCGGGAAGCCATGCTACTATCCCTTGACCCTTCAACCAAAAAACCTTTGAGTTCAGACAGGATATTTTTCTAGTGTCAGTCGTACCTGACCCTTTGCATCATTCCAAAGTCCAGTTCCCTTTGGTACACAGGAAGACTTCGTCTGTTTTTCCCAGCAAAGTCCAATCATACTTGGCACATCCGGTTATCCCCAAGTGGAGTTGGCTTCAGCATTTATTTTGCTGGAGTGGTTCTTTTGGTTATCCAGCTTTCCCTGGCAGCCCGAGCCTGCATCTGCATTTTTGCATATGGTTATCATATTTGCATCATCTTTGCATTTCATATTCAAATGCGTAGCATTTCCATTTCGTATGGAGCATTACGTCATATTCAAACATACGCATATGCATGCGAAGCATAATCCAGTTTCTGTCAGCTTTCCGTGGCAACTTGAATCACTCTTCAATCAGTATAGGGGCATTTCTCTAACAGCTTTGTTCAGACAGCTTATCGGTTTACTCGGGTTTCAGATCATACGTTGTTTATCCTTTGTCCGTCAGTCCCCTGATGATGACATCTCCAAGCAAAGCTGCTTTGTCCATTAGTCCTCTGATGACGATATCCAAACAGATTTTCTTGCCGCCAATTCCTATTGACGACGTGTTCCCCCAACAGGTTTTCTCTCCGTCTATCCTTAGAGGATGCGAGATTTGGATATGGTTTTATCTCCATCTATCCTTAGACGATGCGAGATTTGGATATGGTTTTATCTCCGTCTATCCTTAGAGGATGCGAGATTTGGATATGGTTTTCTCTCTGTCTATCCTTAGACGATGCGAGATTTGGATATGGTTTTCTCTCCTTCTATCCTTAGACGATGCGAGATTTGGATATGGTTTTCTCTCCGTCTATTCTTAGACGATGCAAGATTTGGATATGGTTTTCTCTCCGTCTATCCTTAGAAGATGCGAGATTTGGATATGGTTTTCTCTCTGTCTATCCTTAGACGATGCGAGATTTGGATATGGTTTTCTCTCCGTCTATCCTTAGACGATGTGAGTATTTGGTGTCTTTCCGTCTACCATTAGACGATGTGAGTATTGTTTTTCTTTCTGTCTATCCTTAAACAATGTGAACTTTCAGTGGTGTCTTTCCGTCTACTTTTAGACGATGTGAGTATGATGTTTGTCTTTCTGTCAATTCCTATTGACGATGTGAGTATTAGGTGTCTCTCCGTATACCTTTGGACGATGTGAGTATTAATTTTTCTTCCTGGGGTTTCTTTATCAGATGATGGTCAGTTTGTTGCCGTTGCAATTGGATTCAGTTATTTCTGAAGAATGTTTTCCCAATCAGAGTTGCAGTTTATTTTTGCGGTTGGCAAATTTCCGGGTTTCTTTGGTATTCAATCATCTTTTACCTTGATTGTTTGAAAGTCGTTCGCTTTTCATCCAGTCAGGTCCAAGCCGTTTGAATAGGGGCAGCTGTTGCACCCCAAAATTTGCCCAACCTTTTTCTTTAACTGGCTTTTGTTTCATTTCATTTTCTTTTAGCATTTGCATTGCATAGCATTATTCATTTATCAGGGGATCAAGAGGTTGTGACTAGCAAGAGAAGGTCACAAGGGGTTCTGAGCCTAAGTAAGGGGTTTTAATCAAGCATAAATGGTCATCAAATCATCAAGAGGTGGTCAATGTTCTTTGAGAGAGTTGATGGGTGTATTTGGATCAGCTCCTAACTTGGAGGCCAATTGAAGATCATTAGAGGTTTGTGAATTCATGATTATAGATATGGGATATTGAGAAATATCATTGAGTGCTTTGAGAGCCATGATGGAGCTTATTCAAGTTGTTGTGAGATGTGGAAGAAGCCACAGTCAAAGGTGTTGCACCTAGGGTTTTCATCTGGTCAACCCTCAGTCAACTGTGAAATTAAGGGAGATTAAAACTCAATTCCAAGTCTCTGTGGTCATGGAATGTTGTGTTGAGATGTCTAGTATATCATTTCAAGATCAAATCAAGATGAATCAAGAGTGTGAGAAGTTATTAAATTAGGGTTCTCAATGTAAAATCCCTTGTTTAGTGCCCAACTTCAAGACCACTTATCTCAAGATACAAGTCTCATCTCATCTTGACCCCAACATGAAACTTGTAGAGCATGTTTCTAGATTTCATTTGAGTACTAGAAGTCATTCATCTGGTTTCTAGAACTCAAGTTATGATGCTGCCAAGTTACAGGTCTTCAGATGAATGTGATTTTGGTCAACAAAAGTCAACCAACTTCCAAGACATTTTTGACTTAGAAGGATGTTTCTCCTCACTTTTACTCAAACATGAAAGTTGTCCCTCGTGATCTTAGCTTTCCAAAGAGTACTAGAAGTCTTTCATCTGATTTGTAGAACTCAAGTTATGAGGCTTGCAAGGCAGGGGTATTTTGGGAAAGGAAGATTACAGGTCATTTTCATTATAGGTCCATTTCACTATCTTGCACACTTCAAATGAAATATTTCTCAACATGAAACTTGCTCCAAATTGGGTCATTTGCTCAACCAAACATCAAGGAACCATTTATTTGGCTTAGATGGAAGATTGGATGAAGGAAATCTCATGAAAAAGGCATTAAAAGGAGAAAATCCAATTAAATTCATTTGGAATCATTTTTTATCAAATGTGTGCATTTTTTTAGTACAAATCACATCCTAAGCACAATGCCAATTTTGAATTTGAGATTTGAATTCATTTTCATGGCCATTTTCATGCTTGCTTCACCATGAAGTAATAAATGTAAACTCAACCATAAGATCAAAACAAGGGGCAATTCTTGGCCATGTGATCAATTCACCCCATGTGCAAGTTAATGGAATCAAGTTCGAGGCATGTACAGCTCCATATACACGGTTTTGCAAGTTCACCAACACAAGAAAAATTGAAATTTGATTGGGCTTTTAGGGGCTGCAATTGGGGTCTAAACCTTCACCAATCCATCATATATAATCTCAGGATCATGAGTAATAAGAATTTGGATGAGAATTGAGAGAGAACACAGTTGAAAAAGATGAATAAAAAGTGAAATACAAATTTCCAGATTCAACCAATTTCAAGCCAAATTAAGCACTCAAACAGTTTCAGTGAAGGTTAAGGATCGTTTCTAGGTATTTTCCTTCAAGCTTCATCAAGAGTTGAAGGCTCAGTGGAAGCTCTCCACTAGGTAAATCACTTCTCAACAACTCTCTCTGTTCATGATGAATTAGCCTGCCATTTTTGTATGTTTGTGACCTATGAGCTGTGTAGATCAATTCTGGATACAATTGATTATTATTTTGTGAGCTTTTGTGATTTGAGCTTCCAACTTGTTGCTTGTGTTTTGGCTTATCTATGAGCTGAAAGTGAAAATGGATTGCATATTCGTGTTCAACGTGAGATGTAGATGATTTTTGGCTATTTATTTGCTTGATTTGTTTGAGTTTTGTTGTTGCCTTGCCGGAGCTCTCGTCGGAGAAGACGACCGGAACAGTGGTTCCGGCCGTCTGGTTTTCTTCCCTCTGTTTTACATGTTTTAAATCTCACCTGAACACGTGGCTTGCCTCTTTCCTTTGGATTTGTTGACTTAAGCTTTTGATGGCTGTGATTACGCTTCACCGTGCACCTCACTTAACCACACACATCTGATTACATGAAGTGTTGCGTTTCACTTAAATGCATTTGGATCTGGGCTTTTAATTGCTAGCCACACCTCCACACATTGAGCCCAAGGCATTTACACATGATTTCCTTGTTATTCGCACCGTTGTTTTTTATTATTTTATTTTCTTTTCTTTTTTATTTTTGTTTTGTTTCTGTTTGGATTTAAATCAAATAAAATATTTCCAATTATCCAAAAATTCCACAAAAATAGTTTTTAGACACTTTGTGATGTCCTCTGATTTTAGGAATTTTTTATTTTATTTTTTGGTTTTATTTTCAATTAAAAATGGAATTAAACATTGGAAGTGTTTTGTTTGAGTTAAATCTTGACGTGTGTTGGTTTCTGATTTATTTCTTCCATATCCTTTTGATCCAATGACTAAAAATTCATCCTCATGTCTATGATGAGTTGATGAATTTTTGAGGACCATTTTGCCCCTGTTTGGTTAACTTTTGGGTTGACTTTTGTTGCATTTCATTTGACCCCCGTCAATCCTCATTCACAATGGGACACCCTTGTGAATCAATTTCTTCGTTGGTGTTGTGAATTGATTTTGATTATGATTTCTTGGCCTTTGTTTTTCGACATGTTTATAGACCTTGTGCATTTTATTTGGCTATTTTTGAATCATTTTCCTAATTTTGAGGAAACTTGCAAGTCAAGTTACCTCCAAGGGAGGTTCATACATACACATTGACCTAGTTTGTCTTGGAGATGACATTTATGGATCCTTTGAGCCCTCAATGCCTTTTGATTCATGTTGCTAACATGTTAAGGATGATGCTTTCTCATTTTTAGGTCATAACATTTTATTTTGCTTGCTACTTTGATTGTTTTCTTTTGAGCTTTTAATTACGGTTTCTAAGTGATGCATGCTTGCCTTCCCTTGTGTTTTTACTTGCATTTTCCTTTGATTGGTTTGCTTTTGCTTTTGATCTCTCTTCTCTCATCTCCTTTTCTGTCCCATGAATTTGGAGTCTCATTCAAGGTATCTTAGTCCCTGCTTAGAAGGTACTTGAAGCATACCTAAAATGATGAATCCATGAGGACTCTTTTGTGCTTTCTTTTGCACTTTGTTTGTGATGATTATGGTTGAGTGCATATTATAAGTTCCTTGCTGTTCTCATATAGCCTCCCATCCTCAATTTTTTTTTGAGCTTCTTTTCATTTGGTTTGGCTTTTGGCACTTGTGGTTGATGTTGTTTGACTTAGGTCATTTCATCCCACTTTTGTTGCATCTTTGTGTGTCTTTCCTTTGTTGTTTGAGATCATTTTGTGCACTTCTTTTTCTCTTCTTTTCTTGCATTCTCATATGCATGATTGGTTGAGATGAGCTTGTGGAGGCTACTTCCCCACACTATTTTCCTCCCACTTTCATTCTACTTGTGCATCTTATGTTTGCATGTCTATACTTTCATTTTCATGTTTCTTCTTCTTCTTCTTCTTCTCTTCTTTGCCATGCTCCCCATAAGTTCTCTAACCTCTTGAGGTTATGATAGACATTAGGACCTAACCATGCATGATAACATTAGGTAGTTCCCTTTTGTATCCCAACTTTAAGTCCACTTTGCATGATAACTTTTAGGATTGAATTAGTCTCCCATTAGTGGTCCTTTCTTCTCTTCTCATCTTCAAACATTCAAAAAACACATAATAAAGAATAAAAAGTGTTGTACGCTACGAGCCTTAAGCTACTTGGGGAATGGTTATTGAGTGGCTTCCTCTCAATTTCCTAGAGTGTTTAGTATACACCCTTAGGGTGATATGCGATGCATTCGCTCCTAAGTCATAGTCTCTAGTGCAACATGAGTTACAAATCAAATTCAAAACACTTCTTCTCTAAAAAACACAAAAACACTTCAAATCTTTTTCACCCTTTGGGGTTCATAATCAAGAAAATCTTTTCAGATAAAAGAGTGTTGTTAACTTTAAGTTCTACCGCAAACGGTAACGCCTAAGTCTCCAATGGTCGAGTTGCATACACCAACTGCTAGAACTATTTGTTAACCCTACTCGGGCCTAAAAACGTTTGAACCAACCTGTGTTCTTTTTATCCCGAACTATGTTTGCTCTAATCTTTCATACCAGATGAAAGTACGTAGGCACAAGACGTGATGTCTTGGCGAGCAACTTTCCCCCCTTTCGTCCGTAGTTAGCCGAACTACGTTGACTCTGACTTTCCCATTGCACGAGGGAATACGTAGGCACAGAGCGGTGATGCTCTGCCGAGTCTCCTTTATTTTTCTTTTGTCCCTTGACCTTTAGCGTAGATAGATTGATCACCCTTTTGGATAGACAACATAAGCGTGGATCCCGTCGAGTACGACGGACGTGAGGGGTGCTCATACCTTCCCCTTGCGTAACCGACTCCTGAATCCATACTTGGTTGCGATGACCTTGTCTTTCCCTTTTTCGTTAGGTTTGTCCGATTGTTTCCTTTCCCTCTCTTTGGGATAAATAATGAAAGGTGGCGACTCTTCTGTTTTCTGCCGGGTGTTTTTCGCAGTTGCGACACCTCTCCCTGAACAGAGGTACCTTCTGCCTCTTGAACCTGCTACCTCTGCTTCCATCGAACGGATGTATGCTGGGCAACCGGTCCATGCCTCAATCGGTCAGCTCTGTCAGCCAGTATGCCTGCAAGGTATAATTAACTGTATAGTGAGTTTAACAAATGAATAGCACAAACAAGAAAAGTATAAAACAAAAAGTAAAAAAAACATACTGAGAAACCTCCAAAGATACATCTCCGGAAAAAGTCAACGTCTCATGTACTCTAGGTGATTCCGGAGATTACAACTACGGAAACATTCCACAGATATATATCCAGAATTACCCAGATTATATGAAACATTCATTTGTTCCAGAGATATGTGTCTAGAATTTTATGAAACTCCGAGGTTGCGACAATGGCGTCCTCTGCCCCTCAGAATGAGAAATTTGAACCCCTTATTGTCCATTTGAGCCAACAAATAATATATACACTTACTTTAAACTATGTTTCAGCTGATTTATAAACACTTATAGACCTAACAATGCATTCTAAATTGTTTACAAGAATACTCAAATATTTATCAGAAACTCAAAAAGCTTACCTGAATTATATGATTTGGAAGATGTTAAGTAATGTACTGGATGTTACTTGATGATTACTTGAGCCTCGGAAGAATGAAATTAAATTTAGTGAAGTTGGAGATATTTGGGAATGAGAGAGATGAAGAGGTTTGCGAATGAAAATGAAAAAGTGATGGAGGAGAAAAGTATGATGTGATGATGTGCTCTAAATTGTTCTGGAGATATATCTCTTGAATATTTCAACGTTTACTTAAGTTTTGGTACGTCCGGAAATATATTTCTGAAATATTTTAACGTTAAATTGAATTTTTGTTGCGTCCAGAGATATATCTCTGAAATCTAGGGGAATATAAGAAAATTCACATGGTGTGAAAGAAGTCCATAGGGTGCAAAAAGAAATCCTCATTATTAAAAATGTCAAAATGGGGTATCAAGCCCACATGCATGCTTGTAACACCCCAAAATTTATAATTTTAATTTAATTCAAAAATTCAATTATTGGTGTATTTCTTAATTATTAGGTGTTAATTTATTAATATAAAAAATTATAATATTAAATGAAATAAATAGGGGTTATTATTTAAGTAAGGTAAGAAATTAGTAGGAAAATAATAAATAAATTAGAGAAAGGGTAAAAATAGAAATAGTGAAGAATACAGGAAAACAAAAACAAAAATAATATATAAATAGGTGAGTTAATTAGGGTTAAGAGAGGAATTGAGAAACACATATTTTTTTATAGAAAGGGGGCAAATGAGGCAACCCTACAGTGAAGAGACAACACTAACCACTAAGAACTCGAAGATTTTTCTATGAAATCGAGATAGGGGGAATTATTAGATAAATTTACTTGTATCAATGGGATAGTGGGGATTTCTTAATCATACCACGTGGTTGATATTAAAGATGGATCACATTAAGTATATCTTTGAGAAACTCGCTCTCATTGTGAGGATTTCTCGCTGGCAGATGTCGTTGTCTGAATACGACATTCATATGTTACTCAGAAAGTAATAAAAGGAAGTGTGCTATCATAATATCTCGCTCACCAACCAGTAGAATATTATCAACCTATACGGTTTGAGTTTCCTAACGAAGACATCATGATTTTCAATGACGATAAGGACATAAGCGATAAGAAGGGCCCAAACAAGGAGCTCATTGGAATCTCATGTTCGATGGCGCCTCAAATGCAATGAGGCATAGAATTTGAGTTGTTTTAATATCTCCAAGGAATGGTTATACTCCCTTCATAGCATGGTTATGCTTTAATTGCACAGATAATATGGTAGAATATGAAACATGTATCATGGTCATTAAACCTACTATTGAACTAAGGATCAAAATCTTATAGGTGTATGGAGACTCTGCACTAGTCATTTATCAAGTAAAAGGAGAATGGAAAACCTGACATCCTAAATTGACCCTATATCGTGCCCGTGTTATAGAATTAATTTAGAATTTTTAGGAAATCACTTTTCATCAAATTCCTAAAGAGGAAAATCAGGTGGTAGACGCTTTAGCTACCTTATCATCAATGTACAAAGTGAACTTCCATAATGAAGAGTTGATGATTATCCTTGATATTGGAATCTCAATCTTATTCAATCATGGTGATCATCTTACTCCTCCTCATGTTTTATCTTCTTAGGTTGATCACTCCCAATTTAATGCACTAGAGTATGTCTTTTTGAAGATAAACCTGCACTATTGAACATAATACCTTTTCGACACTTCTCGAATAGAACATTAGTAATCCTTTACACACTTTTACCACTTAAAAAAATAAAAAATTAAACACTAACCTGATTGGTAATGCAATCTGCCTTGTTAGTTACAAAGATCAAAATAATAAGAAAATGTCACCGTGTTGTGCCTTGACACTCCACAAACCAGATCCCATACTCTCTTTCATATAGTCAAGATTTTTTCCTACATGATTAACCAATAGTGCTAGGTACCCAATTGTAATACTCCAAATTTTACCCTCAGATTAGTCGATTCATGACGCATGGCATCCCATTTTTGTATCCGCTAACTACTAACGGGTTACGTAGTCTGTTTATTTTGCAGGAATCGCATCTGGTACATTTTAGCTGTTAAAGGGCAAAATTGTCATTTATACGTTGTTTGCTGACAGTTTTTTGAAGATGAGCTGTCGCCAGTGAATTTCTGAGACATTTATTTTGTCACATGGGTTTGATTATGTCGAGATATCAATTTAGTTTGGTTCAAGTCAGGGCAAGAATCCGTTCTGCGGGTTTGGTTTCAACAGACATTTATTTTTCCGCTTCTTCTGCTACCTGCCATTTAAATTCTTAAAAGGAAAGCAGTATAAATTTCGGCTCAAGACGGGATTTGCTATATCTGTTTAATTGCAATTTTGGCTGAGTTGATTCATGGCATTGGATTTAACCTTCGGAAAAACAATTGGAATTTTGGCGCGGAGTGTAGTTATGTTTTGCCGTTAATCCGATTTCTCTGTTTCTTTCCATTTTATTTTGTTCAAGGCTATTACAAACTCTATCATCAGGCGTGATTTAATTTGGGAATATATTGGAAGAATTGAAGTTTATATCAATTATGTGGAGCAGTACGTGTTGGAATGAAAAGGTTGATTCGAATGACTTCTGGGATTTATTCATATTGAATTTGTATGGTGAACTTAAGCTTATTGTTCAAGTTGATCGAATTAATTTTTAATCGTTGGAATTTATTCAAAGGTATTTGACCGGTTGGATTTAATGGGATATTTAAGGTGGATCAGTCGGTTGCGACAAAGTTAAATCACGGAAAGGGAATCGGAAAATGATCTTGATAGAATAATATATTGAAGTTTATTCATAATATTTCTATTATAATTTACAAAGAGGAAAATGATTTTTGAATAGAAATATTATTGAATTATTATTCATAAATATTTTTCTATTACAAAAGGAAAATAAAACAAAAATACATTATTATCCTAAATTCTATTTTCCTAAGAGTGGTCTTCGTCTTTATGCTCGAGTAATTCTTCCCGACTTTTTCTACGTACCTGCACGACAAGACAAACAAAGAACAGAGCAAAAAAATATTAATGTTAGAAATTGTTCGACACCCTCAGAGCAATTTCATCATCGGGTGTCGGGAGGACAACGACAAATGCCGAAGCCAACTCCCAAACCGACCCCCGACCTCAATACAGATAGGCAAAATCTGTTCTATTTTTTTGGACAGCCGAAAGAAGAGAAAAAGGATTTTTTTCGGCCAAAAAGTGATTATTCGGATAAGCGCTTTTGGAAAAGTGATTTTTCCAGCCAAACAGGTTCAATCAAAAAAAGAATGAAAATCTGGATTTCATCAATAACCAGATTTGAAGCGTCACAAAATCCGTTCCTATCAAGTAAATCGCGCATCTACACAAACAGATTTCAATCCAAAATCCATATCCAGATTCTATCAGGTAAATCCCTGGATATCTGATCAAGCAAATCCAAACTAGATCCAAAAGTTGAATTCATCTGAAAATCCAAACCAAATCCAAATCAGGTCCGAAAATGAAGCTATCAGAAAATAAAATCCGAGTCCAATTAAATCTGCGTGAAACAAATCACAAAATCAAATCTCATATTTTTCAATCAAATAATAACGTAAGACAAATCCAAGCCCAACAGAGGGACATAAAATGTGAAGAAGAGATCAAAAAAAGGCCACGAAAACCCTACTCACGAAACGCGGCCGAAGATCAAAAAGAGGGATGAAACCCTAACGAAATCACAAAACGCGGTCGGTAATCACATAAACAGGAAAGAACTCACCGCTAACAAACACAACGCCATAGATCATCACCCAACGGACAGAAATCATTGAACGATATTCACGGAAAACACAGACTATAACCACGCGAATCGCAAACGGCGAAGAGCCTCAGAGTGTGATGCTCATCATCGGCCATCATCATTAATAAGCATCCACAAGTCCGTCGACAAAAGATGACGAACCACCGCCGTTCATAAAATATCACAGTCCTCGTCAAGCCACGAGCTCAGAGTCGCTACAAACTCTCCTCACGGAAGGTGAGCAAATCCGGGTTGCTAATTTTTTTATTTCCGTTTTTTAAGGATCAAAGATCGGAAGGGATAAGAAATCGGTGACATGCAAAGAAGAGGGATGAGGAATCGAAAGCTTAAAGCTTCGTTAATGGCAGACGCGGCGGTTTAGAGGAAGAAGAAGAACAAGGGTTACGAAAACCCTAAAGGATTGAAATGCTATAAACTTCTATCCCCTCCCCTTTTGGCCATCCTACGGACCGGGTTGGGTCCGGGAGTGGTGACCCGGCCTAACCCTTTTGTTTTTATTGTTTTTATTTATTTTTTCTGTTTTATATTGTTTTTTAATTAATTTAATAAAAAAATGTAAATAGATAATTTTTTTTAAATATTTTTTTCCTTAAATACTTAAAAAATAAATAACCTTTTTTATTTGTTTGAAATATCCTATTTTTTAATTAATTTAACCTTTTTTCCCTTTAAAAGTATTTTTTTTAAAAAAATCAAGTATAGTTTCTCTAACTAATTAAAAAAAATTCTTTCGATTTAATTTCTGACACTTTCATGCCCGAATTTTCTTGATGTCACTCTATGTATTTTTTCCGTCTATCTTTTTATGTTGACCTTGTTCACTAACCGTTTATTTTTGCATTTTCTCTTTTTCAGGGTTTTTGTAATTTATATAATGAGATTGTTTGTATTTTATTTTCCTCCGTGGTCGTATTTTATTTTTCAAACAAGGTCATGTATTTTGTTTATCCTACATTATTCATCGTCCACCGTAATTTCACCTTCCGAAGGATTAGGTCTAGCAATTTGACTGTCGAGTCAATAACCCTAACCTTTTACATTTTCCAAAACCCTAATAGCTTAGGCGTCCCGCCGTGGACAATTTTTACCCTTTACCCTAGCATTAGGTCAAAGAGTCGTCGTACTCTGTTTTAGGGTTTCCCGCCGTAGAATCCCTAATGTAACCCTAATTTCAATTTAACAATTTCAACATAGAGATTGGCGTCTCTGCACTCCATGTAAGCGTGTCCTTAAGATACGTTTATTCCCCATTGAAACCTTGACCATAGTCAAGAAGTTTCTAACCTCCCTTTCGAGGGGAACTACGATTACTCTGATTCCATTCCCTACCCGGATACGTAGGCATAAGATACGAGTCTGGCCGAGTAAACTTAGGACTAACCCTTAGGTTTTCTTTTCTTTAACTTTTAACCCTTTGTATATACCTTAAGCAAATAATAAAGCAAAATAGAAAACATTGAACAAAAGGTTCCTGTAGAGTACTACAAAAGTTTAGGATGCTAATACCTTCCCTAAGCTTAACCAACCCCTTACCTAGATCTCTCCCCGGTTGTGTTTACGATGCAAAAATAGGTTTTTCCTCTTTTGACCTTTTCCTTCGGATAAATCAAAGAGTGATTATGAACTAAAGATGCGATTCAAGTTAATTAATAATTTGATATCCTGTTTCCACCGCAACACCAATCTTCATTGAGTACTTGGGGATTAGTAAAACTTTGGTTGCATCTAGGAAACCATTTAAAGGCACCATTAGGAACCAAAAGTTTCCTAAAGTTGCACTTAGCAACGGTGTTTCCATTTTTGCAGCAATAGTGACAATAGAGGTTAAGAGAAGATAATCTTTTGTCATTTGGTTCTTTTTTAACGTAACTATACCTTCATAAGGATTATAAGATGGTAAGTCATATTTTGAAGTATCTATAGCAAAAGAAACCTTAGGTTGCAGAGCCTTATCTAATTTAGCTTTAAGAGTCCTTGACTCCTTTTGCCAAATGTGACGAGTTTCACAGCCAAACCATAAGGCTTTAGAATCTTCATCTCGATCCTTTTGAATATTTAAAATGGATTTCCTTAGAGCTTCCATATTCTTTTTATTTTCTGAAATCTTAGCTTCTAAATGCGAGATAATACATTTATTTGAATCTAATCTTTTAAAAGCATTTATGGCTTCCCTTTTTAGATTTTCAAAAGATTCTTGAAGTTAAGAAAAAGCTAAATCATGAGAAGCTTGAAGTTTAGGGTTACTTACAACCTTTTTCTTTCCATTGTTTAACATATAGCAAAGCTTGGCCGATTCATCACTTGAGGTATAACTATCATCACTTTATGAATCACTTTCACATTCCCAAGCACCATATGCTCTTCTAGATTTTCTAGACGAGTTGTGATGACCCCTTTCCTTTTATTTCTTGGTTTTAGGACGCTCCAGCTTGAAATGAACGGGTTTACCAAAGTTGTAACAAATACTTCGAGACTTCCTCCTTTTGTTCTTATCTTCTTTTGAGGAACTTGACAACCTTTTTTATTTGTGATGGTTTTTTTTCGGGATATTTGTTACCATATTTCAATATGTATTTGTTAACTCTTTTTATAAACACCCTCATATCTTCTTCGTTGGAATTGTTATCATTTGATTCACAATCCCTTTACTGATTATAAGAAGACCTTGAACTAGAAGTCTTTAGAGCTATGGGCTTCTTCCCTTCTTCTTTCTCTCTCCCTTTCTCTTTTTTTACTTTCTTTTCATATTCTTTCCCGTATTTCGCTAAGCAAGTGAGCTCTTGCTCGTGCTCTTCCAACTTACCAAACAAAGTCGTGAGATCAAGCGACTTAAAATAATTTGCCTCTACGATGCTAGTGACCTTGGGATTCTATTCTCTACTTAAACACTTCAAGAATTTTTTAGTAACAAGTTCATTGGAAACATGATTACCTAGCGCATTGAACCGGTTTATGAGATCAGTGAACCATGTATTTGCGCTAATTTTTTTGATAATGTTGTTATCAAAATTTGGAAAATATATGTTGAGTTGCTACATTTCTACAGTAACGGTAAACACTACCGTGCTAGTTTCCATAACTCGGCAATAATGCGGTTTGTATTCATTTTTATTCTTGAATATCTCTATCTCGTGAGAGTTGTTTATGTTGGATGTACATTGGATTTTGATTTAATATGGGTTGCAAAGTTGTTTACTAGTAATGTTCTGTTAATGTGTGATTATGATTTCTACAAATTGTATTCTGTTCATGGTGTGTTTATGAGAGGAGAATGAGTGATTTGTTATGTTTCACTTTTTCTCTAGAAAATATTTTACGCAAGAAACCAGAGATAGGAAATGATTTTGTTGACATTGTTTCATTTAAAACCAATCTCATGTTTGGTGGGTTATTGATAAAATTCAAACAAGAAAAAGAGGAAACAAGGGTCTGTTGTTGCTTTTAAATTGGGTGTAGAATTTTGCAAATAAGGAGACGTTTGGTATTGTTTGTTCTTTCCATTACTTATTTTATTCCATTTATCATCATGAATTTGAAATTCAAATCACATGTGATTAGATCTATGATTTTAATTCTCTTGCTTATATTTTATTTTTATATTTATTATTTCCTTTTCTTTCTCATGATTATGATTATTACATGAGATTAGATTTAAGTATTGGGCTTTTCTTTTGTACATATGGTACATTAATCATTGAACTTCCTATTTGCTAAAAAATATATTATAAATAATATTGGGTAGTTTTGAATTTATTCTAAATGTTAAATTTTCTTAATTGGATTAAATCATTCATCAAAACCTCTTCTTAATTAAATAATGAAGGTAGTGGGTTTTTGGAGTCTAACACTCTTTGAATCATTGAACGACACTCTTGAGGCGCACGCATTGGATTGTGCTTGTTCCATCTTTCGTTTCTAAAAAAAAGATTAATATTCATTTAATCTAATTTAAAATCTTAACCTTTTAAAAATATTTTTAAAACTAAATTTAAATCATTTTATCAAATCCGAATAAACCGTTCTCAATACAATTAGAACTCAAATATTTTCCTAAATCATAATTCATTTTGGTAAAATCATTTCTCAAAACTATTTTCCTAATTAATAACGAAAATAGTAGGTTTTTGAGGTCTAGCACTTCTTGGATCCTTGAATGATCGCTTTTGGGACGCACGCCTCGAGTTGTGATCGTTTCGTTTTTTTTCATTTCTTAGAAATAATTAATTTCCACTATAATCTAAAACTATTTTTGAAACCTTTTTTTCCGATCAAGACACTTAACCAAACATCTTTGAAATATATTTTCTCGATTAACAGTAGAGATTTTGAAATCTTAAGGTCTAGCACCTCTTGGATTCTTGAGTGATCGCTCTTAGGGCGCACGCCTTGGGTTGTGATCAATCTGATCTTTCTAAAATGTTCAATTTGTTCAAAATTACCTAACGTGTCTAACCAAAATACGCTAAACTATTCAAAATCTTTTCTCAATTAAATTGCGAAAGAACTGAGTTCTTTGAGTCTCGCACTCTTTGGATTCTTAAGTACCGCTCTTGGAGCGCACGCTTTGGGTTGTGGGTTACTTGACCTTTAGTCCCTAAAACACTTACACTAATTATATGGACAAAGTCGTTCATAGTTCTACAAATACAATTTCGTAAATTAAGTGAATGAAAAAAGGTGTCGTTGGGATCTAACATTCCAATAATGCCCCGATTAATTGATTGCGAGGCTGACGTCTCGTTTATCGAATAATCGTCATTCTACTTAAGACTCTCAGCAAATCAAATTTCATCTTCTCGCCCTCGCGCAAACAAACTCTTCTCAAACTAATCATTTCAAATTTTAATATAATTAAAACATTTAATCAAATTCAAAATATTTTTCTTAAGTGACCGCTCTTGGGGCGTACACCTTGGGTTGTGGGTTGCTCGAACTTTCGCTCCCAAAATACTCGTTTTAATTATTTGGATAAAGACGTTCACTATTCTACAAACATATTTCGTAATTAATCGAATGAAAAATGTGTCATTGGGATCTAGCATTCCAATAATACCCCGACTAGTTGGTTTCGAGGCTGACGTCTCGTATATCGGGTAGTCGTCATTTTCCCTTAAAATACTCAACTAATCTAACTTCGTTCTCCTCGCCCTCGTGCGATCGAAACCTTAAACCTATTCAAATCAATTCTCTTTTTCAAAATAAAACATCCAACACGACAAACTCTCTTTTCTTGCCCCGTGCGATTGAAATTTCTCAAAACACTAATTCCTCGCCCTCGTGCGACCCACAACTCAAACGAGTTTTCCTAAAGAACATTATTTAGTCCCTTCTTCCGCGCATATGAACTAGTGCTTCAGCCTCCCCTAACGAACAGACAAACCAATGTTTAGCAGTTAGAATGAGACCTAAACGCTCGTTCGTTTATAACACAAACCAATTAACCGTAGTCTTCCGAACTATGGACGCTCTGATTTCTCATTTTTCAATGAGAATATGTATGCATAGGATTGTGAGATCCTAGCAAGCTATCTTCCCTCCATCTATCTTTTTTTCTTTTACCTCAACCTTTTCCCGTAGTCCACGAACTATGATGCTCTAAATTTCTCATTGCATGAGGGAGTACATAGGCACAAGGGCCCCAATCCTTGGCGAGCACCCTAATAAAAACCACTCATTTTTCCCTGATAAGCGAATTCCTTAGAATAAAACAAATAACCTAGCTAACTTTTCTCTCGAATCGAATCAAGAGGTTCCCGTTGAGTACAACGGACGTAGAGGGTGCCAATACCTTCCCTTTGCATAATCGACTCCCGAACCTAGAATTTGGTTGCGATGACCATGTTCTTATATCTTTAAAGGTTTTATCGGTATTTTCCTATTCCTTTCTTGGAATGAATAAAGTTCGGTGGCGACTCTGTTCGAACATTTTATCCGCGTCCATCGCGAGAATCGTATTTTTCGAGGTACGACAATTACCAAACGGGAACTGATGTTTTTTTTTATTTGTCAGATAGGAATTAGCTTTAAGATGGGCTACCAGACAGGAATTAATGAAAAATATTAAGTTTCTAGATGGGAACTGGTTTTTGTTTTCCAAACGAAAACTAGTTTTACAATTAGCCATCAAACGCGAACTGGTTTTGAAAAACTAACTGCCAAGCAGGAATTGGTTTTGAAATAGACTTACCAGACAGGAACTGGTTTTGATTTACTGTCAGACGGAAGCTGACTTTGAAATTTGACCACCAGATGGGAGCTGACTTTGAAATTTTACCATAATCATACCAACACAAAGGTATCCTACACCTCCTACCATACAAAGTCTCAAGCGGTGTCATTCTAATACTAGAATGAAAACCATTTTTTTAAGTTAACTCAACCAACGACAAGTAGCCATCACAAACACTTCCTTGTTCTAGCACACAAGCCCTCAACAGATCTTTCAAAGGTTGGATAGTTCTCTCCATCTAACCTTCCGTCTGCGAGTGATAAGTAGAACTCAACTTTAACTTAGAACCCAACATTTCCAGCAAACACTATCAAAACCTCGACGTAAATCTCGGATCTCTATCTGACACGATACTAAAAGGAATACAATGCAAGCTAACAATTTTTTCAATATACAACTCAATTAGCTTCTACAAAGGATAACTGGTCTTAATCGGAATGAAATGAGTTTATTCAGTTAGTTTACCAACAATAATCCAGATGGAATCGCATCCCTTCGCCGTCTTCGGCAAACTCATTACAAAATCCATGAAAATGTTGTCCTATTTCAACTCACGAATGTTCAATGGTTGCAGTAAACCCAACCAATTCTCATGTTTAATCTTCGACTTATGAAAAGTCAAACAAGTGTAAACAAACTTAACTACTTCCTTCTTCATTCCTGGCCACCAAAATATTTTCTTGAAGTCTAGATACATCTTAGTGGCACCAAGATGAATACTAAGACCACTTATATGACCTTCCTCAAGAATACTCCTCTTAAATTCAGGTACATATGATACATAAACCCTGTCTATGAATCTCATTACACCATTCTCATCGATCCTGAAATCACCTTGTCGCACCCTAATTTTTGACCGTAAGAGCCACCTGTTTCATTTGTTTTTTACTCTAATTTAATATTTATGTTTCGCGGCTAACCAGCTTGTGCAGGTGCAGTGATGTCAAGGTATAGATTCTTACAAACAAAGAATCCCAAGGATGTGACTGGTACATTTGAATTTAAAGTTCACCATTCAAGAATTCAAGATGGTGAATACCTCTGGCTAGTGGGTATCTCGAAATTAAGTACGGACATATCATCATGTGTGATTTCAAGGGACGACAACTGAGGATGTTACTACACTGGTCTAATTTTGTTTCTAGTTAACTTCCCCGTTTCATATATATTCTATTAAGGAGTTTGTGTAATAGGACTCTGATGGTCCTCAAGGCGACAATCAAGACATTTGGTTCATTTACGAGTAATTTCCAAGTAGAGACTGAAGGAATAACTAACGGTAATATTGTCAGCTCGAGAGTCTCTTCTTAATCGGCTACAACCACGCACAAGTTCTTCCGACATAAGGCATTGCAAATCAACAAGAAATACAAGTCATAGTTTAAGCTACTGAATAAAATAGTGGTTTGTAAGGGAATTGGAATTATACAAAAGAAGTCTTGAAGTTGCAAGTGCAACTCTCCCTCTTTTTCATGATAAAGTTATAATTCAAACTTTAATCCAATTGGCATTTCAATATTTAAGATCCAAGGTTTACAAGATTGAAAATTATATTTGCTAAAATTCTTTACAAAGCCAAACATCTGAGCCACCTCAAGAACATTCAGCGCTACACACGAACCATAACAATTACAACGTCGGAGAATTACAGAAAAAGTTAACAGCTACCACAAATCCTTAAGTCCTAATCCTAAGCCATCCAATATCTCTTTGTCTAATATCTCTTGGTGCCATTCATACTTCGCACCTTGAACATGCCACGCCAATCTTGAAGGCCCTCGCATATTAACATGTTTCATGTGTACACTTGTGACAAACAATAACAAATCAATTAGAACACAAAGCAGAGACTCATATCCAGGTTCGTTAACATACATTCACTACACGTTAACGGTGGTCACGGTAGCAAGTTCAAAGTAACTGTCAAAACCGCAATTAAACAACAACGATGGTAAGATGCATAGGGAACTCGCTTCAACGGTACAACACTAAAGCTACACGAATATGTCGACAAGAGAAAGAGCCCTACACGAAAAAACTTTGCCTCCGTAATAGGTGCACACGAATGATTACGTTGACAGCAGGGAACAACTCACCGGATAATTTCCTCATTAGAGCACTCCCTTGTTCAGTCTTTAGAGAACTTAATAAGGCAATTATTCGTGGCAGAGTCATTGCCATGTCACATACCATATCCTGTATCTCTAGCCTGTTATGGATGTGATTCAGTCGGATAAAACTGGCGCTCCAATCACTGGTTTTGCTCTGTCGTCGGTATACAAGATATTAACTCTGGATGTGATTGATCAAACACAGTCAATGTTGTTGATACTATTGGACTTGGTGGTTGATGCCGTAACAAGTTGTAGATTTGAGGTGACGGATCCTGGATCAGAAGAAGGGGTATTAATGAAGATTTTACAAGTCCTTCTAGCTTGTGTGAAAATTAAAGCATTTGTAATACTTAGTAACCAACACATTTACATTATAGTGAACACATGCTTCTGTATAGTTCATCCAGCAGGAACTAAAGCTTCAGGGCTTGGAGGGTCTTCTATTCACCGTCACCCAAGAACTCAAATTGCAGCTAGAAGCTTTTTTCTCTTGTGTCATTTTGAGACTTGCACAAAGCAGATATAGGGCTTCGTACCAGCAGCAAGAGGTAGCCATGGAAGCCCTTGTTGACTCCTGCAGACAAAATACATTTATGGTTAATATGTATTGCTAACTTTGATAGCAACATAACTAGCAATAATGTCTTTGAAGACCTTGCTAACTCATTGTCAAGAAGTGCATTTCCTGTAAGCTGTCCATTGTATGCCATGCATATTCTTGCTTTAGATGGTCTTATTGGTGTTATACGGGGAATAGCTGAAAGGCTGCCACAACCTGCATTATTTCACAACCAAACTTTCGTCAACAATTCTCAAAGCAACAAATTGTTTTCACCGCAAGCTGCTGCAAATTACCAGCCAGCACTGCCGCTGCTACTACAAATACAATTGGAACAATCTATCAGCCCCTGAAAACAGAGCGAAATAGTTCCAAAAAAAACATGGAACCAAACACCTCTCAGTCATCTCCTCGAGTTTTGGACAATGCACTGTTGCTTTACCCAGTGGGCTTGGATCCTTTGTGTCTTTAGCAAGGTCCCTGTGCTCATTAAAATTATTTGACAGTCACTTTGGACAGAATTTTGCCAAAGCTCTTTTCATGACTCCTCTCAATGTTTCCTCTAGCATATCTGTCCTTGACCTTTCTGAGAATGAAATAGCAGGATGCTTTTCTCACCTTAACAGGAGACTATCAAGTGGTTCTCATTTGTCTGTTGGAATTGGAAAATCTTTACAACTGTTATGCGTACTCAGCCTGAGGGGGAACAGTTTATGGAAATATGATGCAAAAAGTCTTGAATATGCTCTTGCATACGTGCCTAACTTGGAGGACCTAGATATAAGTGACAATCCTATTAAGGATGAAAGTATCAGGCCTTTATTCCCATATTTTGCTGGAACATCTGGAACATGTTGCCGTGTGGCTTCTTTGAAACTAGAGGCTTGTGACTTATCTCATGATGGAGTTAATCGTCTTCTTGATTCCTTCCTCCCCCTAAAACTTCAGCTCCTGTAGGCCAGAAGAGGGTTGTTGTTCGTCTTAAGTTTGATACTTTAGTGGCTCCAAAAGTCTGTTGTTATATTTATTCAACCAAACCTGAAAATGCCATTTGGATAGTCAGAATTGATCTTGAAATGTTAGTTGAAAGGAATCTGGAGTAGAAATTGCCAATAGATTGCAAGCACAATTGAAAGTCATGACAACTAAAGTGTAGCTTTTCATTATAAAAATCTCACCTGGCTCATGAAAACTGCTACACCTCAGAAGAACCCTGGTGGCTTTCCCAATCCTCACGACATTGCCAATCCTGGATATACAAACATTGATCACTATCAGTTGGAAATACGTAAAACCGTACATAGGCCATGTTGAAGTCAGATATCAGCAACGTCTGCAATTCACGTATCAGATGCAAGCTTGTTTCTTTTTTGGACCGCTTGATTCTTCCCTGGCCCAAAACAGATTGTTATCCACACCTGCAAAACGCAAATCTCGAATTAGCAAATCCTTTGAAGAATATACCTTTGGAATATCCAATCCAAATCCAAGACATTGAACCTGGACAGATAAATATTTAACGAAATTGATACAGAATCAGAGATTGATTTTTTCATTTAACAGACATTTAACGAAATTGGAAGGGGAAGACGGAGGGTTTGGGGTTTACAGCTTCCGCCATTTTTGCTTTCTTGCTACCTGTTATTGTTGCCCTTATGACTAATCTTGCTTCACACACACACACAACACTACACATTATCACACAAACCCTCTTAATCACTAATCACCCCCCTAATCCACCTGTTAATTGGCCTTTTCCTTATTTTAATCAGTATTAACCAACAGTTTTTTTCTAATCAACATTTATTCTTTTTTAACTAATTAACCATTTTTCTAAATAATTGATAATCTTTTATTAATTAGTTCTATCTTTTAACTATTTTATTAATTAGTCCTTAAATGATTCATCATGTTTGATAATTATTTATTTTTATCCCAACTTAATGAATCTCATAATCTTTTTAATAACTAATAACTTTTAATAATCAATTTTATCATTTAATTCAATTATAGTTTCTTAAATTTAATTATCTTATTTTATTTAATAATTTAGTTATTCCCCTTTTCTATTTAACACAAATTAACCTTTTATCTTAATAATTAGGACCTTTAAAATCTTTTATTCACTTAAAATTATTGATTGCCCTTTTTCTTAAAAAAAACATAATAATAATAGTAAAAAAAACTCCCTTTTATATTTTAAATAACTTAATTTAGCAAACCAATATTAGTGATTGAAAATCTTTTATATAAAAAGAAATCTACTTTTATAATAACTAAGAAACTATTTCATCTTAATAAACAACCTTTTATAATAAATTACATTTTATTTAATAATAATAACAAGCATCAACTTTTAATTAAATTGTTCCACATCTAACTAATTTGTTAAAATAAAACATTTTTATAATAACTTAAGTAGGAGAAAAACAATTTTATATAGCAAAAGTCTTTTTTATAATTTGAATAACATTATTTCACTTGTTAATAATAAAAAAAACTTTTTATATTAGAAAACCTTTTAAGTAAATTAACTTTTAATATGATAATAAACAACTTTACTAAAACGAATCTAATGCAACCTCCTTCTTAAAATTAATCCAACACTACCTTTAGAATCAAATCTCATCAATGACACCCCTTTTCAAGTAATCCGCTTAAAATCAATCAACATCGTAAATCCAATTCAATCACGCACACTTACACTTCACAATCCACTCACCTACACCCTAGCACTTTCATGCGTGTGTATGGCTTTACTTTCCGCAATTTATCTTCTGCAATTTAATATTATCGCAATTTATCTTTCTCGCATCGCATTCCGTCCAAAGGAAAAACCTACACATGAGTCAACACTTGTGTGTAGTGCACATCATTTGCATCATATTCTCCATGATCCTTGATCCCATTCAAGTTGATCTCTAGGATAGATCCTACCCCATAGGAAGGACTGTTATCTTTTATAACTTAGATACAAACAATCAACTCAATACAACAATATTCAAATAATAGAGAAATAGATGTTAATCATCTTAAGCAAGACAGAATCTCCACCCCCACATCAATACAACCAATATCGTAGGAACTTTGTCTTAAGATATATAGAGGCGTACATCGTCGATCAATATCCGAGTACTTGAGTCCTTCTCTTAAGACGATGCAAAGACTATTTTCCTACAACTTGTGGCGGTTAAATCTCTCTTAAAATGATAACGCATCTCTTCTCCTAAAATCAATCAATCAACTACCCTAAACCTGTAGGAACTTTGACCACAATCAAAGAACTCCTCAAACCCTTTAGGGAAACTACAAATACTCTGATTCCACTCCCATAAGGATATGTAGGCATAAGATGCTACATCTTATCGAGTATACTTAGAAATAGACCCCTAGGTCTTTTAACCTTTAAGCAGATAAACCTTAGCAATAAACTAACATAAAACAAGAGGTTCCTGTAGAGTACTATAGAAACTTAGGATGCTAGCACCTTCCCTAAGTTTAACCGTCCCCCGAACCTATAACTCTCTAAAACCTCGCATTTGCATTGCATTGTGGGAATTTCGATCTTTATCCCTTCCTTTGGACAAATCAAAGTTCGGTTGCAAAATGAATAAGATTCAAACTAATCAATAGTTTGGTATCCAAATTTCACCGCGACATAAATGGCGACTTCACTGGGGATACTCAGTGGGTTTCCCTACCTTGCTTTACTTGTTTATTGATTTATATATTTGCTTACTTGTTTATTTGTTTGTCTTTTATTTTATTTTGGGTTGTTATCCTTGAGTGGTGAGACAAAGTCCTACACCCGGACTTGAGAGAAATTATGATAGGATGGTGATATATTCGATGAGGCTTATAGGGAGTGAGTCCCGACTAAGTTGACTTGAGAATCCCGCTTAGTTGAGACCCTTTTGAAAATGGTTCGGTTGAACGAGTTTAGTCGTGAAAACTTTTACTATTCTCAATTGGAGTCCATGATACTAAGGACCGTAGTTACCTTTAACCCCACTTTGGCCTTTATTAGGACGTAGTGCGAGGCTATGAGGGAGTAAGTCCCGAAATAGTGATACGCGATGCTACACTCAAAAGAAGTTCTCCTGAGAATATTATTAATCCCCGAGTCAGTTGGGAAATTGATAATATCCGATAGATGGACTAATGACTTTGGGACCTCCTTAGAACCTTGTTCTGCAGGTACCATCCACCTCTAGTCCTTGTCCTTTGGGAATGGATATACCCTTGGCTCCATGCTCGTTGCAAACCTAGGACCTTTGTTTGTTTATCTTTGTGTGCCCATATGTGCTTACTTGTGTTTGTTGCATTCATATAGTATCATACTACATTGGACTTCATGGGATTTACCCTTTATTTATGAACATTGTAGGACATTGTGGATTCCAATAGACGAAATACTCTAAAATATACTTTTAAGAGTCCCAAATTGGATGACCTAAGGGAATTGGGAGCTTTGATTGAAGACCAAGAGAAGTTCAAGGGTAAATATGGGAAGTTACTATCTTTGTTGAGACGTAAGGAAAATGAAGACCTCCTTTCCGCTCTATTACAATTCTACGATCCGATGTATCACTGCTTTACTTTTCCAGATTATCAGTTGTTGCCAACTTTGGAAGAATACTCCTTTTTGTTAGGTCTGCCTATTCTAAAAGAATCTCCTTTTCCCTTCTTGAAAAAAGACCCCGAAGAAAGAGACATCACTAAGGCCCTTTATCTCAAGGTATCTGACGTTAAGGCTAACATGGTTGTTAAAAGTGGGACTTTCGGTTTGACTATAGATTTTTTATTCGAGAAGGCTTCATTTTATACTGATTTTACGAACAAAGCTCCATTTGAGGCAATCTTCGCTTTGCTTGTCTATGGGGTGTTTCTATTTCCAAGTTTTGAGGGGTTTGTTGACCTTAACGCAATTAAGATCTTCATGAAGAATAATCCAGTGCTGACTCTACTGGGCAACACCTATCACTCTGTACATCTCCGAAACCTCTATGGTTGAGGAATGATTACATGTTGTGTGCCTTTATTGTACAAATGGTTCCTTACCCACTTGCCCAAGTATGTTTCCTTTTGTCATCTTAATGATAAGCGTTGGTCAGAAAGGATTATGGCTTTAACCCATTCTGACATAGATTGGTATAGCCGTGAGTATGATGGGATTCTAATCATTGATGGATGTAGAGATTTTTCTAATATATCGTTGCTCAGCTTTGGAGGGGGATCAGTTATAATCCAGTTTTAGCTCGCCGACAATTGGGATATCCGTTGAAGGGACCACCTAAGAGCATACAAGTTGAGAGTGTTTTCTTCGAGGATAATCAAGAGCTCCGAGAGAAGATTGTGGAAGATTGGAAACATTTGCATAAGAAAGATAGGAATAGTTTGGGAAGGCCCAACTGTGTGTCTTTGGAACCGTATCTTCAGTGGGTAAGGAATAGGGCGATCAAGCTGAGGATGCCTTACTCTCGTCAAGATCCTATACCTCCAAGAAGGGAGCCCACTTATGTCTTTATGTCCGAAACTGAGAAGTTAGAGGTTGCTTTGAAGAAGTCGCAACATGAGTTAGAGTCATGGAAGAATAAGTATCTAGTGTCTGTTGCAGAGATTGATGAACTTCAGAAAGAAAAAAGATGAACTCCAGAAGCAGCTACAGTTGAAGGATGAGGAGTTACTCCTCTGCAAGAAGAGGAAAGTCATGGAGGATTTATTTTTCTCCGACCCATAATGAACTATTTGGAAGCTGATTGTAGACAACCTTATCCGTGAGAAGACGCAGTTAGAAGAGCAGCTCAAGCAGCAGAATTCGAAACTTCCTTAGTGTCTTTACTAGCTTTTATTTAGCTTTTATTTGGGACTTTTAAAAGCAATTATTTGTATTCCGTTTCAAAATTAATAAAAATGTTTTCTTTTACCACAATGTTTATAAATAGTTGGGATCCCATGAAGTCCTACTCATCTTGCATTGCATTCTTTCTTTATTAATTTCAAGAAACTCAATTTTATTTCCCAGGTATTATAACAATGGATTTCAAGAGAGAAGCATTGGAGTACACTTTTTAGAGTCCTAACATTGAAAGCTTAAGAGAGCTAGCAGATCTCATCGAAAACCTTCACGCTTTCGCAACAGAATATAGAGAAGTCTTCCGTTTCCTCGAACTCAAGATGAAAGAAGGGTTGTTGGAGACTCTTGTTCAATTTTATGATCCACTGTACCATTGTTTCACCTTTCCGGATTACCAGCTGATGCCGACTCTGGAAGAGTATTCTAATTTCTTGAGGATGCCTGTGACGGCCCGACCCATATTCACCGGCCAGGAAGAGATACCCAGTCACCAAGAAATTGCCAACGCTACTCACCTCAGCCTAGCAGACGTTCAAGCACACTTAACCACCAAGGAAGGAGTCCTTGGATTCCCAGCTGATTTCTTGATTGAAAAAGTCCGTTACCATGCTGAAAGGAGAGAAGTCCTTATCTTGGAAGCCACCTTTGCTTTGTTGGTTTATGGGATTTTCTGGTTCCCAAAGATCGACGATTTTGTTGACATGAATGCAATTAAGCTGCTCATCCTTAAGAACCCAGTCCCTATTTTGTTAGCTGACACATATTATTCAATCCACTCGAAGAATGCCGAAGGAGGAGGACATATCATTTATTGTACCGCTCTGTTGTATTCATGGTTCATTGCTCGCCTGACTCGGCATCCGTCTATTTGGGAAGAGGTAGAATCACCCCGTTGGTCCGAGATAGTTATGGCCCTTACTCACTCTGACATTGTGTGGTACGACCCTACCTATGGAGGTATATGTATGATTCCTAGCATCGGAGGATTTATTAACATACCGCTTATTGGGAGAGAAGGATGCATAAGTTACAACCTTGCTTTGGCTCGCCTCCAATTTGGGCATCCTATGATCGAAGTACCTGACCAAACTCTGTTAGAAGGGATCTTTCTCAAAGAAGGAGAAGATCCAGACCTGAAGACCGTCATAATTTATGCATGGAGATACATCAATAAGGAAGGAAAGACCGCTTTAGGATACCCCAACTGTGCTGTCTCTGAAGAGTATCTGCATTGGGTGCAAGAAAGAGCTCTCGATGTTAAGATGCCATTCCCTTTTCATGAACCCATGGTTTTGGCTTTTCACGATCCAAATTGGTTTGATGTGAGCGAAGTAGATCAGTTGAAGGCCGCCTTGGATGAAGCTCGGAAACTGAAGGCCGCTTGGAGGAACAAGTTTTTCACCCTCAAAGTAGAGAAAGAGAAGTCCTAGAAGCTACCAGAGATAGAATTTGCAAAGAAGAGAAGAGCGCGAGAGGATTTATTTTCTTCTCACACCTCTTCCGAAAATGTCGCCAGAGATGATCTTCCCCTAGCTGCTATGGCTTGGAAGGAATGTGTCTATCGAATCATCAGTGAGAAGGCCGAGTTACAAGAACGCGTCAGTCAGTTAGAAGAAGAAATTCGCGCACAGAAAGAGCGTAAGGAGTAGATCTCCGAGTCTCTCTTTTGCTTTTGGTTCAATGTAATAAACTCTTAAAAGAGTACTTTGCTTTGTAATGCTTCGAACATCAAAATAAAATAAGTTTTTCTCCAACGTTACAATACCGGAAAATAATTTGAGTTTCTTGAAGTCTCATATTCATTTACATTTTGCATAAGCATAACATCGTTTGTATTCCAGGGTCTCCCTCTTGCTTCATCTCCGCAGACAAGCTGAGAAAGATCCCTTCTAAGAGAACAGAGTGCTCCGTGACGAAGTTGCAGTTCTGAAAGAAAGTTTGGAGAGGTTGAATGGTCTAGTAGAAGCATTATCCAATCAAGCCTCGATCAACAACCAAGAGGTTCTGAGGATCGTGATCTCTGAAGTGACACCTACACCGATCCCAGTGGTGTCTTCTGTTGCTGAAATGTCCTACAGCATGCCTCAAGGTTTTCCGTGGGGGTTGTCTCCTAATTTCTTTTCGACCGGTTACCGTCTGTCTGTGTCTGAGATCCCTGCTGTGACCACTGTTCAAGCTGCTCCTGTAGTTTCTGCTGTGATGACTACTGCATCTCCACATGTGAATGTTGTTCCGTATATTCTGGATGAACCAATTTTACATGGGTCGCCGACCAAAACTGTGGGTTTGGAAGAAAGAATGGATGGTTTTCAGGACCAATTTTCTAAAATGCAAAAGGAGTTGAAAACCCTTCATGGGAAGGATTTGTTTGGAAAGAGCGCTTTTGAGCTACGCTTGGTTCCAAATGTCAAGGTGCCGCCGAAGTTCAAGGTCCCTGATTTTGAGAAGTACAAGGGGAATACCTGCCCTCAGAGTCATCTTATTATGTATGCCAGGAAGATGTCTGCCCATACTGATAATGATCAACTGCTCATTCACTATTTCAAAGATAGTTTAACAGGCGCTGTGCTCAAGTGGTATATGGGGCTGGATAGTACGAAGATTCGAACTTTCAATGATCTAGGGGGAGCCTTCATCAAGAAGTATAAGTATAATGTGGACATGGATCCTGACCGTGATCAATTGAGGGCTATGATGCAGAAAGATAAGGAGAGTTTCAAGTAATATGCTCAACGTTGGCGTGAGTTGGCCGCGCAAGTCATACCGCCATTAGAAGAAAAAGAGATGACCAAGATTTTTCTGAAGACCCTTGGTCCTTTCTTTTATAGAAGATGGTAGCCAGTGCACCCAGTGACTTTACTGAGATGGTTAATATGGGGATGCATTTAGAGGAAGGTGTCCGAGAAGGAAGGTTGGCTAAGGAAGAGAGTGCTCCTAGCAATGTTAAGAAGTATGTGAGTGGTTTTGTGAAGAAAAAAGAACAGGGGGTGAACACCGTGTAGGAAGGAAGACTTAGAAGGAGGTACTCACCATTATACCATGTTGCGGTAGTATCGCCAGTGTTTAATGCTCCTGCTTATCAACCTCAACAGTCTCCGCAACCGAGTCAGCCATCTCAACCCACCAATGCTCAACAGTCACAGCCTCCGCAAAATCCGTAGTATCCTCAGCAGAATCGACCATTCAACAATCAGGGTCGTGTGTATAGAAAGATAAACTTTGAGCCTATTCCTATGAAATATGCTGATTTGTTTCTAGCTCTGATTCAGAAGGGCCATATTCAGACAAAAGCTCCACCTATGGTTCCTGCAAATCCTCCTCCTTCCTTTAGAGCTGACAAGTTTTGTCCTATCATCAAGGTGCTCCAGGGCACGATATTGAGAGTTGTTTCGGTATGAAAGCAGATGTCCAGAGGCTCATTAAGTGCAGAATTATGTCCTTCAAGGATTCCGACCCTAATGTGCAAGTTAATCTGTTACCCCCACATGGTTCACCCATCGTTAACATGATTCAAGACTATTTGGCAGATGATGATCAGAAAGTTTTAGTTGAAAGGGTCGAAGAGGTTTGTGTTATAGTGCCTCACTTTAAGGAGGTGGAGCGTATCGAAATCGTGTATAATAGTAGAAAACCGGTTGTTACCCCGTTGGTAATCAATGTGCCTGGACCCGTCCCTTATACTTCTAGTAAGGCTATCCCCTACAAGTACAATGCTACAATGTTGGAGAATGGAAAGGAAGTTCCTTTACCCACTGTACCTTCAGTAGTTAACATTGAAGATGTCAGCAGAGTAACAAGGAGTGGTCGAGTCTACCCGACTGTACCACTGAAATAAAAAGAGGTCTCATTGGAACAATCAGGCTCAAAGGATCCGATTGTGGGGCAATCTGGTGGATCCAATTTGTCCAATTCAGATGAATGTCTAAAAGTGATCCAGAGGAGTGAGTATAAGGTTGCAGATCAGCTCCTGCAAACCTCGTCAAAGATTTCTGTGTTGCAATTGCTGATGAGTTCTGAGGCTCATAGGGAAGCACTCCAGAAAATACTAGAACAGGCGTATGTTGAACAAGATGTGACCATGGAGCAGTTTGACAATATCATTGGTAGTATTACTTCATATGACAATCTGGGTTTTAATGAGGACGATCTCCCGGAGGAGGGGAAGAAACATAACATGGCTTTACATATTTCTGTGAACTGCGAAAATGATTCTCTGTCCAGTGTATTAGTTGATACTGGATCTTCTCTAAATGTGATGCCTAGAACTACTTTATCTAAACTATCCTATCAGGGACCGCCGATGAGGCCAAGTCATGTTATCATCAAAGCTTTCGATGGGTCTAGAAAAACAGTAATTGGTGAGGTGGATTTGCCGATGACTATTGGATTACAGACCTTTATGATCACGTTTCAAGTCATGGACATTCGTGCCTCCTATAGTTGTTTGCTAGGGAGACCATGGATACATGAAGCTGGGGCAGTTACTTCCACTCTGCATCAGAAGTTGAAATATGTTTTTGAGGGGAAAACGGTTACAGTTTGTGGAGAAAGAGCCTTGGTGGTGAGTCACTTGTCATCATTCTCGTATGTCAAAGCTGAGGAAGAGGTTGGCACGCAATTTCAAGCTTTGTCTATTATAGGCGAGGGTGTCCGGAAATCTCAGGCATCTATGTCATCATTTAAAGACGCGCAGCGTGTAGTGAACAGTGGTCATCAAACAATTTGGGGTAAGGTGTTGTCTTTGCCAGAGAACAGAAATAAAGAAGGTCTCGGTTTCACCAGCAGTTCTGCTCAACAAACTACCAGAAGCCCAGGGCTTCCGTTGATTAATGAAGTGTTCCGTAGTGGAGGAGTCGTCCATCATCCTCAGATTAATGTTGTGTCAGAGGATGAGCTGGAAGGCTACATATCAGATGGTTCTGCAAGGTCCTCCATTCCTTACGAAGACTATGAGCCCTATATGGAAGATCCAGGCTATGTTTCAGATGAATTTGACTATACCTTTGGAGTTTATGCTGTCACCGAGGAAGACTCAGATAGGGATATTCCAGACTTTGTGACCCCAGGCGTTTTGGTTAAGAACTGGAGTGTGGTTGAAGCCCCTGCTGTCGTTCATATATCTAAGTAAAGCATTTGATTTTAAAATTTTCGCTATGTCCAAGGCGACACTGCATCTATTAGGGCTTACTTTTAATAATTCCCTTTGCTCCGCCCAAGGCAAAGGTGACTTTGTTAGGCGTGTCTTTTTGGTTTTGCTATCATCAATAAATTACTTTCATTTTCATTTGTGTTTGTATATTTATTTACGATGTTGGAAAATAATAAGTAGCATCTCGCGTACACACACTTCCCACTTTACGAAAACTTATTAAAAATCATATCACTTGCGCAGATTGCTACATAAGTTAAATCCTGGGAATAATGATCCACTGCCTTCTCCGAATTTTGAGTTTCCTGTGTACGAAGCCAAAGACGAAGAAGATGATATCCCAGAAGAGATTTCCAGACTGCTTGAGAAAGAAGAGAAAGCTATCCAACCCCATCAGGAGCCGGTGGAAGTAATCAATTTAGGGACAGAAGAAATTCGTAAAGAAGTGAAAATTGGAGCTCTGCTCAAACCTGATGTGAAGAAACAGCTGATTGATTTGCTTGGAGAGTTTGTTGATGTGTTTGCTTGGTCATATCAAGATATGCCGGGATTGGACACTGCTATAGTTGAACATCGTCTACCTTTAAAGCCAGAGTGCCCGCCAGTAAAACAGAAGCTCAGAAGGACTCACCCCAACATGGCTCTAAAGATTAAGGAAGAAGTACAGAAACAGATTGATGCGGGTTTCCTTGTCACTGCCGAGTATCTGCTCTTGTTGGCTAATATTGTGCTCGTCCCGAAGAAGGATGGTAAGGTTTGCATGTGTGTAGACTACAGGGATTTGAATAAAGCCAGACCGAAAGATGATTTCCTGGTACCTCACATTGACATTTTGGTTGATAGTACCGCAAGATATGAGGTTTTCTCCTTTATGGACGGTTTCTCAGGTTACAATCAGATTAGAATGGCTCCCGAGGACAGAGAGAAGACGTCATTCATCACACCCTGGGGCACCTTTTGTTACAGGGTTATGCCGTTTGGATTAAAGAATGCAGGGGCAACATATTAGAGGGCTATAACTACTTTGTTCCATGATATGATGCACAAAGAGATCGAGGTTTATGTGGATGATATGATAGCTAAGTCAAAAATTGAGGATGATCATGTTAAACACCTGTCTAAGTTGTTTGTTCGTTTGAGGGAATACAAGCTCCGTCTGAACCCCAACAAATGCACATTTGGAGTACGATTAGGGAAACTATTGGGTTTTATTGTTAGTCAAAGAGGGATTGAAGTGGACCCCGATAAAGTGAAAGCTATCCGAGAAATGCCAGCTCCCACCACCGAGAAAAAAGTCAGAGGATTTTTGGGACGTTTGAATTATATCTCCAGGTTTATATCCAACATGACTGCTACATGTAAACCTATTTTTCAAGCTTCTGAGGAAATAACAAGGGTATGTTTGGACTGAAGATTCTCAAAAGGCTTTTGATAGCATCAAAGAGTATTTGATTGAACCACCTATCCTGATAACGCCAGTTGAAGGACGACCTTTGATCATGTATCTGACTATTTTAGAAGATTCAATGGGTTGTGTACTCAGTCAGCAAGATGAAACAGGAAAGCAAGATCATGTCACTTATTACTTGAGCAAGAAATTTACTGATTGTGAAACAAGGTACAATATGTTAGAGAAGACTTGTTGTGCTTTGGCGTGGGCCGCCAAACGTTTGCGCCAGTATACGTTGAATCACACCACTTGGTTAGTTTCGGAGATGGATCCTATCAAGTATATTTTTGAAAAGCCCGCTTTGACTGGGAGAATTGCTAGATGGCAGATGTTGTTGTTTGAATATGATATCAAATACCATACTCAGAAAGCGGTCAGAGGAAGTGTTTTGGCTGATCATTTGGCTCACCAGCCTATTTTGGATTATCAACCCTCAAACGATGACTTTCCCGATGAAGATGTTATGTTTTTAAAGATGAAATATTGTGAAGAACCCGTGCATGGGGAAGGACCAGAACCCGGATCTCAATGGGGTTTAGTTTTTGATGGAGCTGTCAACGCTCATGGAAAAGAGATAGGTGTTGTTATTGTGACCCCTCAAGGGACCCATTTCCCATTTACTTCCAGATTAACATTCCAGTGTACTAATAATGAGGCTGAGTACGAAGCATGCATTATGGGTATTGAGGAAGCAATAGATTTGAGAATTAAGAATTTGGATGTGTTCGGTGATTCTGCAGTGGTAATCAATCAAATCACTGGAGAGTGGATAATTCGACATGATAACTTGGTCCCATACAGAGATTATGCTAGAAGACTGTTACCGTTCTATGATAGAATCGAATTTCACCACATCCCTCGTGATGAAAACAGAATGGCAGATGCATTGGCAACTCTGGCCTCGATGATTGTGGTGAACTTTTGGAATAAATGTCCTCGGATTGAAGTAAAGCGTCTTGACAGACCCGCCTATATCTTTGCCGTCGAGGAGGTTGAAGATGGTAAACCCTGGTACCATGGCATTGAAGTATTCCTTAGAACTCAAGAATATCCTTTGGGAGCTTCCAACAAAGATAGGAAGACTTTGAGAAGGTTGGCCGGGAGTTTTCTTTTGAGTAACAACGTGTTATACAAGAGAAATTTTGACATGGTCTTGCTGAGATGTGTTGACAAACAAGAAGAAGATATGTTAATGACGGAAATTCACGAAGGATCCTTTGGCATTCATGCCAATGGACATACCATGGCCAGGAAACTCTTAAGGGCTGGTTATTATTGGATCACAATGGAATCAGATTGTTACAAGTTTGCTAGAAAATGTCACAAGTGTCAGATTTACGCAGATAAAATCCATGTGCCTCCGACTTTGTTGAATGTTATCTCATCTCCATGGACATTCTCTATGTGGGGAATTGACATGATTGGAATGATAGAGATGAAAGCATCTAATGGACACCGATTCATCTTAGTGGCCATTGATTATTTTACCAAGTGGGTCGAAGCAGCTTCCTATACTAATGTAACTCGACATGTGGTTGTCAAATTTATCAAGAATCATCTTATCTGCCGATATGGTGTGCCAAACAGAATTATTACAGATAATGGTTCCAATTTGAATAATAGGATGATGAAAGAATTGTATGAAGAATTCAAGATAGAGCATCATAATTCTTCTGCTTACAGACCAAAGATGAATGGGGTCGTTGAAGCCGCCAACAAGAATATCAAGAAGATCATTCAAAAAATGGTTGTTACTTATAAAGACTGGCATGAGATGCTCCTGTTCGCCTTGCACGGGTATCGTACGACAGTACGCACATCGACTGGGGCAACTCCATTTTCACTTGTCTACGGTATGGAAGCAGTACTCCCGATAGAAGTTGAGATTCCTTCTATGAGGATTTTGATGGATGCGAAGTTATCAGAAGCTGAGTGGTGCCAAAACAGATACGATTAGTTGAACTTAATCGAAGAAAAGAGGATGGCGGCGCTATGCCATGGGCAGTTGTATCAGCAAAAGATGAAGAAGGCATTTGACAAGAAAGTTCGACCCCGTGTATTCAAAGAAGGCAACCTCGTGCTCAAGAAGATCCAGTCTTTCCTCACCGACGTCAGAGGAAAATGGGCCCCGAACTATGATGGACCGTACGTCGTAAGAAAGGTTTTGTCAGGGGGTGCTTTGATGTTAACAACAATGGGCGAAGAAGAAATCACTCGCCCTGTGAATGCAGACGCTGTCAAGAAGTATTTCGTTTAGAACTCGGGGAGCTCTCATTACCTTAAGAAGAGCAAGATATTATTCCCTTGATGTAATCTCTGTTATTTTCCAACACTGTAATATTGGGGTCACGCTTTTCTGCGGACCACCATTCAATAAAATTTTTTCGTTCATCAAAATCTTTATTCTTGATAGCAAAACCTAAATTGATTTAAAAAGTCGTTTTACCTAATATATGAATGACAAAAGGATGGCCATGGACGTTTTTTTTTCATCCATGGAAGAACAACAATCATATATGATTCTGCAAGCAGAGGATATTTATTTTATCCAGAGACGAGGTTTGTTTACGTTCAAGATTTCCTTGCAAAGTGGCATGAGGTCTGTGGAGATTTGGCTTGAGTACCCTTCCGTTTGGAGACGCTATTTTCGTCTCTCCCGGTCCGTCAGCATACGCATAGCATATAAGTAGACAGCATGGCACGTGCATTTTTGTTTTCTTTATGTTTATTTTCTTCTGTCACCTTGGTCGTGGTCATCCCCAAGTGACTGGGTATGTATTTTCCTTCCAAGAAGAGTTGTTAGCCCTAGGCAGAAAGAGCACAATGTTTCTTTTTCCCCATGAATTTCGACCCTCATGGGAGACGGTTATTTTAGTACCATTCCATTTGAGTTCATACCTCAATGGTTCAGTCTTGCTTGACAGTTTCTCTTCGGCTACCTCCCGAATTGAACTTCGGTCTTCGGCAATCACATCGTGGACATTTCCCACTTTTGAACATGGATCAAGTGTGCACTATGCTCCCCAAGAAGAATACTCGCGAAGACAGATGTTTCTCCGATAATATCAAAAAGGTTTTCCCTACATTTGGATTACAAATAATCTCTTTATTTGAGCAACTCATTTTGACTAAGATCTTATTCGAAACGACAAACGATATTTTCTACAAGACAGTTCATTCACCCTAAGTGGGTTTTTCAACGGTATCAACTCGTCAAATGGCATCTCTTGGGAAATCCATCAAAGAAGTTTACCGAAGACATTACAAGACACTTCTCTTTATTTGAGAATTTTCACTACAAAAATTTCACATATTTTACAACTACAACAAGAAATACTCCACAGAAATACACTCCCCAGTGGGTTCACTTCACCAAATCTATTTCCATCAAGTGATATCTCCCCGAAGAAGTCGAAGAAGTTTATCATATTAGTCTCCCTTTATTTGAGAAGACATACATTGTAATTCAACTGGCTCGCATCTCTTCCGAAGATCCCCGGTGAAACTTTACAATCTCGAATTACAAAATACATTTACAAATTACATCTATAACAACATTTTACAATCTACAACGACATCTACAACTACAATGACATCTACAGCTGAGACCCGTTCATGGTACCCAGACCATGAGGCGTGGGGAGGTGTTTTTCAGAAGCCAAGACCCGTTCTTGGTACCCAGACCATGAGGCGTGGGGAGGTGTTTTTCAAAACTGAGACTCGTTCATGGTACCCAGACCATGAGGCGTGGGGAGGTGTTTTTCAGAAGCCGAGACCCGTTCGTGGTACCTAGACCATGAGGCGTGGGGAGGTGTTTTTCAGAAGCCGAGACCCGTTCATGGTACCTAGACCATGAGGCGTGGGGAGGTGTTTTTCAGAACTGAGACCCGTTCATGGTACCCAGACCATGAGGCGTGGGGAGGTGTTATTCAGAACTGAGACCCGTTCATGGTACCCAGACCATGAGGCGTGGGGAGGTGTTTTTCAAAAGCCGATACTCGTTCATGGTACCCAGACCATGAGGCGTGGGGGTGTTTTTTTTTAGAACTGAGACCCGATCATGGTACCCAGACCATGAGGCGTGGGGAGGTGTTTTTCAAAAGCCGAGACCCGTTCATGGTACCCAGACCATGAGGCGTGGGGGGTGTTTTTTTTAGAACTGAGACTCGTTCATGGTACCGAAACCATGAGGCGTTGAGAGGTCTACACATTTTACCATTTCAGGTTGGATTTCAAAAATAATATATATAAGAAGAGAAAAGAATGCGAACAAAAGTTGAATTGTGCCTCAATCAAGGAAATTGTCGCGGTGAAATTTGGATATCAAACTATTGATTAGTTTGAATCTTTAATTCAATTTGCAACCGAACTTTGATTTGTCCAAAGGAAGGGATAAAGATCGAAATTCCCACAATGCAATGCAAATACAAGCTAGAGAGTTATAGGTTCGGGGGTCGATTAAACTTAGGGAAGATGCTAGCATCCTAAGTTTCTGTAGTACTCTACAGGAACCTCTTGTTTTATGTTTGTTTATTTGCTAAGTGTTTATCTGCTTAAAGGTTGAAAGACCTAGGGATTTATTTCTAAGTATACTCGATAAGATATTGCATCTTATGCCTACATATCCTTACGAGAGTGGAATCAAAGTATCTGTAGTTCCCCTAAAGGGTTTGAAGAGTTCTTTGACTGTGGTCGAAGTTCCTACGGGTTTAGGGTAGTTGATTGATTGATTTTAGGAGAAGAGATGCGTTATCATTTTAAGGGAGATTTAACCGCCACAAGTTGTAGGAAAATAGTCTTTGCATCGTCTGAAGAGAAGGGCTCAAGTACTCGGATATAGATCGACGATGTACGCCTCTATCTCTCTTATGGCAAAGTTCCTGCGGTATTGATTGTATTGATGTGGGGTGGAGATTTTATCTCGCTTAAGATGATTAACATCTATTTCTCTATTGTGTTTAAGTATTTGAATTGAGTTGATTGTTTGTTTCTATGTTGTAAAGATAACGGTCCTTCCTATGGGGTAGGATCTAACTTAGGAAGATCAACTTGAATGGGATCAAGGATCGTAGGGGAGAATGATGCAAATGATGTGCACTACACACAATTGTTGAATCATGTGTAGGTTTTTTCCTTTGGACGGAATACGATGATACGATGCAATAAGGATAAAATTGCGAATAAAGTAAAAGCAGATAAATAAGGCATACACGGACGCATGAAAGCGCTAAGTGAGTGTGTGAGTTGTGAATGTGTCGTGAAGTGCGGAGAGAGGCGTAAGCGTGCACGATTGTGAGTGTTTCACCCCAAAATTTTACCAACATTTCTTTACCTAGCTTGTGTTTCATTTCATTCACATTAGCATTATCATTTGCATTTCATTGACATGTATGCAGGAGATCAAGAGGTATGATTACCAATCAAGGGCTACACAAGACTTTGAAGCTATCCAAGATGGTTATTCAAGTGTTCAAGGGTTGATATCCTTGCCAGAGAAGATAAAAGATCCTCAGAGAGAGTGGTTGAAACCAAGGTTGTGGGCCTCCTAACTTGAGAGTTGGGGGAGCTCCTCAGATGATTCTGAAGTCAAGAATGTGGACTTGAAGCCATGAGAGAGCCTATGTGATGTCTTGAAAGCCATCATGAAGCCTAGATAGGTCATTGTGCAAGATTAAGAAGACTCAGCCATGAGTGGTGTAACTAGGGTTTGACTGGGTCAACCCTAGGTCAACTGATGATTTGAACAAGGTTGAGACCTAATCCAAGAGCCATGTGATCATGGATTGATGCATTGAGATGCTATAAGGATGATTCCAAGGTCAACTCATCATGATTGAAGAGTTTGAGAAGTTTCAAGCTAGGGTTTCTAAGGCTTGACAGTGTAAAATCCTCTAGTTTGACCCTTATCTTCAAGGCAGTTTAGCTCAAGATGTGATTATCATCTCATCTTACCCCCAACATGAATGTTGTAGATCTTGTTCTTAGCTTTAATTTGAGTACTAGAAGTCCTTGATAGGATTTATAGAACTCAAGTTATGACTTTGACAAGTTACAGGTCATCTGAGGTATGTGAATCTGGGGCCTTGAAAGTTACCTAACTTGCATCAAACTTTTGCCTAAGAAGGATGATTCCTATGGACTTTTGGTCAACATGAATGTTGTTCCTTATCCTCTTAGCTTTCTAGAGAGTACTAGAAGTCCTTGATAGGATTTGTAGAACTCAAGTTATGGCTTTGACAAGTCAAGGGTATTTTGGTCATTTGGAGATTACAGGTCATTTTAAGCATAAGGCCATAACTCCTATTTCCAAGCTTCAAATGGAAAAATGTTCAACATCAATCTTGTTCAAAATGATGTTTTAAGGATATTAAGTAGGTCATGAGATGATGGAAGTGCTTGTAGCTCAAAGTTGCAAAAATGACCTAAAATAAGGGTATAAGTTAAATAAACAAAAGTTGGAAATTGATATTTTCAACCTACACATCCAAACCATGGCATGTAATATATCATTTTGACTCTAGAAAACATTTTAAGAACATTTGTTTAGCCACATTTTTGAGTTGAGATTCAATTTGTGGACTTGCTTTGAAAAGTGATTACTTGCATATTAAGCAACATGTGCAAAACATAGAATCAAGGCATGAGCAAGGTCCTTTGAAAGCTAAACACCTTCAAAATGTCACTAGGGGAGAAATTGGAGGTAAATGAGATTAGTTTCAAGCTGTTTGCAGCATTATGCATAGCATGGCATATGGTTGAAAATCTCATGGCATGAGAAGTTGAAACTCTCATTAGAAGGATCTAGAGGGTTCTAGATCCTTCATACATCATCTATATATTGAGTAGAGGTGATCCAATGCAAAGGTTGGTGATGATTGAAGGAGAGAGCATAGATTGAGATTGAGATTCCATAGCTTGCAATTGAATTCTGTTTCACCAAATTCTTCACTTTCCATCCACTTTCTTGATTGAAACTTCTTCCATGGATGCTAAGGAGTGATTCCAGATCATAATCCAAGAGAATTCGTGGCTAAATCGTGTATGAGCAAGTGAATTTTCCCACCTGTAACTCACCATCGGATTTCAAGATTCAAGCACTTTCAACCGGTTCTTTTGCATACAGAAGCAAGGAGAGGGTTCATTGATCGTGTCTGAAAGATTGGAGAGCTTGAAGTGGAGGTTTAGTGCATCTGTTCATCCAAGATTTTCAGGTTGGTAACTTTCTTCCTCTAGCATGATTTAGGTAGAATCAAGTTGAATTAAGGTGTTAGTTGCATTGTAGAACGGTGTAGGATTGATTTCAGACCATTAATTTGAGAATTAGAGACAAAATAGGTGTGTTACCATTTTCGGTTGAGATTTGGATATGGTGAATCTTGAGGATTTAGGTTAAATTAAGGGCATGAATGAGTTCGTGAGGGAATTTGGGATAAGTTTCATGTATTGACCATTTGCAATGGAGGCTCCTAGAGAGAATTAGGGTTGAGGAAGGTGACCGGAGCACCACCGGTGGTGGCCGGAGCTGGGCACGAAGTTGCAGAGGTTTGAAAGGTAGGAGATGACTCTGGGACCATTGGATCATGGTTGGACCTTTGACTAGAAGCTCATCCAACGGCCACGTTTTAAAGTTCAGTTTGTGAAGCATCTGAAGAAATGAAACGCACCATTTCATTTAATCAGTGGTTCTAGGCTTAGTGGATAGATTGATATCCCCATCCCCCTGAAGGCCCAATCCATAGTTTGAACTGATTCTGGTTACTACTTGCACCGTGCATTTGTCTATTTTTGTTGGATTTTCCATTATTTTTTCATTTTATTCATGGTTCTTGAAAAAATCATGTAAAATTGAAAATTAATCCAATTAATCCCATTCTTTTTGCATTTTACTCATGATTGAGTCTAGTATTTTTTAGAGAAAAAATATTTTCATTTCATGTAATTTCTGATTTTATGGGAATTTTAAATTTTAATTGATATTAAAATGGTTATGTTTGATACATAATTTTGTGGAATTTTGTGTGATCATATGGTGATGATTTTGATCCTAATTTTTTGTGTATGATTAGGTTAGACATGTATGCTCCAATAGTATTTTTTACACATTTTTGTGATGAAAATAGGTGTGCTTTCTAGATTGAGATTTAGATGCTTCCATTTAGGTTTAGGTTTAGTACCTCATAATGTAGGATTTATTTCTAGGTCTAATTTGATGATTTGATCTCTGAAATTAATGTGGTAGAATCATGATTGACCTAGGTTCCCATAGATATTTTTGTAGGATTTTACAATTGAGTTTATTATTTTAGTTAGGACTAACTTTAGTACTAGGTTTTAGGTGATCCTAACTGACTAATTCAACTAGTTTAACTTCCTTAGTCCCCTTAGATTAGGGTTTTTGCTTGGTTTTCCTTTGGTTGAGATTGAAGACAAGTTGAGGACAAAGTGAGGATGCTTGAAGTTGCTTGAAGTTGCTTGGAGCTAGGAGTTGTCTGTGCCTGAAGGTGTCTGATGAAGATTTAGGAGATAGGAGCCATAGGGAGAGCCTTAGGGTTAGAATGATTTCTTTCACAAATATGGAAAGCATCTTGTGCTTCCATTCCTCCCAATGACTAAAAGTCCTTCTAAGATATTCACATCCCTCCTTTGGAGGGATGAGTGGCTTTATCTGGGAAGTAGAACTTTGAGGGAACCTGTCTCTCATAATGATGAACCCTTGCAGGCTTCCTTTGGTTGTCAGTAAGCTGTTTATCATTTCCACTCATCTTGTTAAATCAATTGTATTCTG
Source organism: Lathyrus sativus (assembly GCA_963859935.3). NCBI lineage: Eukaryota > Viridiplantae > Streptophyta > Magnoliopsida > Fabales > Fabaceae > Lathyrus > Lathyrus sativus. Next base: position 44,988,273 of record OZ012736.1, on the reverse strand, counting down.
GGCTGAGTATCTTGAAAGATTTTGGGCTTGAGTTTGAAGATGAGGACTTCATTGAAGAGTGTGGAAGAGGATGATTCCTTGAGCATTGCCATTGTAGCTGAAGCTTGAAGAGCAAGGGGAACAAGTTGATACTTGAAGACCCAAATTAAGATTGAGTGAAGAGCTGAGGCTTGAAGACTGAAGGATGAAGTTGACACTTCCATGTGATTGAAGACTACTCTGAGAAGCTGGAGCTTGCAGGAGGAGAAGACCAAGTTGATACTGGTGAAGCAAAGAGAGCTGAAGCTTGAAGACTAAGTTGATGCTTATGAAGAGGATTCATTTGAGATTGAGTATGGAGCTGAGGCTTGAGGAATAAATGATAAGTTGATACTTGTACATTGATGCTTGGAGAGCCTGAAGGAGTCAAGTTGATACTTGCAGTTAAGAGTGAGGCCTGAAGGTGGAATAGACTGAAGAGCTGAAGCTTGGAGAAGAGAGAATAAGTTGACACTTATGTTTAGTGGATTGAAACCTTAGGAGCAAGTTGATACTTGTCAAGAGGATGATAGCCTTGAAGGGTGGTTGAAGTCTGAAGACTGGATTGCTGTTAGAAGAGCTGAAGCTTGGAAAAATAAGAGAGGGGTGGATCTGCTTTCTTTCTTGTCTATTTTATTTTCTGTATTGATGTGCCTTGTTTGACTTGCTTGATGCATTAGAATAAGTCTATATCTAGACTGACTTTAAGCTAGTAGCATGATTGCACTAGAGGTTGAGTTGCTCCCTCTGCTTGTATTGTTACTGTGTGGCTTTGCTTGCGGGTATTCGGTAGAGCCCTGCTCCCTTGCCCATGTGGTTTATTTTGCTTGATAGCATGTTACTCTACTGTATGATTGCAGTTTATTGTATCTTGCTTGATAGCATGTTATTTCTTCTGTATGATTACTGTTATTCATATCTGGCTTGAGGTTGAGATGAGCTTGTGGAGGCTGCTGCCCCACACACATTTCCTCCCTCACTTGCATTGCATGCATTTTACAGTCGTTTACTATTTACTGTTTACTGTTTACCGTTTAAGCTGATGCTTTATCTGTTTCCATTTATCATTGATATGATCCCTTAGGACTCTCACTTCCTTTGATAAGGAAGTGATGATAGAACTTTAGGTTGAAACCTATGCATGATAACTTCTATGAGTTCCCTGTTTCAAACCTCAACTATAGGATGAATCCTTGGCATGACAACAGTAGGACTTGATAGTCTCCCCTTAGTTGAACCTGTTCGTTCTCTCTTCTCATCTCAAAACAGCTTAAGATACAGTAATCATGAATGATGTCTTTCGTACGTTACGAGCCTTAAGCTATCTGAGAAAGGGTTGTTGAAGAGTTTCTTTTCAACAGTCTGGATGTTTAGTATGGCACCCTTTGGGTGACATGCGACGCATTCACTCTCAGGTCATAGTCTTTAGTGCGATTGAAATTGCAAACACAATAAAAAACACTTCTTCCGTAAAAGACAGAAAACGAACTTCAAACCTTTTTGCCCCGTGGGCCCATAATTCAAAGGAAAGCTTTTCTGAAGAAAAGAGTGTTGTTAAACTTCAGCGCCACCGCAAACAGGCTTTGTTCCTAACTGCTGGAACTGCTGTTTAACCCTACTCGATAAAACAGATGAATCTGAATTCCCGTAATCCGTAGTATCCCGAACTACGTAAGCTCTGATCTCTCATACCTGTTGAGAGTACGTAGGCACAATACTGATGTATTGGCGAGCCACTTTCCCCGTAACCCGTAGTAGGTCGAACTACGTTGACTCTGATTTCTCATTCTCTGATGAGAATACGTAGGCATAAAGCGCGATGCTTTGCCGAGTCATTTTCTTTTCTGTTTAAGCCAGCCTTGATAGGTAGATAGATAAACCAACTCGTCCAGTAAACACGACAAGCGTGGATCTCGTCGAGTACGACGGACGTGAGGGGTGCTAATACCTTCCCCTTGCGTAACCGACTCCCGAACCCAGACAACGATTGCGATGACCTTGTCTTATACCTTTTCGTCAGGTTTTTCCGATCGTTTCCTTTCCCGTTCTAAGGGATAAATAATGAAAGGTGGCGACTCTTCTGTTTTGCCGGCACCTTATTTTCGCGGAAGCGACAGCGAGAGATTGATTTGGAAGAGATTAATTTTAATCTTAAGGTGATGTTGATTTGAGAAAAGTTACATTTGGATGAAATTGGTTTTTAAAAAAGGTTAAACTAATTGTAGTGAGATTGATTTTTCTTATGGGGAGGTTATATTAGATGAATAAATTATAAATGAATTTGATTTTGAGGGAAATGTTGAATCAATTAATTTTAAGAGAAATTATATTGAAGGGTGACTTAGTTTGTAAGAAAATGTTATTAGTTTTAATCATGAATTATAAGTTGATTAGTTAGTTTTTTTTTAACATTTTGGTTATAATTATTAATAAGATAAATTAAATAGATGATTATGAAATGAGTTTTTTTGTGGTTAATATTATTAAAGATCAAAGTTAACAAATTTTATTAAAATAAAATAGTTTGTCACTAATTAATAAATAAGTATTAATAAATTATAAAAGGTTTTCTTATTTTTAATAATATATAAAGAAAAGAGAGATGATTAAAAAGATTAATTGGTTGAATGAAAAGTTATTAGTTGTTTTAAGAAAAGGGCCTTTTAAAAATATGATAGGATGAATTATTCTTTTAAGATAAGAGGACTTTTTATTTAGAACAAAAGAATTATTGAATTGACAAAATAAGTAAATTAATAATATTATTGAGAATGTTAATTATAAAAAGTTGGTTTTAGTTAAATTTAATTATATAAAATAGTTAATTAATTAATTAGACTTAAAGAGTAATTATTAGGTTAATTAGGTTGATTAATTTAAAAAAGTTATTATCATATTAATTTAAAAACAAATTATTAGTTTAAAATATGACTAGTCACGATTAATTGGGTTAATTAAGGGGGAGACGGTTCTGGTGTGACGCAGGCATGCAGATTATGATGGGTGTGCGGGCGTGAATCGTCAGATCAGATCCATTGGAGATCTGAGGGTGAAGTGTGTGTGGGTTCACGGTAACTACCGTGGGTGTATATACATGTTACAATATGTGAAACAAATTAACAGAAATAGAGAATCAAACCCTAAATCCCCTATTCGATCTCCCTCTCCGCCGCTCTCTCTCTCCCTCTTCGTTCTTCTCACTTTCTCCGTCTTCTCACTTTCTTTTCCCTTCCCGTTTTACTCCTTCAACCTTCTTAACCCCGATCCTCTTCTTTCTCTTAAACCTGGAACATGAACAAAACAAGATCAAAAATTTCAATAAATTTGACACGAAGCGGAAGGGTTATCGCGAGTTGGACGACGGAGATGCGAGATGACAAGGCGATGGTGGTTTTCGTCTCATCGGCTCCAATGATTTTCGCCGACGGTGAATGGGTCTCGCGGTGGATTCTGAGGAAGGAAGTGGATGCTCGATCTGGTGGTGAAATTTGTGTCGCGACTTGAGGGTGATGGCGATGATCTGCGAAGGTGGTTGACGGCAATGGTGATTTGTGAGGAGGCTAAGAAAGATAAGTTTTCTTTGATTTCCTTTTTTACAAACTGTTTAGGGTTTTCGAATTGTGGAATTTTAGGGATTATTTGTGAATCGTTGTGAATTGTGAGTTCTGTGTTGAGTTTTTTTCCTTTTGAATTTGTGTGTGGATGACCTCCCTTTATATCTTAATTTCTCAAATGCATTGAAACGAAAATGAAAACTTTCTATCTTCGGTTGATTCTTGTCTATGATTGTTTTGGAAATACTTCATTGCCCTGATTAACTCAGACTCTAATGACCTGGCAGGTTGGAAAATTGGTGCTTGAGTTTATTTTTGGAAGTTGGTGATTTGCGTTGGTTTACTCGCAAGAGAAAAGAGAACTGTTGTTCAACAAGCTTCCAAGCCTCCCATTTGGTTTTGTCTAACATGTTTTTCACGAGTGTCTTCCAAGCTGTTGTTTTTTTGGCTATTAATTTGTCTGGTAAAGGCTGACGTAAACTGAGATGCGAATTTGCAGGAATTCCTTCGGCGATAGCGGGTGAATTAAATTGTCCTTCAAATTGGTTGGAAGGCTGGACAGGTTTGAATATTATTGTGATGATACTAATGCAAAGTTTGTTATGCAGGTTGTTACTGAAGCTTGACTCAGGTGCCGTTGTTGTCCTAAACAGACAAACCACTGCCATTTCAGAATCCACGAGTTGGATGCTCTGATGAGGACTCGGTCGAGATGCTGGCGTTGCTGTGCATCGAATTGTCATTTTTGAGGAGCATACTTCTTCCAAATTTGGATCTTAATGCACTGGAAAATACTATAGGTGAATTCGATAGACTGTCCATGTTGGTATTTCTTGGAGTATTCGAATCTGTATGTATCTGTGCCAAAGCTTTTATGACCTCTTTTGCTGCAGGTTAGTTCAAGGCATGTGCATAAGTTCAATCACCTCCTCGTTACCGCTGTTAAATGGGACAAACTTAAGTGTTGCTGTGATCATGAAGAATGCTGCTGGCTCTGTTTTTATGCATGGAATTCCAACGGTACCGCCAAATTTGAAGAAACATGGAGCTGTCAAAAGGGGAATGCCCTTCAATCCGCTTTTACAGTTTATTGGGAGTTCAAACACCTCCACACTCAGTGTAGCCAACCTCATGCCTAGATAGTCCTGGCTGTTGACATAATTCACAGGGCGGGAGAAAATAATTCCTTTCTTTTCACAATGCGGTAACCTTCTTCTCATCTCGGAATATCAGCAAGCAAATACTAATGCTAATAAGCGATGTCGCATAACGTCCCTATTTTCCTCATTGTATCAAATTCTTGCGGTTGCTCTGAATGTGAGTTTTTGCGTGTGTTGTTCTGAATTCTTGTGTTGCAAACAGGTTGTAATGTCGGCGTTGCATAAACTGGCGGCAGGGTGTTTGATTCCCCTTGTATCTATCTGAAGTGACGAAACCATCTTCCCACGTGATTCTTTCGTGATTCATTTTGCTGTGAATGCTTAGGTGAGAATAGCCTGAAAATTCCTTCATGTTATGAGCTCTGTTGTGATTTTATCATGTTTTTCTACCCCTTCTCTCAATGTGTGTATCGTGTGGTGATGTTTTTGTTGTGTTTGCAGATGATGTCGGCGGTTGATGGTCTGCTGCTGCTTGCCGTGAGGAGTTCGAGTGCTGATGATACTACCGCTGTTTGCATTTTTCTCATGTGTACTTGATGCAGGTGGCTGGTTCTGTATTACTAGAAGGAAAAAGGCAGCATATCCGGAGTAAGACATCTCACGGCGTTACACTCTGCACGGTTTTTTTGGGACGCGGCTTGTCAAATAAAGAAAGGGCTTAGCTTTACATCTCAAACTCTTGTAATCTATACCTGGTCTTTCAATCTTATTTGTTTCAGGTCTCTGCCGTGATTTAGAGGATGAAAGTGTTATGGTCACTCCAAACAGGCAACAAGCGATGGTATTACCGAGAAGACCACGACCGAGATTGCTGATTGAGAGTGGCATGTGGAAGACAAACGCGAAGAAATCATCGGTTGGATAACTCCTCTTAGTAGCCTCCTTTAAACTCACAAGTTTATTCATGCCCTTTATTAAGTTTCACCTTTATGATTTTGTTTCAGACTGATTTAATGGACCATGAACTGGGCAGATTTCTCTTCATTTGTTTCAAGCATGGAGCTCCTTCTGTTTGTGGTAGCGGTATTCACCTATTCAAATCAACCTCCCTCGAAACGTTGTTTTGGTGATGTAGACTATGGGCGGAATCGGATTAGGCCGGCAATTGGTATGTTGTTGTGGTGATATTTGCTAGTATGAAAAAAAAATTATATCATGTGGTCATAACGTTTTAATCCTGTGTTCAAACTTTTGCAGGCTAAATGACACCGCTTAGAGGACGTGAAGAAGCCGTGATGATGGCAGCATGCTAGAAAGTGTACAGAAACGGCACGAAGACGGACTGGAGTGAACAAAGCCTAAGCCATGAATAATCCGTGAAGCAAATACCGCAGGCCCCGGTGTGTGTCTCAATCAATCATCGGCTGCCGGTGTCGGCTTGAGAAGAGTTGCTAAAAAAATTCTCGTTCATCCTTCACTTCTCAAAACTCTTGCAGAAATAAATTATTAATGATCTTGCACTCTTGTCTTATAGCTTGAAGCTTGTTGGGGCTTGTATATTTAAGTAATATCTAGGAAAATCTGTGTATATCATAACAATGACTTTTTTTCCAAAAAGCACGTAGCTTTTGCTTGGGAACTGGATTGAGGCCTCGTGTTGTAGCGTGAAACCCCCCATGTCGTGGCTTCATAAATGACATTAGTAGCATAAGCTCTATATCATAAGTTGTCCTCTTTATTTTCCTTACTCTTTATATTCAGAATTTATTTGCATCTTGTGATGAGTCTGAACCTCTTATTTTAGACTTGGACACTTTAACGGTGAACTCGGAATTATTTCTTGTAGCTTTGGGAGCTTTTGATGACTTATTGAATTACTTAAAACACTTTAATAGATCTCCTCTAAATTCCTAGTTGTTCCAAGCGGGAAAAAAAAGTCGATTTCAAACCGTATAGTGTCACGACCCCTCGTAATCTGTATTCTCAAGATGACAAAATGATCTTGAATGTGGAATGATGATCTTGTATTGAAGAATTTATCAATGATGAAGCATGAACTCATGAAGTATGGCCATTTGAAATCATCACTCGGTTATAACTCGGAGCTTCGAATTTCGTACGTTAAAAGAAAATGAAATGCGTACCAAAGTTAACTTGAACATTGTCGCCAAAGATGACTATGTAATCTTGAGTTCGAAGCATAAATATTTCAATGAGGTCCTTAATTGTGAGGTTACTTTGATAACATGAATATCCGAGCTTGTAACAAATCCTCCCATAGATTTGAAAATTACTTAAGAACGCGAACCTCCGATTCACATCTTCTTGAGTCCACAACCTTTGAAAATTATGCACCTGCACACATTTGTTAGTGCTAACAAACACACATACAAAAGTAAAAGATAGCATGTAAGAAAGCAAACAAAAGAGGTGGGATCTTAAGGTTAAAAATTAGGGTGTGACAGAAATTCATTTGGTTTATTACAAACCACCACATTATGGTAGTAAATCTATCCTCCGATTACCAGTTCCTTACCTGTTGTTAAATCACCATGTTCTTGGCGTATGTGCTACACTTTTATACGTTTGGAGAATTCCCCCGGCTGGTTGTCTCCTGTCCCCTTGGAGTCCCGTTGCGTTGAGCCTGTTACTCCTTGTTTTCTTGCGTGTTGTGTCCTGTTCATCCCCGGTGATCTCTCTCCCTCACAGGACCGTCTGTTTTGCATTCTCATATCATTGCATATCATTTGCATTCGGTGGCTTCTTAGGGCAAAAAATTTGCGCAATGTTTGTATTTAAATCCCTCCTATCTCGTCGAGACGAAGATTTCAATCTCCATATCTCCGAATAGAAGAAATTTAAATAGAGGCATCTGTCGCACCCTAATTTTTTACCGTAAGAGCCACCTGTTTCTTTTGTTTTTTTTACTCTAATTTAATATTTATGTTTCGCGGCTAACCAGCTTGTACAGGTGCAGTGATGTCAAGGTATAGATTCTTACAAACAAAGAATCCCAAGGATGTGACTGGTACATTTGAATTTAAAGTTCACCATTCAAGAATTCAAGATGGTGAATACCTATGGCTAGTGGGTATCTCGAAATTAAGTACGAACATATCTTCATGTGTGATTTCAAGGGACGACAACTGAGGATGTTACTACACTGGTCTAATTTTGTTTCGAGTTAACTTCCCCGTTTCATATATATTCTATTAAGGAGTTTGTGTAATAGGACTCTGATGGTCCTCAAGGCGACAATCAAGACATTTGGTTCATTTACGAGTAATTTCCAAGTAGAGACTGAAGGAATAACTAACGGTAATATTGTCAGCTCGAGAGTCTCTTCTTAATCGGCTATAACCACGCACAAGTTCTTCCGACATAAGGCATTGCAAATCAACAAGAAATACAAGTCATAGTTTAAGCTACTGAATAAAATAGTGGTTTGTAAGGGAATTGGAACTATACAGAAGAAGTATCGAAGTTGCAAGTGCAACTCTCCCTCTTTTTCATGATAAAGTTATAATTCAAACTTTAATCCAATTGGCATTTCAAGATTTAAGATCCAAGGTTTACAAGATTGAAAATTATATTTGCTAAAATTCTTTACAAAGCCAAACATATGATCCACCTCAAGAACATTCAGAGCTACACACGATCCATAACAATTACAACGTCGGAGAATTACAGAAAAAGTTAACAGCTACCACAAATCCTTAAGTCCTTATCCTAAGCCATCCAATATCTCTTGGTGCCATTCATACTTCGCACCTTGAGCATGCCACGCCAATCTTGAAGGCCCTCGCGTATTAACCTGTTTCATGTGTACACATGTGACAAACAATAACAAATCAATTAGAACACAAAGCAGAGACTCATATCCAGGTTCGTTAACATACATTCGCTACACGTTAACGGTGGTCACGGTAGCAAGTTCAAAGTAACCGTCAAAACTGCAATTAAACAACAACGATGGTAAGATGCATAGGGAACTCGCTTCAACGGTATAACACTAAAGCTACACGAATATGTCGACAAGAGAAAGAGCCCTACACGAAAAAACTATGCCTCCGTAATAGGTGCACACGAATGATTACATTGACAGCAGGGAACAACTCACCGGATAATTTCCTCATTAGAGCACTCCCTTGTACAGTCTTTAGAGAACTTAAGAAGGCAATTTTTTGTGGCAGAGTCATTGCCATGTCACATACCTTGTCCTGTATCTCCAGCCTGTTATGGATGTGATTCAGTCGGATAAAAATGGCGTTTCGATCACTAGTGTTGCTCTATCGTCGGTATACAAGATATTAACTCTGGATGTGATTGATCAAACACAGTCAATGTTTTTGATACTATTGGACTTGGTGGTTGATGCCGTAACAAGTTATAGATTTGAGGTGACGGATCCTGGATCAGAAGAAGGGGTATTAATGAAGATTTTACAAGTCCTTCTAGCTTGTGTGAAAATTAAAGCATTTGTAATACTTAGTAACCAACACATTTGCATTATAGTGAACACATGCTTCTGTATAGTTCATCCAGCAGGAACTAAAGCTTCAGGGCTTGGAGGGTCTTCTATTCACCGTCACCCAAGAACTCAAATTGCAACTAGAAGCTTTTTTCTCTTGTGTCATTTTGAGACTTGCACAAAGCAGATATATGGCTTCGTACCAGTAGCAAGAGGTAGCCATGGAAGCCCTTGTTGACTCCTGCAGACAAAAGACATTTATGGTTAATATATATTGCTAACTTTGATAGCAACATAACTTGCAATAATGTCTTTGAAGACCTTGCTAACTCATTGTCAAGAAGTGCATTTCCTGTAAGCTGTCCATTGTCTTCCATGAATATTCTTGCTTTAGATGGTCTTATCGGTGTTATACGGGGAATAGCTGAAAGGCTGCCACAACCTGCATTATTTCACAACCAAACTTTTGTCAACAATTCTCAAAGCAACAAACTGTTTTCACCGCAAGCTGCCGCAAATTACCATCCAGCACTGCCGCCGCTACTACAAATACAATTGGAACAATCTATCAGCCTCTGAAAACAGAGCGAAATAGTTCAAAAAAACATGGAACCAAACACCTCTCAGGCATCTCCTCGAGTTTTGGACAATGCACTGTTGCTTTACCCAGTGGTCTTGGATCCTTTATGTCTTCAGCAAGGTCCCTGTGCTCATTAAAATTATTTGACAGTCACTTTGGACGGAATTTTTCCAAAGCTCTTTTCATGACTCCTGTCAATGTTTCCTCTAGCATATTTGTCCTTGACCTTTCTGAGAATGAAATAGCAGGATGCTTTTCTCACCTTAACAGGAGACTATCAAGTGGTTCTCATTTGTCTGTTGGAATTGGAAAATCTTTACAACTGTTACGCGTACTCAGCCTGAGGGGGAACAGTTTACGGAAAGATGATGCAGAAAGTCTTGGATATGCTCTTGCATACGTGCCTAACTTGGAGGACCTAGATATAAGTGACAATCCTATTGAGGATGAAGGTATCAGGCCTTTATTCCCATATTTTGCTGGAACATCTGGAACATGCTGCCGTGTGGCTTCTTTGAAACTAGAGGCTTGTGACTTGTCCCATGATGGAGTTAATCGTCTTCTTGATTCCTTCCTCCCCTTAAAACTTCAGCTCCTGTAGGCTAGAAGAGGGTTGTTGTTCGTCTTAAGTTTGATACTTTAGTGGCTCCAAAAGTCTGTTGTTATATTTATTCAACCGAACCTGAAAATGCCATTTGGATAGTCAGAATTGATCTTGAAATGTTAGTTGAACGGAATATGGAGTAGAAATTGCCAATAGATTGCAAGCACAATTGAAAGTCATGACAACTAAAGTGTAGCTTTTCATTATAAGAATCTCACCTGGCTCATGAAAACTGCTACACCTCAGAAGAATCCTGGTGGCTTTCCCGATCCTCACGACATTGCCAATCCTGGATATACGAACATTGATCACTATCAGTTGGAAGTACGTAAAATCGTACATAGGCCACGTTGAAGTCAGATATCAGCAACGTCTGCAATTCACGTATCAGATACAAGCTTGTTTCTTTTCTGGAACGCTTGATTCTTCCCCGGCCCAAAACAGATTGTTATCCACACCTGCAAAACGCAAATCTCGAATTAGCAAAATCCTTTGAAGAATATACCTTTGGAATATCCAATCCAAATCCAAGACATTGAACCTGGACAGATAAATATTTAACGAAATTGATACAGAATCAGAGATTGATTTTTTCCTTTAACAGGCATTTAACGAAATTGGTCGAAAGAGGAAAGTTTTCAGATTGGCTTATACCAAAACGAAAAATCCAATCAGGCTTTCAAAGCATATTAAATCAGTTTTCAAGCCATTAATTATCAAAAAGCCTATATAAGAGGATCAAAGGGAGAAGGAAAAGACACCGACAACTACCGCAAAAAAACCCTAAACTCGTAATTTCAAGAAATTGAACGAGGGGAACTTATCTTTTCAGTTCACTAGATCGACTCCGACCGCCGCAAGCACCAATTGACAACGCATCGTCTCCAGCACCACCACCATTAACCTCTGGTAAAACCCCTTTTCTCGTATAATTGTTTGAACCCTCTGATTTGTTTCATTGTGTTTCAGGTTGTACAGAAGGACGAAAGCCAAAGAGAGATGTGTGAAGAATGAATCCAAAAGAGATGCGATCGAGAGAGATGCGAGCGAGAGGGATCGAGCGATTTGAAAGGGGAAGACGGAGGGTTTGGGGTTTACAGCTTCCGCCATTTTTGCTTTCTTGCTACCTGTTATTGTTGCCCTTATGACTAATCCTGCTTCACACACACACACACACACACAACACTACACATTATCACACAAACCCTCTTAATCACTAATCACCCCCCTAATCCACCTGTTAATTGGCCTTTTCCTTATTTTAATCAGTATTAACCAACAGTTTTTTTCTAATCAACATTTATTCTTTTTTAACTAATTAACCATTTTTCTAAATAATTGATAATCTTTTATTAATTAGTTCTATCTTTTAACTATTTTATTAATTAGTCCTTAAATAATTCATCATGTTTGATAATTATTTATTTTTATCCCAACTTAATGAATCTCATAATCTTTTCAATAACTAATAACTTTTAATAATCAATTTTATCATTTAATTCAATTATAGTTTCTTAAATTTAATTATCTTATTTTATTTAATAATTTAGTTACTTCCCCTTTTTCTATTTAACACAAATTAACCTTTTATCTTAATAATTAGGACCTTTAAAATCTTTTATTCACTTAAAATTATTGATTGCCCTTTTTCTTAAAAAAAAAATAATTGTAAAAAAAAAACTCCCTTTTATATTTTAAATAACTTTATTTAGCAAACCAATATTAGTGATTGAAAATCTTTTATATAAAAAGAAATCTACTTTTATAATAACTAAGAAACTATTTCATCTTAATAAACAACCTTTTATAATAAATTGCATTTTATTTAATAATAATAACAAGCATCAACTTTTAATTAAATTGTTCCACATCTAACTAATTTGTTAAAATAAAACATTTTTATAATAACTTAAGTAGGAGAATAACAATTTTATATAGCAAAAGTCCCTTTTATAATTTGAATAACATTATTTCACTTGTTAATAATAAAAAAAAACTTTTTATATTAGAAAACCTTTTAAGTAAATTAACTTTTAATATGATAATAAACAACTTTACTAAAACGAATCTAATGCAACCTCTTTCTTAAAATTAATCCAACACTACCCTTAGAATCAAATCTCATCAATGACACCCCTTTTCAAGCAATCCGCTTAAAATCAATCAACATCGTAAATCCAATTCAATCACGCACACTTACACTTCACAATTCACTCACCTACACCCTAACGCTTTCATGCGTGTGTATGGCTTTACTTTCCGCAATTTATCTTTCTCGCATCGCATTTCGTCCAAAGGAAAAACCTACACATGAGTCAACACTTGTGTGTAGTGCACATTATTTGTATCATATTCCCCATGATCCTTGATCCCATTCAAATTGATCTCTAGGATAGATCCTACCCCATAGGAAGGATTGTTATCCTTTATAACTTAGATACAAACAATAGAGAAATAGATGTTAATCATCTTAAGCAAGACAGAATCTCCACCCCACATCAATACAACCAATACCATAGGAACTTTACCTTAAGAGAGATAGAGGCGTACATCGTCGATCAATATCCGAGTACTTGAGCCCTTCTCTTAAGACGATGCAAAGATTATTTTCCTACAACTTGTGGCGGTTAAATCTCTCTTAAAATGATAACGCATCTCTTCTCCTAAAATCAATCAATCAACTACCCTAAACCTGTAGAAACTTTGACCACAGTCAAAGAACTCCTCAAACCCTTTAGGGGAACTACAAATATTCTGATTCCACTCCCGTAAGGATATGTAGGCATAAGATGCGACATCTTATCGAGTATACTTAGAAATAGACCCCTAGGTCTTTTAACCTTTAAGCAGATAAACCTTAGCAATAAACAAACATAGAACAAGAGGTTCCTATAACTCTCTAAACCTTGCATTTGCATTGCATTGTGGGAATTTTGATCTTTATCCCTTCCTTTGGACAAATCAAAGTTCGGTTGCAAAATGAATAAGATTCAAACTAATCAATAGTTTGGTATCCAAATTTCACCGCGACACACCTCTCATTCCTTGATTAATTAACACTAACCGGTCTATCAATCCCAACTGCACATTGTTAGGAGTCTCTTTATACACCATACTCAAATCTTTGAATTGCTCAATCAATTCTAACTCTCGAACCATCAACATCGACATATGTAACGACTTCCTTCTCAATGCATCAGCTACAACATTGTCTTTATTGGGATGGTAACCGAAGTCAAAATCATAATCCTTTAGAAATTTGATCCATCTCCTTTGTGTCATATTCAAATCTTTTTGATTTAATAAGTACTTTAGACTCTTGTGGTAACTCAACATTTCAAATCTGAAATCAAACCGATAATGTCTCTAAATCTTTAACACAAACACCGTGAACAACCAATTTTAATTCATGCGTAGGATAATTCCTCTTATAAATTTTAACTCTAAATAAATTTATGGAATAATAAAGATGCCGAAGGTTATTCTATTTCTATATATTTAGCCCATTGTAAAGAAACGGCAAACTCTGCCACTGATTAAACGACAACGATTTGTACGTGGCGCATATGTATAGAAAACGTCACTCATTTCTGAATAATTAAAAGGATGTTTATCTTGAACGATACCTGACAAATCAAAATTATTTATATTATTATGTACAAATTTGACAACTATCCAGTGAATAGATTTTGAACCATTCAAAGTTTGAACTATATGCATGACATAACCTGTACAACAAATATCAAGTATTTAAACGATGCACATGCATTCATAATCATATGTAGTACTATACATTAATCTTCAAGAACATAGTTTAATTTTATCAGTGAAAATGTATGCAACAAGACTCCTTTCCATGTACAAAAGAAATCCAAGTGCTCTATCAGATCCACCGCCATCAGGGCCAAATTCAAGTTATCTTGTAATATTGGATGAGGAAGTTCAAAACTACTCTTGTTTTGGCTTGTGCAAGGACAATAGAATCAAGGATTTTCCTTTACCTCAGAACAAAAATTTAACCATCAACTATTCAGTAGGTGTGAACACAGACACAACAAGTGAAACCACCCGAAGTGAAGAAGCCATGTTCATTCCAGTTCTGAATCAACCATTGTCTTCTAATCGTTACTATGTTATAAGAAGGAAAGGGAAGAATCAAGGGTACGTATATGTATATATTATGTTATCATTTTTCTATATCAACCAACTTTTATAGAGAATGCATTATTATTGTTTAATTGATTTCAGACAAGCTAGCACAAGTTCAAAGGAAGAGGACATGACCACATGTTTATGCTGCAGTTTTGTTCATGATGTTAAACCAAAACCTTTGGAGCCCTTCAATGATTATCAACAGATTGAAATAATCAAAAGAGGTTATGGGTTTCGTGCGAAATCGGTTGCTTCAGATGGAATTCCTCCTGGTTTATTAAGGGAAAAAGGTTGGAAACTTGATGCTAGTACTCCACACAACTACCATTTAAGCCAAGCTTTAGGTTCAAATGATTCCTTACGCTCCAAGCTACCGAGTTTCAACTTTCCGTTGTCTAATAATTGTTCTGAATCAGTGATAGTTGGAAAATGGTATTGTCCTTTTATGTTTGTGAAGGAAGAAATGAAATTAAAGGAGCAGATGAAGATGTCAGTATTCTATGAGCTAACACTTGAGCAAAGATGGGAGAAGATGTTCTCAAAGGAAAATATTGAAGAAGGTGGTGTGCTTGTAGATGTTGATATTCAAACAGAAGTTGCTAAGGTTGCAGGAAAAGATGCTGTTTGGGATGAAAATAGATTGGTCCACGGAGTGGTTTGGTTTAAGAGTGGTGAAGATGTGGGAGAAGAAATGAGTGTTGGATTGAGTTTGGAAGTTGTAGAAGGAATGAAATGGGAAGAAGAAAGATTTGGATGGACTTCTGGGAAGGGAAGACAAGTGAGAGTAGCAAAATTTGAAGAGATTGGTGGTACAAACAAGTGGAAGAAATTTAGTTGTTATGTATTAGTTGAAAGATTTTCATTGAGAAGAGGGGATACTAGATTAGTTCTGACTTATGATTTCAGACATTCGCACCAAATTAGGAGCAAATGGGAATGATGATTTTCTGAAACGTTTTACTTAAATATTTGGTTTTGTTGTGGATTGTGTAATTGAGTATTTGATTATTGTTATTCAGCATTGTACCATGTAAAACTTACCTATGTAGTTTAGCTAGCCACAGTTGAAGTTAGAGCCAAAACATTTTGGATCTGTTATTGTGTATGTAAAAGAAGGCTCATTTTATGTGTTTTTTTAAGGAAACAAGATATGAATATATTGCGTTGATATTTTAATATAGTTGGTAGTAAAGGTGGTGGGGAACTTTCCTTTCTATTTTTTTAGATGTACTTATTAGGTGATAGCATCACCTATTTAAGGTTCTGTAGTTATGCTTTACACATGATTGAGGCTTAATGGATTAGCTATTGAGTGGCAAAGTTTATATCAAGTTTTGTTGTGTTCATATAAAGAAGTTTGACAATCTATCTTATATAGTGTTGGGGTGAGAATCGGATATTAAGCTATCGAGTTAATTTGAATCACAAATCTTTGAAATTTACCAACGAACATTGATTTATCCAAAGAAAAGGGTAAAGATCGAAAACCCTAATTGCAATGTAAAAACAATGCAAGAGATCTAAGGTTCGGGGATTGCTTATACCTAGGGAAAATATTAGCATCGTAAGTATCTGTATTATCCTACAAGAACCTCTTGTTTTATTTGTATTATTGTTAATTTGTCTGCTAAAGGGTGAAAAGGTAAAGGGAGACCTAAGGTGTTTATTTCTAAGTATGCTCGCCAAGACATCGCATCTCGTGCCTACGTATTTTGACGGGAATGGAATCAGAGTATTCGTAGTTGTCTTCAATAAGGGTGAGGAACTCTTGACTGTGATCAAGGTTCAAAAGGGAAGATGTAAGTATCCATGACAAGATACTTAAGAGTGCGGCGACTCTAAACCTAAGGCTAGGTTGAAAGGGAAGGAGAGATGTATATGGCAAAGAGTGCGTTCTTTATGTTTTGGGTTTTTTCAATTCTTCGTTTCTAATTTCTACCACTCTTTTCTTGTCTTTTTTTTATTTTAAATTTCACATTTACAAATAATTATTTTTAGTTAATTTTAAATTTTTTTTAAATACAAGAAAGAAATTCGTCAAAGCAAGACAAAAAAAATATCAAAGAGAAAATTAATTTATAACACTTAAAAAGTCGAGAATTAGAGATCCCCAACCTTAGAAGAGGAGTATTGCAGATAAAGTATCAAGTTCATCAAGGTTCCAACTATCAGGTTGTCAAATGTCCTTAATAAGTAAAGTTGAATCAGATGTTTTGACATTGGAAGAGTGAGACACACTATACCAATCATAAGCCAATTTGTTTACCAAAGATGAGATTTCCTATTACCAACTCAAAAATGGAACCCATCATAAAGAGCAACAATGACTTTAATGATATTGTGTCAAACTACCGAGGCATGCCCAACCTTTCAATTATCAAACAAAACACCATGCTGAATTTTATTATGAGACATAGCTTGTACACAAAGCTTATGTTGATCATGAAATAAACTCCACTCCAACTTCCCAACAACACTTGAATTTCCAAACCACCGTAATGCTTAGGAGTAGTAACAATGTTTCAATTATTACAAGGCTTCAGTCCCTGTTCTCATCATTCTTCCTCCAAATAAAATTTTGAGTAATCTTATCAATTCTATTACAAACAGTAGTATGAAGATAATGAATATGCATAATATACAAACAGTAGTATGAAGTTTAAGAACCCAAGTTCGTGTAAAATAATCTCAAGAAAATACCAATTCAACTTATCATAAGATTTTTCAATATCAATTTTGAAAGCAATGATACAGTTTCTAGAGCAAGAGTGGTGCATGAAATGAACAACCTATTGCATAAGAATGACAATATCAGAAGTTCTACGCTTAGGGATAAATCTTCTTTGGAGAGGACTCAAATGATCATCTAGAAACGGGTGAAATTGGGTAACCAACACTTTGGTAATTATTTTGAAGATGAAATTGAAAATGCTAATCGGGAAGAAAATTTTAATTTAGTTGGCATATCCTCCTTAGGAATGAGGACAATTAGAGTTTCAACAATAATTTCATCAATCTCCATAATAAGAAAATATTTTTAAACCAAAGCCCAAACATCATCTCTTACAAGAACCCAAAAATGCTTAAAGAACATAGGTTGAAATCCATTAAGTCCTAGAACTTTAAATAACTTCATACTAAAGATTACCATTTTAACCTCATCTTTCAAAAAAAAGTTAGAGTTAAGACATCTATATCCACTTGGCTAAGACGAGGAATGAGAGGGACAATAGAGCTCTCAGAAATAGTCGATGAATCAACAACAAATAACTCTTTGTAAAAATTTGTAGCCTTATCATAAAGTTTAACTTTATCGTTACACCAACTACCATCTTCTAAGAATAGTTTTGTGTTGGATTTGTACTCCCTTCCTATGTGGAAAAATACTTAAATATGATTAGTTTATTTGTCTCACTTATTTAAGTGGAGAGGATCAATTTCGGGTTGAAAGAGATAGAGAAAAAATAAAGATTCAAAAGAGATAAAAGAGGAGAAAAACTCATTCTCATTTTTCTGCAACCAGTCTCACTATATCGATGATCCTCAATTTTTTAACCGTTGGATCGAGCTAAAACTTGGTGGACAGGTTCGTAACACGTATATCTAACTTTTTACCGTATAGAATTTCAAAAAAAAACCTCTGAGGTAAAAGTTATTTGCTTCACATGGAAGCTGAATATTTGAAAAAAACTATCGGCTTTTTTATTATTATTTATAAGCTAGTTTGCTTTGTGATTTGTGGTTGTTAGAGCTAGTTTGTCAATCACTTTAAGACTCTCTTGTACCATTAATTGATTATAGTGGAATTATTTCTTTGGTCAGAATGAATCGTGGTTTTTTCTCTCATATTGAAGGGTTTTTCACATTAAAAATATTGGTGTTCTTTTGTGTTTTTATTTGTTCGATTTGTCATCTTATATTTGTTGTTGATCCTCAAAGTTCCTACAAGTTTGGGGAGTTTTATGTCTGTTGCGTATTGGTTTATTATTGTGTCTTAATTTCTAATCTTACCGGAATCAGAATTTCAATCAGCGGCCAGCAACACGTCACGAGCTCCAAATTCGCCATGGTGGAGAAGAGGAGAAGGTGTACCTGCAAGACACTCCGGTGTCAAAGTAAGGTTCAGAGAGAGAAAGCAAGTACAGAATAGTGATATTGGATTTAGAATACCTGACCCTCTTGTGAAGGAGGATATTTATAATGTGCCCCCAACGCTGGGTCAAGGTCATCTGTTGTGGGCTAAATTGTTAGGCACACAATGAGTGACTGCCAGGATCCTACGTGAAAGTAGGGAAGACCTACACGTGATTTTTGTCCTACGTCAACTGTCCCACGAACTCCGAGAAGTGGAGGACTTGTTCTCGAAGGCAAAACCGTTGCACGAAAGACGGGTTCAGTTGTGACGTGCTCCTTGCGTAGGAAGCACGTGGCGAACGTGTGGAAAAAATGTGCTCCGCAATTATGCTGGATTGGGCCTGTGTTGTGCATTCTTCAACGCGGAGATAGGCTGGATTGTGTCCGACGCTGGGTCAGTCTCAGGCTCATTCTAAAACAATTTCCTATCATTTTGTTATGCTTGTAACGAATCTCACTTTGAGTGTGGAAGAATTTAGTGTCACGATCGCCTATCTTCACTCATTAAAATTTTAAATTTAACATAATAATAATTTGTTTATTAATGATATTTTAATTATTTGTTGGAGAAAAGAAATTATATTCAACTAGATAATAAATAATTAAAGGTATTATAAAATAAATTATAATATTAAGTTGTGTGTTAAATTAAACTTGACTTCCAAAACTTCAAACTTTGAAAAGTTCTAGTAGAGTTATGAAAGCTACCATATTCTCATTTCACATTATGCTGAATTCAACATAGCTTATTATCTATGTTCCTACTTCACACCATAGGCGAGGTGGAGACTTCGGTATATCACATCCTATTTCTATAAACACCTTATCATATCTCAAGCCCCTACCTTACCTTAGCTAAATTCCTTTCTTCAACATGCCAACACTTGTTCAATTATTGATATCAACTTTAGTACTTTTCTCTTTTATGCCCGTTTTATCTCAGGTTAACCAGTTCTTGTATGCAGGATTCAAGGATATTGATCCCAAAATTCTAACCTTGAATGGATTTGCAGGGATAGAGAAAAATGGAATATTAAGATTGACAAATCACACAACCAATGTAATTGGTCATGCTTTTTACTCACAGCCTTTTCAGCTGAAGAACTCAACAACTGCCAAAGCTTTCTCATTTTCTTCATCTTTTGCTCTTGCTGTTGTACCTGAGTATCCTAAACTAGGTGGTCATGGCATGGCTTTCACAATAGCTACTACTAAGGATCTCAAAGGTTCACCTATTCAGTATCTTGGTCTTTTCAATTCAAGTAATGTTGGTAATTTCTCTAACCATGTTTTTGCTGTTGAGTTTGACACTGTCCTAGACTTTGGTTTTGATGATATCAATGATAACCATGTTGGAATAGACATCAATGGTTTGAAATCCAATGCATCTGTTACTGCTGGCTATTACACTGATGATGATTCAACAAAACAACATGTTCTTAATATCAAAAATGGGAAACCAATTCTAGCTTGGGTTGATTATGATTCTTTATTGAATCTTGTGAGTCTTACACTTTCTCAAACTTCAACCAAACCCAAGAAACCAACCTTGTCTTTTCATGTTGATCTATCACCTATTCTTCATGATACTATGTATGTTGGATTTTCTGCTTCAACTGGTTTGCAGCTTGCTAGCTCTCATCACATCTTGGGTTGGAGCTTTAAAATCAATGGACAAGCACCACTACTTGATTTGTCTTCACTCCCACAACTTCCGCAACCAAAGGAGAAAAACACTTCTCTGATAACCGGTCTTTCGGTCACAGTTTCTGTTGTTGCATTGTGTTCTATAGCTATAGGTATTTACATTTTCAGAAAAATCAAGAATGCTGATGTGATAGAACCATGGGAGCTTGAAGTTGGGCCGCACAGATACTCGTATCAAGAGCTTCACAAAGCTACAAAAGGTTTCAAGGAGAAAGAGCTACTTGGGCAAGGTGGTTTTGGGAGAGTTTACAAAGGGACACTACCAAATTCAAATATTCAAGTAGCTGTTAAGAGAGTTTCGCATGAATCAAAACAAGGACTAAGGGAATTTGTGTCTGAAATCGCCAGCATAGGCCGACTTCGCCACAGGAACTTGGTTCAGTTACTCGGATGGTGTCGACGCAAAGGCGACCTCCTACTTGTGTATGACTTCATGGCTAATGGAAGCTTAGACAAGTACTTGTTTGAAAAGACAAAGATTGTGTTAAGTTGGGAACAAAGGTTCAAGATAATTAAGGATGTTGCTTCAGGTCTTTTGTATCTACATGAAGGCTATGAGCACATGGTAATACACAGGGATGTTAAGGCTAGCAATGTTCTGTTAGATTCTGAACTCAATGGAAGATTAGGTGATTTTGGTTTGGCAAGATTATATGAACATGGTGCTAATCCAGGGACAACAAAAGTGGTAGGAACCTTAGGCTATTTAGCACCAGAGTTACCTAGAACAGGAAAATCATCTACAAGTTGTGATGTTTTTGCATTTGGTGCATTTTTGCTTGAGGTTGCTTGTGGGAGAAGGCCTATTGAGCCAAAGGCATTACAAGAAGAGTTGGTGTTGGTGGATTTGGTTTGGGAAAGGTACAAAGAAGGGAGAATAGTTGAAGTTGTGGACAAGAAGTTGAATGGAAAGTTTGATGAAAGTGAGTTAATGATGGTATTGAAATTGGGATTGATATGTTCAAATGATGATCCTATTATAAGGCCTAGTATGAGACAAGTAGTGAGGATTTTGGATGGAGAAGTTGAGTTGAATGGTGACTTGATGAGAAAGCCAGGAGGTATTGATCAAGATGAGGGGTTTGATGAATTTTTGCACTCTCTTGCATTTTCCTCAAATGATGTTAGGAGTTCAAGCTCTTATCTTGGAAATACAGACACTGATACTTGTTATATCTCTTTTCCTAGTTCACCTCAATCACTTCTCAACCCTAGAGGAGAAACATGATGACCTCTAAAATATATGAGAAGCACTTTCTTTACATGCGCATAGTGTGTGCGTGCTACACAGAATCAAAATATTTAGAATTTTGTATTATTGAAATGTAATTGATCTTTCTGCTCTTATATGTAAAACTTGATGTTAATCAGTGGGAGAATTGTATAAAAAAAATTAGTGAAAATTGTCATAGTGTGATTATAGAATGATTTTTATCTAAGTCTTAATTAAAACTGAAAATCTATTAAAGATCTTTAAATGATCATTTTCTTAAGTTCGCGTATTATGCCATAGGGATGAAAAAATGTTCGATCCCTCTGTTCCGTTCAGGAAACAGAATTGTTGGTGCATATCTTTTATGCGGTGTGCAATTATCCTGAATGGACCTGTAAGGTTGACACCAACATCCAAGTCAGTTTATGAATAAAAGAGATAGTGTGAATTATGATTCGAATCATACCGTTTTTGTTGTTCAAGCTATGGTATTTATGCAATGGGCAAATATTGGACTAAATTGTCTTATACCGTATTGGACCTATGGTCGGCCTAGAACCGAACATGGTCGGGATTCTAGTGATATAGAACTTAGGTATTATCTTGTTTTTAAGAGTAGACCTGTAGTTTCTAACCATCATTACCTTTTGCATGACATCTTGGAAGAAACGGTGAAACCAGGGTGCGTACTGCGTAGGCTTGGTGGGGCCAGAAGGCGCCCATATATATCACTAGGTGGGTCTTGAACTGGTGGCAACAACTTCTAACTTTGATAGCGCCGAGAAGGTGGAGGAAGCTCACATAGAAGTAGGTCCCTCTTGTGATTGGTCACTCTCACATGTTGAAGTTGGCAAGAGGTTCTGCAACTATTTTGATGAATGTTTTTCCCTTTCTATGAGTGTCTTCTTACTCGTATAAAGTTCATGTTTCCCTTCAGTGGGTTTGTGATAGAGTTACTAAGTCATATGAAGTTTTCTCGTCACAGCTGCATTCTTCCATCTAGATGTTTTATAAAGTATTCCAATAAAAGTGTGCATATCGATATAAAGAGTCATCCATTGGCCTCTTTTCAATTTGTTTTTTGTGTCTTGTATTTCCAAGAATCCCGACATGGGTAAGGCATGAGTTTATTTCGCCAAGTACCTAAGATGTTTGGAATTTACATGGATAGGTGGAAGAACCTAAAAGATCATTTTCTTATGGTAACCCCTTGAACTCCAGAGGCTCGCTCAGTCTTTTGCATGGGTTCCAAATCCGTTAGATGGAGAACATATTCTAATTGGTGCTTCTGCCTTTTCATTGGCCAAGTGCAAAGGGAAAATACAAAAGTATTGAATTTGGAATCATTTTATTTGGGAGTCGCATAACTATGATGTCCCCTTTGAGAAACTTACGCCAGAAGAGATGTCAAGAGATGTCAACTGTCGCTTGCGCGAAAATAAGGTGCCGGCACAACAGAAGAGTCGTCACCTTTCGTTATTTATCCCTCAAAGCGGGAAAGGAAACGATCGGAAAAACTTGACGAAAAAGGGTAAGACAAGGTCGTCGCAACCATTGTCTATGTTCGGGAGTCGGTTACGCAAGGGGAAGGTATTAGCACCCCTCACGTCCGTCGTACTCGACGGGATCCTCGCTTGTTGTGTTTACTTGGACGGGTTGGTTTTATTCTATCTACCTATCAAGACTGGCTGAAAAAGAAAAGAAAAATGACTCGGCAAAGCATCGCGCTTTATGCCTACGTATTCTCATCAGAGAATGAGAAATCAGAGTCAACGTAGTTCGGCCTACAAAGGGTTATGGGGGAAGGTAGCTCGCCAAGACATCGCCATCTTGTGCCTACGTACTCTCAACAGGTATGAGAGATCAGAGCATACGTAGTTCGGGAAACTACGGTTTATTTCCTGTCTTTTACGAAAGAAGTGTTTTTTATTGTGTTTGCGATTTCAACCGCACTAGAGACTATGACCTGAGAGTGAATGCGTCGCATGTCACCCAAAGGGTACCATACTAAACATCCAGACTGTGGAAAAGAAACTCTCCCACAATCCTTTCTCAGATAGCTTAAGGCTCGTAACGTACGAAAGAAATCATTCATGATTACTGTATCTTAAACTGTTTTGAGATGAGAAGAGAACAGGCCCAATCTAGGAGGGAGACTATCAAGTCCTACTGTTATCATGCCATGGATTCATCCTATGGTTGAGGTTTGAACAGGGAACTCCTAGAAGTTGTCATGCATAGGTTTCAACCCAAAATTCTATCATCAAATCCTTATCCAAGGAAATGAGAGTCCTAAGGGATCATGTCAATGATACACCAAAACAGACAAAGCATCAGCTTAACAGTAAAATGCATGCAATGCAAGTGAGGGAGGAAATGTGTGTGGGGCTTCAGCCTCCACAAGCTCATCTCAACCTCAAGTCAGAATGAAATAACAGTAATCATACTGAAATATAAAACAACATGCTATCAAGCAATAAACAGTAAACTGCAATCATACAGATAAAATGAAATGAAATGCCATCAGGCAAACAAATCACATGGGCAAGGGAGCTGGGCTCTACCGAATACCCGCAAGCAAAGCCACACAATAACAATACAAGCAGAGGGAGCAACTCAACCTCTAGTGCAATCATGCTCCTAGATTCTACTTATTCTAGATATGGACTTAATCTAATGCAACAGACAAGTCAAACAAAACACAGCAATACAGAAAAGAAAAGAGAAAACAGATCAACTCCTCTCTCAACTCCAAGCTTCAGCTTCTCCATCAGCAACTCAGTCTTCAGACTTCAATCACTTGACAAACATCAGTTTGCTTTTCCAGGTTTCAACCCTACAACATGAGTTTCAACTCATCTTCTCCCTTAAGCTTCAGCTTCTTGATCAGCTCCACCTTCAGGCTTCACTTAATCTTCAGGGATCTTCAAGTATCAACTTGATCTTCATGCTCTTCAAGCTTCAGCTGGAATGGCAATCTTCAAGGATTCATCTTCTTCAATACTCTTCCTAATCCTTAACCCTAAAACAACAAAAAACAAAAGAAGAACAAGCTACCAAGCTCCTCAATGCATCTTCAAATCTTCTACTATGCTCCACAATGCTCCACAATGAGATACCAAGCTTCTCAAGCTCACAAATCAAAGCAACTAAAACAACCATGCCCTAAAGGCAACACAAACAATCAACCAATACAAAAATCAACCAAAAATAGCATACTATTATATTAAATCCTAATATAATTTCTAAGAGATCCTACATACCTACCCTTAATATCCATATATGCCCCATAGTCTAAATTGTCCTAAAAACCCAAAATCTAAAGTTATTATGAACCTATGTTGAAGTTTTAACCTAATTCTACACTACCTAGAATTATCTAATCAAAACTATCCTAAATATCATCACAAAAATATGGAATTAATCCAGGGGAACCTAAAACATATATCTAATTATTCTAAAAAGATTGAACTAAAAATACTAAGGGAGCTACCTAAACTAAAATCTACAAAATCAAGGCATCAACTTAAAAGAATTAAAAAGCAATTAAAAGTAAAAATATACAAAAAATATAAAAATAAAATAAAATGGCAATTTTATGATTTTATATTTTTCTTGACAAAAAATGGAAAGTGGAGAAAAAATTCCCAAGCAAAAATATTCTTTTTTCTATTTATTATGGATTTTCAAAGTATGACAAAAATTGGAGAAAAAATAATATGAAAAAGATGCAATGGGGTGCAAACAGAAATAAAATCCAGTTAGTTCTATTGATGGGCCCAGACATGGGGGTGCGTATAGAAACGCGCCTGGCCCAGAATCCAACTCAGAAAACAATTAAAAATCAAAAGGAAAAAGAAAAACTGAGCGGTGCAGAAAGAAATGAATTACAGTTAAAATCTGGACTGGGCTCGATTGGGGGGTGGGTATAGAAAAATTACACGAAGCCCAGACTGCTGCTTAAGTGAAACGCAGCGTTTCATCGCTGCTGGCTTCCCTCTCATTTCCGAATTAAATCCACGCCGCTGGATCATCTCCTTAGTCAAATGGTCATGCGCGATCTAACGGCTAAAACTTCGTCTTCAACCTTGGAT
The DNA here is from genome assembly GCA_963859935.3 of Lathyrus sativus. Lineage (NCBI taxonomy): Eukaryota > Viridiplantae > Streptophyta > Magnoliopsida > Fabales > Fabaceae > Lathyrus > Lathyrus sativus. The sequence continues at coordinate 44,962,646 of OZ012736.1, read as the reverse complement.
AGCTTAGGGTTTCAGAAAAAACCATGAACACACATGCCATGCACAGATCTTCTGCCCCTTCGTTCTCCCTCGTTTCTCCACCAATTCTCAACATGTAAAAACCAAACTTAATCCATTTTCCGAGCTGAACAACACTATGACCTTGGTTTGTATTGAAACACTCTAAATCATGCAAACCGAATGGTGTAACTCATGAACCTCAAAATATCATCAAACTTCAACTTCAACCAAACTCAGAATTCTTTACATAAAAATGATCCTTGCATTACACTCATCAAAATCAGCCATTAAACTAGCATTATCCTTCACTATTTCACACGATCTTGCTCATCCAAGAATTGGCACCCATTAATGAAACTTCACCAAATGCTCCCAAATTCATCAAAAATGACCACCTAATTGTCTCTAACCAATCTAAACTAATAATTTACCCTAGCCATGCCTAGATTAGGGTGTAGAAATGGTTTTGCATACCTGGCTTCTTGGAATGGTAGGTGATGAAACTCTTGCTTTCAGACCTTGCAACTCTTCAAGAATGCTCCCTAGATGATGAATATTCTTCTGTATGCAAAAGGTTTGATGTAGAAAGCTTGTACTTCAAGATCCAATGGCAATGGCTTCTTTGCAAATTCAATGTAAACACCTTCAAATCTTCATCAATGGAGCTTCCACTCAATATGAACACACTCAGAAATATGTATGGAGAAGATTTGTGAAGAAAAATGAGATAGCAATGAAGAAGAATCAAGAGATTCAATATGATTTGCTATTGAGGAATTTTTGATCTCACACTCTCTTCTCTACCACAATCAACACCAACCTTGCACCAATGCAAGTTGCAAACATTATATAGAATGACTTAGAAACCTCTAGAACCATCTAGGATCATCTAGTGAGAACTTGAAGTTTTCATGTCATGGTAATTTGAATTTACATTTCTCATAACATGATATCTCATGCAAAAACCCTTGTACACTTGGTAACTGACTTGAATTTCTCCTTACATGAGATCTAAGATGAGATACAATGCATATCTTCCTTGTTTATTAAGCTTTTCCTTGTTTTGGTTTGGTACCCTATTATGCAAGCAAGACTTTTCCAAAGTAGACCTATGATGCAAGCTCCAAATCAAAATTGTGGCTGAACCATTGTTCTTAAAATGTCATTTGGAGTCAAAATGACCTATTATATGACATGGTTTGGACTTATAGCTTATGATTTATGATTTTCAACTTCACTTGAATTAACTTATGCCTCATTTTTAGGCCATTTTTATCACTTTTTGATATGAGCCTTTTCAACATCTCATGACCTCCCTACTAGCCTTAAAACATCATTCTAAGCAAGTTTGATGTTGAAGATTTTTCCATTTGAAGCTTAGAAGTAGTAGATATGGCCTTATGCTTGAAATGACCTATAACTTCCAAATGACCAAAATGCTCTTGGCTTGTCAAAGCCAAAAGTTGAGTTCTACAAATCCTATCAAGGACTTATAGTACTCTCTAGAAATCTAAGAAGATGCTCTTCAACATTCATGTTGACCAAGAATCCATAGGAATCATCCTACTAGGGCAAAAGTTGTCTGCAAGTTGGGTGACTTTCAAGGACCCAGATTCACATACCTCAGATGACCTGTAATTTGTCAAAACCATAACTTGAGCTCCACAAATCCTATCAAGGACTTCTACTACTCAAATTAAAGTTAAGAAAAATCTCTACAACATTCATGTTATGGGGAAGATGAGATGACAATCACATCTTAAGCTAAAACTGCCTGGAAGATAGGGATCAAACTAGGGGATTTTACACTGTCAATCCTTAGAAACCCTAACTTAAAACTTCTCAAAATCCTCAATCATGATGAGTTGGTCTAGGAATCATCCTTATAGTATCTCAATACATCATTCCATGATCACATGGCTCTTGGATTAGGTCTCAACCTTCTCCAAATCATCAGTTGACCTAGGGTTGATCCAGTCAAAACCCTAATTCCACCACTCATGGCTGAATCTTCTGAATTCTTGTACAATGACCTCTCTGGGCTTCATGATGGCTTTCAATACATCTCATAAGCTTTCTCAAAGCTTCAAGTCCATCCTCATAGTCTCAGAAACATCTGAGGAGCTCCCACAACTCTCCAGTTATGAGACACACAACCTTGGTTTCAACCAATTCCTCTGAGGATCTCTTGAGTTCTCTGGTAAAGGTATCAACCTTCAAACACTTGATGGGTAAATAAATGTTGGTCAAATTTTGGGGTGCAACAGCTGCCCCTATTCAAACGGCTTGAACCTGACTGGGTGAGGAGCGAACGGCTCTCAGCCAATCAAGGTGCGAGACGGTTGAATACCGATGAACCCGGAAATTTGCCAACTGCACGAGCACACGGTACTCTGAGGGGAACAAATCTTCGAACACTGAAATACTAGCTGCACGACAACTAGCTGGAGACATACTGATCTGACATCGCCGTCAGTTATCCACATTAAATTCTTCTGACATTGTCATCAGACAACCAAACACCCAACATCGCCGCTGGAAAACTAAAGCTACCTGACATCGCCGCCAGAAACCAAACAAAACACCCAACATCGCCGCTGGAGAACTGAATCACCTGACATCGCCGCCAGAAACAAACAAAACTCTGAGAAACACCCAACATCGCCGCTGGACAGACTGAAGGATAATCTGACATCGCCGTCAGAAACAAACATCCAACATCGCCGCTGGAAAACTGGATCAACTGACATCGCCGCCAGACACATACGTACCCAACATCGCCGCTGGAGAACTGAATCATCTGACATCACCGTCAGACACAAACATCCAACATCGCCGCTGGAAAACTAAAGAATCTGAGGAACACCCAACATCGCCGCTGGAGAACTAAGAACCCGACATCGTCGTCGAACAACCAAAATACCCAACATCGCCGCTGGAGGACTAAAACACCTGACATCGCCGTCAGATACAAACGAATATCCAACATCGCCGCTGGAGAACTGAATCACCTGACATCGCCGCCAGGAAAAAACATATATCCAACATCGCCGCTGGAAGCAAACAGCCACAAACATCCAACATCGCCGCCGGAAAGGTAACTCACCTGACATCGCCGTCAGGAACAAACGTCCAACATCGCCGCTGGGGAGCTGAAGGGTCTGACATCACCGTCAACCAAACATGACTCTGAGAAGCACTCGACATCGCCGTCGAACAAACATAATCTCTGCTGGGGAGCTAAAGAGTCTGACATCGCCATCAAACATAGTCTCTTGACATCGCCGCCAGAAACAAACATCCAACATTGCCGCTGGAAACAAACATCCAACGTCGCCGCTGGAAAACTAGCATAATCTCCTGACATTGCCATCAGAAACAAACATGACATGACCTCGCCGTCGAAACAGACATCCAACATCGCCGCTGGAAACGAGCATAATTTGACCTCGCCGTCAAAACAAATATCCAACATCGCCGCTGGAAACAAACATAATCTGACCTTGCCGTCAAAACAAATATCCAACATCACCGCTGGAGACAAACATAATCTGACCTCGCCGCCAGAGTGAAGAAACTTCATTGGGGAATTGGTCACACGGTGACCGGTAATACATAGTCAATCATGCCATCAGGCATTCAAAGAAACTGTCGGGCATCATCCGGACTTCAACCATCAGGTTGATCATGCCATCAGGCTTTCCGCATTAGCTGAGATAACTGCTTCATTAACACGGGCAAACTTCAATCATGGAGTCTTCAAGGGAGATTTCAACTTCGCCGTCGAAAACCTGCTGGGGAGGACGCTTCGCCGCTGGGGAATCTGGAGAACTATCAAGCAACTCCGCTCCGGGGGTCCAGAAATCATTCTGGATGAATCAACTCTACTGAGGACTTCAAGAATCATCTTGAGCAAATAACTCCGTCGGGGACCTTCAAGAATCATCTTGAATCGATAGCCATTCTGGAGATTTCAGGAGTCATCCTGAACGAACACTCTGTTGGGGATTCCAGGAATCATCCTGGGTAACTCTTGCCGGGGACAAACCAATCATGGCTTGAGCAGCTTCCAAGGATTCGACTCTCTTGGGGCTTCAGGAATCATCCTGGGCAACCTTCACTGGGGACTGCACTGGGGAGCTTAGGAATCATCTTAAGCAAACAGCCCTGCTGAGGAATTCAAGAATCATCTTGAACTGAGGACTTCGCTGGGGATCTCAAGAATCATCTTGAGCACGCGACTTCGTTGGGGAGAATGTCAGGAATCATCCTGAGCAACTGATTCTGTGGCGGAACACCTGCAAAACAAGAACGGTAGCAACCTAGATCATGTTTATTATGCATATGCTTCGGCGCCATGCTCCACACAGTGGAAATGCTATGCGTTTATGATACATGCTATGCAATCATGCATAATGCTGCGATCCCGTCAGCAAAATAAATGCCGAGGGGGAAATCCTCCTGTCAAGGAGAAAGAACTACTCAGATAGAGGAATCATCCTGCTGAGGAGAACACGGTCACGCTAATCTCAATTGGACTCCGCAGGGGACACAACTTCAGTTGACTGCTGCGGGAGAAACAACTTCAGTTGACTGCTGCAGGGGGCGAAGCTCTACGAGAACCAGGACCTGCTGAGGGAAAGCGATATCAATCGCGGGAGTGAACTGCGTGGCCTTCGCGGCTACTCTTCTGGGGATAATAACTCTGTGGGGAAACAACTTCAGCTGCTCCGCACTCCACTGGGGAAAACCAATCATGGTCTGATCAACTTCCAAGGATTCGGCTCTCTTGGTGGTCTGCAAAACTCGGCTGGGGAAGGAGAAATCATTCTGCTTTACTAGAGAGAGTACAACTCTGGGGGAAATATAGCATCAGCTGTTCAACGCTCTGCTAGGGAATACCACTCATGGTCCCAACTGCTTAGCTGGAGAGTACAACTCTGATGAGGAATTTAAATTCCGCTGGGGAAGAAGGAATCATCCGACTTCGGGGGAAAGTACAACTCTGCAGGGGAATACAACATCAGTTGTTCCAACACTCTACTGGGGAAGAGGGAATCATCCGACTTCGGGAGAGAATACAACTTTGGTGGGGAATACAGCATCAGCTGTTCCAACACTCTACTGGGGAAGAGGGACTCATCCGACTTCGGGAGAGGATACAACTCTGGTGGGGAATCTCAATTCCGCTGGAGACTTCAGTCTGGCACCATCAGTTGCTGCATACTTCGGCGTACGGATAGATTCCTACGAAACTTGCACTTGTGACCCGGTGCTGGGGGATGAACACGAGCTTCGGCGCCCGAACATTTCTATGAGACTTGCACTTGTGACCCGGTGTGGGGGAACACGAGCTTCGGCGCCCGAACATTTCTATGAAACCTGCACTTGTGACCCGGTGCGGGGGGTATGAAATCATGCTTCGGCGCTTGACTCAGCTGAAGTGGTGACGTTCCTTCAGGACACGTCTGCTTGGGGAAAGAGAATCATCTCTGCCTGAGGAGACATATCAATGCTCACTATCTTGTGTTCAGACTCTGCAAGGAGAGGCTACTGAACTTTGCTGAAGAAGAAGGAATCATCCTGCTTCGGGGATATCAATCCTAATCTGCTGAGAATAATCTTGCATACGCCTTACGGAGACTGACCCTTCTGGGTAACACTTGCTGGACTATCAAGTCTGATGAGGAATACCTGTGTATCAACACTGCTGGGGATATCAATCCTTAGCTACTCCTGGTACAACTCTGTCGGAAATGTACTGATCCTATCAAGGAAACCCCTCTGGCGTCAGCGGAAGGTAACAATCGACCACTGAAATTGAATCTCACTTCACCGAGGAAAACAACCCTGAATGGTCTTTTTTGAACGCCCTAAGTCCTTATAGGGTACGAAGCAGTCTGCTGAGAAATAACTCTTCTCTGACTGACATCAAAATCTACCCGTCTAGAGATTACTCAATGAGGGAATCACCGTCGATCTCTGCTTGAGAAATGAGTCAATGACCTAGACTCGGAGGGAAAGGGAGTCACACTCGGACTCTGTGGGGATACAACATTGCATCAGTCCCACTGGTGGGGAAGTAAACCCAAATCTGCTGGTCAGGGAAAGCTTTAGTCTCAACCCACTTGGGAAAATAGCACATCAGGTTAATCAACGTTCAATGCTTGGGATGGCCATACTCTGCCGGGAATATCAATCAAACCCTGTTGAGGATAATCTTGATCCTACTCTGATAAGGGATGAATGCCATCTCAATTTGCTGTAGTCTCAAACTGCTCAGGGGAAACAACCTCAAACTGTGCATCTCTGCTGAGAAAATAATCCTGATTCAACAACATCAACACCGGGAATACAGGATACCAATCATGGAGCTGGGATCACTCGAGCCTTGTGTCGGGGATTGTGACAACATACGAGTCACTAGGAATCATCGTGCCAGGTACAATTAGGTGATGACACGATTCCCCGACACTCGACTCTTGCTGAGGTGAACAAACTCATTTGAACAACTTGCCCCAGTGCGATTCAACTTGCCCCAATCCGACTCTTGGGAAAATTCATTCTGAACAGGGAGCGGTTAGCAACAAAACAATCTTCAGATGGCTTGCCCCAACACCTGTACAACGGAAGGATTCATCCTCCATCAATCAACTCTCAGCATGGTTGGCTTCAATATCTCTGAAGTAGCTTGCCCCTGAACGAGCGATGAGCGACTCAACATGCCCTGATTGAACATCGGAGGGATCTGTCCTCAAATCACAGAACTCTGGATAGCCGCCCCTGCTTGGGTCTCGAGAAGGTCAACTTCTGATCAACTGCTTCTTGAATAATTTGTCCCATAATCAACCGATGCTCTGGGACTTGTCCTCAGACAAACTGATTCTAAACTCTCTAGAAGTCAATGCCCCAGATTCACAAGGCTTCGCAGCATACCATTCTGATCCAGACTGCTACGATTCGGTCATGATTGACTATTCCCTGTTGGAGTTCCTTCGTATCAACTATTGACCTGCAATTAAAATTGTCTATTCACGAATGGTAATTTTAATGCAGTGTTCATGCAGATTTTGAAAAAAATTGTACTGTCACTCATTTACGTGTCATGCTAGTGAGTGACGAATGAACTGAAGTTCAAACGTAGTGCTGATGTGATCAGTGAAAAATACAACAAGGATATGATTAGTAAATCATGTAGGAGTCAGGTTACTCAACCTTATCGTAATGCGCTTTCAGAATAAACCCTGCCTCAATTAGGTCTTTTAAGGGTTGTATCGTGGTCGGGTTCACGGTTCGTGAAACAAAGGATATTTGGCTCAAGTTATGATTTGTACCCACCCCTTCTACGTGATGATCTCCGATCCTAAAGTTCAGTTAACTTGGCTCGAGCGCTCGCCTCTTCGAGAGGTATGTTGAATATTGGGAACAACTGGTTAAAGAACTCACAAGGTGTTTCGGAGCGACATTTACTCCTTTTTTGTTTCGGTGCTTGTATCTACACGACCTGGTCCTTGTTTGAGGATTTTTCTTTTTTATCCTTTCTTTTTCATTCTTTTGATTCCCTAATTTTTTCCTGGACTGACTCTTCAGAGTTCTTTTCGATTTTTCTTTTGAAGTCCAGCGGGATGCCCTAATTTTTGCCTAAGTATTTGCTTTCCAGCTCTTTCTTTTTACTTAGCGGGCTTTCTTATTCCTTTTTTCTTTCGAAACAAGTCGTGTGACACTGGCTGTCTGGATTCATCCGAGAGGTTTATAACTGTCTCACTCCTGATTGGTGAGTTTTAACCATTGTGGTTGACGAGGTACGACCTCTGGGGAGGAATATGATGTGATTGGTCCTCGAAAGGCAACACTCCTCCATAAGACTTGAACGCTCGATCAAGCTAACTGACAACTACCCTGCCCCGGGTCAGGATGTGAGGGTTCAAAAGTCCGAAAGAAACTCCTACTTCTCGGCTCGAAGTGGTTAACAAGGGATTCCCTTCCTTATCTCTCCGGTGTTTAGGGGATTTGAAACAATTCCTTGTACGTCATCGGCAAGGTTTTATCTGAAAGCATACGATCATCGGTTATGAGTACTCAGTTTCGTCATCCTCCCTCCACTCATTGCTAATCATAGTGATAAAGTGGAGTGAGTAAAATGCAAGTGTCAGTGCAATGCAATAAATGAGTGACAACGACATGACTAGTTCATAAAAATGCATAGTCACTTTATTAACATTACCATTCGAAACATACAATGTTTAACAGCAAGTAGTAGTTAACAGAAAAGAAACTACAAATGCAAATGATAAAAAGTCCGAGGACTGCCAATGCTGAAGACGTCTGCCTGTCTGGACCACTGGCCTCTTGCAAATAACCCTCTGAACCTGCGAGCTCAGACAACTGAGAGGTTGTCATGCACAACCAAAACTCCTTCTGGAAAGGAAATGCACCCTTTGTCGATCAACTGTTGCACTTTTTCCTGAAAAGCTTTACAATCTTCAGTTGAATGTCCTGGAGATCAAAGGCTGAACCAAAGTTCGGAGCTGGTCTTGACCATTGGTGACCACCTGCATAAGCTCCATAAAGCGATCCATCCGCTCACGGAGCTCCTGGACATCTGTCTGCACTTGATCCATGATCCTGGTCTGATTAGCTCGAGTTGGATAACGGTGAATTAGCCTCTGATCAATCCTGGAATCACCGGAAACGGTCTGAGACCTGTAAACCTGAAAAAAACCTGCAAACACTAAAGGTTAGGAAAAACAACAAAATGTACGCCATGCAAATGCTTCATGCAGATGCATGTGTGTGTCTGTGTGTTTGGGAGATTTCCCCCGATCCTAGTGCCTGAGTGCCAGTGCTAATAATAATAAGAAGAAGAAGTCCGAGCCCAATCATGGAAACATCAATCTCATATATAAAGGAAAGCCTATCAAGGCAGTACATAGCATCAGCAAGTACAAGACAAATCAACAGCGTGACCTCAGCCAACAAGCCTGGTGATGGTCAGCATACAACAAAGATCAAAACAAAAGGAATACAGCTAGTCAAGTACGGCCACGGGCGCGATACTCTGCTAATAACTCCTTCGTCTCTGGATGATCTGGCAAAGTGAGCAACCCCTCGACGAGTAATTCCCTCTGCACGATGGTATACTGAAGTCCCTGAACTGAACTTTCCCATGCTCCTTCGCCGAAGCAATCCTCTAATTTCCGCTTTTTGGACTTAAACATCAGCTTATGCTCCTTCAGGTTAACAAGAGCTTTGTTGAGTTGGCCTTCGGCGGCGTATCTGCGGGTGGTCTCTTCATCAAACCTCTGTTCACTGTCCTTCAGCTCGGCTTCCAGCTTGGAGATCTGCAGCATCAGCTTATCCTCCCGCTCTTTCCTGGTGGCTAGGGAAGCCTTCCAGTGCTGGTCGAACTTGGATATCCTCCGATATACCTCGTCCAAATGCTGCTTCTTCGTAGCTAGCACGTCGTTGACAGCCCTGAAGTCTTGACCCATGCATTCACGCTCGGCTATTTGCTTCGTCAGGTCTGTACCCAGTTGGTTCACCAACTCTATTTGCTTTTTGAAAGCATGAACGACCTCGTTCCTTTCACTTCGAAGCTGAGCTAACTCCTTCTCCAGTTATGCGTTCGCCCGCTTCAAGTCATCCCGCTCAGCTAATACCTGGTTATGCTGATGAATGGGAACAGTAGTAGGCTCTTCGATGGTTGGAGGACTTTCTGGCTTGGCATGAGGGAATGGCATCCCTATAGCATTGGCCCTGGCTCTGATCCATGCTGAATATGGAGGGTAGGCTTGATTGTTGCTTTTTCCCAGCAAAGGCTTTCCTCGCTTACTGATACTGTTCCACGCACGCTGAAGCTTGGACAACAAATCCCCTTCTAGAATACCCGTGAGGTACAGAGATTCCTGTACCTCTTCCTCCTTCGGTGGAGTCCTCAAAGCATACGCGAACTGTCGAACCAGCAACGACGAATTGTAGTTTATGCAACCCTTCCTACCTATCAGAGGCACATTAGGAAACCCGCTGCAACTGAAGATCACCTCAGTACCTAGCCTGTCTCTGTCGAACCAGTCAATATCTTCTGCAGATAAACTCATCAGACGCTCAGGCCACTCAGCTGTGGCTGCAGACAAGACGAAAGGACCCTTCTTGGGCAGATGGCTATCAAGCCATTTGTACAGCAAAGGTACACAGCATGAGACATTCTTCCCTCTCCTGTTCTCATTCTTGTAGTGGACTGAGTGATAGACATCTCCGATCAAAGTAGGGACTGGATTCCCTGAAGCGAAGATGTGAAACGCATCAAAGTCTACAAAATCGGGCATGTTGGGGAACAGGATAATGCCATAGATGCACAAAGCGAGGATGGCATTGAACGCGTCCCAACATCCGTCCTTAGCACACTGCTGAGCCTTAACCACCAGAAACTGCAAGGAGAACCCATGAACCTTGTTCCAACTAGTCAGTACTAACTCGGAGGCGTCCAAATAAAGTGAAGAAGCTAAACCAGCCAGATCAGGCTCAGCATCCATGTGGACAAAAGGCATCTGCCTCTTGATCGGCACACCTAGCAAATCAGCATACTCTTCCAGCGTCGGCGCGAGAACAAAGTCCTTAAAAGTGAAACATCTCAGCGGAGGGTCGTAGAACTGCAACAGAGCATGCACCCCGTTCAACTCGAACGCAGAAGGCTTACAAACCAAACTGAGCAACCTGCCATAAGATTTTATGAACTCATCCTTCACAAAATCACCTGCTAGAGCTATCAAACCAGTCAGCTTAGCCACATCGGGGGCCGGGAACTTGTATGCAACGGTCTTCCTGAGAGAGGCCATAACAATACAATAGGAGGCAAAAAATCCTGGATCGGGGAAACGGTACCTGCAACACAGACACACGTTAATGAAATGCAAATGAACATGCAAACTAATGCAAAATGCAGTCATGCAATAATATATCCGGGTAACTGCTGTTGCGGAGATTCTGTATCAACAACCACTGATAAGAAGAAAACCCCGGTGTAGGACCACAGATCTGATCTGCCAAGAACAACCATCTGATAGGACCATATACATAGGATCAAAATTCTGCTCTGTCGAGAACAAATGTCTGATAATAAGGACCTCGGATGTACGATCAAGAAATATCTGCTGATGAAGTCTTCAGACCCCAATCAAAACTCTGCCCTATCAAGAACAAATATACAGCTGCTGATGAGATCTTCAGTCCCCACTCAAAATCTGTTCTATCAAGAACAAACAACATATGCTGATGAGATCTTCAGACCCCAAAATCTGCTCTATCAAGAACAAACCACTGATGACAATACTCTGATCAAAACCCGATGATAAAATCCTCTGATCAAAACCTGCTCTATCAAGAACAGACATACACCTGATGATAAGATCCTCTGATCAAAACCTGCTCTATCAAGAACAGACAAACACCTGATGATAAGATCCTCTGATCAACACAGACATACACCTGATGATAAGATCCTCTGATCAAAACCTGCTCTATCAAGAACAGACAAATCTGCAACTGAGAAACCCTGGTACCAACACAACTGATTCACTGTCGAGAAAACCAGGTAGTCTGAAGGTCAAGGTTTCCTGCAATAAACCCAATCCCACTCACATGTATGGACCTAAACTGACTCAAGGTACGGCATCCTATGCGTTCATCAGCGTCACAGACTTTCAAGAGGGGTGATACGATACCCAGAAGGTGTGGCATCACCAGCTCATGAAGCGACCTCACTTAGCTGAATCACAAATGATCGGTCCCCAGAGTCGACAATCCACCAAACCAGCAACCGTCTCAACCCAAAGGGTTGAAAGTAAAGCCAACCGGATGAACCTCGTCTGAGCGTGGATTTCATGAGACACTAGTGCCTGCAAAGCAAGCATGCGCCCACTAATTTCCACTCTAATGCTATGGTGCACTCAAGCCTGGGTCTGGCTTCTCACTCATCAGAACTCCCATCCCACAACAGCACAAATAATCATATTATACTGAAAATAAAATGCGGGAAATAAAGCGCGAGAAGTAAAATGCGATAAATAAACGCAACCCAGTAGGTAAACATACAAGCGTTAGGATTGACTCTCAGGGAACTAAACCAGAGATTCTGAGTTCGGTCCCCAGCAGAGTCGCCAGCTGTCGCTTGCGCAAAAATAAGGTGTCGGCACAACAGAAGAGTCGCCACCTTTCGTTATTTATCCCTCAGAGCGGGAAAGGAAACGATCGGAAAAACCTGACGAAAAAGGGTAAGACAAGGTCGTCGCAACCATTGTCTGGGTTCGAGAGTCGGTTACGCAAGGGGAAGGTATTAGCACCCCTCACGTCCGTCGTACTCGACGGGATCCTCGCTTGTTGTGTTTACTTGGACGGGTTGGTTTTATTCTATCTACCTATCAAGGCTGGCTGAAAAAGAAAAGAAAAATGACTCGGCAAAGCATCGCGCTTTATGCCTACGTATTCTCATCAGAGAATGAGAAATCAGAGTCAACGTAGTTCGGCCTACGAAGGGTTATGGGGGAAGGTAGCTCGCCAAGACATCGCCATCTTGTGCCTACGTACTCTCAACAGGTATGAGAGATCAGAGCATACGTAGTTCGGGAAACTACGGTTTATTTCCTGTCTTTTACGAAAGAAGTGTTTTTTATTGTGTTTGCGATTTCAACCGCACTAGAGACTATGACCTGAGAGTGAATGCGTCGCATGTCACCCAAAGGGTACCATACTAAACATCCAGACTGTGGAAAAGAAACTCTCCCACAATCCTTTCTCAGATAGCTTAAGGCTCGTAACGTACGAAAGAAATCATTCATGATTACTGTATCTTAAACTGTTTTGAGATGAGAAGAGAACAGGCCCAATCTAGGAGGGAGACTATCAAGTCCTACTGTTATCATGCCATGGATTCATCCTATGGTTGAGGTTTGAACAGGGAACTCCTAGAAGTTGTCATGCATAGGTTTCAACCCAAAATTCTATCATCAAATCCTTATCCAAGGAAATGAGAGTCCTAAGGGATCATGTCAATGATACACCAAAACAGACAAAGCATCAGTTTAACAGTAAAATGCATGCAATGCAAGTGAGGGAGGAAATGTGTGTGGGGCTTCAGCCTCCACAAGCTCATCTCAACCTCAAGCCAGAATGAAATAACAGTAATCATACTGAAATATAAAACAACATGCTATCAAGCAATAAATAGTAAACTGCAATCATACAGATAAAATGAAATGAAATGCCATCAGGCAAACAAACCACATGGGCAAGGGAGTTGGGCTCTACCGAATACCCGCAAGCAAAGCCACACAATAACAATACAAGCAGAGGGAGCAACTCAACCTCTAGTGCAATCATGCTCCTAGATTCTACTTATTCTAGATATGGACTTAATCTAATGCAACAGACAAGTCAAACAAAACACAGCAATACAGAAAAGAAAAGAGAAAACAGATCAACTCCTCTCTCAACTCCAAGCTTCAACTTCTCCATCACCAACTCAGTCTTCAGACTTCAATCACTTGACAAACATCAGTTTTTTTTTTCCAGGTTTCAACCCTACAACATGAGTTTCAACTCATCTTCTCCCTTAAGCTTCAGCTTCTTGATCAGCTCCACCTTCAGGCTTTACTTAATCTTCAGGGATCTTCAAGTATCAACTTGATCTTCATGCTCTTCAAGCTTCAGCTAGAATGGCAATCTTCAAGGATTCATCTTCTTCAATACTCTTCAATGAAGTCTTCATCTTCAAGCTCAGGCTCTGCATCTCTCAAGACAATCAAAACCAGAGAAAATCACTTACTGGATAAGCTGGGGGATATTGAACTGCTTATTTGACCACCAAAGGTGACCTATAAGGGTTCAACACAAAGGAATGGTTCCCTCAAAAGTTCTACTTCCTAGGTACATCACTTATCCCTCCAAAGGAGAGAGGTGTATGCCATGGAAGGACTTTGAATCATAGGGAGGAATGGAGGTGAATGATACCATCCATGTTTGAGAAAGAAGTTATCTACATCTAAACTCTTCCTAATCCTTAACCCTAAAACAACAAAAAACAAAAGAAGAACAAGCTACCAAGCTCCTCAATGCATCTTCAAATCTTCTACTATGCTCCACAATGCTCCACAATGAGATACCAAGCTTCTCAAGCTCACAAATCAAAGCAACTAAAACAACCATGCCCTAAAGGCAACACAAACAATCAACCAATACAAAAATCAACCAAAAATAGCATACTATTATATTAAATCCTAATATAATTTCTAAGGGATCCTACATACCTACCCTTAATACCCATATATGCCCCATAGTCTAAATTGTCGTAAAAACCCAAAATCTAAAGTTATTATGAACCTATGTTGAAGTTTTAACCTAATTCTACACTACCTAGAATTATCTAATCAAAACTATCCTAAAAATCATCACAAAAATATGGAATTAATCCAGGGGGAACCTAAAACATATATCTAATTATTCTAAAAAGATTGAACTAAAAATACTAAGGGAGCTACCTAAACTAAAATCTACAAAATCAAGGCATCAACTTAAAAGAATTAAAAAGCAACTAAAATTAAAAATATACAAAAAATATAAAAATGAAATAAAATGGCAATTTTATGATTTTATATTTTTCTTGACAAAAATTGGAAAGTGGAGAAAAAATTCCCAAGCAAAAATATTCTTTTTTTTATTTATTATGGATTTTCAAAGTATGACAAAAATTGGAGAAAAAATAATATGAAAAAGATGCAATGGGGTGCAAACAGAAATAAAATCCAGTTAGTTCTATTGATGGGCCCAGACATGGGGGTGCGTATAGAAACGCGCCTGGCCCAGAATCCAACTCAGAAAACAATTAAAAATCAAAAGGAAAAAGAAAAACTGAGCGGTGCAGAAAGAAATGAATTACAGTTAAAATCTGGATTGGGCTCGATTGGGGGGTGGGTATAGAAAAATTACACGAAGCCCAGACTGCTGCTTAAGTGAAACGCAGCGTTTCATCGCTGCTGGCTTCCCTCTCATTTCCAAATTAAATCCACGCCGCTGGATCATCTCCTTATTCAAATGGTCATGCGCGATCTAACGGCTAAAACTTCGTCTTCAACCTTGGATAACTTAGGGTTTCAGAAAAAACCATGAACACACATGCCATGCACAGATCTTCTACCCCTTCGTTCTCCCTCGTTTCTCCACCAATTCTCAACATGTAAAAACCAAACTTAATCCATTTTCCGAGCTGAACAACACTATGGCCTTGGTTTGTATTGAAACACTCTAAATCATGCAAACCGAATGGTGTAACTCATGAACCTCAAAATATCATCAAACTTCAACTTCAACCAAACTCAGAATTCTTTACATAAAAATGATCCTTGCATTACACTCATCAAAATCAGCCATTAAACTAGCATTATCCTTCACTATTTCACACGATCTTGCTCATCCAAGAATTGGCATCCATTAATGAAACTTCACCAAATGCTCCCAAACTCATCAAAAATGACCACCTAATTGTCTCTAACCAATCTAAACTAATAATTTACCCTAGCCATGCCTAGATTAGGGTGTAGAAATGGTTTTGCATACCTGGCTTCTTGGAATGGTAGGTGATGAAACTCTTGCTTTCAGACCTTGCAACTCTTCAAGAATGCTCCCTAGATGATGAATATTCTTCTGTATGCAAAAGATTTGATGTAGAAAGCTTGTACTTCAAGATCCAATGGCAATGGCTTCTTTGCAAATTCAATGTAAACACCTTCAAATCTTCATCAATGGAGCTTCCACTCAATATGAACACACTCAGAAATATGTATGGAGAAGATTTGTGAAGAAAAATGAGATAGCAATGAAGAAGAATCAAGAGATTCAATATGATTTTCAATTGAGGAATTTTTGATCTCACACTCTCTTCTCTACCACAATCAACACAAACCTTGCACCAATGCAAGTTGCAAACATTATATAGAATGGCTTAGAAACCTCTAGAACCATCTAGGATCATCTAATGAGAACTTGAAGTTTTCATGTCATGGTAATTTGAATTTACATTTCTCATAACATGATATCTCATGCAAAAACCCTTGTACACTTGGTAACTGACTTGAATTTCTCCTTACATGAGATCTAAGATGAGATACAATGCATATCTTCCTTGTTTATTAAGCTTTTCCTTGTTTTGGTTTGGTACCCTATTATGCAAGCAAGACTTTTCCAAAGTAGCCCTATGATGCAAGCCCCAAATCAAAATTTTGGCTGAACCATTGTTCTTAAAATTTCATTTGGAGTCAAAATGACCTATTATATGACATGGTTTGGACTTATAGCTTATGATTTATGATTTTCAACTTCACTTGAATTAACTTATGCCTCATTTTTATCACTTTTTGATATGAGCCTTTTCAACATCTCATGACCTCCCTACTAGCCTTAAAACATCATTCTAAGCAAGTTTGATGTTGAAGATTTTTCCATTTGAAGCTTGGAAGTAGGAGATATGGCTTTATGCTTGAAATGACCTATAACTTCCAAATGACCAAAATGCCCTTGGCTTGTCAAAGCCATAAGTTGAGTTCTACAAATCCTATCAAGGACTTCTAGTACTCTCTAGAAATCTAAGAAGATGGTATTCAACATTCATGTTGACCAAGAATCCATAGGAATCATCCTACTAGGGCAAACGTTGTCTGCAAGTTGGGTGACTTTCAAGGACCCAGATTCACATACCTCAGATGACCTGTAATTTGTCAAAACCATAACTTGAGCTCCACAAATCCTATCAAGGACTTATACTACTCAAATTAAAGCTAAGAACAAGCTCTACAACATTCATGTTGTGGGGAAGATGAGATGACAATCACATCTTGAGCTAAAACTGCCTGGAAGATAGGGATCAAACTAGGGGATTTTACACTGTTAATCCTTAGAAACCCTAGCTTAAAACTTCTCAAACTCCTCAATCATGATGAGTTGGTCTAATAATCATCCTTATAGTATCTCAATACATCATTCCATGATCACATGACTCTTGGATTAGGTCTCAACCTTCTCCAAATCATCAGTTGACCTAGGGTTGATCCAGTCAAAACCCTAATTCCACCACTCATGGCTGAATCTTCTGAATTCTTGTACAATGACCTCTCTGGGCTTCATGATGGCTTTCAAGACATCTCATAAGCTTTCTCAAAGCTTCAAGTCCATCCTCATAGTCTCAGAAACATCTGAGGAGCTCCCACAACTCTCTAGTTATGAGACACACAACCTTGGTTTCAACCAATTCCTCTGAGGATCTCTTGAGTTCTCTGGTAAAGGTATCAACCTTCAAACACTTGATGGGTAAATAAATGTTGTTCAAATTTTGGGGTGCAAAATCAACGAAGGAAGATTTCGCAACCTTCTAGTAAAATCTAGGTTTCAAACAAGGTAAAGGTCCCGAATATATGAGGCCTTTTATCCAGCAGAAACGGCTAATCAGCACTTGGTCTATATTGGATGTGGCTGATGCCTCAGAACAAAAGGAACTCTTTAGTGACAAGAGGAATTTTACTTTATACTTATTTTGATATTTCTTAGATGTCTACTGACTACTTTGTTCTTTTTGAATATACCAGAGTTTATCAAAAATATTCCTAATAGAAGATAAGTCGAGATAATGGTTGTTGCGCTCCAAACCCCTCCATATACCCCAATTCCCATTCTGATAGAGACATTGGTGGACCAGCTTGCAGTGGTTGACCAACTTTTTACAACTGTTAAAGCCTTGCACTTCGCTCACAACCAAACGGCTTTTTTTTGAACAGGGCAAAAGACAAAGTAAGAAATCCCACGATCGGACATCAATTGGGGCTGGTGGAAATAACAAGAGGAGGTGAGATATTAATCTAGCCAAGTAAGGAGGACCAAACAAGATAACTAAATCTCTTTGCTCTAGCACCATGGTGATCACTCTTGCTTCCCCTTAAGTGACTCCTCTTATATTTCATACTGCTCTTCCTTCTTAGGTGCCTTAGACTTCTCAAGAGTCACATACTTGTTTCACTAAGCATGATTCTGCCTACATTCAAAGCCTTTTTGATACTAGCTGTTATATTTGTAAATATATAGTCTTAAGAATATTTGTATATAGAATAGTCCCACGTCGACTATCTCATGTAATTAGTTGTAAGCTCCCTATATATAATAATGTCTTCATTATACTTTTCAAAACACACAGTTTATTCAAATGTCTCTTTGTCTCTTGTATTTCAATATGGTATCAGAGTCTCGTTTAAGATTCAGTGGGTCACCTACTATGGTTTCCTCTATTGGACCACCCACCGTTTATTTACACACTCCAGTTGTCTAGTCCTGGGTGTGAGGGTGTGTGTTAAGAGTCCCACATCGAATAATATATGGCTTGAACATGTGTTTATTAGTGGAGGAAATCCTTACCCTACAAGCCAGTTTTGTAGGGTTAAGTTAGGCCTAACCACACATTTTTGACATGATATCTAGAGCCTACTGAGAGAGAATCCTTAATTGTGCTTTACCCGGTTACCCCACAGTCTGCCGGTGAGAAATTTTTGGCAAACCGTGTCGTAACTCTAGTTTTCCTTTCATACACTACCACCGTCATCGCTACTGTTTCCGACGACCTTCTGGAAAACTTAACCTATCAGTATAAGCGCCTCCTCCGATCCGGCCGCTCCCACATGAATTGGTTCATAGTCACTTCTAGAAGAAATGGCTCCCTTTCAGGTATTTCTGGAGTGGTCTCACTTGTTTCAAAATTATTTTGAGCAGCCTTCATAAATTCGTTCAAAGTCTCCTCTAGAAAGGATGACGTCCTTGGTGGTGGATCTTTAGGAGGTCTTAGTTGAAATTTTGAATTTGATTGTGACTCCAATTAAGATTTGAATGATCATTCTGCCATTTGTTATAGGTGTTAAAGTATTGGTTTGGGTCTTGATAGTGTTTTGTATAATGTGAATCTTTAACATATGGTACACAATAACCATTGGTGTGACCTCCACCACATAAATCACAATGTAGGACCCTGATCGGAATAACATTTATTTAAACTCAAGTAAAGGCAGTCAACTGCTTTGACAAAGGTTTAAGTTATGCTAACATAGAAATTTAAGAGTCGGCTCCATTATGCATGCCTTCCTTTACCTTTCAAACACAATCAGAAAAGTACCTCGGTAGCACTGAATTAGATGAGACATAACTAAAAATAGAAAAGAAAAAATTAAAATTAAAATAGTATCAGTAAAAAAAACAAAAAAAATAAATAAAATAAAAACAAAAATAAAAATAGAACTCTAGGTATTTACACTAACCAACTAAGAAATAGTAACTAAAATAAACTAAATTTGACCTCCCATGTTGGCTTTTGCATAAGCATGTGCATTCACATCGCTGGCATACGCATTCGCAATTTTTTTCTGTGGGTTTTTTTGCAGGAATATTCAGATTTTCAAGCCTGATTAATCACATCCTCAGAAGGTCATCACACCGTAATCATCACAAGAACAAAACAAGGGTTTCTATGCCTATTCATCAAAGCAAAAGGTCAAAAATTGAAGTCGTGGTCATAGCATCATTTTGCAAGCAAATTGGATAAGTTTTGCCTGTGGTAATCGATTACCACTTTGCTAGGAAAAGTAGGGTAATCGATTACCCTATGCAAAAATGCAGATTTTGCTACATTTTCATGAAAACAACTTTCCCTCTACTATTTTGGGGTCTACTTGGTTCTAGCATTGTGTGGAACATTTTAGACATCTCTAGACAGTACAAGACCATTCAAAACGCTTCAAAACATTTACTACAATACATCAATTTGAATCAAGACTACCATGAGACTTCATTTGAAAGCATAAGACCCTTTGATTTGAACTTGCATTAGGATTGCTACCGAGTCAACTACCCAACTAACTAAGTTAACCTCCAACTCAGTGAGTAGAGTCCAACTAACTCCAAGGCTAGTTCCAAAGCATATTCCAAAGCACATTCCAGAACTAGCAACTCCAAAGCAAAACTCTATACAAACAAATCTTCACCATTTCACAAGGACCCTCAACCATTTCCATAATTTTCTCTCAAATATTCTCACATTCTCTCTGAATTTTCTGCAACTTTTTCTTACATTCATCTTCATCTTCTTCCCAAAACCTCAGTAAAGCTCAAATTCACCATTAAAGAGTAGTAACTTCCACATTAGAAGTGATTTTCTCTTGAGCTTAACCATCATCATCTTGCAATTCTACTTGGTTTTATGAAGTTTTATTGGCTTTTGATTCATCTCAAGTGATTACTCCAAGCTTCTTCGGTGCAAATTCGTATTTGGAGATTTCTTCGCAATTCTCTCGGTTTCACTATGGTTCGGTTGCAAATTCTGATTTCTCTGGTTTTCTTTAATTATCTTCATTATAATTCATTTACAACAATACCCAAGGTAAATCTCAGCCTTGTAGGTTGATTATGTTTTTCTCATTTTATTGTTTTGATCGTTTCTGTATCGTTTGCGATGTAGTTTCGATTAATTTCTTGTGTATGAATTGATTGTGTAATTGTTTAATTCTTATTCTTGATGAGTTAATTGATTCAATTGATGCTTATTTTCTGTTTTTGAACTTAATTTTCATGCACAAATGTTCACCCTAGCGTGTTGGTGATTGGATAAGTGTTTTGGTTCCTGAAAGTGCTTTTACAAAAGCTGTTTTTTGCCACTGTTACAGTGGTAATCGGTTACCTATATAAGGGTAATTGATTACCATGCATGATTTTCACGTGGATTTGAAAATATTAAGCAGGTAACCAATTACCTGCCGGTGGTAATCGATTACCACTGTAATAGAATTTCATTTTTGTCTATTTTCAAGTTTGTTTGCTATTATTTCCTCATTTAACTTCCATGGTTTGATATGCCTGATATTTAAGGATGTTTTATGAGCTGTTTACCTTATGCTGGAAGCATGTATGCAAACTTTCAATGTGTGATTTGTCGATTCTCGATTATTTTCATTTTTGGCAATGTATGATCATGTTAATTCTTGCATTTTTTGATCACATGCTACATGATTTGTAATGCATACTTAATGGCATTTGGTACTGTTTTGCACTTCTATTCATGTTTGAATTAAGTTTGTTCTTCAAGGAATGAGCTTAATCTTGTATAATCAATAATTCACCATTTTTCTTTAATGATTTTTCATCTCCTTTGGAAAATTGTTAGCATACACTACGCCAGAAATGACTTTTGGCAGCGCATAAAAAGACAACGCTTTATTAAAAAACGCTGCTAAAGAGTCTTGAAAAAAAAAGAAAAAAAATAGCAAACCTTAGACAGTGCTTTAAGAAAAAGCGCTGCTAAATACATGCCCTAAGAAAGCGCTTTCTAAAGGCGCTCCTAAATGGGGGGGGGGGGGGGGGGAGGGGGTCTAAGAAAGCGCTTTCTACATAAGCGCTGCTATATGGGGTATTATAGAAAGCGCTTTTTAAAAGCGATGCTAAAGGGGCTGCCTAAGGCATACCTTAGAGAGCGCTGTTAAAGGCCCTAAGAAAGCGCTGTTATAGGTTTAATGAGAATAAATTAAAAAAAATCCACTAGAATTTTTTCAGAAACTTAACAGTAGTGTATTCTTCTTTCGTTCTTTCTCCTCTTGCGAACTTGCATGCCCTATTCACCAAGACCTGAAACGTCCAATCCCTCCGTCCGACAGCCGCCGTCCGTCGTCGTCCTCCCTTCATTCTGTCTGCATTTCCTTTTGCCGCCGTTTGTCCGTCCGTTTTCGCCGTCATCTCTTTCGCCTCCGTCTGTCATTCTGTAGCGCATTTCCACCATTTTTACGGTACGTTTTTGAAGTTTTTCAATTTTCTTGGGTTTGAACTACCTAGCAATACGATCTTGGGCATGTAAGAACAAACAATCAAACTTAAGTACATGATGGAATAACTACTGTTATTATTGACAAGATATATTGATAAGAAAAATAGTTTTTCATTTTTATTGATTGAATAACTACTATTATTATTGTGGGAATAGAATAAAATAAGAGAAGAAACTAAAATTTTAAATGAGAATTTTTGTTGATAACCAAAGAGTGTTTTACAAGATTTTGACTTAATTTTGGAAGGTACATTACTTTGTTAGGACACATATTTGTGCATCTGTTAATGTGTTATTGTCGGTAATTTGAAAATTTGATTAGAATCAGTTATGTGTTAATGTGTTATTGTTGGTACTCTAAAATTTCCGTGTGAATTAGGAATATTGGTTGATCTCCAAATATTTTGTTTGTATTTTCAAATAGTAAGATCTCCAAATATCATTTCAAGGATTTCATGAAGAAGTTAATTTTTGGAGCTTCATAGTAACAGTTAGATGGAATTAGGATAGTGAGAGATTGAAGGTTAGTCATTAGGGAGTTAGTGTTAAGGAATAGTTAGAACTATTGGTTAGTTTTGGAGCTTGAACTGAAGTTAGTTATGTTAAGAGAATTTTTGCGTTGATTTTTTTTTTTGCTAATATAAGTAGCAGTGCAGATTTTTTAATTACTTTTGTTTCTATCCCTATTACAATTAAAGAGAATTTTAATTTGTAAAAAATATTTTAGGTATAACTTTCTTTAAGTTTTCTCGTTTTTTATGGTATTTTATTTTGTTCCTCATTTTATGGTATTTTATTTTGTTCCTTATTAAAAGAAATTATCAACTATATAAGAAGTTGTTACATTATTGCAAGTTTTATCAACAATTGATGTTCCAAGAATTATTTAATGTTGATGATGTTATTAATTTTGTCTGTTATAGGGGTTACCTGTGAAGAGCAAGGTTGTGATCGTTTTCAAGCATCCTACTATGTAGCTTTCTTAGAAGTTGGTGATTTCTTTACAGGTATTCTTTGTTTTTGTTTAACTTTCTTAGTTTAGTTTAGACTACTCAATTAGTATGGATAAAAAATGGATGTCTTCTAATCGATTGTCAAAAGAGTACGAGAATGGGGTATCGAAATTCGTTAAGTTTGTTGTTGAACACGCCAAAGACCCCAGTAGGATCGCATGTCCTTGCTTAGGTTGCTGTTATGGGCGTCGAATTGACGCTGCTCAGTTGGAATCTCATTTAATGAGACATGGAATTGATCAAAGTTATACATGTTGGACATTACATGGTGAGATAAGTAACGAGAATGTCGAACCCGGGGATAATACGACCTATGCTTCAAAGGACAATGGCAGGGATACATATGATTTTGATCGAGTCGAAGAGATTGCAGAAGCACTTGAAGAAGATCTTCAAAATTGTCCCAAGATGTTTGAGAGGTTGGTAAGCGATACAGAGAAACTGTTGTATAAAGGTTGCACTACTTTCACAAGATTGTCTGTGGTATTAAAGTTGTACAACTTAAAGGCGGGTAATGGGTGGTCGGATAAAAGTTTCACAGAGTTGTTAGCCCTACTACAAGAGATGCTTCCGGAGGATAATGTTCTTCCCAATCGAACCTATGAAGCTAAAAAATGTTATGCTCTATTGGCATGAGCTATAATAAGATACATGCTTGTCCAAATGATTGCATTTTATTTCGAAATGAATATGCATTAAACGAGTGTCCTAAATGCGGTGTACCTCGGTATAAGAAAAAGTTGTCACCAGCAAAAGTCTTATGGTATTTTCCTATAATTCCGAGATTTAGACGCATGTTTCGTAGTGAAACAGATGCAAAACACCTGACTTGGCATGCAGATGATAGAATTATAGATGGGAAGTATCGACATCCGGCAGATTCACCACAATGGATGAAAATTGATAATGAGTATCCTGATTTTGGAGAAGAAGTTAGAAACCTTCGCTTGGCATTATCGACTGATGGAATGAATCCGCATGGTCTGCAAAGTATCTCACATTCCACATTGTTGCACCCCAAAATTTGAAAAACCTCTTTTCTTAATCACTGGCTTATGTTTCATTGTTCTAGCATATTGCATTGCATAACATTTTGCATTTACAGTGGATCAAGTGTTTGTATGTGTACCACCCAAGAGGAAAGTCTTTATTGGTTTCGAGCTCAAGCAAAGGCACTGATATAAACCATCAGAAGACTGTCAAGGGGTCCATAAGGTCTTATCACTAGTGTGAAAATGAGGTAGAATTTTTTTGAATACCTCAGAGGTTTTAGTGAAGTGGAAGGGTTACTCAGTTCATTTGCACAATGCCCAGGCCAAAAGGGTTAGAATTAGGGTTTCAATTTTAATCAGGATAAAACTTGTTTCTTGAAGAAAACTTGTTTCCATGGCCCTCCATATGTCCTAAGATGTTTAAGGATGAGAGATCAGTCATAAATTTTAATCAGAAAAGCTCCAATTGATCAGTTGATTGAAAATCGGGAGATTTGGAGAAAAGTCAACTGCGCAGCAAAAAAGTCAACTCCTGACTTTTTAAGGTCAAGACCATGATCCTTAATTTCAATATGACCAATGGATGGAATTTGATCAAGAAAAGTCAAGGGAATCATAAAAAATCAAAGGTTGTTGAAAGTTGCCATTTTGGGATTTAGGGTTTTAGAAACCTTCCATTTTTGGAAAGTTTTATGTTTGGGACAGCCATCTTCAAGGCCATTTTTATTCATGATAAAGGTTTCAAATGAACTTTTAGCCCACATCAAATTTTTTCCTTGTATCTCAAGCTTTCTTTTGAGTACCAATTCATAGTCATGTGATACTTGGAGCTTAAGTTATGATCAATCAAAGTTGGGGATTTCAATGATTTCAAAAATTGTTAAGTTTGAACAGATTTTTATACCACTTTGCAAGCCAATTTTCATCACCTTCTTGATGTCAAATGAAACTTTGTCCCAAGTGAAAGTTGTAGAGTGTGTTCTAAGCTTTCCAAAGAGTCTAAGAAGTCCTCAATTGGATTTGAGAAGCTCAATTTATAGATGTGCAAAGTTTGAAAAAAATAAGTCAGTTTCATAACTTAGAATTTTTTCTAAGTTATTCATGAGCAGTTTGCTTGCCACGATTTTCAACCCCAAATTTCATGATCTTCCAATCCTCAAATCAAGACAACTCCAACATGAAAGTTGTTCTACTCCATGCCCTCTTTACTAAGAACTCAAGTTTAGGGCAAATGGATCTTTGAGCATCAAGATATCTTTGCTCAAAGTTGATGGTTTGGACTTTGTTTCAAGGCATGATCCTTATAAGGTTTTGGCATGATTTTTCAAATCAGTCTTGCAGCTGTTTGACTCCCACATCATGCGCATGAGATTGAAATTTTTCCCACCAAACTTTACCTAAACAATAGGAACAAAGCTTGTACCAACCCATACACCATTTTGAATCTTTGCTCAAAGAAGGAAAGGGACAAGCAGCCCTGCTCTAACCATCACACAACCCACCTGTTTGGCTCCCTCTACTCCTAAAATCCACAGAAATGCCAGCATTCTCATGTATTGTGCTTCTCTTCATCATTTGATCCCAACAACCATGAACATGTAACATCTGGTCCATTGATCTTTCACCTCAGTAAAATTCCCCAAAACCCCTTTTTTCACATCCTATATAAGCTGAAGAACAGTTGAACCAAACCCTAGCCTCCATTTTGAAAGAAATCCCAAACTTGCATTTTTGCTCTTCTCTAAGATATTCCCACGAAAATCACTCATTTCCTCACCTTTGTTTAACCCTTCATCACAAACTTTTCACCCCAACACTACTTGGAATTTATTGGTAAAAGGAGGTGTGGTGGTTTTGTTCTATTTGAAGCAGTTTCTGAAACCAGTTGGTTGTTTGTAAAGGGAAGGAGCTTCAAGTTTGTGCTTTTTGCTGCTAGCTTATTTTGGAGGCTACGAGAGGTAAGTTATTTCCGAACCCCCTATTTCATATGCATAGAAATCACTAAACATGTCTGAGTGTATTTGTGTTCTTGGGATTGGTTAATTTTTCACTTGAAATGTTGATATTTGTTTTATCATGACAAGACTGTTTTATTTGTGTGCAACTTTTTTCTGTTGAATATTTGTGAGGTTGCAGCCATAAAGGAAGATACTGAGTTTTGTTTTTAGCTTAACATTATTATGGCAAGTTTTCCTCTGTCCATGTGAATTATGTTTGGTGTGTTTGTTTTGCTGTCAAATATGTGTGTTTGCTGCTAGACTGTCACTAGGACCTTTTTTTAGAATATGGTGCTAAGTCTTGCAAATTTGCTACTGTTGAGACATTGGTACATTGAGTGCTGTCTTTTTGCTATTCAAGTTTCTTCGCTTTAAAGGTGAGAACCCTACAAAACACAAACGAGACAGCACAAATCTATACAACCAAATCTATTCGGGTTAGTGTCCGTGACATTACTTCAGTCAATTCGAAGTTTTAGCAATTATTGGCAAGGGCCAGCAAAGTTATGCACATGCAAGTTCATCGGAACATGGGCGTTTTCTACATACAAAACAGTAAAGCACAAACATCAACTACTGAATAACATGTTTTATTGATAACGGGCCTTTGAATAGGCAAAGTTTTGTACACCGGATGCAACTCCTGAAAAGAGGAAGTTACGCACACACTCATACATATATGCACAAAAAGCATAAAAATACAAATGGAATTTGTACATATGTCGGCAACATGGTGCAGACAAACATCGTGAGCTGATCCTCCTATGACTCGCCTGACTCTGGTGCTTTCCCGGTATTCAAATTTCGGAAGATTGTGTTGGAAAAACGAACCCCTAGGTACTCCCAAACCACTGAGCAGTGTAGTATCATATCCGAACCGCAGTCATTTGCTTTTTCAATCCCTAACTTTTGCGTGAATCGCCCATTGCGGGTTTTCAATTCACCGGGATACCCTTTTTTGCCGAAGTCACCCAATGCAGGTTTTCGACTTCGCGGGTGTACATCTTTTCAATTTTATCTCTAACTTTTTCCCGAACCTTTTATTCATTTTTTACGGTTCGCCAGGATGCCCCATTTTTTCCTGGACTCTCTTTTTACTGTCCAGCGGGTCACTTTCAAGCAAAGTATTTTTTAACTGCGTCCGAATTCACAGGCGATGTAAAGTCTTCACCATCCATGGTAGATAGTAGCAAGGCTCCTCCAGAGAAGACTTTTCTGACAATGTATGGCCCTTCGTAATTAGGGGTCCACTTTCCCCTGTGATCTGTTTGCGGTGGGGGAATCCTCTTCAGCACAAGGTCGCCCTTCTGAAAGCTTCGAGGGTGTATCTTCTTATCGTACGCTTTCTTCATCCGGCTCTGATACAACCGACCGTATGCTAGAGAGGCTAGCCTCTTCTCGTCCATTAAACTGAGCTGATTCAGTCTATCTTTAACCCATTCTGCCTCGTCAAGTTGGACATCTCGTAAAACCCTCAAGGAAGGAATCTCAACCTCCAACGGTAACACTGCCTCCATTCCGTATACCAATGAAAAAGGGGTTGCCCTGGTTGATGTGCGCACCATCGTACGATAACCGTGCAAAGCGAAAGGTAGCATCTCGTGCCAGTCCTTATACGTCACAACCATCTTCTGAACAATCTTCTTTATGTTCTTATTGGCCGCTGCGACAACGCCATTCATCTTGGGTCGATAAGGAGAAGAGTTGTGATGTTCAATCTTAAAATTCTGGCACAGCTCTTTCATCATCTTATTATTCAAATTTGAACCGTTGTTGGTGATAATCCGCTCAGGGATTCCATATCTACAAATAATATCTCGTTTGATAAATCTGGCGACCACTTGCTTGGTGACATTGGCATATGACGCTGCTTCCACCCACTTGGTGAAGTAATCAATTGCCACCAAAATGAAATGGTGTTCGTTGGATGCCGTAGGCTCGATCTTTCCAATCATATCAATTCCCCACATCGAGAACGGCCATGGTGATGACATCACGTTCAGAGGACTCGGGGGTACATGAACCTTGTCCGCATAAATTTGGCATTTATGACACCTCTTTGCAAACTTGAAACAGTCTGTTTCCATAGTTAGCCAGAAATAACCTGCCCGCAGCAATTTTCTCCTCATAGCATGCCCACCAGCATGTGTACCAAATGTACCCTCATGTATCTCTTCCATGAGCAATTTCGCCTCTTTCTCATCTACACAGCGTAGCAACACCAAGTTGTGGTTTCTTTTGTACAGGACACCGTCAGGATTCAAATAGAAATTTCCAGCCAATTTCTTGAGAGTCTTCTGATCTCGACTGGATGCCCCGGCCGGATACTCCTTGTTCTTTAGGAAATTCTGGATGTCAAAGTACCAGGGTTGACCATCGGGAGCCTCGTCAATGGCAAATATGAATGCAGGCCTGTCAAGCCGAGAGATAACAATCCGGGGAGCCTCGTTCCAGAAGTTAACTTTATACATGGAAGACAATGTCGCCAAGGCGTCAGCCATTTGATTTTCTGCTCGCGGAACATGATGCAATTCCACCTTGTCAAAGAAAGGCAACAATCTCCTTGTATAATTCATATATGGTATCAAATTGGGTTGTCGTGTATCCCATTCTCCTTTAATCTGATTCACTACCAGAGCTGAGTCTCCGTATACATCCAGATGTTTGATTCGCAAATAAATAGCTTCTTCCAGCCCCATGATGCAAGCCTCGTATTCAGCCTCATTATTGGTAACAGGAAAGGTCAATCGGGCAGTAAAGGGGATGTGCGACCCCTGAGGAGTAGTAATAATTGCACCTATTCCGCTACCGTAGGTATTTACAGCTCCATCAAATATCAACTGCCATTTGGAACCCAACCCTGGTCCTTCGTCCGACAATGGTTCTTCACAATCTTTCATCTTCAGGTACATGATATCCTCGTCAGGAAAATCAAACCTCATTGATTGGTAGTCCTCAACAGGCTGCTCCGCAAGGTACTCCGACAGAATGCTACCTTTAATAGCCTTTTGCGAGACATACTGAATATCATATTCAGTTAACACCATCTCCCATCGGGCAATTCTTCCGGAGAGTGCTTACTTCTCAAACACGTATTTGATTGGATCCATCTTCGAAATTAGCAGGGTTGTATGATTTAGCATGTATTGCCTCAAACGTTTGGCGGCCCAGGCTAGCGCACAACACGTTTTTTCGAGAATTGAGTATCTGGACTCACAGTCAGTAAACTTCTTACTCAAATAGTAGGTCGCATGCTCTTTACGTCCGGTCTCGTCGTGTTGACCGAGAACACAACCCATACTTTCCTCAAGAACCGTCAAATACATAATCAACGGTCTCCCGGCCACTGGGGGTATCAAAACAGGAGGTTCCTGCAAGTATTCTTTTATCTTGTCGAACGCCTTTTGACAATTTTCATTCCAAGTCACAACTTGGTCCTTTTTCAACAACTTGAATAACGGCTCGCATGTCACAGTCAGGTGAGATATGAACCGGGCGATATAGTTCAACCTCCCTAAAAACCCACACACTTCTTTTTCTGTTTTAGGCGTCGGAATTTCTTGTATTGCTTTTATTTTCGCAGGATCAACCTCTATTCCCTTTTCGCTCACAATAAACCCCAGCAGTTTACCTGATCTCACCCCGAAGGTGCACTTGTTAGGGTTCAGTCTCAACCTGAACTTCCTAAGCCTCTTGAACAGCTTCAGCAGATTAACCAAATGCTCCTCCTCCGTCTAGGATTTGGCAATCATATCATCAACATAAACCTCGACCTCTTTATGCATCATGTCATGAAAGAGAGTCGTCATAGCACGTTGATATGTTGCCCCAACATTCTTCAATCCGAAGGGCATCACTTTGTAGCAAAATGTTCCCCAAGGAGTAATGAAGGTAGTCTTCTCCATGTCTTCTGGCGCCATTTTAATTTGATTGTAGCCTGAGAAGCCATCCATGAAGGAGAATACGGAGAACTGAGCAGTGTTATCAACCAGCACATCGATGTGAGGAAGTGGAAAATCATCTTTCGGGCTCGCTCTGTTCAAATCACGGTAGTCTACACACATTCGCACCTTACCGTCTTTCTTCGGTACTGGCACAATATTAGCGACCCATGAGGGATATTTGGTAACAGATAGGAAACTAGCATCCCACTGTTTTTGAACTTCCTCCTTGATCTTCACAGCCATGTCTGGTCGAGTTCTTCGGAGTTTCTGCTTAACAGGCGGACATTCCTCTCTCAGCGGCAGACGGTGAACAACCATATCCGTATCCAACCCAGGCATATCCTCGTACGACCAAGCAAAAATATCACTATACTCTTTAAGCATCTCAACCAACCTTTGCTTGACGTCGCTTTGCAGCGCAGCCCCTACACGGATGTTTCTTACAACCTCTTCCGACCCCAGATTGATAATCTCAATGACTTCCTCATGAGGCAGAATGATTCTTTCTTCTTGTTTTAACAACCAGGTCAACTCTTTTGGTACGTCTCCATCTTTAACAATTTCTTCCTCAGCCTGAAATACCGGGTGCTCAAAGTCGAAGCGAGTCATAGGCGGTTCATAGATGTCATCTGAAATAGTAATCCTGCAAAGGAAATGGTTAAATGCTTCAAAACGCATACAAAGTAAATAACCACGTTGCCATTTTATTGTAAAAATAAAAATAGGAAAAACAGGGATCACAACATTTGTATATGAAAAAATGCCTTTATTTCATGATTAAACAATGTAACGTACATAACCAGATGGCCCTAAGCAAAATCCCTATGCCCCGGGTAGGACACATGATTATTCAACAATTAAGAAAACAAATCATTACTGTTTAGTTGTCACAGGAACAATTTCTCGAATAGACCAATTGCAGAGACTTTGTCCTGGCACGCTTGGCTTGATCCACGCGTCTATATCACAGTCGCTATCTCCTTCCTCAGAATCGGAAACATCATTGATGGTCTCGAAGCTCACCCTATTTGGTGTAATGGTTATTGGCCCTCTGAACTTGGGCGTCCCTGACGAGGATGCTGATGACAAAGGATGATATCCCAGCCCGAACCTGTCATTCTTCACGGGAATTTCCAATACCTGCCCCCAGCCCTTGGTTTTGCCTGTCTGTACTAGAGCCTGAGCCTCTTTGTATGACGACACCGCCACATCCGATATCTTACTGGGCACTGGAGCTTTGTCTTTAATTCACAACCCCTCGAAGGCTTGACACGGTGTTTCATGGATTTCGTCGTCGACTTCCACATATTTGAACGAAGATAAATAGCTAACCAGAATATCTTCCTCTCCACAAACAGTGACGACACTATCCCCAACCATATACTTTAACTTTTGGTGCAACGTGGATGTGACTGCTCCGGCTGCATGGATCCATGGGCACCCCAGAAGGCAACTATATGCTGGCTGGATGTCCATTATATAGAATTCAGTTTCAAATATTCCAGGCCCCACCTGCAACGATAATGTTATCGATCCGAAAACCGACCTCCTCGTTCCATCGAACGCTCTCACTACTAAGTCACTGGGTGTGCAGATAATCCCCCTGATATCTAACTTCATCATGGCTTTCTTCGGTAGCACATTCAGGGAAGATCCAGTGTCTACTAAAACATGGGACATGACCGTGCCCCGGCATTCTACTGACACATGCAATGCCATATTATGCTCTCGCCCTCTCGGAGTCAAATCAAAGTCTGTGAAGCCCAAACTGTGCCCTGCGTTGACATGCGCCATCACCCCTTCTAACTGATTAACAGAAACCTCTTGAGGAACGAACGACGTGTCTAGAATCTTCAGCAAAGCGTTCCGATGGGCCTCGGAACATAACAGTAATGATAGGATGGAAATTTTTGACGGCGTTTGCTGGAGGTGCTCCACGATTTTGTAGTCACTTTTACAAATGAGCCTCATAAACTCCTCCACATCCTTAAGTGACGTTTCCTTTTCACTCGACTGAGAAGGACCACTCTCAGTTACCTTAGCTTTACCCTTGGCTAACCTTTCCGCCTCTACCTCAGGTGACGTGAAGATTCTTCCCCTTCTGGTCATACCCCCTGTTCCGACAACATTATCCACAACCCCAGCTGGTTGTCCATTAACTTCAATTTTCTCACCATCGCAATATACTTCCAACCCGTAAGTCCACGGCACTGCTTTAGTACTCTCAAAAGGAATTGGTCTTGCCTTGGTAATTGTGATCGTCGGCCGCCTGGCAGGCGCCGTTATCGTTATTGTTTTCTTCGGAATTGTCATTGTTGCAACATCGCTCTGCTCGTCACACAATGCCTCTACAGGCTCTTCAACCTCGGTTCTATCAAACTGCAAAGTACCTTCATCCATCATAGCTTGAATACCCTGCCTTAGCTCATTACAACCCCCTAGCTGGGTCCAACAATCCAAGCAAAATTCATCACACCCCGGGAATACACCCCCTTTTAACAACCTGGTTTTAATTCCACCCAACGGTGTCTTCAGCTCATTGACATCCATCACTAGATTCAAATTCTCCTCTGTCCGGATGGCGTTTGCCCCATGATTGGGCATAGGCTGTTGTACGATATCTGCATACGTGGAAGGAGGTGCGTCAAACACTCTTTTCGCTCTTGCGTTCTGTACCCTTCTCTGGCCAGGATTCTGTCCTTGCTGCTGCTGTGGTTGTTGTTGTTGTCTTTGTTGAGGAAGTGGGATAGTGACGCTAGCTATCTACTGTGGCTGAACATACTGATTTCTTCCTCTGCCCCTGCCCCTGCCACCAAACATGGCACTAGAATCACCCTGTCGTCTACCACCAAATGCTTTTCTGGAACCTCCTGTTAAAGTAGACTCACCTGCTTGGAACCTTCCAACTCTAATCCCGTTTTCAATCATCTCCCCCATAAGAATCAAATCTGAGAAACTGCTCAAAGACACACTAAACAATTTTTCGTAGAACATCCCCGTAAATGTCCCAATGAACATATCGTTCATCTCCCTTTCAATTAAAGGAGGATGCACCCTTGCGGCCATATCGCGCCACCTTTGCGCATACTCTTTAAAGCTTTCCCCGCTCTTCTGTGACAATCCCTGCAATTGGACCCGGTTCGGCGCCAGATCGCTGTTGTATTTGTAATGGGTCACGAAAGCATCAGCCAATTGCTTCCATGTTTTAATCTGCGTGGGCTCCAGCCCCATATACCATTCGAGCGAAGGCCCTAACAAGCTGTCCTGAAAAAAATGCATGAGCATCCTTTCATCATCTGAATACGCGGACATCCTCCTGTAATAAGAGCGAACATGGACTTTAGGGCAGGTGTCCCCCTTGTACTTATCAAACGTGGGAGCCTTGAATTTCAACGGCACCCTCAATCCAGGTACTAAGCCCATCGTAGTCATATCCAAACCGGTGGAGTTCTAATTCACTACCCCCTTCATCTGTTCTTCAAGCATTTTGATCCTTTGCACAGGATCAATAGGTCCTTCAAATCCCATGCCTCTTCCAGAAAAGGCGTCCTCCTGGCAGTCTTCGCCCCAATTCACATTTCCATTTCCATACCTGTCGTAACCAGTGTTGCAACCAAACCCTTGCTGATTGATCATGGGACCTCGTCCCCCGTTACCGAAACCCTGGTTGACCCTAACAGGTCCAAACCCAGTGTTGACAGGAATCACCCCAGCACCATTCATATTACCAAATCCACCATACCCCTGATTTGCGTTACCAAGACCGTCGTAACCGAAACCCTGAGCGTTGTTGAAGCCGAACTTCCCTTCCTAATTGACGTAATCAAATCCTTGTTCGTTGTAGCCGAAACCATTATTGCCAAAACCATTACCGCCATTGTTGTTACCGCCGCCTTGGTTGGCATCCCCAAATCCAACATTGTTAACAACAGTCTCATTTCCATTCCTTACATTACCATTGCCAGCGCCAGCGCCCTCGTTTACGACCACAACAGGTGGGGTCACTACAGGTGGAACCACAGGCGTAGGAGGCCCATCCTCCGGAATAGTCTCAACGTGCGCAGAGTTGTGGTCATTGTTGCCATTCCCATTAGCCCGCGTCAGCAGCGGCTGTACCAAAGTCTGGAGACTCTCCTGGCCCTTAGCGATGTTCTCCATGGCCTGCATAAACAGATTCAACTTCTCGCGGATTTCCTGCATCTCCACTTGGACTTGATCCATGATTCTCTTGCAGTTGTTTCGGCTTGAGTAGCGGTGAACTCTTTGTTCGTCAATCCTGAAAACCTGAAGATGCAGGAAATAAGATACAGATTCAAGTATATCGGGTCATGCAATATGAATGCAAATGCAATTGTGTAAATATGCTACAGGTTATATGCCCCCCCCCCCCCCCCCGATTCTAGTTTCGGAGAGAAGGCCATCACGATAATGGAGTCCCTATCAAGCAAGCAAGAAATCAGAGAAACCCTTATATATAAGCAAATGCCAAGAGGCTGAGTACAAGAGTACAACTTAAAACAATTGAATAGACCTCGGCCAACAAGCCTGGCGATGGTCAAAAATACAAGTGCACATAAAAGCAAGGCAAAGATAAATCAGGTCAAATGGCGTGCTCTGACGTCTTCCAATATCCTCAATGTCTCCGAATGCCCTAGTCGAGAGATCAGCTCCTGTATCAGTAAAGCATGTCGCTCGGTAGTGGATCTCAGCTTTGTGGCGTCATCTTGGCAAGTTCCTTTGCCAAAACTCTCGTCAAGTTTGCACCTCTTGGAACCGGCCTTCACTTCATAAACTCTCGACTTCTCGTCAAGGTCACTTACTCTGAGCTCAGCAACGCTCCTAAGTGATGTCTCTTCGGCAATCTTTGCGTCTTGGGCTTTAATCTGTGCCTCTAGCGTGGCAATTTGCAGCTTCAGTTCGTCTTCACGCTCCTTCCGCTTGGCGAGCATGGTGTTCCACAAAGCTTCCCACTTGATGAGACGGGAATAAGCTTTGCTCAAAATTTCCTTCTTGGAAGTAAGCACCTTGCTGACACCGCTCAAGGCTATCCCCACTTTTTCTTTCTTGTTGGTCGCTTTTGTCAGCTCTGAACCCAACCTGTTAATCAATTCAGTTTGTTCCTTCACGGTGAAGTTGGCTTCATTCTTCTCACGACGTAACTGGAAGATCTCCTTCTCTAACTCATAATTGGATTTCTTCAGTTCTTCGTTTTCAGCCAACAATTTGTTATACTTCTTACTCTCTTCCGAAGTAGGTACCTCAATCAATGGAAGATACACGGGTTCCGCAGCAGGATAAGGCATCAAGGAAGTACTAGCTCTCTCGTGAATCCAAGCCAAATAAGGATCATAAGCTCTGGTGTTGCTCTTACCGAGCAAAGCTTTCCCTCTCCTATGGATGTTAGCCCATGCATGTCTCAATCTGATCAAGACAGCCGTGTCTAATAAGCCCGTGAGATACATAGATTCCTGTATCTCCTTCTCAATAGGAGCGTCCTTCAAAGCATAACTGAACTGTCTTACCAGCAGCGAGGGGTTATAGTTGATACAGCCTTTCCGTCCAATCAAAGGGACATTCGGAAAGCCACTGCAACTATATATAATATCAGTGCTAAGCATGCTCCGATCAAACCACATGATATTCTCAGCAGACAGTCCCATCAATCGGGAAGACCAATCCAAAGCATCAACAGCATCAACAAAAGGCCCGGTCTTCGGAAGATGCCCCTGGAACCACCTGTACAAGAGAGGAAGACAGCATGAAACATTCTTGCCACGACGTTTCTCATTCTTGTAGTGAATGGAATGATAAACATCGCCCAAGAGAGTAGGAACTAGATTCTTCGAGGCAAGAATCAAGAAGGCATCCGAATCGACAAAATCGGGAACGTTAGGAAACAAGACAATCCCGTAGATGCAGACAGCTAGAATGGCACTGAAGGCAACCTGTCGCTTGCGCGAAAATAAGGTGCCGGCATGACAGAAGAGTCGCCACCTTTCGTTATTTATCCCTCAGAGCGGGAAAGGAAACGATCGGAAAAACCTGACGAATAAGGGTAAGACAAGGTCATCGCAACCATTGTCTGGGTTCGGGAGTCGGTTACGCAAGGGGAAGGTATTAGCACCCCTCACGTCCGTCGTACTCGACGGGATCCTCGCTTGTTTGTTTACTTGGACGGGTTGGTTATAATCTATCTACCTATCAAGGCTGGCTGAAAAAGAAAAGAAAAATGACTCGGCAAAGCGTCGCACTTTATGCCTACGTATTCTCATCAGAGAATGAGAAATCAGAGTCAACGTAGTTCGGCTAACTACAGGGGAAGGTTGCTCGCTAGGACATCGCATCCTATGCCTACGTACTTTCATCTGGTATGAAAGATCAGAGCAAACGTAGTTCGGGAAACTACAGGAAAAATGGCTCAACTAGGAGGGAGACTATCAAGTCCTACTGTTATCATGCCATGGATTCATCCTATGGTTGAGGTTTGAACAGGGAACTCCTAGATGTTGTCATGCATAGGTTTCAACCTAAAAGTCTATCATCAAATCCTCATCAAAGGAAATGAGAGTCCTAAGGGATCATGTCAATGATACACCAAAACAGACAAAAACATCAGCTTTAACAGTAAAATGCATGCAATGCAAGTGAGGGAGGAAATGTGTGTGGGGTTTCAGCCTCCACAAGCTCGTCTCGACCTCAAGCCAGTCATGAACTAACAGTAATCATACTGAAGATAAACACCATACTATCAAGCAATGAACCAGATAATGGAAATGAAATGCCAACAGGCAAACAAACACACATGCTTGAGAAAGAAAGAATCTACTCTCCTATCCTAACCCTAACCACAGAATCTGAATCAAATCTAAGCACTAAAGCAAGACCCTAAACAAGAGAAATCAATCCCAGTCTTCAAGCTTCAGAACAAGCTTACCAAAGAAAGGGAGCTAAGCAAGCAGACTCATAGTGTCTTCCTCAGGAAAGCACTAGGAGGTGTATACTCAGGAGTCATACCCTATGTGGCTCAACCACTGTGATCAGTTTATATTCCTCCTCAGGAGAAATTAAACTCACAAGCAGGCCCCAACATCACTGGATATTTAGGAAATCCTATCTGAACTAGTGGAGCTAAGTGAATAGACCCATAGGACCTCCCTCAGGAAAGTACTAGGAGGTTTCCACTTAGGAGTTGTATCCTATGTGGCTCAACAACTGTGATCAGTTTACATTCCTCCTCAGGAGAAATTAAACTCACAAGTTGGCTCCAACATCATTGGATACTTGAGAAATCCTAGATAAACTATAGGAACTAAGTGAATGGACCCATAGGACCTTCCTCAGGAAAGTACTAGGAGACTTCCACTTAGGAGTTGTATCCCATGTGGCTCAACAACAAGTGATCAGTTTACATTCCTCCTCAGGAGAAATTAAACTCACAAGTTGGCTCCAACATCATTGGATACTTGAGAAAGAGGTGAGAAGAAAGAATGAAAGTCATTCATAGTGCCTTCCTCAGGAAAGTACCATGAACTTCCTTCAAACTTCAGGATCTCCAACCTCACAGACAGGGGACAAGCCAAGCTCTGGGTCTCTGAATCTTGATCTACAATCCTCACTTCATGATGCTCTCCATCAAGGTCTTCAAGGCAACACAAGCCCCACAACAAATTCCCCACAATGAACCCCAAAGATGAACAGATAACCACAGGGGGGACAAAATCAACAGGCAACTTCAGAAAATACCTAAAAAATACTAAACCAATGGGGAAAAATCTAACAATTATTCACAAGGGTCTACAAAGTCTATTCATAACATCCACATAGGCCTCTACCTAAAAATCAAGACAAAACTTAATCAAAGAAAGATGATTCTTCACCTAAGCACAACCTAAACCCTAATTAGGACACCCTACATCTACCCTAATTAAACTAATCAAAATTTAATTCTAAAATTCTAGAAAAAAACCTATGGGAAACTATGATTCATCATCTAATTGCACAAAAAAGAATGGATTAAAAACCCTAAGGGAAGGTCCTAAAATAATTCCTACAAAATCATGCTACAAAACTAAACATTATAAAAGCTTTTTAAAAGAAAAATCTATTAAAAATACTAAACTTAAAAATAAAATCCCATTTTTATTTTTAATATTTTCTACACATTATCATCTACTCATAGAAAAAAGAAGAATTAAAAAAGAGTTATTTTTCAATTTTTAATGAATTTTCAAAGACAAGAAAAATATTAAAACAATATAAAAGAAATTAAATCAAATAAAGGGGAGGGGGGTACAAATAGAAACACGCGCTAGTTGGTTTTGAGATGGGCCAGAAAGAAGGGGGGTGGGGATAGCGAAATAAGCCCAGGATGCTGATTAAATGAAACGACCGCGTTTCATTCTCTTGGATCTTTCCCTCCCTTTCTCAGATTCAATCACGGCCGTTGGATGAGCTTACATTGTCAACCTTTGGGAACTAATCCAATGGACCACCTTCATCGTCCCAAACAAAACTAGGGTTTTCAGAAACCCTCTCCTCCATGCACGAATCTTCCAATCCCTGATTCTCTCTCCACACGCCACGATTCAACACGATTCCAAAACGAAAATTGTAGTACTCAATGAGAGGAACAAGATGGTACGCGTGGATTTCCCTAATTCATCCTCAATAATTCCAACAGAGGACTTCAATGTCATGGTCCAACTGAACATCACCTGTTATCAACTGGTATCAACCTTCACTAAACTTCAATCTAATGGTTTACAGAGCTTCTACAAGATACCCTAGCTATTCTACACTAGTTCTTGATGATTAAAACTCCTAATTCAAACAATTCTTGCAAATCAAAGATTCATGGTCCTGCTATGGAACTTCATGTCATGGGCTGTAACTATCAGAATTTATTCCTCTACCCTAGCCTAATCTTTCTATGCCTAAGAAACTAGTTAAAGCTCAATAATTTAGGAGATAGAGGGTGAAGAAGAAACCTGTCAAGAAGATGAGATGAGGTGATGTTGAGCACGATTCAGAGCTTGTAACTTCTCAACAATGCCCTTCTAATGGTGGAAGATCTTCTGTATGCACTTGTATGGAAGGAGAATGCTTGTAGTGGATGAAATTCAGGGTTGCTTGAAGTTGAAGGAAGTGCTTCAATGGATGCTTCTCTCTCTCTCTCCTGAAATCTCTCTCTATCACCACCCTTGAACTCTCTTCATGGCCCTCTTCTTATAATG
This sequence comes from Lathyrus sativus, assembly GCA_963859935.3. Classification (NCBI taxonomy): domain Eukaryota; kingdom Viridiplantae; phylum Streptophyta; class Magnoliopsida; order Fabales; family Fabaceae; genus Lathyrus; species Lathyrus sativus. Next base: position 44,923,578 of record OZ012736.1, on the reverse strand, counting down.
ATCATTAGCTGCTTCTAGATTCATCTAGAATATGATGGAAAGTTCTTGAAAATCTCATGACATGCCATATTGGTTATCTCATATCTCATATGTTATGCCTTGCAATTTTGTGCCAAATTCTCCTTATGAGAGATATTGAGTGTGGATGAGTGAAAAACAAGCTCATCCTTGGCTTGTGTAAAGTTTTTCAACATTGCCTTCTTTTTCAAGTAACAACTTTTCAAAGCACCACCCATTTTAAAGCTTCAAATCAAAATTCTAGCTAAACCAATGTTCTCAAAATGATTTTTCCAATCAAAATGATATATTGGATGACCTATTTTGGATTTGTGGATCTTCCAAATCAATTTTCAAATTCAACTTTTCAAACTTATATGCCATTTTTAGTTCATTTTTGACCAATCATGAATCTTCATGCTATGAGCTTTTCCAACAATTTGTGACCTTCTTTCTAGACTTAAAATCACATTTTGAGCAACTTTCATGTTTTGAGTTTTTTCATTTGAGGCTTGGAAATAGGAGTTTTAGGCATTGGCTAAAATGACCTATAACTGACAAATGACCAAAATACCCCTGTCTTGTTCAAACCATAAGTTGAGTTCCACAAATCCAATCAAGGACTTCTACCACTCAAATTAAAGCTAAGAAGATCCTCTTCAAAATTCATGTTGACCAAGAAGTCATAGGAATCCTCCTACTAGGGCAAAAGTTGTCTGCAAGTTGGGTGACTTTCAAGGACCCAGATTCACACACCTCTGCTGACCTGTAATTTGTCAAAACCATAACTTGGGCTCTGTAACTCCTATCAAGGACTTCCACCACTAAAATTAAAGCTTAGAACAAGCTCTACAACATTCATGTTGTGGGGAAGGTGATATATCAATCACAACTTGAGCTAAAACTGCCTGGAAGATAGGGATCAAATTAGGGTTTTTCACTGACAATCCTTGGAGACCCTGACTTGAAACTTCTCAAACTCCTCACTCATGAGGAGTTGGCCTAGGAATCATCTTTATAGCCTCTCTATGCATCATTCCATGATCTCATGGCCCTTGGATTGGGTCTCAACCTTCTCCAAATCATCAGTTATCCTAGGGTTGACCCAGTCAAAACCCTAATTCTATCATTCATGGTTGGATCTTCTGAACTCTTGCATAATGACTTCTCTGGACTTCATGAAGGCTATCAAGACATCTCATAGGCTTTCCCAAAACATCAAATTCATTCTCAAAGTCTCAGAATCATCTGAGGAGCACCCACAACTCTCAAGCTATGAAACACACAACCCTGGTTTTAACCCACTTCCTCTGAGGATCTCTTGAACTCTCTGATGAAGGTATCCACTTCCAAACACTCAATGAATAAATAATTGTTGGTCAAATTTTGGGGTGCAACAGCTGCCCCTATTCAAACGGCTTGAACCTGACTGGGTGAGAAGCGAACGACTCTCAACCAATCAAGGTACGAGACGGTTGAATATCGGTAAACCCGAAAATTTGCCAACTGCATGAGCACACAGTACTCTGCGGAGAACAAATCTTTGATTACTGCAACACTAGCTGCTCATCAACTAGCTGGAGAACCAAATCTGACATCACTGCTGGAGAAACATCTTCGACTTCAATCAGAAGTCATATCCTTCACTTGATCGCAATCAATCATCACCTCAGGATAACTGACTTGGTCTTCAGACTCACGCAAATCACTCTGTTGTATCTACAAACTCTGGAACCTTGTCTTCAGCCACCCGTTGATTCATCAACACGGAAATCTGAATTCACAGGAACCTTCTGATATCGCCTTCAGGCGCTTACGAAATCCATCTTCAGATTAGACATCATTGTTGGAGTAGACATATCATGCTGCTCTGGTCTTCAAGAATCATCTTAAACCAACAGATCCGTCGGGCATCTTCAAGAATCGTCCTGAACCGATAACCTTTCCGGAGCAAACATTCTGTTGGGTATTCCAGAAATCTTCCTGGGCAACTCCTGCTGGAGACGCTATTGGGGAGCTCAAGTATCATACTAGGCGAACCACTCGGGAAGCTGTACTGGGGTCTTAAGAATCGTCTTAAGCAAACGGCCCTGCTGAGGGATTCGGGAATCATCTCGAACTGAAGACTTCGCTGGGGATCTCAAAAAATCATCTTGAACGAGCGACTGCGGGGATCACACCGGGGTCTTTAAGAATCATCTCAAAAGCGACCTTGCTGGGGAGAATATCAAGAATCATCCTGAGCGACTGGTCTTTTGGTGGAACACCTGTAAGGCAAGAATGATAATGATCTAGATCATGCCTATGATGCATATGCTTCTGCTATGCAATCATGCTCAATGCTATGCAATCATGCTCAATGCTATGCAATCATGCACAATGACATGCAATCATGCACAATGATGCGATCCCGTCAGCAAAATAAATGCCGAAGGGGAAATCCTCCTGTCAAGGAGAAAGGACCACTCAGATAGAGGAATCATCCTGCTGAGGAGAACGTGAACACGCCAATATCAATCAGGCTCTGTCTGGGGAATTGATCTTCCGCGAACTGCTGCAGGGGAACAACTTCAGCTGACTGCTGTAGGGGACGAAGCTCTACGAGAACTTGGATCTGCTGATATCAATCGCGAGAATGAACTGCGCGGCCGTCTCGGCTACTCTTCTGGGGATGACCACTCTGTGGGGAACCAACTTCAGCTGCTCAACACTCCACTGGGGAAAAACCAATCATGATCTGATCAACTTCCAAGGATTCGGATCTCTTGGTCATCTGCAAACTCGGCCGAGGAAGGAGAAATCATTTTGCTTCGATGGAGAGAGTGCGATTCTGGGGAAACACAACACTAGTTGCCCCACGCTCTGCTGGGGAACATTGATCATGACCTGATCGACTTCCAAGGATTCTGCTTTTCTGCGGACTCAGCCGGGGAGAGAAATCATTCTACTTCATTGGAGAGTGCGACTCTGATGGGGAATTCGATTCCACTGGGGAAGAAAGGATCATCTGCCTTCGGGGGAGAGTACAACTCTGCAGGGGAATACAACATCAGCTGTTCCAACACTCTACTGGGGGAGAGGGAATCATCGAACTTCAGGAAAGAGCCTGACTCTGGTGAGGAATCTCAATTTTGCTGGAGACTTCAGTCTGGCACCATCAGTTACTGCATCCTTCGGCTGACGAACGACCTCCTGCGAAACCTGCACTTGACCCGGTGCGGGGGACATCCTACTTCGACGACTTTACCGGGGAAAACACGAGCTTCGGCATCCGAACACTTCCCCGAAATCTGCACTTGTGACCCGGTGCTGGGGAGAGATGACATCATTCTTCGATGCTTGATTCAGCTGATGAGGTGACATTCCTTCAGGATGCGCCTGCTTGGGGAAGAGAATCACCTCTACCCGGGGAAGACATATCAATGCTCACTATCCTGCGTTTAGATTCTGCGGAGGAGAAACTACTGAACTCTGCTGGGGAAGGAGGACTCATCCTGCTTCGGGGATACGCATGGCACATCTTCTGGCAAGGTGCTATACCTGCAACAGCACAAACAAACAGACAAGATACCCTCCTCAAAAGGGGCCTATCCAGGTTATTATCTCGTGACAATATTCAGTTAATTAGTTGTTTCAACAATCAATGGGCTTAGGCCCGCAAGTTTATGTATGCGCATTTTATCAAAAAAACATCGGCGTTCTCATTCGCAAACAAAACAGATAAATGCTAAGCAGACAAGTAAAATTGCTGAATAATGTGCATTTTATTGATGATGAACCCCTGAATGGGCAAAAATGTTTTACAACAGAGGCAAGCTCCTGGAATGAGGAAGCCGCGCAAAAAGAAAACATAAATATACATCAGTATATACAAATGTCGGCAATCGAGGCGTAAACGAACACCATGAGTTGATCCCCCTAAGACCCACTCGACTTTGATACTTCTCCGATGCTTCAGCTTTGGAAGAGATTGATTCAGATAAACGGCCCTCAGGTCTTCCGAACCACTAAACAATGAAAGTCCATACGCGGAACGCAGTCATTTGCTTATTCAAATCCCTAACTTTTGCGTGAACCGCCCTTTCGGGTTTTCAGTTCACCGGGATACCCTTTTTTGCCGAAGCCGCCCAGTGTAGGTTTTCGACTTCGCGGGTGTACATTTTTTCAATATATCCCTAATTTTTGCCCGAACCTTTTATTCTGTTTTTGGTTCGCCGGGATGCCCCTTTTTTGCCTGGACTCTTTCTTTTTTGTCCAGCGGGTCTCTTTCAAGCAAAGTATTTTTTAACTGCGTCCGCGTTCACCGGGGATGCAAAATCTTCACCATCCATCGTGGATAACAACAAAGCTCCTCCCGAGAAGACCTTGCTGACGACATACGGCCCTTCGTAATTCGGAGTCCACTTGCCCCGGTGATCGGAGTGTGGCGGAAGAATCTTCTTCAGGACGAGATCACCCGTCTGAAAGCTTCGAGGACGCACCCTCTTATCATAAGCTTTCTTCATTCGGCTTTGGTATAGGCGACCAAATGTAATCGATGCTAGCCTCTTCTCGTCCATCAGGCTGAGCTGGTTCAAGCGATTCGTAATCCATTCTGCCTCATCAAGTTTCACATCAACCAAAACTCGCAAAGAGGGAATCTCCACTTCTAGCGGTAGGACAGCTTCCATACCGTACACCAAGGAGAAAGGAGTTGCCCCGGTCGACGTACGCACCGTAGTACGATAACCGTGTAAGGCAAACGGCAGCATCTCGTGCCAATCTTTGTACGTCACAACCATCTTCTGAACAATCTTCTTGATGTTCTTGTTGGCCGCTTCAACAGCGCCATTCATCTTCGGTCGGTAAGGAGATGAGTTGTGGTGTTCAATCTTGAAGCTCTGGCACAGCTCCTTCATCATCTTGTTGTTCAAATTCGAACCATTATCAGTAATGATCCGCTCGGGAATTCCATAGCGACAGATGATGTCCCTCTTTATGAACTTAGCTACCACCTGCTTGGTCACATTAGCGTACGAGGCTGCCTCCACCCACTTGGTGAAGTAGTCGATAGCTACCAGGATAAAACGATGACCATTGGACGCAGTGGGCTCGATCTTGCCTATCATGTCGATGCCCCACATGGAGAACGGCCAAGGGGAGGACATGACATTTAATGGGCACGGCGGCACATGAACTTTATCAGCATAAATCTGGCATTGGTGACATTTCTTCGCGAATCTGAAGCAATCCGACTCCATAGTCAACCAGTAATATCCTGCTCTCAGGATCTTTCTCGTCATGGCATGCCCGCCGGCGTGCGTACCAAATGTGCCCTCATGGACTTCTTCCATGAGCATACTTGCTTCTTTCTCATCCACACATCTGAGTAGCACGAGATCGTGGTTTCTCTTATACAGCACTCCATCAGGGTTGAGGTAAAAGTTTCCAGATAGCCTCCTCAGAGTCTTCTTATCCTGGGTTGAAGCACCCGCAGGATATTCCTTGGTCATAAGGAAGGTCTGGATATCGTGGAACCATGGCTTGCCGTCAGTGGCATCTTCGATTGCGAACACATATGCTGGTCTGTCAAGACGCGAAAGAACAATGCTTGGAGCTTCATTCCAAAGATTGACCTTGTACATTGAAGCCAACGTGGCTAAAGCATCAGCCATTTGATTTTCAGCCCGGGGTACATGATGAAGTTCTACTCGGTCAAAGAACGGAAGCAGCCTCCTGGCATAATTCATGTACGGCACTAGATTCGCTTGACGAGTTTCCCACTCCCCTTTGATCTGATTGATTACAAGCGCTGAGTCACCATATATGTCTAGATTCTTGATTCTCAAATCAATTGCCTCTTCTAGACCCATAATACATGCTTCATACTCGGCTTCGTTGTTGGTAACTGAAAACGTCAGTCTTGCAGTAAACGGGATGTGGGATCCGTGAGGAGTCGTGATGATAGCCCCGATACCACTCCCATAGGAATTAACCGCTCCGTCGAATATCAATTTCCACTGAGACTTCCTATCTGGCCCCTCATCGGGCAATGGCTCATCGCAATCCTTTGCTTTGAGAAACATAATGTCCTCGTCAGGGAATTCGAACTTCATCGGCTGATAGTCTTCGATTGGCTGTTCGGCAAGGTAGTCAGACAATACGCTTCCCTTGATGGCTTTCTGGGAGACGTACTGAATATCATATTCTGTTAACACCATCTGCCATCTGGCAATCCTGCCCGAAAGAGCTTGCTTCTCGAAGACGTACTTGATCGGATCCATCTTCGAAATTAGCATAGTGGTGTGATTGAGCATATACTGTCGTAGGCGTTTGGCAGCCCAAGCTAATGCACAACACGTCTTCTCCAGCATCGAGTATCGAGATTCACACTCAGTGAACTTTTTACTCAAATAATAAATGGCATGCTCTTTTCTGCCCGTCTCGTCGTGCTGACCGAGAACACACCCCATGCTATTCTCCAGAACTGTCAAGTACATGATTAATGGCCGTCCAGCCACTGGGGGTATCAAGATTGGAGGTTCTTGAAGATACTGCTTTATCTTATCGAATGCCTTCTGGCAATCCTCATTCCAAGTAATCGCCTGATCTTTCTTTAACAACTTGAACATCGGTTCACAAGTGGCCGTGAGCTGAGAGATAAACCTTGCAATGTAGTTTATTCGGCCCAAGAAACCACGAACTTCTTTTTCTGTCTTCGGCGTTGGCATCTCTTGGATAGCTTTTATCTTCGCAGGATCCACTTCAATACCTCGTTCACTAACGATAAACCCCAATAACTTTCCGGACCGCACTCCGAAAGTGCACTTGTTAGGATTCAGCCTCAGCCTGAACTTCCTAAGCCTTTCAAACAGCTTCAATAGATTGACCAGATGCTCCTCCTCCGTTTGGGACTTTGCAATCATGTCATCAACATAGACCTCGATCTCATGATGAATCATATCATGAAACAAAGTTACCATTGCCCGCTGGTAAGTGGCCCCTGCGTTCTTCAGACCGAAGGGCATTACCTTGTAGCAAAACGTGCCCCAGGGGGTAATAAACGTCGTTTTCTCCATGTCCTCCGGCGCCATCTTAATCTGATTGTAACCGGAGAAGCCATCCATGAACGAAAACACGGAAAACTGGGCTGTGTTGTCGACCAACACATCGATATGAGGCAACGGGAAATCATCCTTAGGGCTCGCCCTGTTCAAATCCCGATAATCGACGCACATGCGTACCTTACCGTCCTTCTTCGGTACAGGCACTATGTTGGCGACCCACGGAGGGTAGGTGGTAACGGCTAGAAATCCTGCGTCCAACTGCTTCTGGACTTCTTCCTTGATTTTTACAGCCATGTCTGGTCTCGTCCTCCTGAGCTTCTGCTTGACTGGAGGGCAATCTTCCCGCAACGGCAAGCGATGAACCACGATATCAATGTCAAGTCCGGGCATATCCTCATACGACCAAGCAAAGACGTCACTATACTCTCGAAGCATCTCGACCAGTCTATGCTTGACATCATTCTGCAGCGCAGCCCCTACTCTGACATTTCTGACGAGCTCCTCAGAACCCAGATTTACGATCTCAATATCCTCTTCGTGAGGCAGAATAACCTTTTCCTCCTGTCTCAACAAGCGGGCCAACTCTTCCGGAAGGTCTTCGTCTTCATCAATCTCATCCTCGGCTTGATAGATCGGGCAATCAAAGTTGTAGTGAGCCGTAGAGGGTCCAGATTCGATGTCATCTGTTATGTGGATCCTGCAATAACAAGGGTTAAGTTTAAAGCAGGAATATGCAGGTTAGCACGAACCTCGTTGCCATTTTGCTGTTTTTCGAAACAAACATAAAACATGAATAACAGAGAACACAATATTTGATTACGAAGAAAACGCCTTTTATTTATTAACAAAATGTATACACATAATCCAACAAGGCCCTGACAGTAAAACCACTATGCCCCGGGCAGGACATAGGGTTGTACAAAGATTGTAAAAAGCAAAATCATTACTCTTCTCTTGTCAGCTTGATAATCTCCTTGATGGTCAAATTGTGGAGGCACTCGCCCGGCTTGCTCGGTTGAATCCAGGTGTCAAGATCACAATCACTGTCCCCGCTGTCCTCTGACGCCGCGTTGATGCTTTCGAAAATCACTCCCCCCTTGGTGAATAAGATCGGCCCTTTCCCACGAGACGAGCTACCAGAAGAAGATGAAGCTTCAGCTCCAGGAGAATACCCTAATCCAAACTTATCCTGTTTGATTGGTATATCCAAGACATGCCCCCAGCCTGGGGTGGAACCAGCTTCGACAACGGCTCTAGCTTCCTTAAACGAGGAGAGGTTCAACTCTTGCTTCTCTGCAACAACGGGAGCTACCTCCTTCACCCTGACGGTTTCAAAAGCCTGGCAAAGAGTCTCATGGATCTCACCATCCATTTCAACATATTTAAAGGACGACAGGTGGCTTACCATGATGTCCTCCTCTCCACAGACTGTCACTATGCTGCCCCCAACAGCATATTTAAGCTTCTGGTGCAGCGTGGATGTCACGGCACCAGCAGAATGGATCCACGGCCGACCTAAGAGGCAACTATAGGCGGGCATGATATCCATGATATAGAAAACCGCATTAAACGTCTCTGGTCCAACTTGAATTGGCAGGGTCAATTCTCCGAAGACGTGGCGCTTGGTTTCGTCAAAGGCCTTCACGACCAGATCACTGGGCGTGCACAGCAGTCCACGGGTATCCAACTTCATCAGTGCCTTCTTCGGAAGCACGTTAAGCGAGGAGCCCGTATCCACTAGGACATGTGACATAATCGTGCCTCTGCACTCTATTGAGATGTGCAAGGCGCTGTTGTGATCCCTTCCCTTAGGAGTCAGCTCCAGATCTGTAAATCCCAGCCCGTTACCAGCATTGACATGGGCTACTACTTCCTCGAGTTGATTCACTGATATCTCCTGCGGCACGTATGCAGCATTCAATACCTTCAATAATGCGTTGCGGTGCGCTTCAGAACACAACAACAAGTTAAGAATAGAGATCTTTGACGGAGTCTGGTGAAGATGATCTACAATCTTGTAGTCACTTTTCTTGATTAGTCGCATGAACTCTTCAGCATCTTTAACCAGCAAGTCCTTCTCTGCCCCTGCAGGGACCTCTTCAACAGCCTTACCTTTGCCCTTATCCACAGCGTCAGCCCGGACCACTTTCTCTGTCGCAACTTCTGCCGGTGCGAACACTCTTCCGCTTCTAGTGATACCACTGACCTCAGCAAGATTCTGCGCAGTCGATCTGGATGGCTCAAGCTCTATCTTCTGACCATTACAATACACTTTGGCGCCGTAATGCCATGGGACGGCATTAGTGCTCTCGAATGGGATTGGTCCGGCCCTGGTGATGGTGATAGAAGGCGGACGGGACGCAGAAATAGTAATAGGGTGACGAGGAATAGTAATGGTAGCAACTTCGTTTGCCTGCTTCAGCACGACTTCCCCTGACGCATTCTCAACGCTCCGACTGAATTGCAAAATACCCTCGGCCATCAGACTTTGGATACCTTCGATCAACTGCTCACACCCATCAGGAAGTGTAGCACAAGCCATACATAACTCTCCACATCCGGGAAAGAAGCCCTTCTTTAGCAACTTAGCCTTAACAAAACTCAACGGCGTCTTCAAATCTTTGACATCAGTCAGCAAGTCTGAATTCTCTTCAGTGATAACAGCATTCACTCCGCCCCCCCTATGATGAGGCATTGGATTTTTGGTGACGTTGGGCACGCTGTCAGAAAAGTTGATAATCTTGGCGTCGACCAAGTCCTGGACTTTGTGCTTAAAAGCTTTACAATTCTCAACCGTATGGCCAGGTGCCCCAGAATGAAATTCACAAGTAGCATTAGCATCATAATCTGGTGGTGGTGCCCCTGTCAAGGGAGCCATTGTCCTTTTATGAACTAATTGGAGCTGAAGCAACGTCTGCAGAAGCTGTGCATACGGCATAGGAGGAGTTTCCAAATGACGGTTTGCCAGGGGGCCCCGATTCTGATATCTCTTATATCCCGGATTATTCCGTTGCTGGGGCTGCTGCTGCGGCTGCGGGGGTGCAGCTGGGATGCTTATGCTAGCGATCTGAGACTGAGGGCCCTTGCCCTTTCTCCTAGCATTAGTGACAGCACTGGCATCTCCCTCTCGACGCTTGCCAGTATAGGGTTTCTTGCTAGCTCCTCCAGCTGAGGATGATTCGCCCTGAATCTTTCCGATCTTTATACCGTTTTCAACATGCTCGCCCAAAGTGATAAGAGCCGAGAATGTTCCAGACATGCCACTGATCAGCTTCTCATAATAGACTCCAGGAAGGGTAGCCACGAACATTTGTACCAACTGACGCTCAACCATCGGTGGTTGGACCCGAGCAGCCAATTCACGCCACCGCTGGGCGTACTCTTTGAAGCTTTCATTGCTCCGCTGCGAGAGATTCTGAAGCTGAACTCGGTTGGGCGCCAAGTCGCTATTATATTGATAGTGGAGAACAAACGCTTCTGCAAGATCTTTCCAGGTGCGCACAGCAGCGGGTTCCAAACCCATATACCATTCGAGCAATGGACCCGAAAGACTATCCTGAAAGAAGTGCATCAGCAGCTTCTCATCGTCAGAATAAGCGGACATCTTTCTATAATAAGATCGGAGGTGAACACGGGGACAAGTAGTGCCCCTATACTTCTCAAAGATAGGCACCTTAAACTTGTGAGGTACTTTAAAGTCAGCAATCAACCCGAGTTTGGCCATGTCAACGCCCAATGCGTTCTGATTTTCTATATCTCTCATTTTGTCTTCCAGCGCCTTGAACCTGAGTCGAGCTTCAGCAGTCAATTCAGCCTCTGCACCTCTCTGAGAGAAAATGTCATCCTGATGGTCCTCCAGCCACGGTTGAGGCACCACCATATTTCCTGCACCGACGTTGCCGTTGACCGGCCCCATGCTAACATTGGCTCCCAAACCACCATTGCCGGCGCCCGCCGCGTTAAGTCCGAGATTAGTCATAAGATTGCCGTTAGCACTACCGTTGCCCCCGGCAGCAGGAACAACGTTCTGTGGAGTATCCCCTTGAGGAGGAGTGGGCACGGCCCCGCCGTGAAGTATTCCATTACTGTCAACCCTGGAGATGAGAGGTTGAACCAAAGTACGAAGCTGGTCTTGCCCATTCGCAACTACTTGCATCAACTCCATAAAACGATCCATCCGTTCACGAAGCTCTTGAACATCTGACTGTACCTGGTCCATGATTCTCGTTTGATTGGCGCGAGTTGAGTAGCGGTGGATGAATCTTTGATCAATCCTGGAGATCGAAAACAGCTCGGAACCTGAGTACCTAAAAAACCTGTCAACATCAAGGGTTAGGAAAAGGTAACAGAATGTATGTCATGCAAAAATGCTTTATGCAGATGCATGCGCGTGTCTGGGTGCTTGAGAGATTATCCCCCGATCCTGGCACCTGCTGACAATAACAAGGAGAGGAATCTGGGCCCAATCATGGAAATAGTAACCTCACATAGCAATAGTCAGATTCGACACATCAAGGACCGAGAACTCGTACGCAACAGTCTTTCTGAGAGAGGCTGCAGTAGCACAACAAGAGGCGAAAGATCCTGGACCGGGGAAACAGTATCTGTCACAGACACACGCTAATGAAATGATTATGCAAGCTAGTGCAAAATGCAGGTATGCAACAATATATCCAGGTGGCTGCTGTGGAGATTCGATGCCAACAGTCACTGATGCGAAGGAAACCCCGGTGTAAAACCACTGATCTGATCTGCTGTGAATAACCATCTGGTAGGATCGAGATCAAAATTCTGCTCTGTCAAGAGTAAGTGCCTGATAATAAGGACCCCGGGTGCACGGTCAAGAAATATCTGTTGATGAAGTCTTCAAACCCCAAATCAAAAATCTGCCCTATCAAGAACAAACACACAGCTGCTGATGAGATCCTCAGACCCCACTCAAAATCTGCTCCATCCAAAACAAACCTCTGATGACAATACTCTGATCGGAACCTGCTCTATCAGGAACAGACATACACCCGATGATACAATCCTCTGATCAAAAAACTTGCTCTGTCAAGAACAGTCAGATCTGCCACTGAGAACCCTGATACCAACATAACTGATTCACTGTCAAGAAAACCAGGTAGTCTGGAGGTCAAAGTTTCCTGCAATATCCCGACCCCACTCACAGGTATGGACCCAATCCACGGACAAAGGTACGACATCCTATGCGGTCATCAGCGTCACAGACTTTCATGAGTGACGATACGATTCCCAGAAGGAGTGGCATCATCAAGTCATGAAGAGGCCTCTCTTAGCTGACTTCCAAATGATCGGTCCCCAGAGTCGACAATCCTTACGTCTGGACTCCCCTCAGATCCTCAGGACCGGAAAGGAGCACCTCTGCAAGAATCTCGTCTGAGCGCAGATTTTCGTAGGGAACTGTGCCTGCTCAGCAGACAGGTTCGTCTACTACTTCTCCGCAACTATATCTAGGTGTGTACTCAAGCCCAGGTCCGGCTTCTCACTCATAGTAACATCCCTCTCCCACAGCAGCACAGATAATCATATCAAACTGGAAATAAAATGCGGGAAATAAAATGCGGGAAGTAAAGATGCGATAAATAAACGCAACCCAACAAGCAAACACACAAACGATAGGATTGACTCGCGTAGGGGATGGGAAACGGTCCCAGCATAAGGGATGGGAAAAGTCCCTAGATGCCATGAGTCCCCAGCAGAGTCGCCAGCTGTCGCTTGCGCGAAAATAAGGTGCCGGCATGACAGAAGAGTCGCCACCTTTCGTTATTTATCCCTCAGAGCGGGAAAGGAAACGATCGGAAAAACCTGACGAATAAGGGTAAGACAAGGTCATCGCAACCATTGTCTGGGTTCGGGAGTCGGTTACGCAAGGGGAAGGTATTAGCACCCCTCACGTCCGTCGTACTCGACGGGATCCTCGCTTGTTTGTTTACTTGGACGGGTTGGTTATAATCTATCTACCTATCAAGGCTGGCTGAAAAAGAAAAGAAAAATGACTCGGCAAAGCGTCGCACTTTATGCCTACGTATTCTCATCAGAGAATGAGAAATCAGAGTCAACGTAGTTCGGCTAACTACAGGGGAAGGTTGCTCGCTAGGACATCGCATCCTATGCCTACGTACTTTCATCTGGTATGAAAGATCAGAGCAAACGTAGTTCGGGAAACTACAGGAAAAATGGCTCAACTAGGAGGGAGACTATCAAGTCCTACTGTTATCATGCCATGGATTCATCCTATGGTTGAGGTTTGAACAGGGAACTCCTAGATGTTGTCATGCATAGGTTTCAACCTAAAAGTCTATCATCAAATCCTCATCAAAGGAAATGAGAGTCCTAAGGGATCATGTCAATGATACACCAAAACAGACAAAAACATCAGCTTTAACAGTAAAATGCATGCAATGCAAGTGAGGGAGGAAATGTGTGTGGGGTTTCAGCCTCCACAAGCTCGTCTCGACCTCAAGCCAGTCATGAACTAACAGTAATCATACTGAAGATAAACACCATACTATCAAGCAATGAACCAGATAATGGAAATGAAATGCCAACAGGCAAACAAACACACATGCTTGAGAAAGAAAGAATCTACTCTCCTATCCTAACCCTAACCACAGAATCTGAATCAAATCTAAGCACTAAAGCAAGACCCTAAACAAGAGAAATCAATCCCAGTCTTCAAGCTTCAGAACAAGCTTACCAAAGAAAGGGAGCTAAGCAAGCAGACTCATAGTGTCTTCCTCAGGAAAGCACTAGGAGGTGTATACTCAGGAGTCATACCCTATGTGGCTCAACCACTGTGATCAGTTTATATTCCTCCTCAGGAGAAATTAAACTCACAAGCAGGCCCCAACATCACTGGATATTTAGGAAATCCTATCTGTACTAGTGGAGCTAAGTGAATAGACCCATAGGACCTCCCTCAGGAAAGTACTAGGAGGTTTCCACTTAGGAGTTGTATCCTATGTGGCTCAACAACTGTGATCAGTTTACATTCCTCCTCAGGAGAAATTAAACTCACAAGTTGGCTCCAACATCATTGGATACTTGAGAAATCCTAGATAAACTATAGGAACTAAGTGAATGGACCCATAGGACCTTCCTCAGGAAAGTACTAGGAGACTTCCACTTAGGAGTTGTATCCCATGTGGCTCAACAACAAGTGATCAGTTTACATTCCTCCTCAGGAGAAATTAAACTCACAAGTTGGCTCCAACATCATTGGATACTTGAGAAAGAGGTGAGAAGAAAGAATGAAAGTCATTCATAGTGCCTTCCTCAGGAAAGTACCATGAACTTCCTTCAAACTTCAGGATCTCCAACCTCACAGACAGGGGACAAGCCAAGCTCTGGGTCTCTGAATCTTGATCTACAATCCTCACTTCATGATGCTCTCCATCAAGGTCTTCAAGGAAACACAAGCCCCACAACAAATTCCCCACAATGAACCCCAAAGATGAACAGATAACCACAGGGGGGACAAAATCAACAGGCAACTTCAGAAAATACCTAAAAAATACTAAACCAATGGGGAAAAATCTAACAATTATTCACAAGGGTCTACAAAGTCTATTCATAACATCCACATAGGCCTCTACCTAAAAATCAAGACAAAACTTAATCAAAGAAAGATGATTCTTCACCTAAGCACAACCTAAACCCTAATTAGGACACCCTACATCTACCCTAATTAAACTAATCAAAATTTAATTCTAAAATTCTAGAAAAAAACCTATGGGAAACTATGATTCATCATCTAATTGCACAAAAAAGAATGGATTAAAAACCCTAAGGGAAGGTCCTAAAATAATTCCTACAAAATCATGCTACAAAACTAAACATTATAAAAGCTTTTTAAAAGAAAAATCTATTAAAAATACTAAACTTAAAAATAAAATCCCATTTTTATTTTTAATATTTTCTACACATTATCATCTACTCATAGAAAAAAGAAGAATTAAAAAAGAGTTATTTTTCAATTTTTAATGAATTTTCAAAGACAAGAAAAATATTAAAACAATATAAAAGAAATTAAATCAAATAAAGGGGAGGGGGGTACAAATAGAAACACGCGCTAGTTGGTTTTGAGATGGGCCAGAAAGAAGGGGGGTGGGGATAGCGAAATAAGCCCAGGATGCTGATTAAATGAAACGACCGCGTTTCATTCTCTTGGATCTTTCCCTCCCTTTCTCAGATTCAATCACGGCCGTTGGATGAGCTTACATTGTCAACCTTTGGGAACTAATCCAATGGACCACCTTCATCGTCCCAAACAAAACTAGGGTTTTCAGAAACCCTCTCCTCCATGCACGAATCTTCCAATCCCTGATTCTCTCTCCACACGCCACGATTCAACACGATTCCAAAACGAAAATTGTAGTACTCAATGAGAGGAACAAGATGGTACGCGTGGATTTCCCTAATTCATCCTCAATAATTCCAACAGAGGACTTCAATGTCATGGTCCAACTGAACATCACCTGTTATCAACTGGTATCAACCTTCACTAAACTTCAATCTAATGGTTTACAGAGCTTCTACAAGATACCCTAGCTATTCTACACTAGTTCTTGATGATTAAAACTCCTAATTCAAACAATTCTTGCAAATCAAAGATTCATGGTCCTGCTATGGAACTTCATGTCATGGGCTGTAACTATCAGAATTTATTCCTCTACCCTAGCCTAACCTTTCTATGCCTAAGAAACTAGTTAAAGCTCAATAATTTAGGAGATAGAGGGTGAAGAAGAAACCTGTCAAGAAGATGAGATGAGGTGATGTTGAGCACGATTCAGAGCTTGTAACTTCTCAACAATGCCCTTCTAATGGTGGAAGATCTTCTGTATGCACTTGTATGGAAGGAGAATGCTTGTAGTGGATGAAATTCAGGGTTGCTTGAAGTTGAAGGAAGTGCTTCAATGGATGCTTCTCTCTCTCTCTCTCTCCTGAAATCTCTCTCTATCACCACCCTTGAACTCTCTTCATGGCCCTCTTCTTATAATGATCATTAGCTGCTTCTAGATTCATCTAGAATATGATGGAAAGTTCTTGAAAATCTCATGACATGCCATATTGGTTATCTCATATCTCATATGTTATGCCTTGCAATTTTGTGCCAAATTCTCCTTATGAGAGATATTGAGTGTGGATGAGTGAAAAACAAGCTCATCCTTGGCTTGTGTAAAGTTTTTCAACATTGCCTTCTTTTTCAAGTAACAACTTTTCAAAGCACCACCCATTTTAAAGCTTCAAATCAAAATTCTAGCTAAACCAATGTTCTCAAAATGATTTTTCCAATCAAAATGATATATTGGATGACCTATTTTGGATTTGTGGATCTTCCAAATCAATTTTCAAATTCAACTTTTCAAACTTATATGCCATTTTTAGTTCATTTTTGACCAATCATGAATCTTCATGCTATGAGCTTTTCCAACAATTTGTGACCTTCTTTCTAGACTTAAAATCACATTTTGAGCAACTTTCATGTTTTGAGTTTTTTCATTTGAGGCTTGGAAATAGGAGTTTTAGGCATTGGCTAAAATGACCTATAACTGACAAATGACCAAAATACCCCTGTCTTGTTCAAACCATAAGTTGAGTTCCACAAATCCAATCAAGGACTTCTACCACTCAAATTAAAGCTAAGAAGATCCTCTTCAACATTCATGTTGACCAAGAAGTCATAGGAATCCTCCTACTAGGGCAAAAGTTGTCTGCAAGTTGGGTGACTTTCAAGGACCCAGATTCACACACCTCTGCTGACCTGTAATTTGTCAAAACCATAACTTGGGCTCTGTAACTCCTATCAAGGACTTCCACCACTCAAATTAAATCTTAGAACAAGATCTACAACATTCATGTTGTGGGGAAGGTGAGATATCAATCACAACTTGAGCTAAAACTGCCTGGAAGATAGGGATCAAATTAGGGTTTTTCACTAACAATCCTTGGAGACCCTGACTTGAAACTTCTCAAACTCCTCACTCATGATGAGTTGGCCTAGGAATCATCTTTATAGCCTCTCTATGCATCATTCCATGATCTCATGGCCCTTGGATTGGGTCTCAACCTTCTCCAAATCATCAGTTATCCTAGGGTTGACCCAGTCAAAACCCTAATTCTATCATTCATGGTTGGATCTTCTGAACTCTTGCATAATGACTTCTCTGGACTTCATGAAGGCTATCAAGACATCTCATAGGCTTTCCCAAAACATCAAATTCATTCTCAAAGTCTCAGAATCATCTGAGGAGCACCCACAACTCTCAAGCTATGAAACACACAACCCTGGTTTTAACCCACTTCCTCTGAGGATCTCTTGAACTCTCTGATGAAGGTATCCACTTCCAAACACTCAATGAATAAATAATTGTTGGTCAAATTTTGGGGTGCAACACAACCCAACATCCACTCTTCGCGCACTGTGTAGCCTTCTCAACCAGGACAGACAGATGAAAACCATAAGCTCCGTTCAGCTTGACCAAGCCTCCAGGGAACTCAGAAGCATCTAAACTGACAACCCCAGCAAGCGTAGCCAACTCAGGCTCAGCATCAACATGTATAAAGAGCATCTGGTCTAACACGGGAACTCCCAACATAGCAGAATACTCCTCCAAAGTGGGTGCCAGAATATAGTCGGGAAATAAGAAACATCTCAGCTTCGGCTCATAAAACTGCATCAAAGTATACACCCCAGTCGTCTCAAATGCAGAAGGTCTGTATAACAAACTAAGCAATCTCCCATAAGATACCTTGAACTCAGCCCTCACTCTCTCCTCTGCTAGAGCAACTAAACCCAGCAAGGAACTGATATCTGGCGAATGCAACCGGTAAACAATTGTCCTTTTCAGGGACTCCATGTCTGGCTAGAAGATATACTAGAATCGGAGGGGAATGATCACCTGCAACATAAACACATGTTAATGAAATGCAGTCATGAAAATGCACATGCATATGCAAACAAGGGATCAAGTGCAATGCTGGTGAACTGTGCTACTCTGTATTGACACCTGAGGACCATCAAATCTTCATCTCAAACCAAACACTCAAATGAACCCTGTAACCATATCTCACTGCCAGCGATAAACCAGGTATTCTAAGGTCAAAGGTTTCCTGCAAACAGCCCTACCTACCCCTCACAGGTGTGTACTTAACTCGCAGACGAGGTACGACATCCTATGCGGGTTTAACGTCACAGACTTTCAAGAGCGATGATACGATACCCAGAAGGTGTGGCATCATCATACCTTGAAGCGGCCTCACTTAATTGAATCCCAATTGATAGGTTCCCAGAGTCGACAATCCTCGGGTCAGACAACTTGTCGAGCCCTAAGGGCCAGGCAAGAAGCATAAAAGAGAATCTCGTCCGAGCGTAAATTTCGCGGCTAGCTGGTGCGAGCTAAGCAAGCAGGCTAACCACTACTCTCTACTTCTAAGTCTATGCGTAACCTCAAGCCCAGGTCCGGCTCATCTCTCAACAGATTACCCCCTTCCCACAGCAGCAATAACAATATAAAGCTGATAATAAAATGCGAAAAGTAAAGACAGAAAAGTAAATCTATACAACACCCACGATGGGAAAACAAGCACTAGGATTGACTCGCATAGGGGATATTCTTGTCCCCAGCAGAGTCGCCAGCTGTCGCTACTGCAAAAATAGGCGACGACTGAACAGAAGAGTCGCCACCGTGCGTTATTTATCCCAATGGAGGGAAAGGAAACGCTCGAAGTAAACCTAACGCAAAGACGGGGAAGGAGTGGTCATCGCAACCAAATCCTGGATTCGGGAGTCGATTACGCAAGGGGAAGGTATTAGCACCCCTCACGTCCGTCGTACTCGACGGGATCCACACTTGTTTTCTATCTAAGGGTGTGTTATTCTATCTACTCTAAAAGTTCAAGGGTTAAAAGAAAATAAAATGACTCGGAAAAGTACCGCACTTTATGCCTACGTATTCCCATCTGGAACGAGAAATCAGAGTCAACGTAGTTCGCCTACCTGCGGGAAAGGAGGGGAAGGTTGCTCGCTAGGATACGACATCCTATGCCTACGTACTTTCATACAGCATGAAAGATCAGAGCAAACGTAGTTCGGGCTACGGAAGACACGGATTTGTATGACTGTTTTTTATCTTTCTGAAAAGGTTTTCTCCTGATCACGAGTCCAAGCGGATAAAAATGACACTTTGATGTTTGTTTTCAGTCTTTTACGCAAGAACTGTTTTTTATGGTGTTTGCAATCTCTGACGCACTAGAGACTATGATTTGAGAGTGACTACGTCGTATGTCACCCTAGGGGTAACACACTAAGCAGTCAGATTACTGAAGAGTGACCCTCCAGCAATCCTCTCTCAAATGGCTTAAGGCTCGTAGCGTACGACGTCGATTATCCTTATTCTGTGTTTTGAATTGCTCTGAGATAGGAGAGAAAGAACTCTAAAAACCTATGGTTTGAAATGGGAATCAAAGCTACCCTAATATTGTCATGCATGGATTACAACCTAATGTCTGTCATAATTCCCTCCTGCACAGAGAAAATCAGAGATCCTAGGGGACAAATGGAAAAGAAACAGCAGATATACAGTGAACAGTAAATATGCATGAGATGCAGCAGTACAAGCGAGGCAAGGGAGTCCCACTCAACCTCGAACCTGGGAAAATAATAGGCAAAGTGAAACAGCTTCACTTCAAACCTAAGGGGCAAGCTGAACAAGCCAACAAACAATACATAAAAAGAAATAAAACCCAACACCAGCTCTGACAGCAACACCAGCTCCTACAATAAGCAGCTCTGACAGCACCAGCTCTGACAGCTACAGTTGATCAACAGCAACAAGGTTAACAGTAACAACTTCTCCCAGAAAGGCCCAATTCTTCATTCTCCCATGATACTCAAGCTTCATATAAGCTCTTATCTCCAATAATCTCCAGTTTCAGCAAGCACTGAACCCCAACAGATAAACAGCTTCAAACAGCAGCAAAACCCTAATTTTCAACAAATACCCAACTTTGACATGTACAAGCTTCATCTTCACCAGTCTTTAATGAACTTCATCTTCAATAGGCTTCCATCTTCAAGGCAAACACTCACAGGAGAGAATCAACTAAGAGATGAAGTTGAAATGTTAAGAGGCTTAATGATAACCCAGGGAAATCACTAAGATCTTATCACAGCAAATGAAGACTATCCTCAAAGTTCTACCCAGTCAAAGCATGCTCTACATCCCTCCTAAGGAGAGATGGAACTTCTTTGGGGGACCTTATGTCATAGGATGGAATAGAGGCACAAGAAGCTCTCTATGTTTGACAGAAGAAATCAGTCTATTCTAGAGCTCTCCCTATATCTCCTATCTCCTAAGGCAACCTTCAAGGATGAGACTCTTCATGCTCCAAGCTCCATCCTTTGTCTCCTATCATCTCCTAAGCCTTCATTAGCTCCAACAAACCAAACCCAAGCCCAACACCCAATGGAAATGCCCAAAGCCCCACAAACAAAACAACATCCCAAGGGGGAAACACACCAATAACAACCAATTTGCAAAAATCAGATAAAATAGTAATACTCATCCTAAAATCCTAGATTAATTTCTAAGGGAACATAGCTATGTACACTATACCCCACATAAACCCCAAGGCCTAAATCAAACCCTAAGTCTCTAAACCATGCCCTAAAATACACCTAAGTATGGTAAAACCCTAATCCTAACACCCTAAAGTTCATCATTCAAAACTGGCCTAAATTTCATCATAAAAATATGAGAAAAATCTCTAAGGGAGCATGCACCTCTAATCTAATCAATCCAACAAGAATCAACTCAAAAACACTCACCAATCTCTCCTACTAAATTCAGCAAAATAAGGTATCAAACAAATGCAAAATAAAATCAATAAAATGATAAAATATGCCAAAAATATAAAATGCAAGGAATTAATATTTTTATTGTTTTATTAAATTCTAGAAACCATAAGGAAAACAAGGAAAACAATTCTCATCCAAAAATGTTTATTTTTCAATTAGTTATGAATTTTTAATTAACCTAAAATAATATGTGAAATAAAGGAAAAAATAAAAGAAAAATGGAAAAGATGTGTGACAAATAGCAAGCAATACCAGTTCAATTCACCAGTTGGGCCCAGAGGGGGGTGCATATAGCCAGACGCGCTAGGCCCAATTCCAATTCAGAAAATAAAATGAAAAAACAAAGGAAAAAGGGAAAAAGCTTGGTACGAATAGCAACAAATTCACGTGTGAATCCCAAATGGGCCTGGGAAAGGGGTGTTGGTAGCAAATTCTCACTTAAGCCCATGCCAACATTTAAGTGAAACGGAGCGTTTCACTTCATTCAGACTCCTTCACAAATTCTCCACACGTCTTGGCCGTTGGATCAGGCTTTGGTCAAAGTCTCACCTAGGATCTAAGGGTGATGGAGTCATCTTCTACCTTTCAAATGATGGAGGGAAAAACGCCATGGCTGAACAGAGCTTCAACCTTATTCTTCTCCAAACCTCAGCTCCACTAATCCTCACCAAAACCCTAACCTAAATACATCATCTGGCTCGCTTTTTCACACTGAATTCAACCATACTATCCATTGACATTGAATCATCTTCTTCCTCAAAACACGAAGAAATACTCAGAAAGTGCTCAAACCTAAATCATCACCAAACTCAAAATTGAGAGGCCTAAAATCATCACCATGCTTCACTGAGCAAAATCCACTATCAAACAAGGTTTAATCCTCAAGAAACCTCAAGATATATCCATGAACAGAAATGGTGCTCAACCTAATTTTGTCTCTAAATCATGCCAATTGCTACCAGAATCCACCTAGCCATGTTCTACAATGAATATCATCATCTAAAACCTAACGAAACTTCATGAATCGAGCCATAGAAAGAAGTTTACATACCTGCAAAAATCGAGTGAACAGACCAAGCAATCCTTCAAATTAAGCTCCAAGATCTTCTAGATACCTTCAATGATGTATGATCAAGCTTCTGTATGCAACAAATTGGATTGAAACCTCTTGAATCCTTGAATCCGATTCTGACTTGCAAGAGATGAATCCAAAATGCTCTCTCACGATTTTGCACCAATCTTGCCTTGAATTGTATCTGGAATCACTCACCAACACCAAAGGAAACTATTGAACACAAAAGAATAGATTGAAATGGATCAAACTGTTGTAACCGATTCTGTTTTGCAAATGGAAAACTCAATATTCAATCTCTCCAATCTCTCTCAATCTGCACAAACCAATGCCTTAGATCACTTCTACATCTTATATAGAACATGAATGAAAGCTCTAGAAACTTCTGGAAAGCTCTAATGAGAAGTTCAACATCTCTTGCTCTTGAAAATGTCATGAGAAATTCACACATGGCAGCTGAGTTCTAGGCTTGTATTTGCACCTCATTCTGATCCAAATTCTCACCACATGACATATTGAATGTGTTAGGATTCATTAGAGCCTTGGTTATGCTTTGAAGAGTGGTTTTGCAATTGTTACTTATGATGTAAGTAACCATTTTAGAAAGGAAGTCATTGAATTACTCCTCAAATCAAAAATGTGGCAATGTCATTGTTTTCAAAATGTGTTTTCCAATCAAATTGGTATGTCATATGGCTTGGTTTGGACTTATAGATCAAAAATCCCAATTTTCATCCTTGTTTATTTAAAATTCACCCTTATTTTAGGCCATTTTTGCAATTTTGTGATACAAGCCCTTCCAATCACCCATGACCTCTTACCTAGCCTAAAAACACCATTCTAAACACATCTCATGTTGAACATTTTTTCATTTGAGTTGTGGAAGATGGAGATTTTGACCTATGTTGAAAAATGACCTATAATTCAACTTTCCCAAAATACCCCTGGATTGCCAAGATCATAACTTGAGTTCTACAAATCCTCTTGAGGACTTATAGTACTCAAATTAAAGCTAAGGTCATGATATACAACTCTTATGTTGGCCAAGAATCCATTTGACAACTACTTGATGGGAAAAGTTGCTTGGAAGTCAAGTGACTTTCACAGATAAATTTCAGTGTCCTCTGGGGACCCATAACTTGCAAGAACCATAACTTGAAATCTACAAATCTCCTTGAAGACTTCTGGTACTCAAATTAAAGCTATTGAGAAGATATACAAGTTTCATGTTGGCCAAGAATCCATTTGAAACTTGCATTTTGACTTATCTGGCTTGGAAGTTAGGCCTAAATTAGGGGATTTTACACTGAAACCCTAATTTGGTAACTCCTCCTCCTCTTGATCCTCTTTGATCTATCCTTGGCACAACACCACACATGTATCAACATATCAATTCATGAATCCCACATCCTCCAATTAAGCCTTGATGCTCTTCAATCACTCATTTGACCTAGGGTTGACCTAGGGTTGACGTAGATGAAACCCTAGTTGACTGCACTTCAACTGTGGCTCTTGTACTTGAATCAATGACTTGTCTCATCTTCAACATGACCCTCTAGGCATTTCATAAGCTTTGTACACATTCCATACCCTCAATTCATAGCTCATACCCCCATTGATGACCCTCAATACACCCCAGATTAGGAGAAAAGTCCACTGGTTGACCCTCAAACTTCCCAAAGCTTCAAACATTTCTTGATGACTTGGATAGTCTTAAACTTGAATAAAAACCCTTGATGTGCTTCTTTAGATAAGAATGGCACTTGATCCCTTGTTGGATGTCTTGCTATGCTATGTTATGCAAATGATTAGATTATGTACATGATTCAATATGCAAATGATAATGCAATTAAAACATAAATCAGGTGAAATAGGTTGAGCAAATTTTAAGGTGCAACAGAGTGCTGTCTTTTTGCTATCCAAGTTTCTTTGCTGTGAAAACTGGTTTGTGAGGTAACTGTCATAAGGCGAATATGGATCTGTCCAACATTTTGGTTTACATTGGTGACTGTTTTTAGATGGTTCACAAGGGTTACTATGGATCAACACAATTATGTTTGTATCAAACTGTCTCAGTGTGTGAGGTTGTTGTCTGAAACTAACAATGCTGTCGTGGGATAGGAGGAAACTGTTACCTTAAGTCTGCTAGAATTCATGGCAAATTAGATTGTTATTTGTGGTAGATCAACTAATATATAGGTTTTCATCTTGAACTTTTCCTTGTTGATCTTCAAATCCAAGTATTGTTGACACCACTTGTTGTTCAAAGTTGTTTAACCTCTCTGTTGAATCTTAAGAGCCTTATTTGTTTGAGTGTGTACTTTGTTGGAATTCAAGTTCAAGAATATTGGTGCTGTTGGAAGTTATGTTGAAGCTGCCCATTTTTGTTGAGAGTTTTAAATGGACATTTGAGTTGATGACTATCATGAGGGTCTGGGAGCTGTTTAGTGCAATCAACTTCTGGTTTGAGTTAATACTTTGGTTTACATCAAGACTGTTAGACCCTGGCAAGTATGCTAGTAAGGTATAGATTTTGATAGATTCCTCTGTTGTAATGGAATTTATCGGACCAGCAGTTGTAGTTAGCTTTCACATTTGATAGGTCTATTCTGTTTTTGGTCTTTTGGTGGTTAAATCTTAGGATACCTTTCATTACTTTTGGTATTGTGGCATGTCTACTAGATACTCCTCAGCATTGTTATGTTTGAGATTGTTTTGGTTCTGATCAAAGGTCATTTTGAGTCTGTCAACTCATATGAGCTATGCTTGCTTGGATTTTAACAAATGATGTGTTGTTGCTATGGAAACAATTCATATACTGTTGTTGAGGTATGCATTTGATTAATGATGATCAACTTTATTTTGCTCCTGATGGCTGCTGCCAAAACCTGTTCTTAGTGAGGAGGCTTGACTTATGTTATTTGGATCTAAACCATGTCATAATGGACCCGTTGTGCATCAGGTTTTGCTAATATTTAGAGCCATGTTTCTTCTTGATTGGACTAGACCATCCTTGTTTTGATGACAGATTTTGTTTGTTCTGGCCATGTTGGAATTTATGGCTGTGTGGTCATTTGGCTGGGCTTGAGTTCTGAGTTTTCAACTCAGGTATAGGTTCTTAGCAGGAGGTTAAGTTTATACTATTTGGTTTTGAAACAGTTTTGGAGGACCAAGTTAAGGTGGTTTTGAGCTTAGGATTGTTTGGTTATTCTATGAAGGTAGGTTCCAGATGGTGTAGGAGAGTTTAGTGGATTTTATCATGAGAATTTAAGTCTGTTCTGTATTGGCTAAATCTTTGGAGGACTGTTTTGTTGGTTTGACCGTTTAGCCTGATTTTGGAGTTGGATTTTGCTGTGATCATTGCCTAGGATTTTGCTGTTAGAATTTATCTGTCATGATAGATTTTGCTGGTATGAATTAAGTTTTGTCATTGGAATGAACCAATGATATCAAACACTTTTATGGTTTTGATGTTCTTAATCATGTTGATAAGGTTGAAATATTTGAGTCTGCTGTTGCAGCTTTGAGAGTGCCTTGTTGTCATCAGTTTTCTTGCACTTTGTGAGCCGGTTGTGCATTAGGGTCTGCCAAACCTTGAGAGCTTAAGTTTGTTACTGTTGTGATCGTATGGATGTTAACCTTTTTTAGGCCTGTTAGTTTCATCTCAATCAAGCTTGCAGAGTTCAGGTTTTGTTATTTTGTCTAGATCATTTGATTTGGTTTGATCATGTTTGTAGCCTCGAGAAAACCACTTTAGCTCTGTCAGAGTTTATTCTTGAGGAGAGTTTACCTATTTCATTTGGATATACTTTAAAGCATAGCATTATGGACTGTCATTGAAGTTTTGTTCAAGAGTTGTTGTTGGAGCTAAGTTGCAGATGATAACTGTGGTTTAGAGCAGTTAGCTTTTATCTTGACCCTTCTATGCTACTGCTAGTTTTTTGTGTGCCTGGTATGATAGAATTCCACCTGCTGGCTGTCCAATTCCTATGGTGAGGCTTTGGCCTCTAACTTCAGTTCTGTCTTAAGGTTTTGGTTGTGAGTTGGCCTTGTCTTTTACTGTTAGCTCATGTATATGGTTTGGTATGTTGGTTGTTGGTTGATGTTCGAACTGTGATTTATGTCAAAATTATTAAAGCTTTATCATGTTCATGTTTAGAATTTTGTTTTCTGTCAAAAGTTGCTAATTCATGATAAGTGAGAACATTTTTTGTTGGGCTGATCATGTCATTTTGAGTTTGGTGTGGAAACCATGTATGTGTGCATATTGCTTTTGCTACAGGATTATGCATTGTTGTTTGAAACTCTGATATAGTAAACAATAACTTGTTGTATTTTTCTGTCTTGAGGTTGTAACTGTCATTTGAAGTATGTATTGAACTGGTTGTTAGACATTGTCATGTTTAAATGCTGTTGAAATTGTTTTTGAGTTGAGTTGTTCAGTTGGTGTTTGCTTACATTGAAGTAGTAGCTGTCTTTTGAAGCAGTGTATTGAACTGATGTATGATGTTGGCATTGTGATGTCAAAGTTTGTTTCTATGTTTGTTTTAAACAAGACTCTTGTGGTTATGATTTTTTTTGCTGGTCATGAACTCTTTAGAAGTACATTTAGTTGGTATCTAGGACCTCATGGATACACTTGTTTGAGTTTATGCAGGTTTGTTTTGTTGACAGCTTTGGTTTTGCTAATGATTCTGTTTTGGTGTTGGATTTTCAAAACTCATTTCATCATCTTACAGCTCATATACCAACTTTCCATTTTAATGTGTCTTGAACAAGCCTTTTTGTCAGAACTCATTCTATTACACATTTGAAACATGCTCCAACCATTTTCTACCTTTAAAAGCATTTGTTTTGATCTTTGGATACCAAAACGTATTTCAAAACTCCATCTTGCATCTTCCATCGTTTTTTTTTTTGTGTGTGTGTGCATAATTTGAAAAAACTAGTAATTCCATTGTGCTCCTCGTGAAAAATTAGTCAAGTTAGACTAAAATTTTGTCAAAATCGGTTGAGATTTGAGGAAGTTGTGTTGAAAACGCATTTGGATTGTTTGCCTTGAAGCTTGCCTTGCTTGTGCCCAGAATTCACGCGTGTGGATGGCTTTTGTATTTAAGGGGTGGCATAAATACACGGATGTATCGTCACCCCAGTGGTTAGAAGTTCACTCTTAATGCCTTGCTTGACCGCCTGTACCTCTGCTCGAACCCCAGTAGGGGCGTTTTGATTTTTATTTTCATATTTTCCTTGTTTTCCTTTTTTAATCTTCCTTTTCCATATTTTTCGCACGTGATAGTGTGGCCTGTTGGTTGCGTGTTGCGTTTCCAATCCTAAGGTCAAGGGTTCAACCCCTTGTGGAAGCATTTCCTTTTTTTTTTAGCATTTGTTTTCTTTTATTTTATTTTATTACTTATTTTTGTTTTATTTATTTTAAAAATAGTTTTAAATATCCAAAAATCCAAAAAAAAAATCATTTGTCCATTATTTTAAGTGTGTTATTTTATTTTCCATTCTATTCTATTTTATTTTATCATTTTATTTTGAATCCATCAATTTCATTTCTTTTCTTTTTCATTTCATCTGTGATTGTTTTATTTAGTGTTTACTTGACCTTTGGCCACGATCCCCTTAGGATTCCTAGTCCCTCTGTTTAGGATGGAAGTAGGAGAGACATTAGGTGTTCAATCCTTTGCATGATAACATTAAGATAGTTTCATTCCCTTTCATCCCGACTTTAGTGAAGGTGAGATAATACTTAGAATTGGGGGTTGAATAAGTATGAAAGATTAAAACTTAGAATAAAACACAACTATTTTTATCCTGGTTCGTTGAACTCAACTACTCCAGTCCACCCTTCTTAGAGTGATTTACTTTTCTCAATCAAGGACTTAATCCACTATTTAATCAAACAGATTACAATAGTAACACCTAAGAACAACTGTTCTTAGTCTTCTCAAGAGCTACTGATCCCAACTGGATCCTCTTAAGGAAATCTTTTACAATCAATGTAAAACTATTACAAGAGTAACAATGCTTCTAAAAAGCTATTATCACAACTGTGATATTTTTCTTAAGTTTAAGAACAATGAAATAAATTCTAAGAATGAATATGAAAGTATGAGAGCTTGAATATTTGATTTCTTTTCAATGCAAACATCAACTGAAGAATTTGGTGGAGTCTTGCTTTTATAAGCAGCTGATCCAAGGTGGACTTCACGTTGAGAAGAGTGTCCAAAAGGTCTGAGCCTTTTTGTCTTCGCATCAAGTGACCTTTCCTAGAAGAAGAAAGCACAGAAAAATCCTTTTTATCTGTGTTCTTGTGTCTAGCATAAATAAGGAAAGAGACGTTTGATTTACTCCAACGGATATAATATTTGAATATTTCTTCTTCAGTTTTTAGCAAATTCATTAGAGTCTAATTGGGTCAGAGTCTTCTAATGATGATCAGAGTCTTGCTGAATCAGAATCTTCTGCAGCAGGTGTGCTTTCAGCGTGTTTAATATTAGAGCATATTTGAGACAGAACATCAGTACTGATAGCTTTAGTACTTTCAGAATCTTCTGTAGAAATTATGCTTTGAAAAGCACTTCATACAGAATTCTTCTATGCTTCAGATGCTTCTGACTTGCTTCAGATCCTTCTGGAGCTTCTGCTTCAGATCCTTCTGGAGCTTCTGCTTCAGATCCTTCTGGAGCTTCTGCTTCAGAATCTTCTGGAGGCTACGCTCAGAATCTTTTGTTGGCAGCAATCAGAGTCTTCTAATTAATGCATCTGGCGCTTCAGAGTCTAGCTAATTTCTTGTGTTCAATTCTGATTTGCTTCTGGAGTGTTAATTCCTTTACTATCTGCAGTAAAAACTCTCAAGCAAATTTTAGAGTATATAATTCTTAAATACAAAATTTCATAATAGTTATCATCAAAACATATAGATATTATTAAGAACCAATCTGTGTTCTAACAATCTCCCCCTTTTTGATGATGACAAAAACATCAGAAATTTTGTTTAATTGAAAATATTAAAATTATAACTCCCCCTGAGATGATGAATCTCCCCCTGAGTTAAATACAGATAAGGAATAGAAACTTCCCTTTTGTCTTGAGTAATTTTCAGAGTTAGATCTTTGATTGTCCTTTTAACATTTGAAGGTCAGAATATCTTGCAAATATCATATTCAGAGTTTGATAATAGTCAAATGATCTGAGAGACTCAGAGTTTCTTTTATAAAGTGTACTTATCAAATGTTCTGAAATACTCAGATTAAATGTTAGATAGAATAGATATGTCTGAAGTTTCATTCTGGTGAAGTTAGATTAAACAGTTCAGATCTATATTTTCTCCCCCTTTTTTGTCATAAGCAAAAAGTAAAAACTTTAAAAAGACAAATAAAAGGTAACAGTAAAGGAGATAATTCAGTGGAAAAAACTATGATTCATTCAATGAGTTCAGATTAATAGTACATGCATCACAAGATATAGCAAAAAAAAACATAAGCAAACATCAGATGCAAAAACATCAGAATGAAAAAAAATGAAAATCTAAGAGTGTTTTGACAAAAGCATCTTTAATAGATCTGTGATCTCAGAGGAGGACTGCTCTTGCTTGGACATCCACTTAGCCATTGTTTCATTCTTATGATCCTGCTTTGACATCCACTCTGTCATATCTTCAGATTTCTTATCCTGTTTGGCCATCCAAGATTTGATCTCTGATTGACCAGCTTCTAGAGCAGCAATTTTATCCTCAAAATCTGGATGTTCTTTCTTAATCTCAGATGATGAAGGTTAAACATTTTATGGAGCTTGAACAGAGTCAATTTCCATAGGATCTGTAGAGTCTGGAGCATTTGAGCCAGAAGGAAGTTCTACCAGAGTCATGGCCAACGGATTATCTTCAGATGCAAGTTCAGTAGTTTCTTCTGATGGTGGAGGAGCATCTGTAAGGAGCAAAGGTTCAGATCTCTTGACAGTCCTGAACAGATTTCTTGCAGCTTCAGCAAATCTGAGCTTCGCATCATCAGAACAGATGTTTTTCAGATTTGAGGCCACAGAGTTGAATCTGTTGATGAATCCATTCCAGATGACATCAGATTCTTGGGCATCCATTGTTGCTGAACACTTCTTCTGTACAGTACCTAAATACAACTGTATTTCTTGCAAAAAAAGATTGAAATAAATGATTAACATTAAGTCTAGGATTAGGATGTAACAGAGTCTCCAGTGTTATTGGTTTTGGTTGGGGAGTAGGTGGAAAAAGGGATTTCTGAATGGAGATCAGAGGAGGAGGGTAGTATGGAATGAAAGGAATTTCAGGTTTATTAAGTTTGGATCTGTTTAAAGCGTTTAACAGATGAGGTTTGGCTCTGGGGTGAAAGGAAACCACATCAAAGGGTTTATTGGAGTAAGGTTGGAAGGCAGATTTTGGAGGTTCATCAGAAACAACAATTTTATCAGATGACACTGGGATAGCTGAAGCAACAGCTTTGTCAGATTTAGCAGAATAAGATATAGTTGCTAATGAACCTACATCTGACATGGATTGAATGTAGGTGAGAAGGACAGATGGAAGGGTCATTGTGAGTTTGGGTTTCAGAGGGGTGATAGGGTCAGATGGTTCAACTCTGTCATAAAAGTCTTTGAGTTTGAAACCATATGCAAGATTATGAAATAGTGATGAGACTTGTGCACAAGAAATGGATGTTCTTGGGTTGGATGTTGGGTTAGAATTGGGAATCAGGGTTTCAGATGATGGTGCAGGTGTGGGAATAGGATCTGAAATAGGAACTTTTAATGATACAGGAGGTTCTGGTTGGTTTACTTCAGAATCTCTGTGACAAGGAGAGATTAGAAAATCTGGGTGAATGTCAGATTATGAAGAGTTTGATGAGGTGGTTGGTGTGCAGGAGGTAGAAGATACTTGAAACACAGTTTTTAATGGTGTGACATCAAGAACTTCTGTCTCAGGAATGTTGGGTTTAGAAGTATTGGTTGGTTCTGAAGGAATTTCAGAGGGTTTTGATGGTTGTTCTGAGGTAGGTGGATCAGATGAAATTGTTATTGGTTCAGATGAAACTGGAACATATGTTATTTTTGTAGGTTCAGAAATAACAGGTGCAGATTCAGTGGGTTCAGATGATTTGGATGGTTGATTATCTGATGGTGGTTGATGTTCAGAGACTTTTTCTGGTAGGGTTTCAGATGATTTTTCTGGTTGTTTTTCTTGTGGGTGCTTTTGTTGTTCAGATGGCTTTTGTGTAAAAGGTTCAGAGGGTTTTTGTTGAGCAGATGGTTTTGTTGTTTGTTGTTGTTCTGTGGGTTGTTTTTCTGAACGTTGTTTTTTTGGTACAGATGGTTTGGTTGGAACCTTTGGTTGAATTGTTTGTGGTACAGAGACTTTTGAAGTTTGAATTGTTTTTGTTGTTGTTGGTGTTGGAACAGATGATTGTTTTTATGGTGAAATGGAAATTGGATTAGAAGATTTTTGTGGTGATGGTGTAGAAATATGAGATGGAGCAGTAACAGATGTATTTTGTGTAGAGGGAGGTTTTGGAATAGACTTAATATTAGAATCATTTAAAACAACAGGATTTGCAGAAGATACAAAAGATTTAGTACCTTTGATCTTGATTCTTTTAGCTGGTACAGAAGGAGTTTCTCCAGATTCTTTCCTCTTTAGAAGCTTCTGTGGCTTCTCAGCAATCTTGATCTTCTTCTGAACAGGTGCAGCTTTTGCTTCTGGTTGAGTTCTCTTTCTTTGTGGTTCTTCTTCTTCTTTTGCAACAGGCAGTGGTTGTCTTACTAGCTTTATAATGTTTGCAGGAACAGGCTTTCCTTCTTTCTTGCACTCATCAATATACATTACAACAATGTGCCTTGGTTCTTCAGCATAGAACAAAGGATAATCATCTATAGGAGTTCTCTTCTTACTCAGTTCAGAAACATTCAGCTTCTTGGGAGCTGTTGTGAGTTCATCCACTATTTTAAGTCTCTGGAGACTTTTGGCATTCAGAGGCTTTCCCATAATGAATTCCAATTCCTCTGTAACTCCAGCAGCATACAGAGCAGTAACCAGTCCATTCTCAGTTAGAAGATCTGAGATTAACCTTCCAAAAGGAATCCAGGTTCTGATCTTCCGTCCTTTTTCTTTCACATACTCTCTAGAGGCATTTATATGATTCCAAATATGCATAAAGAGAATATATGGAAGATCTACCTTGGTGCTCTGACTGAGGCAGTACATAAAATAAAGCTGTTCATTATTGACATAGTCTGGAGAGTTGGTTGACTTCCTATGATGAATGCATCCCATGAAGATCTTAGCCCAGATCTTGTAGTCAGGCTTCAGATCCTTGAACTTGTTAGAAGCTTGTCCAGCAGTCATCACTTCTTCATACACTTCATCCATATCCACACGCGCAGCTGGCAAGTGTGAAACTCCATCTGTTTCCTCGTAGCCAATAAGTTTTCTGATCAGATCTTCTGTTATTATAATCTCTTTGCCCAGAACAGAATATAAGATAAACTTAGGGTAAACTGAAGCATAGATCCAGAACTCTTTCACAAGAAGGGGGTAAACTGGTCCAAACAGTCTATCAAAATATTTCACCCATCCTTGAGCACCTATGATTGAACAAAACTCAAAGCCATTCTCAGCAAGTGAATCAAATTCCACCATTGATTCACACAGAACTTCCAGCTTTTCAACAGGGGTTAACAATGTTCTTTTTGGTGGAGAAAAAGGAGTAACACCCATGTTAGCAGAGGTAACTGCAGCCATTGAAGATTGAAATTGTGCAGCTGTTGATGATGAAGTTGCCATTGAATATGGTTTTGTCACACACTTAGGGTTTTTATGCAGAGAGAAGAGGAGATGAAAATGCATAAATTTTCTGAGATGTGAAAAGTGTGAATGTGAAGAGAGGTCATGTATTTATACTAAAACAAGTAGGCAGACAAACAGTCAGATTTTGCACGTTTGAACAAAGCATTAAATGAAAAGAATAAAAATCATTTCAAGCATTTATTGCTTCTGACAAATTGGGGGGGAAATTAAGATTTTCACTATTCAAACGTCTCTTCAGTAGTGTACACGTCACCTTTGCAGAATTGGAGTGACACGTGTTTGCTTGCATGTGTTCTGAATTCTCTTGAGAAATGAAATGTTAACCAACATTCAGATCCTCTAAGGATTGTTAGTTCAGAGTTTCACAAAACCAAATTAATAAAATAAATAAGCAGTCAGAAGAAATACTTCAGAGCATTAGGCATTTTGCATCTGTAAAAATTTGCTTCTGACAAATATCATTCTGGACAAAAATCCATACCAATATTTTTCAGAATAAATTTGAATCTATCTTCAACAAGGGGTTTTGTAAAAATATCTTCCCATTGATGATCTGTATCAACAAAGGCCAAATTTATGATTCCCTTCTGAACATAGTCTCTGATGAAATGATGCTTAATTTCTATATATTTTGCCTTAGAGTGTAAAATGGGGTTTTTAGACAAACATATAGCAGAAGTATTATCACAAAAGATAGAAATGTTACTTTCAAAAATTTGATAATCTTCTAGCTGACTTTTCATCTAGAGCATCTGCGTGCTACATCCAGCAGCAGCAATATATTCTGCCTCTGTGGTTGAAAGTGCAATTGTGGGTTGCTTCTTGCTGTACCAGGAGATTAGATTTCTTTCTAGAAATTGACAACTTCCAGAAGTACTTTTCCTTTCCACTCTGTCTCCAGCGTAGTCAGCATCACAGAATCCAACTAATTTGAAATCATCAGATTTTCTGTAACACAAACCCACATTAGAAGTACCTTTCAGATACCTTAGAATCCTCTTGACAGCTGTCAAGTGTGATTCTCTAGGATCTGATTGGAATCTAGCATACAAGCATACACTGAACAATATGTCAGGTCTAGAAGCAGTTAAATAAAGAAGAGATCCAATCATACCTCTGTAGAGCTTATGGTCTACTTTCTTACTTACCTCTTCCTTGCCAAGTGAGCTAGTTGGATGCATGGGAGTCTTTTCCAGCTTACTATCAGTCATGTTAAATTTCTTCAGAAGTTCTTTAACATATTTGGTCTGATATATGTAAGTGCACTCTGGAGTTTGATTGACTTGAATTCCTAGAAAGAATCTGAGTTCTCCCATCATGCTCATTTCAAATTCTGCCTGCATACATGTAGCAAACTCCTTTCCCAGCATAGTATTGGTAGATCCAAATATTATATCATCCACATAAATTTGACAAATTAGAAGATCTTTCTTAATTGATTTACAAAAGAGTGTTGTGTCCACTTTGCCTCTGATGAAATTTTTCTCCAGAAGAAAATTGCTCAATCTCTCATACCAAGCTCTAGGAGCTTGTTTTAAACCATATAGAGATTTCTTTAGTTTGAAAACATGATATGGAAATTTTTCATTTTCAAAACCAGGAGGTTGGTGGACATAAACTTCTTCTTCTATAATACCATTAAGAAAGGCACTTTTAACATCCATCTGATACAGAGTGATGTTATTTTGTGCAGCAAATGAAATAAGAAGGCGTATAGATTCTAACCTTGCCACTGGAGCATAAGTTTCAGTGTAATCAATACCTTATTGTTGATTGTACCCTTGAGCAACAAGCCTTGCCTTATTTCTTTCAACTTTTCCTTTCTCATTCAGCTTATTTCTGAAGACCCATTTTGTTCCAATTATATTGAATCCTTGTGGTCTTTGAACTAGATCCCATACATCATTTCTGGTAAATTGATTCAGCTCTTCTTGCATGGCAATAATCCAATCATTGTCTTGCAGAGCTTCATCTACAGAAGATGGTTCAATTTCTGACACCAGTCCAAATAGTGATGCTTCAGATGATCTTAGAAAGGATCTTGTTCTGATGGGATCATCTTTCTTTCCAATAATGACATTCTCTGGATGAGAAGCTTTAATTCTGGATGATGATCCTCTAACAGTTGATTCTTCAGAAATGTTTAGATTATTCATCTGAGAAGTTAAAGGAATAGCATCTGGCGTTGCTTCTGGTTCCTTCACTTGAGCTTTATCTGCTTCTGGGACTTCAGAGTCTATGAAGACTACTTCTCTATCTGCAGAGTTTTCAGACTGCTTTGGCTTTTTATTGCCAAGCTTATCATCAAATCTGACATGAATAGATTCTTCCACAATCTGTGTCTCAGTGTTGTATACTCTGTAGCCTTTAGAGCGTTCAGAATATCCAAGCATGAAACACTTCTGTGCTTTGGAATCAAACTTGTTCAGATTTTCCTTAGTATTTAACATATAGCAAATACATCCAAAAGGATGAAAATATGAAATGTTGGGCTTTCTGTTCTTCCACAGTTCATATGGAGTCTTCTCCAGAAGAGGTCTTACGGACACTCTGTTCTGAATGTAACAAGCTGTGTTGATTGCTTCTGCCCAAAAGTGTTTTACCAAATTTGTCTCATTGATCATGGTTCTGGCCATTTCTTGCAGAGTTCTGTTTTTCCTCTCTACAACCCCATTTTGTTGTGGAGTTCTAGGACAGGAAAAATCATGAGCAATGCCATTTTCATTAAAATATTTTTCAAAATATTTATTTTCAAATTCACCACCATGATCACTTCTGACTTTTATAATTTTGAAATCTTTTTCATTCTGGACTTGCTTGCAGAAGTCAAAGAACACAGAATGTGACTCATCCTTGTGTTTTAAGAACTTTACCCATGTCCATCTACTATAGTCATCAACAATGACTAATCCATACTTCTTGCCTCTGATGGATGCAGTTTTCACTGGTCCAAACAGATCAATATGAAGTAATTCTAGTGGTCTGGAAGTAGAAACAACATTTTTTGATTTAAAAGATGATTTTGAAAACTTCCCTTTTTGGCATGCTTCACAAAGAGCATCTGAAGTGAACTTCAGATTAGGGAGTCCTCTGACAAGATTAAGTTTATTAATCTGAGATATACGTCTCATATTAATATGGCTCAATCTTCTGTGCCAGACCCATTGCTCTTCATTAACAGACAAGAGGCATTTAACATTCTGAACTTTAAGTTCTGAAAGATTTATTTTATAAATGTTGTTTTTCCTCTTACCACTAAATAGGATAGAGCCGTCCTTTTGACTAATAGCTTTACAACAGTTTTTATTAAAAGTAATATCATAACCATTGTCACTTAATTGACTTATGGACAATAAGTTATGCTTTAACCCTTCAACAAGTAAAAAATTAGTAATAGAGGGAAGTTTACCATTTCCAATGGTGCCAGATCCAATGATCTTGCCCTTCTGGTTCCCTCCAAACTTCACATCACCTCCAGATCTAAGTTCCAGGCTTTGGAACATAGACTTTTCTCCTGTCATGTGTCGTGAGCATCCAGAGTCTAGGTACCATGATTAGCGTCCTGACCTTGCTGCTAAGAACATCTGCAACAGGAATTATTTTACTTTTAGGTACCCAGATCTTCTTGGGTCCTTTAGGGTTAGTGGTTCTGAAGGTTTATCTAAACTTCTGTTTTTCAACATAAGGTTTATTCTTACTTGCCTTGGGTTTAAACACATAAGTATTCTTCTCAGAGCTTGTGTGTTTAATGTCATTTAAGTGACCAAACTTAAATTGAGAGTACAGAGGTGTCGTCTTGATGAAGAATTTGTCAACAGATTTTGGATTACTTCCAGAGGAAGATTCATATCCAATACCTCTTCTGTTGTTCCCACTAACACCATAGATCATAGAAGCCATCTTGCTTCTGTCTATGCTCTTAGTAAGGAATCTCTGAAAGCTAGAGTCATATTTTTCTAAAATGTTTTCACATGACTTAGCCTCAGATTCAGATTCTTGTTGAGTTATTTCAAAGTCATTTTTGATTTTCAGATTAATTTCTTTTTTCTCAACAAGTTCTGTCTTCAGAAGATCAATCTCATATTCAAGACTGCTTTTCAGCCTCTTGTATTTGAGTTTGATATTGTTATAGCTTTTCAGAACTTCTGATAAAACTTTGACAAGTTCTTCTTTAGTAAGTTTAGCCATTACCTCTTCAGCGTCATCGTCAGATTCAGAATCAGATTCAGATCCTGGAGTTCCTTCCTCCTGATCTTCTGTGCTGGCCATCAATGCAACATTAGCACATTCTTCTTCTGATTCAGAAGATGATTCAGATTCATCTGAGTCATCCCATGTTGCCATCAGAACCTTCTTCTTTTTGTTAAACTTCATCTTGGGTTTTTCTCCTTGAAGTTTGGGGCAATCATTCTTGTAATGCCCAGGTTCTTTGCACTCATAGCATACAACTTCCTTCTTGCCAGATCTTCTGTACCCAGAAGATTCCTTTCTATGATTAGATTTTATGAAGTTGTTGAACTTCTTTCCCTTGTGCTTCCAGAGTTTGTTGATCCTTCTGGAGAGCATGGATAACTCATCTTCTTCTTCAGAAGAAGATCCTTCAGAGCTTTCTTCAATAACATGCAAAGCTTTAGCAGATTTATTAGATTTTAAAGCAATAGATTTACCTTTCTCTTTCTTCTGAGGTTCATCTTCCTCAAGCTCAATTTCATGGCTCCTTAGTGAGCTGATGAGTTCTTCTAAAGAGACCTTGTTCAGATCTTTAGCCATCTTCAAGGCACTCACCATTGGTCTCCATCTGGTAGGTAGACTTCTGATGATTTTCTTTACATGATCTGATGTGGAGTATCCCTTGTCCAGAACCTTTAGACCAGCTGTGAGGATCTGAAATCTAGAGAACATAGCTTCAACGGATTCAGAGTCTTCCATCTTGAAGGCTTCATACTTCTGGATCAGAGCCAGAGCCTTTGTTTCCTTGACTTGAGAGTTTCCCTCATGAGTCATCTTTAAGGATTCAAACATGTCAAATGCAGTTTCCCTGTTTGTAATTTTTTCATACTCAGTATGAGATATTGCATTCAACAATATTGTTCTGGCCTTGTGATGATTTCTAAAATCTTTCTTCTGAGCATCTGTCATAGATTTTATGTCTATCTTCTTGCCATTCCCATCTGTGGGATGAACATATCCATCTATGACCAGATACCATAAATCAGCATCATATCCAAGGAAAAAACTTTCAATTCTGTCTTTCCAATAATCAAATTTCTCCCCATCAAACATAGGGGATTTGGTGCTGATTCTGTCCCTTTCTTCATATTTGTTGTTAATGTTGGATATTGTATAATCAGCCATAGTAACAACCAAATATATATCAAAGTATTTCTCTTTGGATCTTTATTGTCACTGTTAAGTGGTAGCACACACAGAACCAGGCTCTAATACCAACTGAAGGTGAGATAATAATTAGAAGGGGGGTTGAATAAGTATGAAAGATTAAAACTTAGAATAAAACACAAGTATTTTTATCCTGGTTCGTTGAACTCAACTACTCCAGTCCACCCTTCCTAGAGTGATTTTCCTTTCTCAATCAAGGACTTAATCCACTATTTAATCAAACAGATTACAATAGTAACACCTAAGAACAACTGTTTTTAGTCTTCTCAAGAGCTACTGATCCCAACTGGATCCTCTTAAGGAAATCTTTTACAATCAATGTAAAACTATTACAAGAGTAACAATGCTTCTAAAAAGCTATTATCACAACTGTGATATTTCTCTTAAGTTTAAGAACAATGAAATAAATTCTAAGAATGAATATGAAAGTATGAGAGCTCGAATATTTGATTTCTTTTCAATGCAAACGTCAACTGAAGAATTTGGTGGAGTCTTGCTTTTATAGGCAGCTGATCCAAGGTGGACTTCGCGTTGAGAAGAGTGTCCAAAAGGTCTGAGCCTTTTTGTCTTCACATCAAGTGACCTTTCCTAGAAGAAGAAAGCACAGAAAAATCCTTTTTGTCTGTGTTCTTGTGTCTAGCATAAATAAGGAAAGAGACGTTTGATTTACTCCAACGGATATAATCTTTGAATATTTCTTCTTCAGTTTTCAGCAAATTCATTAGAGTCTAATTGGGTCAGAGTCTTCTAATGATGATCAGAGTCTTGCTGAATCAGAGTCTTCTGCAGCAGGTGTGCTTTCAGCGTGTTTAATATCAGAGCATATTTGAGACAGAACATCAGTACTGGCAGCTTTAGTACTTTCAGAATCTTCGGTAGAAACTATGCTTTGAAAAGCTCTTCATACAGAATTCTTCTTTGCTTCTGACTTGCTTCAGATCCTTCTGGAGCTTCTGCTTCAGATCCTTCTGGAGCTTCTGCTTCAGATCCTTCTGGAGCTTCTGCTTCAGAATCTTCTGGAGGCTACGCTCAGAATCTTCTATTGGCAGCAATCAGAGTCTTCTAATTAATGCATCTGGCGCTTCAGAGTCTAGCTAATTTCTTGTGTTCAATTCTGATTTGCTTCTGGAGTGTTAATTCCTTTACTATCTGCAGTAAAAACTCTCAAGCAAATTTTAGAGTATATAATTTTTAAATACAAAATTTCATAATAGTTATCATCAAAACATAGAGATATTATTAAGAACCAATCTGTGTTCTAACAATCTCCCCCTTTTTGATGATGACAAAAACATCAGAAATTTTGTTTAATTGAAAATATTAAAATTATAACTCCCCCTGAGATGATGAATCTCCCCCTGAGTTAAATACAGAAAAGGAATAGAAACTTCCTTTTTGTCTTGAGTAATTTTCAGAGTTAGATCTTTGATTGTCCTTTTAACATTTGAAGGTCAGAATATCTTGCAAATATCATATTCAGAGTTTGATAATAGTCAAATGATCTGAGAGACTCAGAGTTTCTTTTATAAAGTGTACTTATCAAATGTTCTGAAATACTCAGATTAAATGTTAGATAGAATAGATATGTCTGAAGTTTCATTCTGGTGAAGTTAGATTAAACAGTTCAGATCTATATTTTCTCCCCCTTTTTTGTCATAAGCAAAAAGTAAAAATTTAAAAAGACAAATAAAAGGAAAAAGTAAAGGAGATAATTCAGTGGAGAAAACTATGATTCATTCAATGAGTTCAGATTAATAGTACATGCATCAGAAGATATAGCAAAAAAAACATAAGCAAACATCATATGCAAAAACATCAGAATGAAAAAAAAAATCTAAGAGTGTTTTGACAAAAGCATCTTCAATAGATCTGTGATCTCAGAGGAGGACTGCTCTTGCTTGGACATCCACTTAGCCATTGTTTCATTCTTCTGATCCTGCTTTGACATCCACTCTGTCATATCTTCAGATTTCTTATCCTGTTTGGCCATCCAAGATTTGATCTCTGATTGACCAGCTTCTAGAGCAGCAATTTTATCCTCAAAATCTGGATGTTCTTTCTTAATCTCAGATGATGAAGGTTGAACATTTTCTGGAGCTTGAACAAAGTCAATTTCCATAGGATCTGTAGAGTCTGGAGCATTTGAGCCAGAAGGAAGTTCTACCAGAGTCATGGCCAACGGATTATCTTCAGATGCAAGTTCAGTAGTTTCTTCTGATGGTGGAGGAGCATCTGTAAGGAGCAAAGGTTCAGATCTCTTAACAGTCCAGAACAGATTTCTTGCAGCTTCAGCAAATCTGAGCTTCGCATCATCAGAACAGATGTTCTTCATATTTGAGGCCACAGAGTTGAATATGTTGATGAATCCATTCCAGATGACATCAGATTCTTGGGCATCCATTGTTGCTGAACACTTCTTCTGTACAGTACCTAAATACAACTGTATTTCTTGCAAAAAAGAATGAAATAAATGATTAACATGAAGTCTAGGCTTAGGATGTAACAGAGTCTCCAATGTTATTGGTTTTGGTTGGGGAGTAGGTGGAAAAAGGGATTTCTGAATGGAGATCAGAGGAGGAGGGTAGTATGGAATGAAAGGAATTTCAGGTTTATTAGGTTTGGATCTGTTTAAAGCGT
The DNA here is from genome assembly GCA_963859935.3 of Lathyrus sativus. NCBI lineage: Eukaryota > Viridiplantae > Streptophyta > Magnoliopsida > Fabales > Fabaceae > Lathyrus > Lathyrus sativus. The sequence goes on along the minus strand of OZ012736.1, from coordinate 44,882,707 downwards.
TTAACAGATGAGGTTTGGCTCTGGGGTGAAAGGAAACCACATCAAAGGGTTTATTGGAGTAAGGTTGGAAGGCAGATTTTGGAGGTTCATCAAAAACAACAGTTTTATCAGATGACACTGGGATAGCTGAAGCAACAGCTTTGTCAGATTTAGCAGAATAAGATATAGTTGCTAATGAACCTACATCTGACATGGATTGAATGTAGGTGAGAAGGACAGATGGAAGGGTCATTGTGAGTTTGGGTTTCAGAGGGGTGATAGGGTCAGATGGTTCAACTCTGTCATAAAAGTCTTTAAGTTTGAAACCATATACAAGATTATGAAATAGTGATGAGACTTGTGCACAGGAAATGGATGTTCTTGGGTTGGATGTTGGGTTAGAATTGGGAATCAGGATTTCAGATGATGGTGCAGGTGTGGGAATAGGATCTGAAATAGGAACTTTTAATGATACAGGAGGTTCTGGTTGGTTTACTTCAGAATCTTTGTGAGAAGGAGAGATTAGAAAATCTGGGTGAATGTCAGATTCTGAAGAGTTTGATGAGGTGGTTGGTGTGCAGGAGGTAGAAGATACTTGAAACACAATTTTTAGTGGTGTGACATCAAGAACTTTTGTCTCAGGAATGTTGGGTTCAGAAGTATTGGTTGGTTCTGAAGGAATTTCAGAGGGTTTTGATGGTTGTTCTGAGGTAGGTGGATCAGATGAAATTGTTATTGGTTCAGATAAAACTAGAACAGATGTTATTTTTATAGGTTCAGAAATAATAGGTGCAGATTCAGTGGGTTCAGATGATTGGGATGGTTGATTATCTGATGGTGGTTGAGGTTCAGAGACTTTTTCTGGTAGGGTTTCAGATGATTTTTCTGGTTGTTTTTCTTGTGGGTGCTTTTGTTGTTCAGATGGCTTTTGTGTAAAAGGTTCAGAGGGTTTTTGTTGAGCAGATGGTTTTGTTGTTTGTTGTTGTTCTGTGGGTTGTTTTTCTGAACGTTGTTTTTCTGGTACAGATGGTTTGGTTGGAACCTCTGGTTGAATTGTTTGTGGTACAGAGACTTTTGAAGTTTGAATTGTTTTTGTTGTTGTTGGTGTTGGAACAGATGATTGTTTTTATGGTGAAATGGAAATTAGATTAGAAGATTTTTGTGGTGATGGTGTAGAAACATGAGATGGAGCAGTAACAGATGTATTTTGTGTAGAGGGAGGTTTTAGAATAGACTTAATATTAGAATCATTTAAAACAACAGGATTTGCAGAAGATACAGAAGATTTAGTACCTTTGATCTTGATTCTTTTAGATGGTACAGAAGGAGTTTCTCCAGATTCTTTCCTCTTTAGAAGCTTCTGTGGCTTCTCAGCAATCTTGATCTTCTTCTGAACAGGTGCAGCTTTTGCTTCTGGTTGAGTTCTCTTTCTTTGTGGTTCTTCTTCTTCTTCTGCAACAGGCAGTGGTTGTCTTGCTAGCTTTATAATGTTTGCAGGAACAGGCTTTCCTTCTTTCTTGCACTCATCAATATACATTACAACAATGTGCCTTGGTTCTTCAGCATAGAACAGAGGATAATCATCTATAGGAGTTCTCTTCTTACTCAGTTCAGAAACATTCAGCTTCTTGGGAGCTGTTGTGAGTTCATCCACTATTTTAAGTCTCTGAAGACTTTTGGCATTCAGAGGCTTTCCCATAATGAATTCCAATTCCTCTGTAACTCCAGCAGCGTACAGAGCAGTAACCAGTCCATTCTCAGTTAGAAGATCTGAGATTAACCTTCCAAAAGGAATCCAGGTTCTGATCTACTGTCCTTTTTCTTTCACATACTCTCTAGAGGCATTTATATGATTCCAAAGATGCATAAAGAGAATATATGGAAGATCTACCTTGGTGCTCTGACTGATGTTATCTATGTTAATTTCTGGCCCTAAACAACCAGGAAATGACATAGACGTATACTTGACACCTTTAATCGAAGACTTAAAGAGTTTGTGGGAGAACGGTGTGGAGGTTTATGATGGATATAGGAAAGAAAGTTTCAATTTGAGGGTGATGTTGTTCGGCACAATTAATGATTTTCTAGCATACGGAAATCTATCGGGGTATAGCATTAAAGGTCAATGTGTGTGTCCTATCTATGAAGAAAACACAGATTGGACGCGATTGGAATTTGGTCAGAAGAATGTCTTTCTTCGTCATCATAGATTCTTAAATTCTAATCATCACTACCGTGGGTGGAGAAAAGCATTCAATGGAAATTCAGAACAACGTAGAGCTCCACCTACATTGACCGGCGAACAAATTTTTGAAAAGGTGAAAGATGTGAGTACTGATTTTGGGAAGCCTTTTGCTCATACAATTGTCACGTGTGGGGGGAAGAAGAGGTCAATTTTGTTTGAGTTGCCGTATTGGAAGTCATTGTATGTAAGACATTTTCTTGATGTTATGCATATTGAAAAAAATGTATTTGGAAGTGTTATTGGTACGTTACTCAATATACAAGGAAAGTCTAAGGGTGGCCTTAAAGCAAGAAAGTACTTGGTAGCAATGGGAATAAGAAATGAATTAGGACCCTTGAAGAAAGGAAATCAAACATATCTACCACCTGCTGCTTATACATTATCTAGAAAGGAGAAAAAGATATTGTGTAAGTTTCTGAGTGAAGTTAAAGTTCCAGAAGGATACTCTTCAGATATTAGAAGACTTGTTTTTATGAAAAACCTCAAGTTAAAAAGTTTAAAGAAACATGATTGTAATGTTATAATGGAACACTTTTTACCACTAGGTATACGTTCTATTTTTCCAGAAAAAGTGAGAAGCACAATAACTAAATTGTGTTTTTTCTTCAGGTATATTTGTAGTAAGGTGATCGATCCTGCGATCTTACCAACATTGTAAAAAGAAATAGTTATTAATTTGTGTGAGCTTGAAATGTATTTTCCTCCATCATTTTTTGACATAATGGTACATCTAGTTGTTCATCTTGTGAAAGAGACACAACTGTATGGACCAACTTATATGAGATGGATGTACCCTGTTGAACGTTATATGAAAATATTGAAAGGGTATGTGAAAAATCGAAGTCGACCAGAGGGTTGTATTGTTGAACGATACATTGTTGAAGAAACGATTGAGTTTTGTACTGAATATTTGTCAAATGTTCAATCCATTGGCCTCCCAAAATCTCATGTTGTTGAAAAAATAGTAGGAAAACAGTTAATTGGAAATAAAGTTGTGACAGTTTCAAGGGATGAACGGGAGCAAGTGCATTTGTATGTTCTGCACAATGATATTGAGGTTGAGCCATATGTTGAAATGCACAAGGACGTTCTCCGAGGTTTAAATCTGAATAGAAATGAAAATTGGATAGTACGTGAGCACAACCGAAGTTTTATAACATGGTTCAAGGATCTTATCTTTTCAAAGTTTTATTCTGATCCCGCTTCAATAATAGAAAGGTTGAGATGTTTAGCATATGGTCCAAGTTTGCATGTGTTTTTTTATAGCACATACGCGATTAATGGATACATATTTTATACCAAAGGACAAGATGATAAAAGTACAATGCAAAATTGTGATGTCACCATGCTTGCAGGATCAATGCACATTTCAAGTGTGAAGGACTTAAACCCCAAATATGCAAATCTGTCGTATTTTGGGGTTATCGAGCGCACTTGGGTGTTTGATTATGAGAAGTTTCAGATTCCTATCTTTGGATGCAAGTGGGTTGAAAATAATAGTGGCATACGGATGGATAACTCAGGATTTTTGCAAGTGGGTCTTAATAAGGTGGGGTACAAAGATGAGCCTTTTATTCTAGCCACGCAAGCTAAACAAGTGTTCTATGTCACTGATCCGACAAGTACGAAATGCTCTATACTTCTTTTTCCAACAAAGTAATCGATGATAACATTGGAGACAAAGGTGATGTTGATGTTGAGAAGGAACCTTATATTATAGATGATCCATATGAGAATATTAGAGCGGACGAATCATATATTAGAAATGATCATAACGAGGGAATTTGGATCAATCCATTCGTCTGTGTTGTTAAGAGACAAGTAAACCATGTTCCAACGAAAAAAAGAAAGAGACGTTAGTGACAAAGTTACTTGTAAAATTACATATTGTCTCATTAAATAAAATTACATATTTATATCATGCAATAAAATTTCATATTATGTCATTCAATAAAATTATATATATGTTTTTCTTATTTATATATTTCTTATGTATATATTTCTTATTTATATATTTGTCATTCATTTGATAATTTGGTATTTCTGAATTACAGGTATTATGGCCACAAACGAGGAAAATTCACATGATGGAAACGAAACAACAAAAGATGTGGAAGGCGATATTAAAAGAGGAATAACAATTATGAAAAAAATCATTTGTGCGAGAGATAAAGGTGTAAAGTATGACTTGCATTGGAATGAAAGAGATCAATTAATTGAGCCTAACGGTGCGATGCTGACAAGTTACATTGGAGCACTTGTTCGTTCGCAAATTCCAATTACTTGCGATAATTGGAGAATTCCTTCGTTACAACTGGTTAAAGACAAAACTTGGAGCGAGATACAGGTATGATATTTTATATTTTTTAATTATGTCGACGGTTACATCTTTAAATTAATCATACTAACATGTTATATGTATGTTTATTTGTTTGCAGAGATCTTTTAATATTGATGATTGTAAGAGAAAATATTATCTTCAATTGGCCGAAAAACGACTGAGAGGATTTAGAGCGTTTTTAACGAACAAGTTTCTTAAAGATTCTGATGGAAACTTTGTCGAATTAGAGCGTCCAAAGAAGTACGCTGATCTGATTTCAGATGAAGAATGGGAGACATTTGTTGCCAAGCGAAGAACCAAAGAGTTTTGAGTAAGTACAATTTATCATGAACAATGTATAATATATATACTTCTTCCACAACAGTTCTGATATGACTTAAACTTGTTTTTTCAGGTTGTGAGTGAAGTAAATCGGAAACGGGCATCAAAACCCGCGTATCCATACAAAAAATGGCGTTTGGGATATGCACGCCTACAACAAAAAATAGTAAGTATATATAAATTCTTTAATAGTATATAGTTACAAAAAATAGTAAATATATATAATGGGATATGAATGCTTTATTGTGTGTCTTAATGTGTAGTTAGAAGAGGAGAAAAGTGATGCAACATCTGTTCCGGACCATGTTTTGTGGAAGGCTGCCCGTGTGGGAAGAGATGGAGTCGTTCAGGAAGAGGTTCAATAAGTATATGATCAATGTGTAAGTACAACATTAGTTTTGTAAGTAACTCAAAAGTGTATAATATATTTATATATGCTTTTATTTATATTTGAGGAGACTCTATCCCAGACTATAACTGCAGCTGAGGATGATGATTGCAGGAGCTTACTGAGTCGAGTGTTAAATACTCCTGAGTATTCTGGGCGTGTAAGGGGTAAGGGATTCGGTGTCACTCCATCAAAACTGTATAAGAAGCCAAAGAATAAAATTCCTAGCAATAAAGAAGTGATGGATACGTTGGAGGAATTGAAATCTCAGATTCGTGAATTACAGAAGGACAAAGAGAGATACATGTCGGAAAGGGCCGGTCCAGAGGGTAAAGATACTAGTGACAAAGATAGTATCAATTGTCCGCCAAAGCTTCCAGAGGTAATTGTATATATCACATTGAAATTAATTTAGCATAATTACCTTAATTGACACATTAATCGTATTCATTATTTGTTTAGGGCATTTCACCTTGTCGGCTATATTTATCGTCACCGATTTATCGCATGGTTGGCAAGGGAAAAGCGCATAACACTTTGGGAGACTTACTTCACCATAAACCGCTCCCTGCTGGATTTTTGAAAGTATCAGTTGATATTGCGTTAGAGGGAGGTACGTTGTTGCCTATACCATATGATGTTTCGGACGCAACAGTGGTGGGAGACGCAATAGGATCGTTTGTTGCATGGCTGTCAAATCTCATTTTCATAGATGATGAGGTAGGTTGAACACCATTATGAAGTATTCTAATATTTTACGACCAATACCTGAAAGTTATTCTATTTACATTTACTTATTTACATGATGATCTTAGACTCCTACAAAATGCAAATCAAAAGAAAAAGGAATTATTGTGCGGGAAACCGATTCGGCTGCATCAAAACAGATACTATTACAGTTACGTGATGATCTTATTATACATTAATTACTGAATTTATATGACTTTTAGGTTCATGATCAACAGTTGCAAGAAGCCAACAAGGGTAAAATGCCTGAATCTACCAAGGTGCCCAAAAAAAAGGTCGAGACAAAAAAAGCATCTATTCCTCGAGTTAGATTGTACCTTGAAACATATGTAGGAACAACAGACGTGGCTGAGGGTGGCATCCGTCAAATACCTATCCAGGAAGGTATTTTCAGTTTTGAATATGCCGAAACAATTGGCAAGGAGGATTTGGACCAGATTTTTCAACATTCTGAATTGGGCATTGGTGTTATGCATTCCTACATCAGGTAGTACTCCGATAAATTTTAATTAAATACTTGAACAAATTATTTGCTCATTTAAATGATTATTCTAATGTTGATTATGTTTTCATTTAAGGTTATTATATGACAAGATGTTGGTCCTGCATGGTTTGACTTCAAGATTCACATTCTTATCTGCTAACTGTATCAACGCACGGTCAATCAAGCACACTCCAGATGTGGTCAAAGATTACATAGTCAAATCATTTATGGCCGCAAATACAGAGAAATTGTACTTGTTGCCATATAATACTGGCCATGGGTTAGATTTCATTCTAAATTCATTTATTATAATTATTCATTTTTTGCCATTCTATATAACATTTCCGTCTAAACTTTTGTCTTATTTTACAGTGGACACTGGTTGTTGGTCGCGATTAATCCGATGAAAGAAATAGTGTATTATCTGGATTCATTGGATGGTGATCAAACAAAATATCTTGATATGAAGACTATGGTTGATACGTAAGTGATGAGATATACTGTTCTGAATAATTATCTTTATTTATTATGTGAGATTGTTCTAAATATTCGTTTATATTATGTTAGATCTATAAAAATATTTCGATCGCAAAGAGAAGCAACAGTGCCAAAAAGGAAGGCTAACAACATTAGCTGGATCAGAGTGCAGGTATATTTTCACATTTTTTACTGTTATAGTGATTCTACTTTATAAAACTATTTAAACTATATTATGGGATTGATTGCGGATATTTTGTTTTGTGCTTTATGAAGGAAATTATTCACTCGGGTCAAATAGATATTCCAATCATGGTATGGTTCAATTCATAAGTTATATGATTTATTTTAATAATTAACCGATATTTCATCTGAGTAATAAGTTTTAAAACTAAATCGTGCATGTTCTGTTATATTATGTAGTACTTTGATGAATTCAAGTGTGGTACTTACTCGAAAACAGGATTGGAAGAAATTAAGGAGGAATGGTGTCAATACATTCTTGAGTTGAGAATTGTATAAGTTATATGTATCGTCAAATATTGATGTGGGATAATAATATTTCTGGAAGTCGTATCTATTTGTAAAGTTATCAGATTTGTAATTATATGTAAATTGACTGTATTTGTAATGTTGTTCTGAGGATCGGATTGTGTTTTAATATATTTAAGCAGGTTTATGTGTATTAAAATGATTGTGGACAAAGTGATGAATTACAATGTATACTTAAGGCCAAAGTGTTGAATTACAATGTATATATAAGTCCAAAATATTGAATTAAAGGCCTGAATTATAAGCAGGGAATGTATTTGTTATAAGCAGGTTTATCGAAAAATATATAAAAAATGTGATTATTTAAATAAATAAAAAATGTAAAAACGTGAAGAATAGACAGCGCTTTTACAAAAAAGCGGTGCTAAAGGTGGGGAAAGGGGGGATCTAAGAAAGTATTTTCTAAAAGCGCTGCTAAAGTGGGGTCTAAGAAAGCGCTGCTAAAGGGGGGGTCTAAGAAAGCGTTTTCTAAAAGTGCTGCTAAAAGGGGGGAGGGGAGGGGGAATAGGCAACGCTGCTAAAGGGGCCAAAAAGTGCTGCTAAAAGTGCTGGTTGAGGGGGCCTATAGCAGCGCTTTTTCCATAAAAAAAAACGATGCCTTTACCTTTAGCAGCGCCACTATAGGCAGCGTTTTTAAGCGCTGCTAAAGGTCTTTTTTGGCATAGTGATATCAATCCCTTTGGATTAAATAATCAAACGGTATTACGATTAGTTGATTTCCTCTCTTTCTTCTCCTTTAGATCTTTTAGAGCGTTGTTCTCTTGATCCCCGCGGAGTTGAAGATTCGCAACACGTTGGAGCATTGAACAAGTTTGCATTGTTACGCTGTCCGTTTTAATTCTTGCACTATACTTTGGTGTTAGAGAAGGAATGAGAGTGGAGAATTCCTACACTAATTCTAATTATTTTAGGTAGGGGACGAATGACCCTGTGCCTGGAATAGTCACCTATATCTCCATATTGTGGTATCTCTCGTTTCCCAGCCGAGTTGATCCCTAATCACTTGTACCCTTATCATTTATCCCCTGGATTTAACTTCCTCCTTTTGATTCAACACTCTTTTTATTTTGGCCGATCTATTATTTGATTCCCCAGAAGATTTATAATCAATCCTTTCTTTGGCTAGTCTATCGTTCTTTGATTAAAGCCAAATTCTCTTTTTCCCAGTGAAGTCAATCATTTCTTCGGTTAAGCGCAGTCTGGTTGTCAATACCAAGTCCCTAGCAGAGTTCACAAATTTCCAGTGAAGTCAATCATTTCTTCTCTTGGTTCTCTCCTTCTTGTTTGGTTGATCACTGACTGTCGATTAAAACACCAATTTACTCTTATCCTCAGTTAACCACAGTCTGTCTGTTAACATACTGAGTTTCTTTTGGGTTAATAACCTTCTCTTAGTTAATCACTCGTTCGCTGGTTGATCACAGTCCGCTTGTTAAAACCAACTTTCCTTGGGATAATCACCTTCTCTTGGTTAATCACTCGTTCCTCAGTTAACCACAGTCCTTCTGTTAACATACTATTGAGTATTCACTTTAACCAAGGATTAGGGTTTTGAGCCCTCTCAGAGCATTCAGGCAAAGGATTAATCAATAATTGACATGATTTTCAACTTGTCAAGCCTCTCAAACATCCATGAAGGATCAAGAGATCCTCCCCATCAAGAATCTAGCACAAGTGTACCTCATTTAAAGTTAACCAAGCCTCAAGACCATCAGTGTCAGCAAATTAGGGTTTTGATCGACCAAGGCTTCCAAAGAGAAAATTTTCATCTGAGCATGAGCGAATACTCCAATATATGATTCAATAAGCTCAAAAGAACCTAATGGAGGCGTTTTTCATTATGATCCAATATGAATTAAGACCAAATGTAAACATCAAAGTTGAAGTATGATATACCAGCTTTCTAAGAAGTACATGAACCTCCATTAATTCAACTTTAGCAAGAAGTTATGAACCTCACAACATGCCTTGACACAAACTGTTTTTTGATAATATTTGGCACATTACTTGCACCACACGATTTTCCACAACAATTCTGTCATCTTGCAAGCTTTGGCATCATCCAAGATCAGAAGGAATCTTGATGAATCACTTGATGTTTTTAACTTTGGACCAAGGAGTCAAGTATCTAGCCTAGCATGTGCAAATCCATCATTACATGAACCTTAAATTTCAACTTTTGCATCAAGCATTAATGTGGTGCATTGAGGTGGCATGGATCAAGCACAAACCAATCAAGACATATCCAAGAATTAGAAGACTTCAAACCTGCAAAATTGATGGGAGTCAACACATAGCTATGCTAGAGGAGACTTGAGGTACCTTAGCATTCAAGTCATGCTACATAGCCATATCCATTAGGTAATAGGGTGATCTTTATCCATTCACTATACCTTCAAAAACAAAGTTCTCCTCCTATAAATAGGATTCATTTTTATCATTCAAACTACCCCAAAACATCACAACACATGTTTTCTCTCATTTCACTCTTCACTTTAAAATTTCAAAACCTTAAGAAGTGAGAATCGAATTTTCAAATAGAGAGCAATTCAGTCCAAACCAATGATGCAAACACCTCACATACATCATATATGAGTGATCCAAACACTCAAACAACATCTGTAACATCAAATTCATCAAGATCACATCTCACTCCAAACCAGCTGCAGTTGGATTCGAGCCCATCAAACCATAAGGTTTCAATCCATTCCAAGCACATCAACACATTTCTTGAGGTATACGGAAGTTGTCCAGATAATCATTTCATATATGTAACACCTACAATTAAGTATTCGATTTCCTCTTGCACGGGTAAGCCTGAACTTCCCAAACTCCATGAAACATGCATCATTTTTTATATTTCATGTTACCAACATGTTTCTGCACTTATATAGAATGTTTTCCCTCAATTAATTGCTATGTATCAATCGTGTATAAAATTTCATAGTGTTCTTGCAAAAATTAGGGTTCATTTGTTCATCACTTGATAACTCACTCTACACTTAAAAGAAATGAAATTAATTAGTACCATTGAATTCCTTGTTCAAAAGCAAATAACTTTCATGTTTACGTCGTGCAAAATCATTACGTATTGAGGGAGATATGAGAGGTTTTGTAAATCTGGTAAAGGTGGCACGCGCGAGGAAGAAGAAGATGGCATTGACGCCATATTTCAAATTTTTGAATTTTTTAATATTTTTAATATTTTCATTTTATTTTCAAAAATTATTTTCTATATTCAATTTTGGTTATTTTCAAATGATTTTTTATACAAATATTGTTCACATATTTAAATAATTTATTCGCACAAAAAAAATCAAAAATATATTTCACACATGTCATTTAAATATCCTATTATTTTGATCCACAAAAATAATTTTTATTTGATATATTTTTAAATATTATTTTTAAATTTTTTTAAATGTTTTAAAATAATTTCTTTTTCTTGATATTTTTTTAAATCAAAATGGTTTTAAATATTCATGTGGATAAAATACTTTTTCAAAAATATTAATCCTTGTTTATAACATGATTAATGCTTTTATTTGATAAATTATACATTTTTTATTTGATTTTTCTTTGAAAAATATCTTTAAAATATGAAATTAGGGTTTTGTTCTGATTCAATCTTTCAAACTTGTTTTCAAAATCATATGGGCCTCTATTAGAGTGTAAGACTCAACCCTCTTTGTAAATAAACCATTTCATAGGCCTCTGATATAGTACAAGTTCCAATGCGCTTTTCAAAATCACGATGTGATCACCATTTTTACAAAAACCATTTGGGCCTCTAATAGAGTGTAAGTTTCATCCCTTTTTACATATGTAAACCAATCTGTGGGCCTCTTCTAGGAGTGTAAGTCCCATCTCTCTGTACATAAACTTTGTCTTCAATAACTTTGGGCCTCTATTAGAGTGTAAGACCCAACACCTTTTCTTTTCTTTTCAATAAGTCATGGGCCTCTGATAGAGTGTAAAACCTAACACCTTTTGTAAATAGAAAACCTTTTAGCCTCATTCATCCTGGGATTTGTACAGGATACAACTAACCATGGGCCTCTATCTGGAGTGTAATACCTAAAACCTTTGTTTACTTAGAGATCAAGTCATCTTCAAAGTCAAAACTTTCTTCAATTTCTCAAAACCCTAACTCAGTCTTGAAGAAAACATCTAATCATTCACAATACACTTGGACCTCTATGCAGAGAATAAGACCCACCACCTTTTTCAATTCAATCCATGCTTATTCATATCTCTCTATATATGTTTGTACATATCTTGTTAAATTTTTCTTAGAATTTAAGTCATCCTTAGTTTAAACTAGTTCAAACCATATGATCCTTCTCAATTAGTATAACTTAGTCCAAACAACTAGTTTCCCCTGTACAAAGAATTCTTCTTCTCAATACAGCCAGCCTTCTCTTAGAATTGGTTCAATTGATTCAACCTTGAAAAAATTCAATAAAGAGAAGATTGTTTTCGGTGAAACCTCTTCTTTAACCTCTTTAATCTTGGAACAGTTCAATAAAGAAAGGATTATTTCCCGGTGAAACCTTTCTTGAACTCTTATAAATACTTGGACGGTCTAAATTCCCCAGCCTCCTCATGGGCTTCATCCAAGGACCCATAGGCTTCCTAGAAGCATCCTCAGCCTCCTCTTGGGCTTCATACAAGGACCCATGGGCTTCCTAGAAGCATCCTTAGCCTCCTTGTGGGCTTCATACAAGGACCCATAGGCTTCCTAGAAGCATCCTCAACCTCCTCTTGGGCTTCATACAAGGACCCACAGGCTTCCTAGAAGCATCCTTAGCCTCCTCTTGGGCTTCTTACAATGACCCTCAGGCTTTCTAAAAGCACGGGATATACCCTAGTCATCTCTATCCCTACATCAATTCCCAGGAAATTCAAAACCTCTTAGACATTCAAACTCGCCCTTTGAGTCTCCTCTGAATTTCCAACTACCCTCTAAATTTCCAGCAGGAGTCAGTTTCTCTTTTGATTCCTCAGAGCAGTTGGAACATGCTCTTGGATTTAATTTTCCTTAGCAAGATTCAGTCTCCGCTTAAATTCTCACAGCCTCCTCTTAGGCTTCATATAAAGACTTTCCCCAGTCAGTCTCAATCTTGGGCTTTGTACAAGAAAGATATAAGACTCCCCAGTTGTGTCAGTTTTCAATTCTTTTTAGCTTCAACCTTGGGCTTTGATCAAGGCACATAATAACAGCCCCACAGATGAGACTCTGAGTCCTCTCTGTAGGAGGATATTTCCCCTATACATCATATTTCAAAATAAATAATTAAACCTTTTTTTCAGAAAATTTATGTAAGTGGCACACTTGTTGATTCAAAATCCAAGCTGGAGTCCTTCCTTTATCATGGGAAAAGTTCTCTTTAATCTAAGTGATGTAAGTGGCAAGCCTATGGAATACGTCCAAGCCAATGTCCCTCTATTAGCATGCAAAGGTCCATAAATGAGAACGTGGCATTGCTCTACACTCAATTAAAGCTTTTTCTTTCATGACATTTCAACTTTCTTATAAAAGAAGATGTGGCATTTCTGGATTCCACACATCCCAGTTAAAGAAACTTCCCTTATAATCAATCGCTCAATAATTATGATCAATAGGTGAGATATCTCCCTTTAGAGATGAAAAACTCTCTCTCAACTACTCCTTTAGCTTCAATCTTAGGCTTTGAACAAGACACAAGCTCCTTTAGCTTCAATCTTGGGCTTTGAACAAGACACAAACACTTTTTATCTTCAACCTTGGGCTTTGAACAATACACAAATAGTCTTTTTAACTTCAATCTTGGGCTTTGAACAAGACATCAAACTCTTTTTTCCTCCCATAAAATAGGAGGAACTAGGAACGCTTTGATTTCCCCAAATCTCTTTACGGGAATATGTAGGCATAAGATTACAAAATCTTAGCGAGCGCACTAATCAAAAACCTTAGGTCCAGATACCTTTCCAAAAATAATAGAAAATCCTAAAACAAAAAAAATCATTTCCTCGACCTCCCAAAGGAGAAACTTTCCCCACCTGACAGCAAATAGATTCAAGAAAGCAATTCAAACAGTAAAAATAGATGCAAATATAGGTTCCTATATATTACTATAGATACTCTGGGTGTTAATAGCTTCCCTTTGTATAACCAACCCACGGTTCCAGATCTCTTTGCATTTTTAGGGAAAACAATTGCGCGCAGGGTTAGTTTAAGATATCTTCCCCTTCCTTTTAAGCTTCATAGGATAAATATAGAAATAAGAAAGTAGCACCAGAAGTGGTAGTGGTCGCGCCACGAAAATCGACGCTACAGAAAAATGGCGACTTCATTGGGGACTTCCCCATCCCCTAAGAGGGTTAAGCTTTGCGTTTCTTTTTTTCTTTTTTACTATTTTATTTGCTTTCCTATTTTTGATATCATTTCCTGTCATACTATCTACATATCTGCTATACTTGTTTAAATTACTGTTGTTTGGGAATGTGATTAATACGCATGTGGTAAATCAGATCTTTTAAGATAGGAGGTGGCAGACTCAGAAAGGCTTATAGGGAGTGATTCCCGACCAAGCTGACTTGAAAGTCCATCGAATCAGTGGAGGTACCCTTTTGGAATTACTGATGTTGAACGAGCAAGTCCTAAAAACATTACTTTTTCCACTGAGCACCCTTGTAATTGAGGATTAGTAAGCATTTAACCACTTGACCATTAGGTAGTGCGGTAACTATCGGGAATAGTTGATACGTGATACTACACTCAAATGAGATTCATTCTAGGGATATTACAGCTCTGAGGAGTTAGTAGGTTTGCTTGTAATATTCTTAAGAGGAGTCAGTGATTTTGGGAACCTTGTTAGAACTCGTTCTACAGGTACAAAAACTGAACCCTAGTACACACCTTAGTGATGGGTAGATCCATGGATCCATGCTCGTGTGGATGAACCCTTAAACCCATGTTTTCAAATGTTTTTGTTTGTTGCATTCATACATTCATGCATTTCATTCATTCCTAAAAATAACCTAAAAAGAAAAAAAAATTTAAAAGAACTAAGACAATCGTCGCAAATATCAGAAGTTGTGCTATGAATTTTGCTAGAAGAAAAACACACAATACAGGTTTTCATAAGCATGTGCATTCTCATCGCTAGCATACGCATTCACACTTTTTCTCTGTGGGTTTTATTGCAGAAATATTCAGGCTTTCAAGCCCGATTAATTACACCCTGTTGCACCCCAAATTTTGCCCCCTTAGATTCTCATTATCATTTTAGGAGCATGCTCATGAAATTTCTAACCTTAACCCAGTGCAAGTCTGTTTTTGCCAAATTGCAGATGAATCAGGGTTTCGTGCAGTCAAAATCAAAGTTTCAAGGTTTGTGATTAGTCAATGTTTTGGGCTCATTCAAATAGGAAACGAGGTCAAGGATATTATATAATTTCGATCAAGAAGCCAATGTGAGGTTGTTGCCCCAGAACTCAGAGCAGTACATTGCAGAGCACCCGATTAGGGTTTTGGGACCAGTAAAAGTCAACCGTAGTTTGAATTTGATGTTGGAAGATGTTTAAATGGTGGGATTGTGATTCATAAAGTTCATATAGCTTAATAAAGTTCATCCAAGAAGTTTCAAGGTCTCTGGAGGCCCAGAAAGTCAACAGGCGACTCGGTAATCACCGATCGGTCGTACGGTTGACCGAAAAGTCAACTCTCCAAATTTTATGAATTGGACTTCAAGTTGTGAAACAAAGTTATTCCTTATGTCATATTGGACTTGCATATCAATTTTCAGGACCATTGGATCAAGGATGAAGGAGTAATCGAAAAATCGGGAAACTAGGATTTTGAAAAGGGCTAAGCCATAACTCCTTAACCACACATCCAATTGAGTTGGTTCAAAGCTCATTCGGAAGCTCTTGACAAGTCCTACAAAAGTCCCTAAGTGGTCCATGATCATAAAATGCATAGATTTTGAGTTATGATCAAATTCATTTCAAGAGGGGGAAAGGACTTAGGAAAATTTCATTTGTAAGCTCATTTTTTAGCAACTTTGGAGGGCTTTTTGGCCAAGTTCCTTTGGGAAATTGAAACTCATGAAAACATGAATGTTTTAGAGATATGAGAGGGCTTTCTAAAAAGTACTAGCACATCTCAAGAGGAGTTGTGAGCAGAAAGTTACATGTGTGCAAAGTTAAGGGTTTCACACTTTAGTCCCACATTATCCATGTTGCAAAATACCTTCTTTCATCAAAATTGGCCAAATTCAGTTGATCAATCTTGTTGTATCTGATATGTAGAATGTTTTTAGCATGAAAGAACCAAGGAAATGCTGAAGTTTGAGGATTTAGCCAAAATTGCAAGTGGCTTGCAAGTTGCCTTGCAACTTGCATTTTTAAAATATTAAAACAAGCATGATGTGGAAAGTGGTTCTGAACCAGCCTCACTTCTACACTTCTAGCCTGCTATCAACCTCTGAAAATCATCATTTTTCTTGACCTTTAAGGCTTAGATCTTCAGCCAAGAGAAAACCCTCCAAGGGAGGTTTCTTCCAAAAATATCCAAACTTTTGTTCAAGGTGAAGAAAGCTTCAAACCAGCCCCTCACTCTCACTTACCTATAAAAGGAGGCCTTCCTCACCTCATTTTGATCGATCAACAACATTCTAAAAACCAGAAGAAATCTTTGTCCCTTTTCTCTTGCCTCAAAACCTCAAAATCACAAAATCTCATTTTTCCCTAAAAAACTCAAAAATCTGTCTTGGTGCAAAGGGCTGCCAAAATCATTTCTCTACATTCCAACACCCCAACAAGCATCCATAAAATCCCTAAATATGGTATAGAAGGTGTCTAAACCATTAAACCACCCAAAACCCTCACCAATCAAAAAGTCAACTCATACACCAAGATGCTTTGACCAAAAGCTACAAATTCCACCAAATCTTGTTCTAAGCACTTTCCTAGTGTTTTAATCATCCTAACACCTCTTATATATTGTTTTTCAACTGTCCAAAGTGTTAGAATTCATTGGTGAGACCTATTTCTCCATTTGGCATCATAATTGCATTTTGCTTAAAAGTGAAGAAAAGAGTCAAGGCAAGAAAGAAGATTGAAGTTCTTTGGGTTTCTTGGTGTTTAAACTCACTCAAATCAAGCTACTAGAGGTATGTGAACAGTCCCTCTTTGCTTTAAACCATAATTCCACCCTTTAGCATTTTGAGCTCATAAATGTGAAAAGCATGTCATATGTGGTTTATGTGTGAATTCTGTCATAACATGAAGGTAGTTGTTGGATTGATTTGAAACCTTTTCAAATCATGATAATATTAAGTATGTATGTTTGTTTGCAGCTATCCATGCCTGGTTGGTATTTTTGATCACTAAATGCCATATTTTTGTATTTTTCATGCTATGGTTATGACAGCTTGGGTTATAGGTCTTAATGTGCACATGCTTGGGTTTAGAATCATCACATATGTCATTTATAACATGTTCAAAGCCTTTACCTACTTGAGATCACATTTAGTTCATGTTGAGATACCAAATGCATTTTAAAACCTTCCAAATTGCATGATCATACCAGTATTGGTGTTGTTGTGTTTTGACCCAAATTAACTGTTGGAATGCATCTAAAATATCATTTGTAACATGCTCAAACCCTCATTTGATTATCACAACAGTTGGGTTGTGTTTTAGATTTCAAAATGCATCTTTCAAACTCATCTTGCAACTCACAGGCCAATTTTCTATATCAGACTTATATTGCATCAAATTCATGTGGAAAAACTTTACATCCATATATATGTTGTGTGAACATGATTTGCTTGGTTTAAAACTGACTGTCATAAGTTGCTCCTTTTCAAAATGCATTTTTCAAGAAAATGACCACTAGACATACCAATTTCATGAACAGTTTGATTTAAGCTCTCTTTTGGTTTTCGAATCATTTATCATCATTTATGTGAGCTGTGTGTTGCTTTGGTTTGGATTTAAAAGGTTTGGAAATGAAAATTCATCTCATCATGCTATGAACATTACTTGGATTTTTGCTTGCTTTTCAATACTGCTGTCCAAGAAATCCAAAACAGGTTGAAAAAAATCATCTTGAGCATAAGCATTAAAAAGTCAGTTCTTACTACTTGGACATGTTTGATTTCATATTTGAAAGATGCATGAATGTTTACTTTTGCCTCTTTGTGCATAAAGGTTGATTTACATATTTTTCATGTATGCATCAAAATTTCATTAAGCATCTCATAGGCCATTTTTCACATAAGCTTGTTTTTCATCAAAATCACTCTTGGAACACTTCATATTAATCACTTGAAAGCTGTTGGCATAATCATTTGGCTTTAAAACAAACTGTCATGAGTTATTCACTTTAATATGCATCTTTGCCAAAACAAGGCACTTGACATGAAACTTTCATAATCTGTTTGTATCAAGCTTGATTGAGGAGTTAGAATCATTCTGTATTATTTATGTGAGGTGTGTGTGCATTTAGTTTGGATTAAAAGTGTTTGAATTGTGTCATTCATTGCAAAATGCATCACATAACATCAAAATGCAGCATCTGTCGAATTTTTCAAAAGAAAAGTAATTTCATAAAAGTAACAACACCATCATGCTCCTCATGTTTTTCTAGGCCAGTTACATATAAAGTTTGTCTCATTCGGTTAAGAAACGAGAAAGTTACGCGTCATAACGTAAATCACTTTTGAGTGTGTTATTTTTGCCCAGCCTGGTTTACATTTCACCCTTATTAATTAAAGGGTTGGCTTATACAAACGGATGTATAGCCACCCCAGTGGTAAGCAACATATGCCAAGTGCCCTTTTCAATCCATGATCCTGAGTTCGACCCTTGAGGAGGGCAACTCTTTTGGCATTTTTTCCATTTTTTCATTCAAACTTTGAAAATTCATAACTCTCTCGATTTTAATCGTTTTTCACCCGTTCTTTTTTCATTGTGTTCCTCTTAGTGTGTAATTTCATATCATATTTTTTATTTTCATGTTTTACAATTTTTTCACCTCTTTTGACTGGGTGCAAGTTAAGTGCGTTTCGCGTCCGTTTACGCATTTGCAGATGAATTTTTATATGGTTCCACTTGGATTTGTTTGTGAAATTTGTTTGTACTCATGTCCATACATGTTAGTTAACATGCTAGGATTTTTATTTTGAGTTATAACTATGTTTATTTCGCCCCACCTGTTAACTGTATTTGAATGTGATATGTCGTTACAGTTCTCGTTATTTTCATCTGTGCTGATTATTATCAATGTGTCTTCATCCTTATCATTTCACATGTTTGTTTAATTGGTTGTTACCATGAAAATGTTTTATTATGTTGTACCTTTCCCTTTTATTTTTTATTTCCCCAAGTGATGAAGCTTGTCAGCTTTCATCCATTGCCTCCCCTGTATACTTCCAAAGGAAAAAATTGTCCGTTTGACCCTCACGTCATGGATAATTCATTCACCCTCCCTTGACTTTGTTAAGTCACTTTAACCCCAGCTTAGAAGCCATTAGACTTTGCTTTGAGTCTAAGATACCCACCTGTACTAGGAGTGTTCTTCAACTAGAACCCTAGGAAAGAGTTCGTCAACTCTGTGTAAGAATCATCGTCATGATTTCTTACTTCCCCTCTTGAATATTACAACTTAGACTAGGGAGTTTTGTCAGACTCCATACAAACATTGTCATGTTTGTTCCCATTTGAACCTTGGTCATAATCAAGTGTTCTTTATCCCTTGTAAGGTGAACTACGATTGCTCTGATTCTATCCTAGTCAAGATACGTAGGCAGAAGATGTGACGTCTTTGCGAGCAAACTTAGTGTATATAACTTTAGGTTTCAACTCATATCTTTTCCCAATCCACAGTACATTTTCACAAACCTAGCAAGCAATCAAACAAAAGGTTCCTGTAGAGTACTACAGATATTTAGGGTGCTAACACCTTCCCTAGGTATAACCAACCCCCGATCCCCGAATCTCTTAAGCGTTGTCGTTACATCGCGAAAAAGGTTTTCTCTCTTTAGACCTATCCTTTGGATAAAATAAAGTCCGGTTGTAAAAAGAAATAAGATTCAAGTTAATTAATAGCTTGATAACCAATTTTCACCGCAACAGAAATGGCGACTTCACTGGGGAAGGTCTATTTTCTTTGAGGGTTTAACCTATCTTGTTTGAATACTTGCTTATTTGTGAATACTTGTAAATATGTGCATATGTGCTCTGTTGGTTCTTGGGAACTTTGAATGGTGAGACAACACTATACCCGTGTTTAAGCGTACTTATGATAGGACGGTGGTATATTCAAGGAGACTTATAGGGAGTTGATTCCCGACCAAGTTGACTTGAGAAAACCACCACTCAGTAGAGGTCCTTCTGAGAGTTAGTATTGTTGATCGAGTATTCGTGAAAACAATGCTACTTTCTACATGGGAGCCCGTGATACTGAGGACCTTTAGATTACCTTTTCCCCACTATGGCTTTATTAGGATGTAGTGCGATGACTATAAGGAAGTAATTCCAAAGTAGTTGATACGCGATACTACACTTGGACGAGACTCTCTTAAGAATATTATCGACCACCAAGTATTTGGGAAATTGATAATATCCGAAAGATGGGTTGCTGACTCTGAGAACCTCTTAGAACTCGTTCAACAGGTACAAACAGCTCATAGTGCAAAATCCTTGGGGATGGGTAGACCTTTGACTTCATTCTTTGATCTTGAGCCTAGGAGGTCCTTGTGTGTGCATATGCATTGTATTTGTGAATAATTGCCTTTGTGTGTGCATCATCTCATCATATCACCATAAGCATATCATGTCGCAACTAGTTTTGTAAAACTCAGTCGATCTCTGGTATTTTTGAAAGTTGTAACTTTCACAATGATGAATGAAGTAAGGTTTTAACCTAATTAAACTTCTGAGTCTTGTAAAACCAGTTGCGTTTTTGCATTTGCATCAGCATTTTGCATATCATTCTCCGTTGTGTCAGTTCTGTGGTTTATTCTGTGTTCCATTGATATCAGAAGAAAGAGGGAGAGAGTATAACACAAGGGCTAGCATTCAAAAGGATGGATCACCTTGAGCAGGAAAATCAAGCACTCCGAGAAGAGGTTTTTCGTTTAAAGAATAACGCAGAGGCATTCGCCACTGCTGTTAGGGATATGATGGATACCCAGGAGCAGGAGAATCAGAAGCTCAAGAACGAGCTAGAAAAGTTGAAAGGTGCAAAAAAGAGTTTGACAAATTGGGTCAAAGAATTGGTTCTGTCCCAGCAACAAGAGGGTTATTCTTCATCCACCGATCAACCGCTATAACAAACTGGTGAATCTCCAAGTCAACCTTGTGCTTGACAAAAAAGCAATTCCTTCCTTGCATATGAGGGATTAAAAGAAGAAGGCCCTAGACTCATGATGTCAGAGGATATTACTTTTTCTATGTTTTGTTAAGCAGTTTAAGATTGACAGTTGTAGACTGTTTCAGCATTTTGTTGTATTTTCTTCACATTTGTATTGCTTGTAAGTTGTTGTTGATTTTGAATTGGCAAAGATTAATGAAATGTCCGTGCATCTTTTTCGTTTCACTCTTTCTCTTCCCTTTCATTGTTAAAAGATAACAAAAATGAAAAAATTTCTTTTCTTTATCAAACTGTTGTTTGAAGTAATGATTGGGGAGGATGATGAAAAGTATATCCGTAACTGCTGTTGATATGCTTTCAATTTAACTTTGTCGATGATGTAAGGCATTGTTTCAATCCCTAAAACACTGGAGAAATAAGGAAGATAATCCCTCGTTAACCCCTTCGAGCCTAAAAGTAGGAGTTTTCTTTCTTTACAAAAAACAAAATCTTAAATCTCAAACCTGGGGCGGGTAGTTCTCAGTTAACTTAGAGATATGTGCATAAAATACACTTTTCATATAAAGGTGGTGCACTCAGGTTTTCCTTTATACACAACAAGCAAGTGTCGCCGCTAAGTCAAAACCCGTGAAGGAGACTTAGGGAAAACTGGGGCATCCCGCTGACTCTAAATCCAAAAGAAGCAGTTCAGGCAAAAGTGAGGGATAATAAAAAGAGGACGACTTTAAAATCTTTCACTTTGAAAGGTCCTCAAAAAGCAAAAAACTGCCAAATATTGCGAGGGAGTAGTGACTACCCTAGGTTTGTAAACCATCACCAACTATCATCAATTCAATTCTTAAAAACCTGTAAGAACCTGAATGTATAGTTTGAGTTAACTGAGCGTAGGATTGGAGTTCATCACGTAGATTGGGTGGGTACAAATAAAAATTGAGCCTTTATCCTTTGTTTCTTAAACCGTGAACCAGGCCACGCTACAACCCTTAAAAGACCTAATTGAGGTAAGGTTGTTTTGAAAGCATATTACAGCAAGGTTGGATAACCTGACTCCTAATGATTTTTGTTAACTGTGGGTGTTCATCACTTTATCCATCATCAGCCAAGATGTTGGGATCACTTTTATATTGATCACTTGATCACTCCGCCGTGTGTGTTTCATCAAAAAAAATTGTTTTCAAAAGATTGCACAAATTTTACATTGAAAATTGCCAAATTTCTAATGAATAACATTGCGTGCAAGACAATCCAATGTCAAAAGGATCCCAACGAACGCTGTCAGCTAGGGAATTTGATCTGGTAAAGGAAGCTCAGCCTGGGGCAACTAATTGGAAGGATTGGTCAATCATTTGTAACACCGTTAATCAGAGCCAATCAAGTCGAGATTAGATTAATCTCTCAAAAGCCGTCAAAATGGGGCATTTACATCAATATTCGTGAATATCTCTAAAGAGTTTGAAGGTATTGAAGCATCTTGGATGTCAATTCTTCTGTAAAATCCTCTTAAAAATTCCTTCTTGCAGCCATGTGTTATGGGGCACATCGTTTGAGGTCTTAAACAAATTGTTTCCTAACTCCTTTCAAGGCCAACCACTCCAGGTTTGCCGGCAGAACCAACCAGGTCGAGATCAGATGAAGCTCTCAAATAACGGTTTAGTCTGGGGCAACTCTGTTACAGTTACCAGCTAGCAGGGGCAAGTTTGTTTCTCAGTCGTTACTTCCACAGTCTGAAGACTTAGTACAAATGTCGTTAATCTGGGGCAGTCACGTCGAGATTTATAAATCTCTCTAAAAGTTTGAAGATAGTGAAGCATCTTATGCCAATCCTTTTGTAAAAGCACCATTATGACTTCTTTTCACAGGCCATGTAATCTGGGGCAGAAAAGGTTTATCATCACAAGAGCCGTCTCTCACTTGAGGAGGATTATTATTACAATGGGGCATAAATATTTTGATCTCATGGTACCTCTCGCCAGTTCTCCAATCTGTTACTTCAGTCGATTTTGGAGTTTCTCTTGGTGATTTTGCTCCTCCAACAAAGAATTCAAGCTCATGATGGCAATCCAAGTGAAGTCATGACGTTTTGGCCTAAGACGATTACTCTCTCCCGAATAAGGTGGTAACCTTGAAAAGTGGAATTGTTGTTCTTCATGATCATGCCCTTTGGTGTCCAAGTCTCCGTGTCGAGATGTTTATTTCATCTCCAGTTTTGTTTTGTCTGTTTTGTCAGTATAAAACATAAGCATGGCATAAGCATACACATAACATCTGTGCATGTTTGCTATCTCTGGTGGTTATCTGATTTGTTCCACTTTGGTGTTTTCCTCAGCGATTGGGTGTTTCGTCTCTATCCAATAGAGTTGTCATCCCTTAGGCATAAAACGTCCATCATTTCTTAATTCCCCACAAAGCTTAATCCTCGTGGATGATGGTTGCTTCAGTTATCTTTTCCCATGTTTGGATAAGATGTGTCCCCAATCGAGTTCACTCCTCAATGGTTGGAATCTTGTTCTTTCTAGCTCGATTCTAGATTGAACTTCGGTCTCTGTCGGTCGTAGAACCTATCTGGACGTGCATTTATTTTGCACTATCTATCAAGAAGAACATTTTACTTTGTGATACAGATAAGTGGCAGTCTCTTCAGAGAAGCTTATCTTTCTTCGGCGATAAGTGGCAGTCTCTTCAGAGAAGCTTATCTTTCTTCAGCGATAAGTAGCAGTCTCTTCAGAGAAGCTTATCATTCTTCAAATTTTGAAAGCGTTAGATTCAAATAAACTTGAAAAGACTAACAAAAAATGTTTAACTCACGGAAAAGATTAGAGGAAAATCATACTTCCCCGAAACCTCGGAATAGCAGAAACTTTGATACACCATCCTCCCCGGTGAAGTATAGGTAAATTTGAGCTATTTTGGTCATGTGTGGGTACCAAGTTTGAAGACCATCTCTCAGAATTTCTGAAGATTCATCCCCAGCAGAGGATTTTGGGGCACCTATTTGAAGTTACCTTGGCCTCTCTGACGAGCTTGTTTAAACTTTGATTCTCCAGTAGGATTGGGTTTATTTCCCAATTCTACCTACACCCCTTATCCTGGGTTCAAGTTGATTCACTCTGTTTTCGGTATGCTATCCGTCAATCCCCTTTGAAGTCTAGTCGTTACTAGCAATCCCCGTGTAAATCCAGCCGTAACTGGTATTGTTTCGGATCCAATTGACATTGGTATCTTTTGGTCGTCACCATACTACCTTTAAGTCCAATCGTAACTGGCACCTCTTTAAGTCCAATCATCATTGGTATTCTTTTGGTCGTCACCATATTTTCCTTTGAAACCAGTCATAACTGGCATTGTCTTAAATTCCACTCGTCCGTATCCTTGTTTCGGTCGTCACCACCTCTTTTCTTTAATTCCCCAGTCGTAACTGGTAGTGTTCGAAACCCAATCGTCATTGGTATTCTTTTGGTCGTCACCACCTTTTCCTTTTAAAAGTCCAAGTCGTAACTGATGCTGTCTTAGCTCCACTCTTTATTACCTTTTGGTTCGGTTGTTACCAACCTTTTCCTTTGAAGTCTAGTCGTCACTAGCAAATCCCCTGTGAAATCTAGTCGTTACTAATTGATTTCCGTTAAATTCTCCAGTCGTAACTGGCAGATGTTCGAAACCCAATTGTCATTGGTATCTTGTTAGTCGTTACCAACCTTCCCCATGAGGTCCAGTTGTAACTGGCATCACTTGGAATCCAATTGTTATTGGTATTTTCTGGTTTGGTCGTTACCAACCTCCCCAGCTAAAGCCTAGCAGCTTGCTAGCATTCTCATAACCACATGTGTTGGTATACCCTATTTGGTCGTCACCATGTATTTCTTCCGAAGTCCAGTCGTAACTGGCATTGCGTGAAATCCAATCGTCATTGGTACCCTGACTTGGTCGTTACCAATCTCCTTTAAGTCCAGTAGTTACTGGCATTACTTGAAATTTTGGTCGTCACCAATTTCCCCAGTCCGAGTCCTGCATTACCGGTTGGATTTGAAATTTCATTTGTTGTTATCTCAGGTTGGTCGTTACCATTACCTCCAGGAAGTCTAGTGGTTACTAGCACTGCCTGAACCATCTGTTAAAACTGGGTGACATCATTATCCCCAGTAAAACTTTCCCCCGGACAAGTCTCGGAGATCTAGTCGTCACTGGTATTTCCCATTGTGTTTTGTCTTTGTTTCTACTCCATTCCTGAAGATCCCGTTTGAACTCTTCACTATAGGAAGTTCCTCACCTGATCATCCCCAGTGAGGTTCAAATTTTATTTCCCCAATAAAGAGTCACTCGTGTCCCTGGTAGAAATCTACCTTGTTCCCCGGTGAAGTGTTTGCTTCTCCCAGTAAGATTGTCATCTTCATTAGACTTTGTGCGTCCTCATGTGAAAATTTCCATCCCCATTATCACTAGTCATGTTTGAACTATTGATTGATATACCTCGGTATTCCCCAGTGTCGGATCCACAATGTCAGGTCCCCGCGAGTAGTTACTCGTTGTTTTGTTTTTCTGTCTTCTGCATATGTCTTGCATCCAAGCATCATGAAGCATCATTTAGAATTCATGACATATCATGACTTGTCCTTTTTCATATCATCGAATCTAAGGAACACAATTTTCGGTTTTCTATATTTAAATACCTTTCACTGCGATTCTACGAGGATTGTCATCTCTCAGTTCCATCTAGTGAAGATATTTAAATAGGGGAAACTGTTGCACCCCAAATTTTTCCCCCTTAGATTCTCATTATCATTTTAGGAGCATTCTCATGAAATTTCTAACCTTAACGCAGTGCAAGTCTGTTTTTGCCAAATTGCAGATGAATCAGGGTTTCGTGCAGTCAAAATCAAAGTTTCAAGGTTTGTGATTAGTCAATGTTTTGGGCTCATTCAAATAGGAAACGAGGTCAAGGATATTATATAATGTCAATCAAGAAGCCAATGTTTGTGTGGAGTCTGACAAAACTCCCTAGTCTAAGAGACCCACCTGTACTAGGAGTGTTCTTCAACTAGAACCCTAGGAAAGAGTTCGTCAACTCTGTGTAAGAATCATCGTCATGATTTCTTACTTCCCCTCTTGAATATTACAACTTAGACTAGGGAGTTTTGTCAGACTCCACACAAACATTGTCATGTTTGTTCCCATTTGAACCTTGGTCATAATCAAGTGTTCTTTATCCCTTATAAGGTGAACTACGATTGCTCTGATTCTATCCTAGTCAAGATACGTAGGCAGAAGATGCGACGTCTTTGCGAGCAAACTTAGTGTATATAACTTTAGGTTTCAACTCATATCTTTTCCCAATCCACAGTACATTTTCACAAACTTAGCAAGCAATTAAACAAAAGGTTCCTGTAGAGTACTACAGATATTTAGGGTGCTAACACCTTTCCTAGGTATAACCAACCCCTGATCCCCGAATCTCTTAAGCATTGTCGTTACATCGCGAAAAAGGTTTTTCTCTCTTTAGACCTATCCTTTGGATAAAATAAAGTCCGGTTGTAAAAAGAAATAAGATTCAAGTTAATTAATAGCTTGATATCCAATTTTCACCGCAACACACCCTCACAAGGTCATCACATCATCATCACAAGCACAAGATAAGGGTATTTATGCCTATTCATCAAAGCAAAAGGTCGATAATCGAAGTTGTGGCCATAGCATCATTTTGCAAAAAAATTGGGCAAGTTTTTCCTATGGTAATCGATTGCCAATTTGCTAGACAAAGTAGGGTAATCAATTACCCTGTGCAAAAATGCATATTTTGCTCCATTTTCATGACAGCAACTTTCCCTCTACTATTTTGGGCTCTGCTTAGTTATAGCATTGTGTGTAACATTCTAGACATCTCTAGACAGTTCAAGACCATTCAAGACACTTCAAATCATTTACTCCAATACATCAATTTGAATCAAGACTACCATGAGACTTCATTTGCAAGCATGAGAATCCTTTGATTTGAACTTGCATTGGGATTACTATCGGGTCAACTACCTAACTAACTGAGTTAACCTCCAACGCAGTAAGTTGATTCCAACTAACTTCAAGGCTAGTTCCAAAGCATATTCTAAACCTAGCAACTCAAAGAAAAAATCTATATAAAAAAATCTTCACTATTTCACAAGGACCCTCAACCATTTCCACAATTCTCTCTCAATTTTCTCACGTTATCTTTGAATTTTCTGCAACTTTTTCTCACATTCATCTTCTTCCCAAAACCTTACTAAAGCTCAAATTCACCATTAAAGAATAGTAACTTCCACATTGGAAATGCTTTTATCTTGAGCTTAACCATCATCATCTTGCAA
Organism: Lathyrus sativus; assembly: GCA_963859935.3. Lineage (NCBI taxonomy): Eukaryota > Viridiplantae > Streptophyta > Magnoliopsida > Fabales > Fabaceae > Lathyrus > Lathyrus sativus. The sequence goes on along the minus strand of OZ012736.1, from coordinate 44,855,475 downwards.
TTCTACTTGATTTTCTGGAGTTTTATTGGCTTTTGATTTATCTCAAGTGATTACTCCAAGCTTCTTTAATGCAAATTTGTATTTGGAGATTTTGTCGCAATATGCTCGGTTTCGCTACTGTTCGGTTGCAAATTCTGATTTCTCTAGTTTTCTTTGATTATCGTCATCATAATTCCTTTACAACAACATCCAAGGCAAATCTCAGCCTTGTAGGTTGGTTATCTTTTGCTCATTTTACTGTTTTGATCATTTCTATATTGTTTGAGTGTAGTTTCGATTAATTTATTATGTGTGAATTGATTATGTAATTGTTTGATTCTTGTTCTTGATGAGTTAATTGATTCAATTGATGCTTATTTGTTGTTTTTGAACTTAATTTTCGTGCACAATTATTCACCCTAGCATGTGGATGATTGGATAAATGTTTTGGTTGTTGGAAGTGCTTTTAAAAAACCTGTTTTATACCACTGTTACAGTGGTAGTCGGTTACCTATATAAGGGTAATTGATTACCCTGCATAATTTTCACGTGGATTTGTAAATTTTAAGCAGGTAACCAATTATCTGCATGTGGTAATCGATTACCACTGTAACAGAATGCCATTTTTTCCTATTTTCAAACTTGTTTGCTATTATTTCCTCATTTAACTTCCATGGCTTGATATGCTTGATATTTAAGGATGTTTTATGAGTTGTTTACGTTATGCTGGAAGCATGTATGCAAACTTTCAATGTGCGATTTGTCGATTCTCGATTATTTGCATTTTTGGCATTGTATGATCATGTTAATTCTTGCATTTTTTTGATCACATGCTACATGACTTGTGATGCATACTAAATGGAACTTGGTACTGTTTTTCACTTCCATTCATGTTTGAATTAAGTTTGTTCTTCAAGGAATGAGCTTAATCTTGTATAATCAATAATTCACCCTTTTGCTTTAATGATTTTTCATCTCCTTTGGAAAATTGTTAGCATATCACTCCCTTTGGATTAATTAATTGAAACTTCGTTTTGATTAGTTTATTTCCCCCTTCTATCTTCTCCTTTAGATCTTTTAGAGCCTTATTCTCTTGATCCTCGCGGAGTTGAAGATTCGCAACACGTTGGAGCGTTGTACAAGTTTTCATCATTACACTGTGCATTTCAATTTTTGTGCTACACTTTAGTGTTAGAGAAGGAATGAGAGTGGAGAGTTCTTACACTCATTCTAATTATTTTGGGTAGGGGACGATTGACCCTGTTCCTGGAATAGTCGCCTCTATCTCCTTACTATGATATCTTCCGTTTCCAAGCCGAGTTGATCCCTGATCACTTGTACCCTTATCATTTATCCCTTGGATTTAACTTCCTCCTTTCAATTCAACACTCTTTTTCTTTTGGCCAATATATTCTTTGATTCCCCAGAAGATTTATAATCAGTCTTTTCTTTGTCTAGTCTACCGCTCTTTGGTTAAATCCAAATTCTCTTCTCCCTAGAAAAGTCAATCATTTATTCGGTTAAGCGTAATCTGGATGTCAATACCAAGTCCCTAGAGGAGTTCGCAACCTTCTCTTGGTTTTCTCTCTTCTTGTTTGGTTAATCACTGCCTATCAGTTAACACACCAATTTACTCTTATCCTCAGTTAACCACAGTCTGTCTATTAACATACTGAGTTTCTTTTAGGTTAATCACCTTCTCTTGGTTAAATACCCGTTCTTTGGTTGATCACAGTCTGCCTGTTAAAACCAACTTTCCTTTGGTTAATCACCTTCTCTTGATTAATCACCTGTTCCTCAGTTAACCACAGTCCTGCTGCTAACATATTGAGCTTCACTTGTGTTAATCACCTTCTCTTGGTTAATCACTTATTCTTTTTGGTTAATCACAATCTGTCTGTTAAAACACCGAATTCCCTGTAGTTAGAAACCTTTCTTTGGTTCAAACAAACTCACCTTTGGGTTAGTAAACTTTGTTTAGTTTAAATGCTTGTTCCTTCAGTCAAGTACTTCTTGTTCAGTCGGTGTATCGTCCTTTGGGTCACAACCTCTGCTTAGTTCCATAATTGTTGCACCCCAAAATTTGACCAACCATTTCTCGCAATTTGCCTTATGTCTCGATTCATTTTGCATTTGCATCTACATACCGCATACAGTGCATTTTTCAGCCGGATTGACTTTATCGGAATTACAGCCCTCTTCTCACACTTCAGACAGTTCAAACCAGTTCGAATATAGAGATATATTTTGGGAGTTGTGCTCTTCCCGGTGTTTTCAGTCTATACTGTTATCTTAGTGCATTCTCGCATTTTATATTCGCCGATTTAATTCTTCTAGAATTTATTTCTCACTTTTTGCATAGAAATTAAACTTCATGTAGGTTTTTGATTTGATTTGCTATTTTTGAGAATATGTTAGTTTTCTAGAACATTATTAGAATATTATATAGATTTTAAATAGTTTTTTTAGAGGTTATTAGATTTAATATAGATTTTAATAGGTTTTAGATTTAACTCTTTTTAAGTTCATTTAGTTTTATTAAGTCTTTTAGATTTTTAGATTTAATTGATTAGGCTTAATAGGTTCTAATTAGCATCAGCTTTTATTAACCATCTTTTATCAGCATTAATGTTCGTTTAATTAGTGTTAATCAGCTTTATTTGAGTCCATTAGTCATTAATTGAAGCCCAATAAGTCAGATCTCGCAGGCAACATGTCCACTCCTCAGGCCCAGTTCAGTGCCATGTGTCGCTATATAAGCACTCTTTCTCTCTCTCTCTCAGTTGGCTGCCACCTATACCCACATGGCCATGGCGCGCCACCTCACCCTCTCTCCCTCACATGCATGCATGTCACGCCGCCTACTAGGTGGCAATCCCTCGTGCTGCACATGCAAACTGCCGGAAGGCTTCATCGGCGAAATCAAAGCCCTCCAGCTTCGCCGTAACCATCACCGGAAGTTCGCCGAAAAATCCAACTTCCACCGGAATCTTCATTAGAAACACCAATATTCATCAATCCTCATAAGATTTCCAGAAATCTGCATCATTTCAGGCAATGTTCATCACCTTCGGCATAATCTTCAAGAACATTCTTGAAGATTCATCCGCTTTGTCGTAAATCTTCATCGATTCTCTTCAAGAAACTTCACACATTCAACAACCTTCAAGAAACCTTCAATATTTTTTCAGAAACTTCATCCATCAACATTCATCCGTTCCTTTACGGTCTCCATCAACATTCATGATCGTTTTCCCGGATCTTCAAAGCGTTATCAGCTTTCTTTCAAGATCTTCATCAAGAATCTGTGAATCGACACCAATGTCTTCAAGAAACTCCAGATCGGAAACCGTCAACAAACGATGATCCATTGATCTACAACACTAGAACCTTCAGCAATCTTCAGCCCCGATGATCCTCATCACAGCTTCAGCATGGATTCAACTATATTTTGGATCTTCAACCGTTTTCCAGAAGATCTTCGTCACCTTCATCGTGTTCATCGTTGCCATGTCACCAAGGTCTTCTCATCTTCAACGTGTTCTTCAAGGAGCTTCGTCAACATTTCATCTTCGTTCATGAACCAACAACTCAAGGTCCAGACAAAGCAACAACCTCTGTGTCAAGATCCTCCGTCAATCATCAACGTTCATCCATCGAACCAACCTTCGATCCACTTCACAATTTCCAGATTTACGAGGTAAATCCTTCAAATCTATGGATCTTTATCGGGTTTGTGTTGGTTAACTTGAAAAAGGAGATGAGCTCAATATTGAGCTAAGAAAGACGAAGTTCTCGTGTTGATTGGAGGAAAGTGTAGGGGAAGAGGCAGAGATTTGAGACGGAGAGATGTTGAAGATACAAAGACGGCGGCGGAGGTTTAGGGTTAGGGTTTCAGACGTAGGCAAAATGAGAAGGAAGATGAGAGGAAGCCTTGGACTCGGGTTTGGTTAGTGGGCCGTGAAGCCCAATTGCTTCAGTTTCAACCTACACCCCATTCTTCCCACGTGCACACCCCTGCTGGTTTTTCTTTGTTTGTGTTGAGATTGTGGGCCCTTAGGCCCACCGTGTGGCTTTCACTGGACTATACACCCCATTCTCCTCACTGCACCCCTTTCCTTGTTTTTTTGTTGTAGACATGGGCTTAGAGCCCAACTGTCTTTCTGGCTGCAACACTGTCCTCATTGTTGTCCCCCCTGCTGTTTTTTTCTCTTTGTAAATACTTTAATATTTTGTATTGTATTTTCTTACTATTTTTCTTTTAGGAAATTATAGTATTATTTTCTTAGAATATTATGCATATATTTTCACATCGAATTTTCTATTCTATTTCTTTCTGTAGCTATTATTTTTCTTAGAATATTATGTGCATACATATTTTTGAATAGAATTTTATATTCTATTTATTCATATTCAATTTCCTTGTAATTTCTTTTAGAAGCTTATTTTTCTATTAGGAGTTTATTGCCCATTTTAGGAGTTGAATATTATTTCCATTTGTTAGTGGACTTTGTCTTGTTTCCGTTTTGTAGGTCGATGACGAGACTTCCGTAAACCGTTATTAATCAACTTGTTGATGGATAATGTAGGATCTGAGACCACTTTTTCTCTCCTCATTTCTCTCCTCCTTCTGATTTTTTTTTTACTGGTTTGTTCCGTGTGACACGATTCAATTGGAGAATGATTCTCAATATCATTTCTCTATCTTGTCTTTGACACGGATATCAATATGCTACCTCTTAGAGTTTGACTTCATTCATAAGTCGAACCATGACGGTTAGCGTTACATTGGTTCTGATTCGAAACTTAATAATCAAGGATCCAAAGAGGAGAAGATTGGAATGGAGCTTGCGCACAATGTCAAGGGCCAACGGAACCGCTCCGTTCGATAACATCTTTCTTATTCAAGTCTCTATGCAACCGTCGAGTGTTGTGATCCGTAGCAATAGATACGTGGGAAATGGTGATTGAGGAGCTACCTCTCAATTGCTTAGAATGTTTAGTATACGTCCTTAGGACGATATGCAACGCATTAGCTACTACGGCTTAGGTTCTTGCATATGTGTCCCGAGTTCCTTCCCGTTTGGGCATGTTAGGCATGTTTCCTCTTTGTTCTCGCCCCCGTGCGATCGAAACTCTTTTCTCTCGCATCCTGGTGGTGGAGATCTCTTCTCTTGCCCCCGTGCAATCGAGACTTGTTTTCCGCAGTTGGCCGAACTACGGCTGCTCTGATGTCTCATACATATTGAGAGTACGTAGGCATAGGATTGCGATGATCCTAGCGAGCACTTTTCCCTTTTCCTTTAGTATTTCCAAAAGATATCCTTGAATGATTTCCATCTTTACATGATTCCTGTGCATGATTCTTCTAATTCATAGTCCTATGATATTTGGATCCTTCTTGTGAGAGCCTGGTTCTTCCTTAGGAAGGACTCTGTGCATTCCATGAGAAGTTGAGCCATTGAGGACTATTCTTGAATGATGAGTTTGGTTGAGAACATGGTGAACTCCTTAGGTTTTCACCATGCCTCCCGTCATTATTCTCTTCATCTCTCAAGTCCTATAATCTTAGGATCCTTCTTGTGAGAGCCTAGTTCCTCCTTAGGAGGAACTCTGTGCATTCCATGAGAAGTTTTAGCCTTTGATGGACATTCAATGCCATGGTGGGTTCCTTAGGTTCATACTATGCTCCTTTTCTCCTCCAAGTACTATGACACAAGGATCCTTCTTGTGAGAGCTTGGTTCTTCCTTAGGAAGAACTCTGTGCGTTCCATGAGAAGTTGAGCCTTTGAGGACTCAAGTACCTTATATGCACCTTCTCTTTTCTCTGTGTCCTACAATCTCAGAATCCTTCTTGTGAGAGCCTGGTTCTTCCTTAGGAAGAATTCTGTGCATTCCATGAGAAGTTTGAGCCTTTGATGGACTCTTGTGTTGATACACATTCCATGACATGGTGGGTTCCTTTGGTTCACACTATGATTTCTCTCATTCCCTTGCATGATTGTGTGGTGTTATACATTAGAATTAGGGTAGGCTTGATAGCTTTCTCTTTTCACTTCCATGTTTGCATTTAAAGGTTGAGCTAGTCTCCCTTTGCTTGTGTGCTATCTCTGTTTGCATCTCATGTTTGCATTAAAGGTTGAGCTTGCCTCCCTTTGCTTGGATGTTTATCTTCCTTTCATACTTGACATGTTTGCATTAAAGGTTGAGGTGTCCTCCCTTTGCTTGTATTGTTGCATTGCATGTGCATTTACATTTTATACTTCATCTGCTTGATAGCTTTGTTTTGCTTTCCTTTGCCATGTTCCCTTAGGACTCTCGCTTCCTTGTTTAAGGATAGTGATGATAGACACTAGGTTCTAACCCTTTGCATGATAATAATAGGATAGATTCCCTTTCAAACTCAACATTAGGACCATCTTGCGTGACAACATTAGGGTTTTGATTAGTTCCCCTGTAGAGTCCTTTTCTCTCTTCTCATCCTCAAACAATAGTAAAACACCTAATAAAGGCTAATTTGTATTGTACGTTACGAGCCTTAAGCTACTTAGGAAGTGGTGATTGGGGGGCTTCTCCTCAATTACCTAGAGCATTTAGTATACGTCCTTAGGACGATATGCGACGCATTCGTTACTAAGTCATAGTCTCTAGTGCAGTATGAATTACAAACATTCATCAAAAACACTTCTCCGCTAAAAGAATTCAAAACAAACTGTCAAACGTCTTTTGCCCTTTGGGGCTCCCTTAATGGAAAATCTTTTCAGATAAAAGAGCGTTGTTAACTCTTAGTTCTACCGCAAACGGTAACGCATAAGTCTCCAACGAGCGAGTTGCATACACCAAACTGATAGAACTACCTGTTAACCCTACTTGGGTAAAAAACAGTCGAACAAACTTGTATTCTGTTTTATCCCGAACTACGTTCGCTCTGATCTCTCATACCTGTTGAGAGTACGTAGGCACAAGACGCGATGTCTTGGCGAGCAACCTTCCCCCATCACCCGTAGTTAGTCGAACTACGTTGACTCTGACTTTCCCATTGCACGAGGGAATACGTAGGCCCAGAGCAGCGACGATCTGTCGAGTCCTTTTTCTTTTCTTTTGACCAGACCATTAGCTAGATAGATAAACAACCCTTTAGATAAACAAACAAGCGTGGATCCCGTTGATTACAATGGACGTGAGGGGTGCTAATACCTTCCCCTTACGTAACCGACTCCCGAACCCGAGATTTGGTTGCGATGATCGATCTTATCCCTTTTCGCTAGGTTTTTCCTGATCGTTTCCTTTCCCTCCTTTGGGATAAATAACGATAGGTGGCGACTCTTCTGTCTTTGCCGGCACCTTTTTTCGCAGTAGCGACAATAATCATCCTTTGGGTCACAACCTTTACTTGGTTCCACACCCGTCCTTTGGGTCATAACCTTTGCTTGGTTCCACACCATTCCTTTTGGTTGATTATCGTATATTGGTTAAAAACCAATTGACCATTGATTTTTATACATTATTTTACCATGAGTTTTAGTTAATTATCTTATATGTTTAGTTGCATTTTATTTTCTTTTATCGCATTTTATGCATTGGTTTGGTATTTCTATTGTTTTTAGGTTCATGTACGCAATCAAGAAGAATCGGAGCAAAAACCAGGAAAGCAAGGGTCTGACACGGCCCGTGTTAGGATGGTACCATGATGAAGAAAGTCGAGGATTGGACAGTGGCCTGACACGGGTGCCCATGTCAACTGACACGGCCCGTGTCAACAAGTCTTGAGCATACATCCTTTTCAACAGATAACCAGGGAGCCAACACGGTCACCCGTGTCAACTGACACGGCCCGTGTTGGCTGATGGACTTCATCTTCCAATTTTCTTAATTTTTGGGAAATTGTGATCTATATGGATATTTTGGGTATTTTCTTATTACTGTGTTGGACCTGGGAGTATTTAAGACAGATTTTGAGAAGGAAAAAAGAACTTTTTGTCCAGAGAAGAATTGCACTATCAGGATGAGAGAGATCAAGGTGATTGGGGAACTGAAGGTTTTCATGAACGGAAGCCATTGAGGATCAAAGAAACCTATTATCTTGTAATTCCTAATGTTTCTTTTTTATTTTCTTTGAATAATATGAGTAGCTAAACCCTCCAATGTTAGGGGGTGTCCCTGATTTGAATCTGTAATGACTCTGATATTAGTATTGCAATGACATTTCCTTTGTTTAATAACTGATTTGATCTCTAGTTGTTCTTAATGCTTGCCATGTCGGACCAACAGGGTTTGATTTATGATTAATGATTAGGCTGGACTGTCTTTGTTAATCCTTTGCTTTTGATCATCCTATAGTAGATATCACCTAGGACTAGGGATACCCTATAGGAACCGGAATAATTCTTGATAATTGATTGCTTAATCTCACTTATAATTCTCTATGGACATAGCAATTAGGGTAGACGATTAAATGTTTTCTCACTAAGGACTTAGGAGTAAACATTCTAAAGAATCGGTAATTAGTTAGTTACAATGAGTTGTTGCAGTCTTAATTTAGGGTTGTTACTGAGTCAGATCATACACCTTCCCTAGCATGTTACTCATATATTGTAAACCACTTAGTCAATTTTCCCTTTTTACTTGAAAATATTTTTATAATCAAACCAAAAGATTTGAAAACCCCAAGTGCTTTTGTTCAATTGAATTGTTTTATAGCTTGTGTTTCCTATGCAGTCCTCGAGATCGATATTCGGGGAATTTTCCCTTATTACTCCATTGGCAAAATAGTACACTTGTTATTTTCCCGATCACCAACTCCTTTCTCTTTTCGATTAACCACTATTTATCAATTAACATACCGATTTCTCTAGAGAGTCAAACACCTTCCCTTGGTTCCATTCTCTCATTCTGGTTTATGACACTCCTCTGATTAACGCCAATCTTTTGCTTTCCCCACAGAGTCTCACTCTTATCTTTCTTCGGTTAATCATTTCCTGTCAGTTAATGCACCGAGTCCCCTGTGGATCTTTATTTTACCTTGATTCTTATCCTTTATCCATTTGTTCTCCTGGTTTCGACGCCATTCTTTTGGTTCCTCCCTAGTGGAGTTATCATCCTTTCTTATGTGCTCCTCAGCTGAATTTTTCCTTTGTCTTTCTTTATTGGTTTTGACAACATTTCTTTTGCATCCCCAGTAGGGTCTTGCTTCTTCTTTTTGGTCTTGGTTTTGGCACCGTCTCTGTTTCCTATTCTTTCTCTGTCTTATTTCCCCGAACTATGCAGGCTCTGAATTCCTGATATCACTACGAGGGTACGTAGGCACGAGATTGCAAAATCTAGGCGAGTCGCCTTCTTCCACCTTCTCTCTCTTTTCCTGGTTCCATGAACTACGGAGCTCTGAATTCCTCATTGCACTATGATGATACGTAGGCACGAGGGCCCCAATCCTTCACGAGCACTTTCCTTCCTTTCTTTCTTTCCTTTTTCCTTTCTCTTTTCTCTTCTCTCTTTTTAGCTAACATCCTTTAGATAAATAACCCATCCAAGCCTAGAAGTAAGAAAAATGGTTCCCGTCGAATACGACGGATGCTGAGGTGCGAGTACCTTCCTCTTGTATAACCTACCCCTTACCTGTTTCTCTTCCCTTTGGGGTTTTATTGATATTTTCCCTGTCTTTTGGACTAAATAAAGTTTGATGGCGACTCTGTTGTATCTTTGAGTGTGCAATTCACTCAGGTATAATATCGCTAGCCTCAGGGATTTTACATTCTCTAGCTTAGCTCTTCTACCTTGACAGGGATGATGACTTCGGCCAAGTACGTAATTAGGGAGTCTTGTTGGTCGTCAAATAAGGATTAGTTTTGTATGCTTGAAGGATGCTTGGAAGCTCGTCTATCCAATTTCCTTTTTTGCTTCAAGCCATTGCTTCAACCCTCTAAGGACTACTAGGTTCTCTACTTCGGTCTGCCCGTTTGGCCGAGGGTATTCTACTGACGTGAAATATTGCTATAAATTTAAGTATTCTAAAATATATTTTAATTTATTGTCTATGGTTTAAGTCTTGTTGTCAATTATGACTGTCTGAGGGACTCCATACCTGAACATGACATTCCTCTTGAAATTTTTCAATATGTTGCCCATTGTGATCTTTGCTAGTGCTTTTTCTTCAATCCACTTGATGAAATAATCTATTGACACGATCAAGAGCTTGAGTTGCCCTAGAGCTAAAGGGGAAAATCCAAGAATATCCATCCCCTTATGTGATAAAGTCTAGGGTGATGTCATGTGTGCAGTTCGTACGAAGAAGCACTGCCAATGTATCCATGATGTTAGCATTGGTTACACCTTCTTACATACTTCTTAGCTTCCTAGATAATGTTAAACCAAAATTTCCCATCTATGAGAACTTTCTTAGCCAGCGATCAAGCACTCAAGTGTTTCCCAACTATTCCTTCAAGTACCTCGACGAACGTGTAAGCGACATCTTCTTTTTCCAGACACTTCAGTAGAGAGGTTGATAGTCTCATTTTGTACAATTTGCCTTCAATCAAGGAGTAAGATCTGGTTCTTCTCTTCATAGGGGTAGTGTCACCTAAAGCATTAGGTAGTACTCCATACTTAATATATGTTGTAACTTATGTTATTCATGATGGTTGTTGTAACACCCCCTTTCTATACCCCCAAATAAACAATTAAATCATTTAGGCACTTAATAAAAATTCCATCAGAGTATAATTATAACATGGTATAAAAGAGGCGCGTCACATTATCCATGAAATGTAACATAAATAATACCTGCTCATAAAGATATGTAACAAAAGGGATAAATCTCAACTAAAAACAAAGCATAGCTCTTAAAATCCACATATCAACATTTAGAATAAAGCGGAAATATCTAAACATTGAATCACTTCATTAACATAAGCATCATATACATCATTCAGATTAATTCAATTCTTCAGTTAAGTTTCCAAAACATTCAGCAGCAGATACATACACAGATGTATCACAAAAGAATCAAAACAATTCCTAACTACCCAGTGTTACATATCAGAGCCATCTGACCAAAAAGAAATGAAGACTCGCTTCACAAAGGACCTCCAGGCCTCATAGAGAATTATAAAACAGCAGAAGGGTGAGAAACATTATCATAACAAACAATGCATAAAATTATATATCATAAACACAATTATAACATACACGCAATTCACATTTCTCACCATAACTTGTTACAATACATCACAATGTACACGCACATAATCAAGCACATTCACCAATTCATGCTTCACAATTCATAGCATTTCACATAAACATTTACAATTATGTTCAATTCACCCAAACATCATATAAAGATGATAATGAAACTCATAGAGACTGACTCACGACTCTATGCAGATGCAAATGCGGTACCGACTCGTTCAGCAGGTTCAATTGAAGAACCAAAATGGAACCATCGCTCGTTACCGAAGTAACTCCCCGTCGGGCCTACGATGTTCACCCATCACTCACACCCCACATGGGCACACGATGTTTCAGGATTGCTCACACCCCACACGGGCACACAATCTGGTTGCTCACACCCCACAAGGGCACACAACTGTTCTGCAGATTCTCCTCGGAATCAAAATAAACCATCGCTCACACCCCACAAGGGCACACGAGGTTTCTGCAGATCCTCCTAGGGATCAAAGTAACCAAACCATCTCTCACACCCCACAAGGGCACACGAGGTTTCTGCAGATCCTACACGGGATCAGACACACAAGAATGCAATCATGATGCTACACATGCAACACGACTCAATACACTCTTTAAATGCACACATGTTTACAAACATATTCAAGCATTCTTCACATCATACAAGTACATACAATTATGCACATTCACATCAATATCACCATGCAATTCCATTTAATTCGAACAATTGCACAAAATTGCCAAACGGCCACATTACACATTCCACAATTCACAATCTAGGATTCACGTCATACGGCTACCCACAACACAATGTAACTCGGCATAATCGATGCCTCGAGCAAGGAAATAATCATAATTAAGTCGGAGATCCGACCACGGATGGAAACATTAAAGAAAACACAACCTGTCATGCTCGCTACTCTGCTCGCTTAGTGAGCTCCTAGCGAGTATTCGCTACTTGTTCGCCTAGCGAACAAGCTGGCGAAGGCAAACAGAAGCCTCTGACTTCGTTCGCTACCTCGCTCGCTCAGCGAACCTTCGCTACCCCATTCGCTACCAGCGAACACCACAACATGCATTCTGTCCAAGTCTGGGACCGTTCGCTACTGACTCGCTACTAGCTCGCTTAGCGAACGTTCGCTACCAGCTCGCTCAGCGAACACGCTAGCGAATGTCTGCGAACTCAGAATTTTCCCACTGTTCTACAACTCCAAAACTCTTGGGTTCACCCGATTAAATCCCAAATCATTCCAGTAACTTAGCCTAACATCACCCGACATAAGATGCTATCACTTAATCTCTGTTTTACCGATAAAAACTCGGGTTCTATCGATTAAATCCAAATTATGCCCTAGAATGAAAAATGAGCAAAACTCTCCCCAAAACAAAACAAAACCAACAAGAACATACATAATCATACACATTGCAATAATAATAAAGTTTCACACCCTTACCCGATTAATCGAAAGCTTAGAAGTAGATTCTTGATGATTCTAGGTTTTTCTCCTCTTCCTCCTCTTTCTCTTCTCTTCCTTTCTTTCTCTTCTTTTTCTTTCTTTTTGGTTTCTATTCTCTCTATTCTATCTCTTTCCACTTATACTCTTTCTATTCTATTTCTCTCAAAATAACTACTAATCATGGATTATCTAAAACACCCTCTAATTAATTCCCAAAACTCTCCAAATAATAAAATACCACAACATACACACATAACATATTATCACATAATTCCACAATAACATAACAATTAACCAAATAAATTAAAAGACTCAACAAAATAATGGGAAATTTATAATCGGGGCATTACAACTCTCCCCCACTTTAGAAATTTTCGTCCTCGAAAATATTACCTGATCCAAACAACTCCGGATGCGACTCTCGCATCTTGCTTTCCAATTCCCAAGTCATATCGCCTTCTGCAGCACCTCCCCATGCTACTTTCACAAGCGCAATATCTTTGCCTCTTAGCTTCTTAATCTCACAATCCAAAATTCTAATTGGCAAAGCTTCCACTGTAAGGTTATCTCTTACTTCAACCTCGTCCATAGGGATAACATGTGACGGATCCGGAACATACTTCCGAAGTTGCGAAACATGAAACACGTTATGCAAATTCGAAAGATTCGGAGGAAACGCCACACGATAAGCCACAACACCAACTCGTGCAATAATCTGATACGGACCGATGAAACGAGACGTCAACTTCCTCGACTTCAACGCACGACCCACACCCGTAACCGGTGTAACTCTCAAAAATACATGGCGCCCTCTTGAAATTCAAGATCCTTCCTTCTCTTATCATGATAGCTCTTCTGCCTACTCTGAGAAGCTCTCATCTTTTCCCGAATAAATCTCACCTTCTTCGTCGTTTGTTGTACCAACTCCGGTCCAACCACCGACTTCTCACCAGTCTCATGCCAACACAAAGGTGTTCGACATCTTCGACCATACAAAGCTTCAAATGGTGCCATACCAATACTCGAATGAAAACTGTTATTATAGGTGAATTCAATCAATGCTAAATAACTATCCCACGCACCACCTTGCTCTAGCACACAAGCTCGTAACAAATCTTCCAATGATTGAATTGTCCTTTCGGTTTGACCATCTGTTTGCGGATGATAAGTCGAACTCAATCTCAACTTCGAACCCAAAGCCTCTTGCAAACTTTCCCAAAACCTTGAAGTAAATCTTGGATCTCTATCTGATACAATGCTCTTAGGAACTCCATGCAACTTCACAATCACCTGAACATAAATCTCGGCCAATTTCTCCAAAGGATAACTAATATCAATCGGAATGAAGTGAGCAGATTTAGTAAGTCTATCAACAATCACCCAAATTGCATTGTGACCTCTATGCGTATTCGGCAACCCCGTAACGAAATCCATCGAGATACTGTCCCATTTCCACTCTGGAATATCCAACGGTTGCATTAAACCACTCGGCTTCTGATGTTCCACCTTAGACTTCTGACAAGTCAAACAAGAATACACAAACTGAGCCACATCTCTCTTCAACCCAGACCACCAAAAGATCTTCTTCAAATCTTGATACATCTTATTCGCTCCCGGATGAATACTCAAGTTACTACGGTGTCCTTCCTCTAATATCATCCTTTTCAACTCCGCATCATCAGGAATACAAATACGACCACGAAATCTCAAAACTCCAAAATCATCAACCTTGAAATCTTCATTCTCATTTGTCATCAAATCAACAAACTTCAAATCCAACTTTTGCCTTTCACAAACGGTTGCAAGAAAATCATTCGTGATATGAAGCATACCAAGTCTCACGCTTCTCGGCGTCATATCACAAACCAAACTCAAATCTCTAAAGTTCTCCAATAGTTCCCATTCCTTCACCATCATTGCGGACACATGTAACGACTTCCGACTTAAGGCATCTGCCACCATATTTGCCTTACCCGGATGATAATTTAATCCAAAATCATAGTCCTTCAAAAGTTCCAACCATCTTCTTTGTCTCATATTCAGTTCCTTCTGATCAAATAAATACTTCAAACTCTTGTGATCACTAAAAACTTCAAACCTTGCACCATAAAGATAATGCCTCCAAATTTTTAACACAAATACCACGGCCGCTAATTCCAAATCATGAGTAGGGTAATTCTTTTCGTGCATTCTCAATTACCTAGAAGCATAAGCCACAACCTTCCCATCTTGCATCAAAACACCACCCAAACCGGTCAAAGAAGCATCACAGTAAACCACAAAAGGTTTCGTAGGATTCGGCAAAATCAAGATTGGCGTTGTTGTCAATCTTCTCATTAACTCCATAAAACTCTTCTCACAATCAACATTCCAAATAAAAGCCTTTCCTTTACAAGTTAACTGCGTTAACGGAAGTGCCAACTTCAAAAACCCTTCGATAAACCTCCGATAATAACCTGCCAAGCCCAAAAAGCTTTGAATCTCCGTAACTGTTCTAGAGGTCTCCCATTGCATTACCGCATCAATCTTAGAAGGATCAACACTAATACCATCCCCTGAAATAAAATGCCCAAGAAAACTCACTTCTGACAACCAAAACTCACACTTTGACAACTTGGCATACAATTGCTTCTCCCTCAGAATTTGCAACACAATCCTTAAATGTTCCTCATGCTCTTCTTGAGACTTAGAATAAATTAAAATGTCGTCAATAAACACAACCACAGAGCGATCCAACTGCTCATGAAAAATACGATTCATGTACTCCATAAACACACCTGGCGCATTAGAAACTCCGAATGGCATCACTAAATATTTGTAATGTCCATACCGTGTCCTAAAAGCCGTCTTTTGAATATCTCCTTCTTTCACACGAATCTGGTGATAACTTGATCTTAAATCAATCTTGCTAAAAACGCGTGCTCCAACCAATTGGTCCATCAAATCATCAATTCTAGGAAGCGGATACTTATTCTTAATCGTCACCTTGTTCAACTGTCGATAGTCAATACATAACCGCATACTTCCATCCTTTTTCTTTACTAACAACATCGGCGCACCCCAAGGAGAAACACACGGTCTAACAAATCTCTTTTCTAATAAATCATTCAACTGCTTCTTGTCGCTTGCGCGAAAATAAGGTGCCGGCATGACAGAAGAGTCGCCACCTTTCGTTATTTATCCCTCAGAGCAGGAAAGTAAACGATCGGAAAAACCTGACGAAAAAAGGGTAAGACAAGGTCATCGCAACCATTGTCTGGGTTCGGGAGTCGGTTACGCAAGGGGAAGGTATTAGCACCCCTTACGTCCGTCGTACTCGACGGGATCCACGCTTGTTTGTTTGCTTGGACGGGTTGGTTTAATTCTATCTACCTATCAAGGCTGGCTGAAAAAGAAAAGAAAAATGACTCGGCAAAGCGTCGCGCTTTATGCCTACGTATTCTCATCAGAGAATGAGAAATCAGAGTCAACGTAGTTCGACCTACGAAGGGTTACGGGGAAAGGTTGAAGGTTGCTCGCTAGGACGTCGCATCCTATGCCTACGTACTTCCACACTGTATGGAAGATCAGAGCAAACGTAGTTCGGGAAACTACGGGTTATCTCCTAAAAGAAGTGTTTTTTTATTGTATTTGCGATTTCAACCGCACTAGAGACTATGACCTGAGAGTGAATGCGTCGCACGTCACCCAAAGGGTACCATACTAAACATCCAATCTCAGATAGCTTAAGGCTCGTACCGTACGAAAGAAATCATTCATGATTACTGTATCTTAAACTGCTTTGAGACAAGAAGAGAACAGGCCCAACTAGGAGGGAGACTATCAAGTCCTACTGTTATCATGCCATGGATTCATCCTATGGTTGAGGTTTGAACAGGGAACTCCTAGATGTTGTCATGCATAGGTTTCAACCTAAAAGTCTATCATCAAATCCTCATCAGAAGAAATGAGAGTCCTAAGGGATCATGTCAATGATACACCAAAACAGACAAAAGCATCAGCTTTAAACAGTAAAATGCATGCAATGCAAGTGAGGGAGGAAATGTGTGTGGGGCTTCAGCCTCCACAAGCTCATCTCAACCTCAATCCAGTCATGAAATAACAGTAATCCTACTGAAAAATAACAACATGCTATCAAGCAATAAACAGATAAAAGAAATGAAGTGCCATCAGGCAAACAAAACACATACTTGAGAAAGAATCATCTACTCTCTAATCCTAACCCTAACACAGAATCTTGATCAAATCTAAGCAAAGCCCTAAAGCAAAACCTAACCAAAAGAAATCAATCTCAGTCTTCAAGCTTCAGAACAAGCTTACCAAAGAAAGGGAGTTAAGTAAGCAGACTCATAGTGTCTTCCTCAGGAAAGCACTAGGAGGTGTATACTCAGGAATCATATCCTATGTGGCTCGACCACTGTGATCAGTTTACATTCCTCCTCAGGAGAAACTAAACTCACAAGCAGGCTCCAACATCACTGGATATTTAGGAAATCCTATCTGAACTAGTGGAACTAAGTGAATAGACCCATAGGACCTTCCTCAGGAAAGTACTAGGAGGCTTCCCCTTAGGAATTGTACCCCATGTGGCTCAACAACATGTGATCAGTTTACATTCCTCCTCAGGAGAAATTAAACTCACAAGTTGGCTCCAACATCATTGGATACTTGAGAAATCCTAGATAAACTAATGGAACTAAGTGAATAGACCCATAGGACCTTCCTCAGGAAAGTACTAGGAGGCTTCCACTTAGGAATTATATCCCATGTGGCTCAACAACATGTGATCAGTTTACATTCCTCCTCAGGAGAAATTAAACTCACAAGTTGGCTCCAACATCATTGGATACTTAAGAAAGAGGTGAGAAGAAAGAATGAAAGTCATTCATAGTGCCTTCCTCAGGAAAGTACCATGAACTCCCCTCAAACTTCAGGATCTCAAACCTCACAAACAGGGAATAATCTCTAAGCTCTGGGTCTCTGAGTCTTGATCTACAATCTTCTCTTCCATCATGCTCTCCAACAAGATCTTCAAAACAAACTAAGCCCCACAACAAATTCCCCAAAATAAACCCCAAAGATAAACAAATAACCACAGAACAGACCAGATCATCAGCCAATCTTCAGAAAATACCTAAAAATACTAAAACAAGAGGGAAAATTCTATCAATTATTCACAAGGGTCTACAACATCTATCCATAACATCCACATATGCCTCTACCCAAAAATCAAGACAAAACTATCTAAAGAAAATGAATTTCCTTACCTATCGCTCACACCCCACAAGGGCACACGAGGTTTCTGCATATCCTACGCGGGATCAGACACACAAGAATGCAATCATGATGCTACACATGCAACACAACTCAATACACTCTTAAAATGCACACATGTTTACAAACATATTCAAGCATTCTTCACATCATACAAGTACATACAATTATGCACATTCACATCAATATCACCATGCAATTCCATTTAATTCGAACAATTGCACAAAATTGCCAAACGGCCACATTACACATTACACAATTCACAATCTAGGATTCACGCCATACGGCTACCCACAGCACAATGTAACTCGACATAATCGATGCCTCGAGCAAGGAAATAATCATAATTAAGTCGGAAATCCGACCACGGATGGAAACATTAAAGAAAACACAACCTGCCTTGCTCACTACTCTGCTCGCTTAGCGAGCTCCTAGCAAGTATTCGCTACTTGTTCGCCTAGCGAACAAGCTCGCGAAGGAAAATAGAAGCCTCTGACTTAATTCGCTACCTCGCTCGCTCAGCGAACTCCTAGCGAACCTTCGCTACCAGCGAACACCATAACATGCATTCCGTCCAATTCTGGGACCGTTCGCTACTAGCTCTCTTAGCAAACACTCGCTACCAGCTCGCTCAGCGAACACGCTAGCGAATGTTTGCGAACTCAGAATTTTCCCACTGTTCTACAACTCTAAAAGTCTTGGGTTCACCCGATTAAATCCTAAATCATTCCAGTAACTTAGCCTAACATCACCCGGCATAAGATGCTATCACTTAATCTCAGTTTTACCGACAAAAACTCGGATTCTATCGATTAAATCCATATTATTTCCTAGAATGAAAAATTAGCAAAACTCTCCCAAAACCAAAACAAAACCAACAAGAACATACATAATCATACACATTGCAAGAATAATAAAGTTTCACACCCTTACCCGGTTAATCGAAAGCTTAGAAGTGGATTCTTGATGATTCTAGGTTTTTCTCCTCTTCCTCCTCTTTCTCTTCTCTTCCTTTCTTTCTCTTCTTTTTCTTTCCTTTTGGTTTCTATTCTCTCTATTCTATCTCTTTCCATTTATACTCTTTCTATTCTATTTCTCTCAAAATAACTACTAATCAAGGATTATCTAAAACACCCTCTAATTAATTCCCAAAACTCTCCAAATAATAAAATACCACAACATACACACATAACATATTATCACATAATTCCACAATAACATAACAATTAACCAAATAAATTAAAAGACTCAACAAAATAATGGGAAATTCATAATCGGGGCGTTACAGTTGTGCATTGTCGCTTATTGCCATCATCCCAAATCTTGGGTTTTCTATAAAGGGGCTTTTTAGAGTTTCATGGATGAAGGAATGATTCTCCTCAAGCAATCTAATGTTGGCTATCTTAGACAGGAATTCTATTCGAGTGTTCTTCTCTCTTAGAACATGCAATACCTCTTACGTTTTGAACTTTGCTAACTTTTCTCTACCCAAGACGACATACCATTGGAACAACGGTTTTTTATGTGGATCTATGTTCTTGCAGGTATAATGTTTTCTATTATCAAATGACCTATATAGTTTTAATGTTGGTAACATTATGAGGTGAAGTATTCATTTGAAGTTATGATCAAGTTGGTATGCTTAGGAGATCAAGATGTCAAATATAATTTAAATTTTGGCATAGCAGATTGCAGATGTCCTAACAACATGTCACGACATTGTCCTCTGCATAACTTTAAAACAAGGGCAGAAAAATCAAGCTGATACTCTGAATATCAGCAACAGAATCACGACAGATGTTTTAACATCTGTTACAACATGTTAATCAATAAGCAAATACTGAATTGTAAATTTGCATAATGATAAATAACATAAGATATGTTAACCCAGTTCGATATAATTACATCTAGGGGCTACCAATCCAGGAAGAAGAATCCACTATCAGTAGTATAGTTTTATGTAAACAACCTCAGGTTTACAGTAAACAGCCTCTGGTTTACCTATCACTACCTAATGAAAACTTTATCTAAGAACTTCATCCTAGATAAGAGAAACATATCTCACTCCCTTAATCACCTCCTGTGATATCTAACAGTTATAATCGACAGCAATTGCATTATCCTACTTAAAAGACCCCTCTTTCAATGTAAAGTTCAGCCAAGCCACCTTGACTAACAATCCTCCTCGAATTCTATTGGATTTGCTTCAAAGCTTCACCCAAGAAAAATATACAATTCATTACCTCAAGGCTTCTGAATATATATAACAACTATGTCTACCACAATGTATTCAACTGATAGAAATGGAGACTTACAACACAAGAAACCCCTACGGCTCTCAAAATCCTAAACCCTTATTTCCCTTTACAAAAGTTTTACAAAGGATTAGTTATTGAGCCCAAGGTCTAAGTCTTCTTTTATAACCTTTAGTTGTCTTGAGCTTCAAATCTTTTGTCCTTTATCTACTAATAAACGTGCCTTGAATCTTGGAACAAATTTAAAACAAAACATGTTATATCAGTCCAGATATTGAGTCTTCATGTTGGGACATTTCATGCAACATCTTTGTTCTCTGACAGAATTCTTCATGTTGGATCATCTTATTCAATCAACAAGTTTTACCAAAATTTATGTCAAAATAGAAGAGAATTCAATAATTTCTTAGAACAAAATCTAATGTCAAGCGGTGTTCGGCGGAATCCTTGATGATCTTCGGGCAAGAAAATCTATCTAGAAACCTTATCAAACCTCACCAGATAGAAGAACCTAATTCCTAGATGAAGTTTTGAATCCTTAATGTATCAAGCAAGGGATCTTGAAGCTTCAGAGTTTCTGAAAGAAAGGAAGTTTAAAATTTTGTATGGCCCGTGTCTGAGTGATATATATTTTCACCTTTACTGTTATTAATATTTCATAACACTTGTGCTATGTCGTTACTAATATTTTATCTGAACCATTTTTCAGACATGGATCCTCTAGCACTTTCCCTGCTTCTTCGGTAGGGCTTATGTGGATAACTACAAGGAGACTTTTCCACGTGTTTTCTCCTTCATCTCGCTCATAGAAATTAGGTGACCAAATCAATCAGAGTTTATTTAGAATGCATCATGGCAAATGATATAAACTTCACAACGTACGACGATCAATGTGAGACACGCCATTTCGATGACATGTCATTCTAGTATGGATAATTTTCTTATGGGTCACGACTAATGTATTGACATCTACCTGAGTGATTCATTCGCTAATTCAGGTATCTGTAGTGTATTCCTAGAGCCTCAATCATTATTTCTCCTCCCACATTCAACCGGATAGATGTATTGATGAGATATTTGCGGAGTACCTTGATCATATGGTCCCAAAGGATGTACATAGTGTGTCAATTCCTTGGCCATGGAGTTCTACATTTGGCTACAACCAATGCATTTTCGAAATTCTTACATGACACCAAACTCAGAAGGTGAGTCATCAAGGTCAACTCATCGGGAGATATTAGAGGAGGAGCAGGTTATGGAAGATCGTGTCATTGATGTGTTACCTGCATGTCAGTATATTGTAGTTATAGTTATTGGGAGAGAGAGAGAGAGAGAGAGAGAGAGAGAGAGAGAGAGAGAGAGAGAGAGAGAGAGAGAGAGAGAGAGAGAGAGAGAGAGAGAGAGAGAGAGAGAGAGAGAGAGAGAGAGAGAGAGAGAGAGAGAGAGAGAGAGAGAGAGAGAGAGTGAGACAGAGAGAGAGAGAGAGAGAGAGAGAGAGAGAGAGAGAGAGAGAGAGGAGTTTCATTAAGGCATTCATTGAGGGCCACTGTAGAGGCCATGATAGGCAGATAAGGAACCGTGGGTTCAGATATACCCAGCAGCTGATTGTTTCTTTATATTTTATAATTTGTATTTTAATTTGTTTTTTGTGATCAATGTATGTGTAATACCCCAAATTTTGCCCTAAGATTTGTCGTCGCATTTCATTGCATTTTTATTGCATTTAATCAATTACTAACAAATTTGTGTAGTCGTTTGACTTTTTGCAGGTAAATATCATATGGCATGCATTTTTTTTCTAAAAAGTAAAAATGGTACAATTGGCAAGAGGACATGTGTAAGGAGTTGTGAGTGTGAGAGGTTGAGAGTTCGAATCTCACCTTTGTCACTTTTTGTTTTTTATTATTTTTACTCTAAATGTTTCTATCTCTCATTAAAAAATAACAAAAATAGCTATTTATTATTATTTAATTATTATTTTCGCATTTTAATTAAATCATTTTTTAAAATATTATTTTTTTCACTTTTTTCTAAATTATTCATAAAAATATCCAAAAAATCATAAAATAAAAAAATATTGAAAAAATTTTTGTTCTTTTTATAATATTTTTGATTTTAGGAATCAATAGGATTATTAGTTTTTATTTTAAGTTTATTTTAATTATTTTAAATTATTTAAATTTTATTTTTTTTTTCTTAACTAATTATTTAGTTTGGGCTTTAAAATGGGCTTTAGGGACATTATTGACAATTTGGTGTTAACCCTAATTTGTTCTCTATATATACATGTGTTGCCTTGTTGAAAGGAGGTCAGAAGGTTTTTCAGAAAAGAGGAGAGAGAGAGAGAGAGAGAGGGAGAAACAAAGGAGATCCCCAGAGAAGAAAGGCGGTCGTTCCCACAACTCGTCAGAAGGATTGGAGCTCTCCAGTGTTCCCTTATTCAAACCTTTTTCACATTTACCGAAGCAAACCTCCGTTTCGTAGGTTAAATTACTAAACCTTTTGCCTTTTCATGTTTATGTGCATATTTTGTCATGTTAATGTGTTTAGGTCCGTTAAATTACTAAACCTTTTGCTTTTTCATGTTTAGGTGCATATTTTGCCATGTTTATCTCCATGTGTGTTTAGGTCCGTAGATTTTAATATCAAAACCCTTTTTTAACAAAACCTTTTTTTAAAATCAAAACCCTTTTTTTATTTATTATTAAAACCTTTTTTTTAGTAAGATTTTTTTTAAAAACTGAAAAGCCTTTTTGTTCCGAAGAAAAAAAAACCTTTTTGTTCCCAAAAAACCTTTTCCCAAAAAAAAACTGAAAAGCCTTTTCCCAAAAAAACTGAAAAGCCTTTTCCCAAAAAAACTGAAAAGCCTTTTCCCAAAAAAACTGAAAAGCCTTTTCCCAAAAAAAACTGAAAAGCCTTTTTTTGGGATGAAAAGCCTTTTTTGTTCTAAAAAAAACTGAAAAGACTTTTCCCCAAAAACTTTTTTTTATAATTTAAACTTAATTTTTTTTATAATTTTAACTTAAATATTTTTTATTAAAAAATTAAACTTTTTTTTTATAATTAAAATATTAAAAAATTAAAACCTTTTCGTAAGGAACTCCTGATGTTTGATGTTTGTCGTGTCATTTTATGTACCCTTTTATTACTTTTCTTTCTTTTAGCATTTCATGTGCATGCTCGAGGTTGAGATGTGCTTGTGGTGGCCACAGCCCCACACTATTTTCCTCCCTCACTTCATTCTAAGTGTCATTACATATTTTCATATTCTTCATGTTTTCAGAAATGTTTCTTTGTTTCTTTATACCCTCTGCCTTTATTACTTTTCTTATTTCTGTACCTTAATTATTCCTCCATATAATGATTTGTCATATTTTCACATTTTTTTTTACAGTTTTATCCTTCCGAAGGATTAGGTCCAG
Organism: Lathyrus sativus; assembly: GCA_963859935.3. Taxonomy (NCBI): domain Eukaryota; kingdom Viridiplantae; phylum Streptophyta; class Magnoliopsida; order Fabales; family Fabaceae; genus Lathyrus; species Lathyrus sativus. The sequence continues at coordinate 44,831,907 of OZ012736.1, read as the reverse complement.
CCTTTTGGCCGCCGAGTCAATAGCCTTACCCCTCTAATGGATCAAACCCTGTTTAGCCTAGGTGTCCCGCCGTGGGCAAAATTGCTTTTATCCTAGTGTTAAGCCAAAAGAGTCGTCGTACTCTGTTTTAAGGTTTTCCGCCGTGGAATTCCTAATTTAACCCTATTTTAATTTTAATTAACATTTTTTAACATAGAGATTGGAGTCTCTGAACAAACCTTGGCCACAGTCAAGACGTTTCTAACCTTCCTTTTGAGGGGAACTACAGTTACTCTGATCCATTCCCGTAAGGATATGTAGGCACAAGATGCGATGTCTTGCCGAGTAAACTTAGAATTAACCCCTAGGTCTTTTTTTAATTTTCAATCCTTTGTATATACCCTAAAGCAAAATAATTAATGAAATAAAAAAAAAAAAAAAAAGGTTCCCGTAGAGTATTACGAAAGTTTAGGGTGCTAATACCTTCCCTAAATTTAACCAACCCCCGAACCTTAGATCTCTCCCTTTTAGGTTTTTCCTTTCTTTAACCTTTCCTTCGGATAAATCAAAGCCCGGTTGTAAATGAATTAAGATTCAAGTTAATCAATAGCTTGACATCCAAATTTCACCGCAACAGAAAATGGCGACTTCACTGGGGAGTCCTAACTATTGAGGGTTATCCCTATTTTGTTTATTTTTCTTTATATATTTGTTTTATTATATATTTTGCTCACTTGTATGTATATATTGGGGTACCTTACTTGGAGTTACTGTGTTGTGAGATAAGTCCTACACCCGGACTTGAGCGACCTTATGATAGGATGGCTGATATATTCGACGAGGCTTATAGGGAGTGAGTCCCGACTAAGCTAAATCGAGAATCACCGCTCAGTTGAGACACTTTCGAAAATGGTTCGGTTGATCGAGTGTAGTCGTGAAAACTTTTACCGTTATCGATTGGAGTCTGTGATACTGGGAACCGTAGTACCTTTACACCATCTTGACCTTATATAGGACGTAGTGCGGGAACTATGTGGGAGTAGTCCTACAATAGTTGCTACGCGATACTACACTCAAAAGAGGTTCTCTTGAGAATATTATCGACCTCCGAGTCAGTTGGAAAGTTGATAATATCCGAAGGATGGACTGATGACTTTGGGCACCTCTTTAAAACCTTGTTCTGCAGGTACAATTAACCTATAGTACTTACCTTTTGGGAAGGGTAGACCTTAACTCCATTCGCTGTCCTCTAACATAGGACCTTTGTGTGTGTATTTGTGTTTTGCATCCATAAAGCATCATATCATTTCCAGTTTCAAGGAATTCAACAGTCCTTTGTAAATTCAAAAAGGTCCTACATTTTAAAGTCTAAAATTTTTTCCAACTTTCTTAAAAAGCAATATTCGCAATCGACTGTTGAAATTCTTGAAACCATTGCATGGCATCAGCATCACATTTTTGCATTGCATTTGTCCCCCGGTTTCTCATTCTCGGTTCTCTCGTCTTCCAGTGTACCTTTGAGTCGTCAAGTTGATTCCTCGACACAGATATCAGACCAGAAACGGAACAGGAGTCACTTTGATCCTATTCTCATGACTTACACAGAGCTATATCCTGACTTAGTTCGACAAGGACTGATTACTACAAAGGCTTTACCACCTCCTCTTAATCCTCCGGCTGGATTTAGGGCTGATCTCCATTGTGCTTCCCATGAGGGTGCCCCAGGCCATGACTTGGAGCATTGTTTTGCATTGAAGGCTAGAGTGTGTGAATTGGTTAGAACTGGAATACTTGATTTTACAGACAGTCATCCGGATGTTCAGAAAAATCCCTTGCCAGTACATCAGAAATGAAGTTTTGTCACTAAGCCTTTTTTTTTCTCGTTGTTTGCATTTTTCTTATTTTGTTTAAGTTGTTTGCTTTCAATTATGTTTGTACTTTCATTAATGAAATAAGCATTGTGACTTTTGATTCAATTCATTTCCGTCCATTTATTTGCATCTTTATGCTTTATTTTTCAAATGTTTACTTCTTGTCCAAAATTTTGATATGCTAAGATTGGAGGGAGGATGACGAAAATGTTATACCCATAACTGCTGTCAGTATGCTTTCAATTAAACCTTGTTGACGATGTAAGGCATTGTTTCAATTCCCAAACACTGGAGAAATAAGGAAGTTAATCCCTCGTCACCCCCTTCGGGCCTAGAAGTTGGAGTTTCTTTCGTTACAAAAAACCCACAATTTTAACCTTGGGATGGGTAGTTCTCAGTTAACTTGGTTGTGTGTTCATATGATACACCTTTCATTAACAAATTTTCCTTCGCACACGTCAAACAAGTGTCGAAGATGTTTTCTAATCAAAAGGTCGATGATGGTTCACCGTAATCATTAAAATCAAACAGTCACTTTCCTTCACACAAAAAAATAATATAAAAAAAATCAAAAGAAGCCCGCTAAGTCAAAACCTATGAAGGAGACTTAGGCAAAACTGGGGCATCCCGCTGACTGTAAACTCTAAAATAAACAGTTCAGGCAAAATTTAGGGATAATACAAAGAGATTTTTAAATCCTTATCTTGAAAATCCTCAATGTCAAAACAATCAAATGTTATAGGGGAGTAGTGGCTGCCTTTTCATAGGTCCCTTTGACTTCTGAGTCATCATTGCTACGATCAATGAAATCCCTAACTTATGGGAACCTGAATGCATAGTATGAGTTAACTGAGCATAGGACTGAAGATCATCACGTAGATTGGGTGGGTACAAATAAATTTTGAGCCTTTATCTTTTGTTTCATAAACCGTGAACCAGGCCACATTACAACCCTCAAAAGACCTAATTGAAGCAAGGTTATTTTGAAAGTATACTACAGCAAGGTTGCGTAACCTGACTCCTAAAGATCTTTGTGAATCATTTATTTTGGCAGTACACCTTTGTTTTAAACTTTGAGCGTCTTGAACCGTTGTGTTCTGACTAACGACTCATGTATTTTCCATCTTTCAAAAATAATTTTGATTTCAAAAGTCGCATGAACTTCGCATTACCATGTTTGTATGAATATTTTTGTTTGCAAACTGGCTTTCCTCTAAGGAATTTTCAAACAATGAGAAACTTGGTCAAGTGATCTTATCAGGGGCAAGTTCCTTTTACATCCTGTCAAAGAATTAGTTCAAGATTTGTTCAAGGCAATATCTTCTCAGATTTGGTTTATCCAGAGAATTGTTCAAGACTCAGACTGGGGCAAGCCCTCCGAGGATACAGCAAAACGAGCCGGACCAATCAGGGCGGCCCGAAAGCCCGCCAAAAAATTCGGACTTGAACAAAAAAAAAAATAAGGCTCATTTATTATTAGGGCTTTTAAGCCCGAACCGTTAAAAGTCCGATGTTTAACCAGGCTAGCCCGACCAGGTAGCGGGTAACCCACTTAGTTTTTTTAATGAATTTTAAATCTTATTGTTAATTTAATTTGTAAAATTTAATGTTATCATTGAGAATTTTACTTTGTTTTGAATCCTTGTTCAAATGAAAAAGACAAACAATGCACCAAAGGAAATATTATAAGTTACATTTTGGTGTGTACAACATTATTATCAATTTCTAAGTGAAATAAAATGTCATACTGGTGCATTTTCTATGTGAAATGTCATATTGTTATAATTTGACGCTATGATAAAATTAGAGTATGGTGTGTACAATATACTAATAGTATTATATTATATTTTAAATAAACCATTCACTTTTTAATTTTAGAAAAACAAAATTATAAATATAAATCGGGTCGGCCCGAAAAACCGTAGCCCATGAAGGGCCGGACTTGGTCAATCAAATTGTGGCCCGTTTATAATTTAAACCTTTTAGTCTGACCCGCACAAAGCCCGAGTCTGTCATGGGCCAGTCCGTCACGGACCGGATAGTCCGTTTTGCCAGCTCTACTTTTAAGTTATATGTCCATCTACATTCATTTATTTTTACAATCTTTCTTTTTCTTTCCAGTTCTTAAGTAACTAGGAAAAAAATTCTCAAATACTACTGTTTGTAATTAATTTTTTGACATTTTTATATTTAGTAATAATTAATCATTTTTTTTCAAAAGATAAAATATTATAATCATGTTTTTTTTAAATAGCTAAAAACTAATATTGCAACTAACAGTGAGGATAAATAACATATCACATACCAACTTGTCACACTTTTGGTCAACGAATTGAAATAAACGTAGGATTTTCTAACTTATTTCTTAAAGGAGCGTGTTAAAGAAACTTAAAATGACATTAATACTAAAATTTTGGAACAATTAAATACACGACTATTTTTATTGAATTCCTTAACATGTGTCCATATAGCAGAAAATTCAAATAACAACATTTCAAATTATTTATTAAAGTAATCATGTTTCAAACATAAAAGTGTCGTCACATAAAGTATGTGTTACAACCTGTGGCACATATACTCTAAATTGGTTCTATGTGTCATTGCCTCTGGCTTATACAGTAGTGTCGTGCCAATGTCTATAGCGCATGCATGCTGGCATTAAGAGCATGTGTCATCCCTCCTAACTCCTATGTTGTATTTGGTTAAAAAATTTAAATTATATTAACAACAAAATAATAATAAAAAATGTTAGAAAAAATTAAATTATAATATTATTCTATAAAATAGAATTACACAACAATTGGATAGATTTTTAATTACTCTTCTGGACGTATGAACTATGCATCAAAGGTTTTGCGTTCTGCAAACCTATTATTCAAATTGATAGAACATAGTTGTACGGAAAATATAAAAAAATACTACTCATGCCAGTGGCACAAGATGCCAACAACAATATTTTTTCAATTGTCTTCGCTCTGGTTGAAGGGGAGACTACAAGTGGATGGAGTTTATTTCTCAAGAATCTCCAATTATACGTTGCTCCGCAACCTAACCTATGTTTGATTTCAGATAGACATCTATCTATTAAGAGTATATACATTAACTTTGATAACGATTGGCTAGATCCTCCTTCTATGCATGTCTACTACATTAGACATATTGTTTAAAGCTTTATGCTGAGAAAAATTATCAACTCAGGGAATGCATTAATAGAACCATCGTTCTAACACTTCCATGAAGAGATCAGATCCAACAAATGCGTATGTGCTAAGGTGGATCGATGATATTTCAGTGGAGAAGTGGACCAAGGCATTCAAAAATGGTTAACAATTGGACCACATGACAACAAATCTTGTGGAACCAATTAACTTTGTCTTCAAAGGCATCAGAAACCTACCGATAACTATGTTGGTGAGAGTAACTCATTTTAGGTTAGGGTCATTATTCGAGACTAGAGGTTCAAAATAGAGTTCAATTTTACAATCGGGGCAGTTGTTCATTGAAATGAAATGTATTAAGGAGGAAACTGCAAAAGCTAACACACATGTGGTTGCAATGTTTGACTGTCGTAGAGGTCGGTTTAGCGTAGAGGATACAATTTATCATAATGAGGGATGCCAATGGGATACTATTGGGTCGAACTAGATAGAGGTTGATGCAATTGCGGAAATTTTCAAGCCTTTTATATGCCTTGCACCCATGTAATAGCGGCATGTTCTCATGCTCGCCATGACCCTTCCAACCTATTATATGTCGTTTACAAAGTCATAAATGTATTCAATGTGTACAACAATAGCTTTCTGGTGGTAGCAAAGGAGGATTATTAGCCTACATATTAAGGGGGCATAGTTTGGCACAACGAAAATATGCGAAGAAAAAAAAGAGTCGCCCTAACGACACGCATATTTGAACCGAAATGGATACGGCGAACAAAATGGTCAGATTATGCGATCAGCCCGGACACAATCGTACAAATTGTTCCAATGTTGGAGCAAGCTCCACAACATAATTATTGTATCCATTTTTGATATGTCTTTGATATGCAATTTATTTTATATAACCATTTACTTTCATATTGAAAACAACGTTCAATATAATGATTGCAACTTTTTGCTACAACAATTAAAACAACAACACAAAAAAAACAACTAAACACAACAACAAATCTAGAAGATTATAACCTTCAGAACAATATCATATGAACTATGCATCATAATACGACAATAACTGCCAGTTTTAACTGACTCTCAGACACAAAGTTCTCCATTATTGTTGAACACTGTAACAAACTCTTAAATTCTTCTGATCTTTTCACCGTCTACAACGTATCCATCTAACCAACGGATCAAACTCGTCTCAAGATGCTCGAAAATTTCTATATTTCACAATCAAATCATCATCGGAGACTTTACTGCATAACAAAATAGATTATCATTTCTTTTAATAATATAAGATATTTTAAAACAAAACAAAACAAAACAAAAAAGAATGAGAAGAGTGACAATTGATAGAAAAGAAATGACTTGTTGATAAAAAACAATACAATGTAGGAGGCAGAAGGGATATCACATGATTTTGATGTCAGCATGCATGCACCATAACCATTGAAATGACACTGCTGCATGAGCCATAGGCAATGGCACCTAAGACCAATTTAAATTTTTTTATTTGAAAAATTGTTACTTTGATAAATAATTTAAAATGTTAATTATTTGAGGGTTTTTTTTTTTGAAAAAGTGAGATATTTAAAAAAAAATCAGAAATTATCATTTACTACATATAAAGAGTCAAACTTTGAAAAAATAAAATAAAGACAAGCGACATGCTACAGCTGCAAATCACTGCACTTATAATTATAACATGCAGTGTATAAAGACAAAGTTCTGAAAAGGATTCTTAATACCTCCAACTAAATGTAAAAAATAAATGTACTGACATGAATCATTATGCATATTGAATCCGGAAGGAGGCAAAAATTACAAAGTTCAAAACAACTTTTGGCCTTTCAAAAAAAAAAAAAGTTCAAAACAAAATAAAAGGAAAACTTGATATACATAAAACATAAAAGGTAGATCAAATACAATATAGAACAATTACTGTAGAAGAAATAATAACTGCCCCATATCTAGCCAATATTTGAGATTATTATTTAGTAGTATTGAACAAGAAATTACCAGGCTCTATCTTCCTACGCTTGGCCAATATTTCAAAATAAAATTACAACCCGCTTAGAGAATTTACCATTCTTCAATAAATCAACAATTTACAAATACGAATCCTGAAGATGAGAGCTACTAAGAGACAATAAAAGGAAAGAGGGGAAAGGGATTATACAAAAAACAATGAGAAGTATGTGTTGTTGTCATCCTTGAATGGCAAACATAAATAAAACCTTCCAACTACATTGAGTTGTTTTGTTGCTTTGCCAAACCCTTTCTCTTATAGCTTGTACAAGAGATATATGATCAAAAGATCAACCAACTATAGCATTTGATCATGGCATTCAGAGTTGACAAGCTACTATAAAATAATGTGTTACTTAATAATAATACATGATGAGTGACAGCAAAAGAATTAAGAATTTCTTAATTCTCCAATTCTCTCACCTTAGCAAGCCTTTCTCTTGTCAACTCTTAAGTGGAGGTTATACCATTTTTTCTTCCTTGGTCGTTCTCTTGTACTCCTCTTTTCTCTTGCTTCGCCGTCTTCTTTTGACTCCTTCGAAGATGTTTTACTTCTGCCCTTGCTGCTGCTGCTACTCCGTTTTAAAGGAACAACCGTGTACGAGGCATGTATCTCATTTCTTTGTTTCAGTAGCTCGTCAATCTGCAAAGAGAATCAATAAATAGTTTCACGTCAGTTGCTTCCATCTGATGAGTTTTTTTCTAATGGGCCACTGGAGTAGGAAAAACTCACCGTTTGCATTTCATGTGCATATCTGCTTGTCATTTCTGTGAATTGTGCAAGAACCTACAAAGATCCAACACGAGGTTTAATCAAATGATTTAATAATTGGATACATATGGACAGCAATCCTAATATTGAAGTGCATACCTCTCGATATTCTGATTCAAACTTTGATATTTCTGCTCTCTTGGACAAAATTTGAGCTTCTACATTTCTTAAATTTTCTTTTTCTTCATTAAAAGGTGCAGCACACAGGACTTCTATTGTATAGTTTGCACTTTTGAAGAAGTTGTCGCCTACAAGATATTGGACAGAATGTAATGGTCAATTCCTGTAGAACATAATTACATTTAATAACAAACATGACAGGGCAAAAAAGTATGTGTTACCATAAACCGCAAATGTATGGGTACCAGCCTTTAATTCAGTTAATTCACAGGGCTGGAACCCATCAAGCTTTTTGAAAAATGAAGTATCAGGATCCTTGGCAGCAGCTATCTGTAGAAAAATAATTGAACAAAACTTAAATTTGAAATGAGACGAATTTGAAGAGAAAAATGTCAATTTGCAGTAGCAACTCACGGAGTTCATTGTTTGATCTAGCCGATAAACAGGGAAGCCAAGAAAATACATTCCAGCAGAAGTAAACTTTCCATTTTTTGCACTGTCTTCCTACATCAGTAATTATTAACATCAGAGAATATTCAAAAGAAGCAAAAATAACGTATGTATGGCTACAAGTGTGTGTTAAGGGTTACAAGAGAGCTACTAACATACAAGGACTGCAGGTTACATCAGACATAATTCTTTGGAATAAAGAAAAACACATTATGTTGGTACAAACAGGAGAAAATGTTTTATACCTGGAGGGCAAGACTAAAGCCACCATTGTCTTCCTGGTCGAAATACAATAACTGTGGAAAGAAAGTTTAATCAACACCATGGAAAAAAAATATCATTTCCATATGTGACAGATTATTGTTTGCAGGACATAGATGAGGAAGATAAGTGATTGATAATCTTCCTAATTATTCAACATTTCAAAGAAACCAACACATATGAAAATGATCAAACAAAAGGAGTGATTATCACTATACATAGGCATCTCGCACAACGGATTTATCAACAAGCATATGATATACATAAAGCAGGGAATGATAAACAATATCCTCTGCCAATCTCCAATAAAGGAGATCAATGACATGATAGATATACTGATAAATTCAAAAAGCTTCAACATTGTGATTTATTTAGGTCATATATTTCATAAAATATTGCAAAAAAAAACAGTCTCCATAGAGCAAGAAAGAAAAATATTAAGAATGGCCAGTTGAGCATAACTAGCATTCAATCTTTAATACATTAATAGCAAAAATTTAAAGTTGAACCTTGAACTTGCTTTTGTCTGATGATTGTACTCGACAAACAAATCCAGCTCTTGCTTCCTCTTCTGTGATTGTAACTGAATAAAAATGTGCACACTGCTTCTCAACCTGAGACGAAAGCACCAAAGCATAAATAAAGAATATTATGACCATTAAGAGAGCAATCAAATGGAAAATAGTACTAACCCTTTTAGATATGAACTCTCCCAATGGAAGTGGGCGAATTGTAACTAACCCATTAAGTGCCTCTTCCAAAACAGTCGCAGATACAGTTGTCTTGATTGGTACACCAAGTTTGCTGTTATATATGGAGAAAGTTTATGATACAGGGAGCATAAAACCAAAGGAGGAGAGATTTCAAAGGAAAAAAAATCTCTACTAAGCAGTCAAGAAGAAAAAAGGGTGAAGATGCACATAAGAAGAGAAGGAAGTGAAACCTTCTTACCTAAAAAGTGCAGCAAACATTGTGTTGACAGCACCCAAACTTGAAAGATCCAACTCTAACTCTTGGTTATCTGATTCAACGGCCTACAAGCAAGCATGAAACTATTTCAACACTAGTGACCTAATTGAATAGATTAGGTACACAATAGCAAATTTGGAATCTTTGAAAGGTAATAAAAAAACGTAAACATGGAGGGTTGACGACCCTCCAAAAATCTTAACAGTTCAAAACATTAACTTATATCACCTCAAAGCCAGATGAGTCATACTGACGACGTTTATCAGGATCCGCCAAGATATTATAAGAAAAAGTAGCCTCTTTGAACATATCAGCTGCTTTGGGATCATTAGCATTCTTGTCAGGATGAAACCTGAAATAGAACAATTTTAGCCAATTAATATAATAACCAACCATGCTCAGATCAAAAGATGAGAGTAAGAACAGTAAACTTGAGTAACCCAGGTGCACCTTGAACGGAAGTCCACTTATTTATTTAGTAAAATTCCATTAAGTCATTAATGATTATGGTACATTTATTTAATTTTATATTCATTAACACTTCAGTAATTTATTTAATAAGACTCCATTAAAGTCAACATAGTACTCTTTTTATTTCATATTCACAGCCTCTTCTCCTTTCTTTCTCCGGATAAATTTGATCTGTATCATCTTAATTTGATCTTGGCACCCAAAAAAGACCTATGATTAATGTTCTGCCAAAAAATAGACTACAACTTTATACACAAAGACAGATGAACTATGAACTATGAACTATAATAGCTAAAATTCAGATGAACTATGAACTATAATATCAAGCACTTAAAACTTCATTCAACTCCTACCACAGTATTAGTTAATGACTTTGCGTTCATGAATCATCTATATTAAAATTTCATAAAATTTGGAATTCATCTAACCGACCAAACTCCAAGTTAGTTCTGGCTCAAGAACCTCAGAAAACCTACCAACTGATACATAGAGTAGGGGAAATCATAAGAATGCAAGAACACTCTCAGGGATCATAACTTCACCTAGGATAAACAAGCGAATGAAATAATTTGGCAAGAGATTGTACAGCTCCGTGTTAAAATACTAGTTTTCACCTATGCAACACAGACACTTCGGATTGAAGGTGTGTCTGATGTTTCAACACCGGTATGACAATGGCACATATTATTTTCAATTACTTATATTTTTTCTTAAATTATTATCAGCGTTCATGAGTCAGTATCGGTGTTGTGCCCCGTCTCTATGCCTTATCGTAGGCCTTGATCAAGTGGCAGCACCAGAGTCTTCCTACAGCGCCATTGTTTTCTCAAGTTATGTCTTTCCCAAAGAATTGCAACCAAATACACTCATTTTATAGCATCATCATCAGTTAAAAGGAAGAATAAAAAAATTTTCAAACACAACTCAACCCAAAATATATGACAACTGAGACTATACACTACATTCACTCTTCACCGATTTCAAACAAAACCCTTGTATTTTTCCAACCATTACTACTGTGTCTGTTCCACTTCCACCTACCAAAATCATAACCATCATTAACCATAACACAGTGAATTGAAATTACATCACATATTTATAATTAAACATTAATAACAAAACCGCTAATACCACAAAAAAAAAACTCAATTCAAAATTCAAAAACAAAAACAAATTAAACGGCAATAAGGTCAAAGAATCATACTTGAGAGCCATTTTCCGGTAAGCGGATTTAATCTCCTGATCGGTGGAGTTCCGATTAACGCCAAGGACTTCATACGGGTCTCGCCGGAGCTGCTTCTCGTCGTCATCTTTCTTCTCCGACTTAGACCGACGTCCCGGCATCCTAGACCGACGTCGTAATCCTCTTTCTTTCTCTACCACAAAACCCTAAAATTCCTCTTCACTAAGAACAAGAATCAGAATCAAAACCGAACCGAAAGAAATTATCGAAGAAAAGAATGTTTCACTTTGTGTCAAAGGTAAGGGAGAAAACCGAAAGAGCGACGGTGAGATCCAGAAACTCCACCGTGGAGTGGTGGTCCCTTCCAAGCTGGAACTTAGTTTCAGAGGAGAAGAGAGAGAAAGAGAGAGAAGAAGAGACAATAGAACGATATAACAGAGAGAAATTTTTTATTTGAATATTTTTTTAATTTTATTCTGTTTTTTCGAATGTTAGTTTGAAAACGAACTGTGTTGAAGTTAAAGAAGGCCTGGTGCGCAGTGCGCACGGTGAGGTTGGAAATTCGGTTTCAACTTGATAGTGTTGTATTGAGATGATGATAACATTAATATTAATATGTGTATTAGTAAACACTTTTTAATTAGGAGGTAATTATTTATTTTGACGTTAATTAAGGGGTATTTATTTGGTTTTAAGAAAATCTGATTCTGTCGTAATTGACTTTTTCCTCAAAAAATGTTACTACAACACAAATTTTAATACATAGTACACTATGATTATTGTTTCCCTCAATTTTTACCTTTTATATATATATTTTTAATTTTCTCATCCATTTTAATATCAACTAGGAAAAGATGCGTGTGACACAGATCGCAGAATCTTAATTTATAATATGAAATAAATATAATATAATTTTAATTAATTTATGTGAATTAATGTAACACTTTACAGACACACAGTATATATATATATATATCTATAAATGGACCTATAAATGGAATAAATATGAAATAAATATATATTTTATATTTGAAATTAAATAAAAAATGAACCTATAAATGGAATAAAAAATTAGATAAAATTTATCTATAATATTGAAAATTAAGTTTTTATGATTTATTAACGAGATTAATTGTTATGTACTGTCAGTTTAAAAAGTTTTACACGGTCAAATACATCATAATTATCGGTTAGTATTACTTTTTAAGAGGTTAAAATTAAAGTCAAAATTTTTAAACAAATTAACGATTGTGATTAATTGACATTGTAAAAAATCTTTACAATATCAGTGTATATCAATTAAATTCATTATTAATTAGTAATAAATTAAAATATATAAAATATAGATAATCATCTATAATTCGTTTAATTTATAAAATAGATAATATAACTATTTGTATAACATACGTTTATATTAATTTTAAAACACAATTACAATTATTATTGTTGTGTAATATAATTAAATATATTTGAAATAATATTGTAATAAAGTATTATTTAATTTATTGAATGAAGTAAATAATTAATAATATTATAATTTTTAGCAATTAAATTATTAATTGATTTATTGAATCAAGTTAATAATTGATAATATTTTACTTGTAGAAATTAAATTATTAATTGATTTGTGGAGTTAAGGCTTTTGGCCCACAAATTTCCATCTTTGTATATCATTGGGTCACTAAATTTGTATAATTGTATCATTGGCCAAACACATACCAAGTGAAACGATACATCAACCCTAGAAAATTATGGTTTTGTTTTCATCGTTCCCAACTTGCTATCATTCAGTAGAAAGAACACAATGAGGGGAATGTTGCAAATGAGTCGTCTAAAAAAGCCTTATTATGGATGCATAACGAATGATGATTCGTCAATCATGAGGTAAGTAATTGTGTTTTCTTTCAGATTATCGTGTGAATTATAATTTTTCAGATTTTCAATATCTTTGTTTTTGTTCGGTAAATGCAATATAAGATTGATATGAGAAATATTTCGTTGAAAAACAATGATTTTTTATTCACTTTAGGGTTAATTTTATAGATTATGGTATGAGAGTATGTATTATTTTGGAAGATTTTGTTTGTTATATTATTTGTTTGTTTGATATATTCTTACTTCAGGTTAGGGTTTTCCATAAAGATTGTGGTACGAGAGGATTGTATTTGTTTAGGAAGACGTTGTCTGCATAAAATTGGTACAAAATCATGTTATTGACTATTATTGTTATTGCATTGAGGAAACTGTGATGGAGACGATTCAGGGTATGGTGATGGAGGTTGGAGGACCATTTGTAAAAAAAGAGTTCCTAAGAAGGCTAGACAAGGTAATACGGGTTTTAAGAAAACCAACAATATCGCTGAAGTTGCCAATGATGTTGAAGTTTTAATTACGCCTTTGAAAAAAGTAAAAGATATTATGAAAGTTGTTAAAGAAGATAGAAAAAGGACTAAAGTTGTTAAGATACGTGGTCGTGGCCTTGTGAAGGAAATGATTAAGAAAATGACTCAGATTGAAAAATATGTTGCAAAGATAAAACCTGTTGCAAAAAAGAATTTTGTTGACAGTAAAGTTATGAATAACAATGGAAGAAAACAAATTGTTTTGGATGAAAAATTTTCGAATGAAGTTGATGAAGAAAGCTACATTGGGAATAACCAATATATATAGGAAAGCAACATAGTAAATGCAAATAGCAAAGCGACAAATGTGTTGGTAAGTTTGTATGTGCATATTGCTTATTCTTTTATTCTTACAATCTTAATAACTTTTAGTTCTATGCATTTGTAATTTTTGCAGCATTTTCCTAGAACAATAGGAAAAAAATTATCTCAGGAGATATCAAAAAGAGATCAACATTGTTGATCTTGAAGCTGATAAAACTTTCAAATGTGCAATTCACACAGCAATGCAAAAGAACATGCCTAACAGATATGAGAAGTACATTTCTCGAGGATGGTATGAATTTGCGAAAAGCAATAATTTTTGTAATGGCGATATGTTGGTGTTAAAAATGCGATGTTTTTTTCCCATACGTGTATGTAACTTTTAGGAGTAGTTGATGTATGGGTGTGTCTTAGAAGTTAGATGTTGGTATTTGATCTTACCAAATGATCAGAACCTGAGATGGGCCAAAGACAAGCGTGTGTGATACTGGGTGTGAAAGAGGATGAGGGGTGTACCTGTAAGGCACTCTGATGCTAAAGTAAGAAAACGAGTAAGAGAGTGAGTAAGTACAGAATAGTTGTGTTTCAGGGTGAATATTGGATACCTGACCTTCTCAAGTGAAAGGGTTTTTATAATGCCCCAGCGCTTGACCATTGGTCCATATTTTCAGGGCGAGATAACTGTTTCCTGAAGAATAGGTAACTACCAAAACTAGTCGTTGGGACAGGAAAACGTGCCCATAACTAGCAGTTAACATGGGCGAAGGCGTAGTTACAGACACAAGTGTCTTGGCTGTTTCTGGATGGTAGAGTCATGCGTGACGGGCAGAGCCTAACGGGGAGAAGTGTTGTGACCAATGGTAAATGGGTCAGCCTCCCCTGTTGGAGGGACAGAAAAGTAAACTTTCCACCAAAGAGGTTGGAACTTAGGCAATTAGGTCGTTCTGGGAGCAGAAGTGGATTAGACCATGCCTAGCCATTGGGCTACTCTGGAACATAGTCCCCAAGTTGTTGTTACCAGACACGGTAGTGATGACTTAAGGATGTCTGTTTCTCAGGCATAGTCGTTGTGAGTTTTCTTGTGTTTGGATAAATACTTGCCCGGGCACCAGAAACGTTGTTGTTAGGGAGCTTGGGATTCGGGGAGCCCAACGGCTGATGGGATCTGAAGAGTGAAGATGCCACGTGTGCTTCGAGTTGTGTGCTGCATTAAATGTGTGATGATGACTAGGCTAGGGTCATGATGGTGCCCTACCCGCGCGTGCTCGTATACTTGCCTGTCATTTGCCTATAAATAGCGAGAGGGTTCGTTCATTCAAAACTTTCGCTTCTCTATCTTCTTGTTCGTTTTCTCCGTCCGTCGCTCGCTACCTTCAAGTTTGCTCTGACCACCGTACGATGTTCGGCCAGATTTGTTTAGGTTCATAACTTTTTACTCAACCACGTAGGTACGTTGATTCCTTGCTTATTCTTTGTTTTTCTAATTTAATGTCATTGAATGCATGTGGTTTGGACAGAAATGACGTAGTTATAGGGCGTATTTGCGGTGGCTGTTGGTGGAAGATGGTGGCGTGACCATTTGTCTGTTACCGGCACTGTAGTTGTTGTTTTTAGGAAAGGGCAAGTTAGCAAACCATAGGTTTTAGTTGATCCTAGAGTAGGGACAATACGACGGTGTCATTGCCAAAGGGGCCATGGACTCTGGTGGTTTCCTCATGGGAGTTCTGGGTTTTATGCGCAGGGACTGTCCCCGGATGTGCTAAGGAAAACTATCGGGTATTTCCCCATTTATTTAGTTGTGCCATTTGAGTAGGGCTTAGGTCGAGGATTCTATCCTTGGCCATTTGCGCGCCCTTTCACTTGACTAGCAATGGAAGGGCGGATTTGACTTTGTCATCGAATTCACTTTTTCCCTCTGCTTTCCAGGTAAAAGAGATGTCGCACAGAGTTGACGAGGAAGAACAACCCAGGGACTTATCCGAGGATAGCTCCTCGAAAGACACGAGGCAGACGATGGCTTCTTTTCTCCTGAGGTTGTGGGAATGACTGTCGCGAGGTCATCGGCGGATGAGTGGATGGTGGCTGAGCCAATGGAGCATGCCTCTCTTTTTGGTTTGTACATCGGGGATGCATTTACCATGGAGGGACCGAAGGGAGAGTTAAGGGTCCATTTTCCTTCAAAAGACGAATGTATTTTCTCAGTGTACGAGGAGAGGTTCTCTATGCACGAATACGTTTTTAAAGAGATAGGTTTGAGGTTTCCCTTTACGGATTTTCAACGGCCGGTCTTCGTGCATCTTGACCTGGCGCCCTCTCAACTGCACCCAAACTCCATTACCTTCATGTGGGCGTAAGAACTGGTGTGCGAGTACTTGCAGATCAAGGTCACCCTCTCGCTTTTCTTCACCCTCTTTCATCTTCAACGGCAGGTGTCAAGGAGGAAGTTTGGTTGGGTTTCCTTGAAACAGAGAAGGAAATTGTTCAAGCCTTTCTCCGAATCTATCCGGACCATTAAAGAGAGATTTTGTGTGATTGAGTCGGTGTCAGAGAAGGCTACCGACTCGAATTTTGTATGGTAGGTCTCCAAGGATGAAAATGGGGAGGACCCGATAGAAGAGTAGGGTAAAATAATTGCCCGGAGGCTATTCACTTTCCCCTTCTGCTAGAGCGGGGCTCACTTCACCCGTTCGACTGATGAGGGTATATAGTTGCTCCTCATCAGTTGGTGGGTGATGATCAGGCCAGCTATTCCCAGCTGGTGGCCTTCGTGGACGGCTTTATTCCTGCTCAGTACGTGACTCGCGCCGGGTAGGTTCTTTACGAGGAAGATGGGGGGATGTAGAAGGAATTTCGGTATATTAACACCAAAGAGCTCCTCGAGTGTAGCACTCATGAGAAAGCTCTTTAACTTTTGGGTAGCTTCTTGCTTTTTCTTATTTTGTTCGAGATATATTTCTTTCCCCGTGCTGACGTGCTCGTTATTTTTGCAGGTAAAATGTCTTCAACACAGGAGAAGATGATAAAACATGCCCAAGGAAAGATGTAGGGCGGCGCTGCTCTAGGAAGGAGTTGCCTTAGTCAACAAATGGGTCCCTCGCAGACAGGGTCGGGGACTTCATCGTCAACTCCTCTGACCACTCAGACGTCGCCTCTACCTGTGAGCTCGAGGCCTAAGCACGCCCGCACGAATGAAATTGTTAAAGGTGAGAAAATACTTAGAAGGGGGGTTGAATAAGTATGAAGATAAAACTTAGTAATAAAAACTCAAGGATTTTTATCCCGTTTCGTTGAACTCAACTACTCCAGTCCACCCTATCTAGAGTGATTTTCCTTTCTCAAACAAGGACTTAATCCACTATTTAATCAACCGATTACAATAGTAAGCACTAAGAACAACTGTTCAAAGTCTTCTCAAGAACTACTGATCCTAACTGGATCTTCTTAAGGTTCTCTTACAATCAAATGTAATAATAATACAAGTGTTAAAAAATGCTTCTAATAAAGCTTTATCACAACTGTGATTTTTCACTTAAGATGAAGAACAATGAAATAAATTCAGCAAATGAGTTTTTGTTGTATGAGAGCTTGTAATGAATTCTTTCAAGTATTTCGTCAACTGAAGAAGATGAATGGAGTCTTGCTTTTATAGGCACAGAGGTCCATGAAGTCTTTCACGTTGAGAACAATGTACCAAAAAGGTCTGAGCCTTTTTGTCTTCACATCATATGACCTTTCCTAGAAGAAGAATGCACAGAGAAATCCTTTTTGTCTGTGTTCTTATGTCTAGCATAAATAAGGAAAGAGTCGTTTGGATATTCCAACGGACATAACTTTGAATTCTTCTTCAATAAGATTCAGCAACGTATTAGAGCTTTGACAGATCAGAGCCTTCTAATATTCATCAGAGTTTGCTGACTCAGAGTCTTTGCAGCAAGTGTGCTTTCAGCGTGTAAATGTTCAGAGCAGAGTTTTGGATCAGATCCTCAGTACTGGCAGCGTTAGTACTCTCAGAGTCTTTTGAAGTAATGTGCTTGAAACTCTTCATACAAAATTCCTCATTGCTTCAGATGTATATGGCTTTTGCTTCAGATTCTTCTGTAGCTTCTGCTTCAGATTCTTCTGGAGGTAGCACTCAGAATCTTATAAGAGATACTTCTGACGCTTCAGAGCCTTGCATATTTCTTATGTTCAGATCTAATTTGCTTCTGGAGTAATATTCACTTTAACATATGCAGCAAACATTCTCAAACAAATTTTAGAGTATATAATTCTTTAATACAAAATTTCATAAGAGTTATCATCAAAACATAGAGATATTATTAAAAACCAATCTGTGTTCTAACAATCTTCCCCTTTTTGATGATGACAAAAACATCAGAAATTTTGTTCAATAAAAGAGAATATAATTATAACTCCCCCTGAGATGATGAATCTCCCCCTGAATTGAATACTAAGAAGGAATAGAAACTTCCCTTTTTGCATGAGTATTCTTTTCAGACTCAGAGCCTGAATGTTCTAAACATTAGATCTTACATGTTTCAGAGTCTGATAGGTTAAATATGATCTGGGAGTCTCAGAGTTTCTTTTAAAGAATATGTCAAATTTATCAAACATTCTGAAACACTAAGAGTTTACGTTAGTTATAATTTATATGTCTGAAGTTTCATTTAGGTAGAGTTTATTTAAACAGTCAGATCTATTTTCTCCCCCTTTTTTGTCATAATCAAAAAGTAAAAACTTTTAAAAGACAAAATAACAGGAAATACAGAAAAGATAAATCATGTAGAGAAAAAAAAACACGGATTCAGTCATTCAGAACAAAAGATTCAAAACATCGGATAAAAAAAATGTGCACAAACATTAGATGCCAAAACATAAGCTAGGTTTGCTTGGACAAAATCATCTTCAACGGGTTAGTGATCTCAGATGAAGACTGTTCTTGCTTTGTCATCCACTGAGCCATGTTTTCATTCTTCTGATCTTGTTTGGACATCCATTGAGCCATGTCTTCAGATTTCTGATCTTGCTTGGCCATCCATGACTTAATATCAGATTGACCAGTTTCCAGAACTGCAATCTTATCTTCAAGATCTGGATACTCCTTCTTGACCTCAGATGAAGAAGGTGGGGCAGAGTATGAAGCAGGAACATAGTCAATTTCCATAGGAGATGCAGAGTCAGGAGCAACAGATCCAGAGGGATGTTCCACAAGAGTCATAGCCAGAGGGTGTTCTTCAGAAGCAGATTCAACAGCTACTTCTATATCATATACTTCAGAGGATGAAGGAACATCTTTAAGAAGCAATGGTTCAGTTCTTTTAATAGTCCAGATCAAGCTTCTAGCAGTCTTAGCAAATATGAGATTCGCATCATCAGAACATAAATTCTTCAGATTTGAGGCTACGGTATTGAATCTGTTGATGAAGCTATTCCAGATAGCATCAAATTCATTTGCATCCATTGTTGATAAGCACTTCTTCTGAACAGATCCTAAATGCATCTTTATTTCTTTCAGAAAACTTGTAAATAAATTATCAACATTCAGCCTAGTTTTTAGATTCAGAAGGGTTTCCAAGGTGAATGGCTTGGATTGAGGTGAAGGTGGAATGGTAAATTCTGGAATGATGACCAGAGGGCGAGGGTAGAAGGGAATGGATGGAGAATCAGATAAAGTGACAGTTTTTGATCTGATTAAGGCATTCAGCAAAAATGGTTTTGCATTTGATGCATAGGAAACAACATCAAATGTGGTAGAAGTGTAAGGAACGAACGCAGATTTATCAGATAAAAGAGGTTCTGATGAAATCATTTTTGGTAGTTCTTTTATATATTTTTGGAGAACAGATGGTAGAATGATGGAAAACTTAGGTTTAAAAGGGGTGATAGAGTCAGATGGTTCAATTCTGTTATAGAAAATTTTGAATTTGAAACCAGAGGGAAGTTTATCAGAGGGAAATGGTTTACAAGAAGCAAAGGATACACACTCAGATGTCCTTGGCTTATGTGTTTGAATGGGGTTGGGAATGAGATTTTCAGATGAAACAGGTGGTTCTGAATGGTTAGCTTCAAATACTTTGAGAGAGACAGGTGAAATGAAATCTGGATGGATATCAGGTTCAGATGAATTTGAGGATGTGGTTGGGGTACAAGACGTGGAAGACACTTGAAATACAGTCTTGAGAGGTGCAACGTCGAGAACCTCTGTCTAAGGTATATTGGTTTCAGGAGGATTTGTTGGTTCTGGTTGATTCTTAGATGGTTTTGATGGAGGTTCAGATACAAGTGATTCAGAGATAGGTGGTTCAGAAACAACTTGTTCAGATACAACAGGATCAGATGCAACTGAAACAGATTGTATGGGTTCAGATGTATCTGGTTATTGTATTTCTGGTTGAGGTTGTGTTGTAGGTTGTTCTGTTGGTTTTGTAAGAGGTGTTGGAATTTTGTCTGCTGGTGTTGTTGTTGTTGGTTCATATGATGGAGTAACAGAAGTTTTTAGTGGAATAGTGGATATAGGATCAGATGATTTTTATGGGGAAGGAATTTTTGATGGTTCAGATTTTTGAGATGGAGCGGGAATAGATTGTTTTTGAGTAGGAGGGGGTTTTGGAATAGAACTAAATGTTGATTCATTTATAACAATTTTAGAGAAAGAAAATACAGATGTTTTAGTACCTTTAGTCTTGATACTCTTGGTGGGAACAGAGGGAACTTCTCCAGAAGCTTTTCTCTTGATCTGCTTTTGTGGCTTGTCAGCAACTTTTGGCTTCTTCAGAGCAGCAGCTTCTTCTGCCTCTGATTGACTTCTTTTCCTCGTGTTCTCATTGTATACATCTGGCATTGGTTCTCTTGCTCTTTTCATAATATCTGCAAGAATGGGCGTTCCATCTGCTTTGTATGAATCAATATATCTCACTATGATATCCCTTGGTTCTTCAGCACCAAACAGTGGAAAATTTTCAACTAGAATCCTCTTCTGACTGATTTCAGAAATATTCAGCTTCTTGGGTGCAGCTGTGAGTTCATCTACAATCTTTAGTCTCTAAAGACTCTTTGCATTCAGAGGTTTTCCGATAATGGATTCAAGTTCATCCTTGACTCCAGCTTCATATAGAGCAGTCACTAGACCATTCTCTGTCAGAATGTCTGAAATTAACCTTCCAAAGGGAATCCATGTCCTGATCTTCTGTCCCTTATCCTTTACAGATTCTCTTGAGGCATTGATATGGTTCCACAAATGCATAAATAGAATGTAAGGAAGATCTACCTTTGTACTCTGACTCAAACAGTACATGAAGTAGAGTTGTTCATTGTTCACATAATCTAGAGAATTGGTAGATTTTCTATGATGGATGCATCCCAGAAAAATCTTTGCCCATATTTTGTAGTTAGGATTCAAATCCTTAAATTTGTTAGAGGCATGTCCAGATGTAATGATTTCTTCATAAACTTCTTCCATGTCCACACGCCCAGCTGACAGATGACATACACCATCAGTCTCCCCATACCCTATGAGTTTCCTGATGAGATCTTCATTTATGATGATCTCCTTTCCCAGAACAGAAGATAAAATGAATTTTGGATAAACAGAAGCATGTATCCAGAATTCCTTCACCAGATGAGGGTAAACTGGTCCAAACAGTTTGTCAAAATACTTAACCCATCCTTGTGCATCAATTATAGAACGAAATTCAAATCCATTTTCAGCTAAGGAATCAAATTCCACCATTGATTCACAGAGAACTTCAAGTTTGTCCACAGGGGTTAACAATGTCCTCTTAGGTATTGTGAATGGAGTCACACCCATATTTGCAAAAGTAATTGCAGCCATAGTTGATTGAAATTGAGCTGCTGTAGAAGATGAGGTTGCCATTGAAGAGGATGAAGGGGATTGGGACGAAGGTTTAGGGTTTTTGTGAAGAGAGAAAAGAAGACAGAAATGCATAAACTTGTTTGTGATGTGAAAAGTGTGAAATTGGTGTGAAATGTTGTATTTATAGAGAAAGCAATTGGGGCAATCAACAGACACACATAGCACGTTCTCACAAAGCATTAAATGACAATTAATGAAAGAGAATAAAAATCATTTCAAACATTAATTGATTCTGACAAATTGGGGGGAAAATCAAGATTTCAACTATTCAAACCATACCTCAAATGTCTTTTCAGTAGTGTACACGTTATCTTTTCAGATTCAGATTGACACGTGTTTGCTTGCATGTGCTTCTGAATTCTCTTGAGAAATGAAACGTTAGCCAACGTTCAGATCCTCTAAGATTGGTTAGTTCAGATACACACAAATAATAATAAATCAAATAAGTAACAGATGAAATACTTCAGAGTTTTAAGCATTTTGCATCTGAGAAATTTGCTTCTGATAAATATCATTATGGACAAAAATCCATACCAATATTTTTCAGAATAAATTTGAACCTATCTTCAGCAAGGGGTTTTGTGAAAATATCTGCCCATTGATGATCTGTATCAACAAAGGCTAAGTTTATAATACCCTTCTGAACATAGTCTCTGATGAAGTGATGTTTAATTTCTATATGTTTTGCCTTAGAGTGTAAAATAGGGTTTTTAGACAAACATATAGCAGAAGTATTATCACATAATATAGAAATGTTACTTTCAAAGATCTGATAGTCTTCTAGCTGACTTTTCATCCAGAGCATCTGCGTGCTACATCCAGCAGCAGCAATATATTCTGCCTCTGTAGTTGACAGTGCAATTGTGGGTTACTTCTTGTTGTACCAAGAGATTAGATTTCTTCCTAGAAATTGACAACTTCCAGAAGTACTTTTTCTTTCCACTCTGTCTCCAGCGTAATCAGCATCACAGAATCCAACTAGTTTGAAATCGTCAGATTTTCTGTAATACAAACCCACATTAGAAGTACCTTTCAGATACCTTAGAATCCTCTTAACAGCTGTTAAGTGTGATTCTCTAGGATCTGATTGGAATCTAGCACACAAGCATACACTGAACAAAATGTCAGGTCTAGAAACAGTTAAGTAGAGAAGAGATCCTATCATACCTCTGTAGAGTTTCTGATCTACTTTCTTACTTACCTCTTCCTTACCAAGTTTACTAGTTGGATGCATGGGAGTTTTTGCCATCTTACTATCAGTCATGGTAAAACTTCTTCAGAAGCTCTTTAACATATTTGGTCTGATGAATGTAAGTGCACTCTGGAGTTTGGTTGACTTGAATTCCCAGAAAGAATCTCAATTCTCCCATCATGCTCATTTCAAATTCTGCCTGCATACATTTAGCAAACTCCTTTCCCAGCATAACATTTGTAGATCCAAATATAATATCATCCACATATATTTGACAAATTAGAAGATCTTTCTTAAATGTTTTACAAAAGAGTGTTGTGTCCACTTTGCCTCTGATGAAATTTTTCTCCAGAAGAAAATTACTTAATCTCTCATACCAAGCTCTGGGAGCTTGTTTTAAACCATAAAGAGATTTCTTTAGTTTGAAAACATGTTCTGGAAAATTTTCACTCTCAAAACCAGGAGGTTGGTGAACATAAACTTCTTCTTCTATAATACCATTTAAAAAGGCACTTTTAACATCCATCTGATATAGAGTGATGTTATATTGTGCAGCAAAAGAAATGAGTAAACGAATAGACTCTAACCTTGCTACAGGAGCATAAGTCTCTGTATAATCAATTCCTTCTTGCTGGTTGTAACCATGAGCAACTAGCCTTGCCTTGTTTCTTTCAACTTCTCCTTTCTTATTAAGCTTGTTTCTGAAGACCCATTTGGTTCCAATTATGTTAAATCCTTTTGGTCTTGGAACTAAATCCCATACATCATTTCTTGTGAATTGATTAAGCTCTTCTTGCATGGCAATTATCCAGTCATTGTCTTGCAGAGCCTCATCCACAGAAGTTGGTTCAATTACTGACACCAACCCAAATAATTATGCTTCAGAAGATCTGAGGAAGGATCTTGTTCTAATGGGGTCATCCTTCTTTCCAATGATCACATCCTCTGGATGAGAGGCTTTGATTCTGGAAGATGATCCTTTAACAATTGATTCTTCAGAAATGTTCAAGTTGTTCATCTGAGAAGCTAAAGGAATTGCATCTAGAGTTGCTTCTAGTTCCTTCACTTGAGCTTTGTCTGCCTCTGAGCCTTTAGAGTCTGTGAGAATTACTTCTCTATCTGCAGAACTTTCAAACTGCTTTGGCTTTTCAATGCTAAGCTTATCATCAAATCTAACATGAATAGATTCTTCCACAATCTGTGTTTCAGTATTGTATACTCTGTAGCCTTTAGAGCGTTCAGAATACCCAAGCATGAAACACTTTTGTGCTTTAGAATCAAACTTGTTAAGATTCTCTTTAGTATTCAGCATATAACAAATACATCCAAAAGGATGAAAATATGAAATGTTGGGCTTTCTGTTCCTCCATAATTCATAGGGAGTCTTTTCAAGAAGAGGTCTTACAGACACTCTGTTCTGAATGTAACATGTTGTGTTTATTGCTTCTACCCAAAAATGCTTTGCCAGATTAGTCTCATTGATCATGGTTCTGGCCATTTCTTGCAGAGTTCTATTTTTCCTCTCTACAACCCCATTCTGTTGTGGAGTTCTAGGACAGGAAAAATCATGAGCAATGTCATTTTCATTAAAATATTTTTCAAAGTATTTGTTTTCAAATTCACCACCATGATCACTTCTGACTTTAATAATTTTGAAATCTTTTTCATTCTGGACTTGTTTACAGAAGTCAAAGAACACAGAATGTGACCCATCCTTGTGTTTTAGAAACTATACCCATGTCCATCTATTGTAGTCATCAACAATGACTAATCCATACTTCTTGCCTCTGATGGATGCAGTTTTCACTGGTCCAAACAGATCAATGTGAAGTAATTCTAATGGTCTTGAGGTTGAAACAACATTTTTAGATTTAAAGGAAGATTTTAAAAACTTTCCCTTTTGACATGCTTCACAAAGAGCATCTGAGTTGAACTTCAGCTTAGGAAGTCCTCTGACCAGATTGAGTTTATTAATCTGAGATATACGTCTCATATTAATATGCCCCAATCTTCTGTGCCAGACCCATTGCTCATCATTAACAGACAAGAGGCATTTAAATTTTGAACTTTAAGTTCTGAAAGATTTATTTTGTAAATGTTGTTCTTCCTCTTTCCATTGAATAGGATTGAGCCATCCTTCTGACTAACAGCTTTACAACATTGTTGATTGAAGATTATATCATAACCATTGTCACTTAATTGACTTATGGACAAAAGATTATGCTTTAATCCTTCTACAAGAAGAACATTAGATATAGAGGGAAGGTTACCATTACCAATAGTACCAGAGCCAATGATCTTGCCCTTCTGATTCCCTCCAAACTTCACTTCTCCTCCAGATTTAAGTTCCAGGCTTTGGAACATAAACCTTTCTCCCGTCATATGACGTGAGCAGCCAGAGTCTAGGTACCATGACTGGCGTCTTGACTTTTCTACTAAAAACATCTGCAACAGGGATAATCTTATCCTTAGGTACCCAGATCTTTTTGGGTCCTTTTTGGTTAGCTGCCTTGAAAGTTAGTCTGAACTTCTGTCTTTTTACAACAGAATTGTTCTGACTTACTTTTGGCTTAAACACAGAAACGTTCTGATCAGAACGCGTGTGTTTAATGTCATTCAGATGACCAAACTTGAAATTAGAGTACAAGGGAGTTTTCTTAATAACAAGTTTATCAATAGGCATTGGATTTAAATCCTTTCTAGAGGAAGGTTCATATCCAATTCCTTTCCTGTTATTTCTGCTAACCCCATAGATCATAGAAGCCGTCTTGATTCTATCTATGCTTTTAGCAAGAAATTTCTGAAAGCTAAAGTCATATTCTTCTAAAATGTTTTTGCATTTAAACTTGCTTTCAGATTCAGAGTTTTGTTGAGCTATTTCAAAATTGGATTTCATTTTTAAATTATTTTCTTTTAGCTCAGCAATTTTTGATCTTAACAGATTATTCTCAGAGCCAAGATTGCACTTAAGCTTCTTGCATTTGAGCTTAATCTGATTATAATTTTTCAGGACTTCAGATAAGACTTTTATAAGCTCTTCCCTAGTGAGATCGGAAAGTACCTCTTCTGAGTCAGATTCAGAGTCAGACTCAGATCCAGATGATTCTTCATTATGATCTTCAATGCCTGCCATCAGAGCCATGTTGGCGCATTCTGTTAGAACACAAATTGGTGTTTCTTATATTCTATGTTTTGATGATAACTTTTATGGAATTTTGTAATGAGTAAATATACACTCTAAAATTTGTTCAAGTATTATTGTTTCAGGTATAAAATTAAATACTCTTAAAGAAACAAAATACATAAGTACAAAGAAACTATACAAAGCTCTGAAGCATCAGATGCAAGACTATCAGAAGATTCTGAAGCGCTGCCAGAAGGATATGAAGCAGAAGCTACAGAATGATCTGAAGGGTTAATGAAAGAAGTATACAAAAGCTGAAAGCTCTGATCTTATCAGACTCTGAAGTTCTTTTCACTACAAACTCAGAGGCTTTGATAACCAGACTCTTATCATTAATATTCACGCTCAAAGCACATAACTGCTGCATACTCTGATGAAGACTCTAATCAGTTTGAGACTCTGATATATCAAAAATCTGATCAAGACTGAGACTCTGATACATTAAAGATCTGATCATCTATCAAGACTCTGAACTTATCATTCATCTTAAAGCTCTGATCATCTTAAAGCATTCCTTACCTTTTAAAGCTTACCACAAGTTCTGAAGTGCAGATCATGAAGACTTCATATTGAAGAAAGCTTGTTGAAGAAGCTATAAACTTGATTAGACGTGGTGCTACTTCCAAAGTAACCAACGGCTAATTTGTCCAAAGAAGTGATGTGGTGCAAATCCCAAGGCTTCTACAACCATACCTTTCTGTAGAAAGCATATCTCTGCCCATACCTTTGGTGATGAAAAGTCATACAATCAAATATTATATTCAGCTGCACATCACTCAAAGCATTTGAAAAAGCTATAAAAGGAGAACTACTTCAACATTTTGAGGTTACTAATTCACTACTCATCTTTTGCTCATTGCTAGATCACTCAGAAAGAAATACACATTTGATTCATCCAAAGAGAAAATCTCTCAAGATCTTACTCATTTGATATCTCATAAAACCATATAGTTTTTGTTGTACTTAATCTTAAGTGTAAACATCACAGTAGTGATACAACTTATTAGAAGCATTCAAACACTTGTTAGTTTACATTAAATTGTAAGAAGTTCCTTAAGAAGACCAAGGTGTGGTCAGTAGTTCTTGAGAAGACTAAGACAGTTGTTCTTAGTGCTTTCTATTGTAATCAGTTGATCAATAGTGGATTAAGTCCTTGCAGAGAAAGGAAAATCATCTTTGATAAGGTGGACTGGAGTAGTTGAGTTCAACGAAGCAGGATAAAAATCTTGAGTTGTTTGTATTGCCATCTTTCTTAAAAACTCTTATTCAACCCCCCTTCTAAGTGTTTTTATCACCTTCAGTTGGCATCAGAGCTCCGGTTCTGTTTGTGCTATCACTTAACCATGACCAGAAAAGATCTAGTGGGAAAAACTCTTGATACTCTTGGTTGATATACATTATGGCTGCTGAAACTCCAACACCCAACAACAACAAATATGAAGAAAGAGTAAGCACAAAACCTCCCATGTTTGATGGAGAGAAATTTGATTATTGGAAAGATAGACTGGAAAGTTTCTTTCTAGGATTTGATGCTGATCTTTGGGACTTAGTTATTGATGGATATGTTCATCCCACTGATGGGAATGGCAAGAAAGTTGACAGAAAATTAATGACTGAGGAGCAAAAGAAGGAATTCAGAAATCACCACAAGGCTAGAACTATATTGCTAAATGCTATATCTCATACTGAGTATGAGAAAATAACCAACAAAGAAACTGCCTTTGATATATTTGAATCCCTGAAGATGACTCATGAAGGGAACTCTCAAGTCAAAGAAACCAAGGCTCTGGCGCTGATCCAGATGTATGAAGCTTTCAAGATGGAAGAATCTGAATCTGTTGAAGCAATGTTTTCCAGATTCTAGATTCTCACTGCTGGCCTAAAGGTTCTGGACAAGGGTTACTCTACAGCAGATCATGTCAAGAAAATAATCAGAAGCTTGCCAACCAGATGGAGACCCATGGTCACTGCTCTGAAGCTGGCAAAGGATCTGAACAAAATTACGCTGGAGGAACTAATCAGTTATCTAAGGAGTCATGAGATTGAACTAGAGGAAGATGAGCCTCTAAAGAAAGGTAAGTTAATTGCGTTAAAATATAATAAAGCTGTTAAAGCATTGCAGGTATTAGAAGAAAGCTCTAAAGAGTCTGCTTCTGAAGATGAAGAAGAACTATCCTTGCTATCCAGAAGAATCAATAAACTCTGGAAGAATAAGCAAAGGAAGTTCAAGAACTTTAGAAAACCAGATCAACACAAAGAATCTTCTGGGCACAGAAGATCTGGAGAACACTCTGGATACAGAAGATATGGAGAATCCTCTGGACACAGACGATCTGGAAAAAGAGAGGTTGTTTGCTATGAATGCAAAGAACCTGGGTACTACAAGAGTGATTGTCCAAAGCTTCAGAAGGAGAACCCAAAAAGAAAGTCAGATCACAAAAAGAAAGTTCTGATGGCTACCTGGGATGACTCAGATGCATCTGATTCGTCATCAGAGTCAGAAGAGGAATGTGCAAATGTAGCATTCATGACTGACATTGAGGACAGTGCTGAATCATCTGGATCAGAATCAGAATCTGATTCTGAGGAGGTATTTGCTTAACTTTCTAGACAGGAACTTGTTGAAAGTTTATATGATATTCTTGTAAACTATAGTAAAGTTAAACTCAAATACAAAACGCTTCTAAAACATATCGAATTTAAGAGTAACAAGTTTGAATCAGAAATAGCTGAACTAAAAGTTGAAAATCTTCAACTGAAAAATAATTTAGAAACTGATCAACTAAACTCTGATTCAAAATCTGAATCATGCTCTAAAAATATTTTACAAGAGTATGACTATAGTTTCAGGAAGTTTCTAACTAAAAGCCTAGATAGAAGCAAAATGGCTTTAATGATCTATGGTATTAGCAGAAACTATAGAAAAGGTGTTGGATATAAATCCTTCTCTTATGAAGATTCAAATCCAAAATCTGTAGATAAACTGGATATCAAGTATCCTCCTTTATATTCTCAATTTACATTTGGTCACTTGAATGATATTAAACACACAAGTTCTAATCAGAACAAACCTGTGTTTAATAAATCTAAAGTTAATAAGAACAAGTCTTATGTTGAAAGACAGAAGTTCAGAAAAAGCTTTAAGGCAACTAACCAAAAAGGACTCAAGAAAATATGGGTACCTAAGGATAAGATAATCTATGTTGCAGACATCCTTAGCAGCAAAGTCAAGACTCCAGTCATGGTACCTGGACTCTGGATGCTCACGATATATGACGGGAAAAAGGTCTATGTTCCAAAGTTTGGAGCTTAGATCTGGAGGAGATGTCAAGTTTGGAGGGAATCAGAAGGGCAAGATAATTGGCTCTGGAACCATAGGCAATGGTAAACTTCCTTCCATAACTAATGTCTTGCTTGTTGAAGGGTTAGCTCATAATCTATTGTCCATAAGTCAATTAAGTGACAATGGTTATGACATTATCTTTAATCAAAAGTGTTGCAAAACTGTTAGTCAAAAGGATGACTCAATCCTCTTTAATGGTAAAAGGAAAAACAACATTTATAAAATTAGTCTTTCAGAACTTAAGGTTCAGAATGTTAAATGCCTTATGTCTGTTAATGAGGAGCAATGGGTTTGTCACAGAAGATTGGGTCATATTAATATGAGACGCATATCTCAGATTAATAAGCTTAATCTGGTCAGAGGACTTCCTAATCTGAAGTTCAACTCAGATGCTCTTTGTGAAGCATGTCAGAAAGGAAAATTTTCAAAATCATCTTTTAAATCCAAAAATGTTGTTTCAACTTCAAAACCATTAGAGTTACTTCACATTGATCTGTTTGGACCAGTGAAAATTGCATCCATCAGAGGCAAGAAGTATGGATTAGTCATTGTTGATGACTACAACAGATGGACATGGGTAAAATTCCTAAAACACAAGGATGAGTCACATTCTGTGTTCTTTGACTTCTGCAAACAAATTCAAACTGAAAAAGATTTCAAAATTGTTAAATTCAGAAGTGATCATGGTGGTGAATTTGAAAACAAACATTTTGAAAAATATTTTAATGAAAATGGAATTGCTCATGATTTCTCCTGTCCTAGAACTCCACAACAGAATGGAGTTGTAGAAAGGAAAAATAAAACTTTGCAAGAGATGGCCAGAACCATGATCAATGAGACTAACATGGCAAAACATTTTTGGGCAGAGGCAATTAACACAACGTGTTACATTCAGAACAGAGTGTCAATTAGACCTCTTATGGAAAAGACTCCTTATGAATTGTGGAGGAATAGAAGCCAAACATTTCTTATTTCTATCCTTTTGGATGTATTTATTTTATACTAAACACTAAAGAGAATCTTAACAAGTTTGATTCTAAAGCACAAAAGTGTTTCATGCTTGGATATTCTGAACGCTCTAAAGGCTACAAAGTATACAATACTGAGACACAGATTGTGGAGGAATCTATACATGTTATATTTGATGATAAGCTTGGAAATCAAAAGCCAAAGCAGATTGAAAACTCTGCAGATGGAGAAGTTATTCTCATAGAATCTGAGAAACCAGAGGAAAAGAAAGCTCAAGAAGAAGCTACGCCAGATGCAACTCCATTAGCTGCTCAGATGAATAACATGAATATTTCTGAAGAACCAACAATTAAAGGATCATCCAAAATCAAGGCTTCTCATCCAGAAGAAATGATTATTGGGAAGAAAGATGACCCTATAAGAACAAGGTCGTTTATCAGATCATCTGGAACATCACTTCTTGGGTTGGTGTCTATTATTGAACCAACATCTGTGGATGAGGCTCTGAGTGACAATGATTGGATACTTGCAATGCAAGATGAGCTAAATTAATTTACAAGAAATGATGTGTGGGATCTGGTTCCTAGACCAAAAGGTTTCAACATTATTGGAACAAATTGGGTATTCAGAAATAAACTAAATGAGCAAGGAGAAGTTGTTAGGAACAAGGCAAGACTGGTAGCTCAAGGGTACAGTCAACAAGAAGGTATTGATTACACTGAAACTTATGCTCCAGTGGCAAGGTTAGAATCTATACGCCTTCTTATTTCATTTGCTGCACAACATAACATCACTCTATATCAGATGGATGTTAAGAGTGCCTTCTTAAATGGTATTATAGAAGAAGAAGTTTATGTCCATCAACCTCCTGGTTTTGAAAGTGATAAATTTCCAGATCATGTTTTTAAACTCAAAAAATCTCTTTATGGTTTGAAACAAGCTCCCAGAGCTTGGTATGAAAGATTAAGTAATTTTCTTCTGGAAAAGAACTTTATCAGAGGCAAAATGGACACAACTCTTTTCTGTAAAACATTTAAGAAAGATTTACTAGTTTGTCAAATTTATGTGGATGATATTATTTTTGGATCTACCAATATTATGCTGGGAAAGGAGTTTTCTTTGTCTATGCAGGCTGAATTTGAAATGAGCATGATGGGAGAACTTAGATTCTTTCTGGGAATCCAAGTAAATCAGACTCCAGAATGCACATATATTCACCAGACTAAATATGTCAAAGAGCTTCTGAAGAAATTCAATCTGAATGAAAACAAATTGGCAAAGACTCCAATGTATCCTACAAGCACACTTGGTAAGGAAGAGGTAAGTAAGAAAGTTGATCAAAAACTTTACAGAGGTATGATTGGATCTCTCTTATATTTGACTGCTTCAAGACCTGATATTTTATTCAGTGTGTGTCTGTGTGCTAGATTCTAATCAGATCCTAGAGAATCACACTTAACAGCTGTTAAGAGGATTCTAAGGTATCTGAAAGGTACTACTAATGTGGGTCTGTGTTACAGAAGATCTGATGAGTATAAATTAGTTGGATTCTGTGATGCTGACTATGCTGGAGACAGAGTAGAACGTAAAAGTACTTCTGGAAGTTGTCAATTTCTTGGAAGTCATCTGATCTCTTGGTTCAGTAAGAAGCAACCCACAATTGCACTTTCAACAACAGAGGCATAATATATTGCTACTGCTAGTTGTAGCACCCAAATGCTCTGGATGAAAAGTCAACTGGAAGATTATCAGATCTTTGAGAGTAACATTTCTATCTTCTGTGATAATACTTCTGTTATATGCTTATCTAAAAACCATATTTTACACTCTAAAGCTAAGCATATAGAGATTAAACATCATTTCATCAGAGACTATGTTCAGAAGGGAATTATCAATTTAAACTTTGTAGATACAGATCATCAGTGGGCTGATATCTTTACAAAATCCCTTGCTGAAGATAGATTTAAATTTATTCTGAAAAATATTAGTATGGACTTTTGTCCAGAATAAAATATTCATCAGATGAAATTTTTTCAGATGATAAATGTCTAAACTCTGAAGTATTTATTCTATTGAATTATGTGTTTATTTCTTTGTGTGTAAATCTGAACTAACAAGGCTCGGAGGATCTGAACATTGCCTAACGTGTCATTTCTCAAAGAGTTTCAGAGGCACATGTAAGCAAACATGTGTAGCTCAGAATCTGGAAAGGTAGAGTGCACCATACTGAAGTGACATTTGAGGTATTGTTTTGAAAAGCCAAAATCTCTTGATTTTCCCCCCTTCTGTCAGAATCTTAAATGTTTGATA
Organism: Lathyrus sativus; assembly: GCA_963859935.3. NCBI lineage: Eukaryota > Viridiplantae > Streptophyta > Magnoliopsida > Fabales > Fabaceae > Lathyrus > Lathyrus sativus. The sequence continues at coordinate 44,799,111 of OZ012736.1, read as the reverse complement.
TGATTTTATTCTTTGCATTAATTGCTTGAATTGATTATGGTTCACTTCATTCAATGCTTGTGCACGCTTGAGAGTGTGTGTCTTTTTACATGCCCTAAAATTTTTCTATAAATTCTCACAACACCTCACAAATCACACTTTACTCTTATCATCTCTCATATGCATTTTTGCCTTCTCTATTGCTTCCATCTCATTTCAAAACCCAAAAACTCTCGTAAACCCAGACGCATCTCAAGAACTTCAATGGCTTTACCTTCATCAACACCTGCTCAGATGAAAACTTCAACTGTTGATGCACCTTCTCCAAATGCTGCTGGTTCATCCCAAACTGGTGTTGTGTACTAAGCACCTGTAAGAACTCTTCCCACTCCATTCAAAGAACTTGAATTTCTGTGTGAGAACTTTGTGGATTTTGAATCCATCAAAGAAAATGGTTTTGATCTCCTTTCAACCATCAAAGCTCAGAACTGGGAAAAGTATTTTGACAGGATGATGGGTCTTGTTTATCCAACTTTGGTAAAAGAATTCTGGATACACGCTCAAGTTTGCCCTAAGTTTATTCATTCATCTGTTCTTGGGAAGGAAATTGTCATCACTGAAAATTTAATCAGACAACTACTTGAGTATAAGGAAACTGAGGGAATCACAAGTATGGCTACTGATCGTGTGGATTTGGCTGATATTTTTCAAGAAGTTTGTGTTTCTGGAGAACCATCTAACAAGGTCATAGATCTGAAACCTGTTTACAGAATATGGGCTAAGATCTTCATGAGTTCAATCTTTCATAGGAAATCTTCTAACTCACCAGATTATGTAAATTCAGAACAAATGTACTTCATGTTCTGTATGAGTAAAGGAAAGAAAGTGGATTTACCTTATCTTCTGTTCAGTCATCTTCTGAACCATATCAAAGAAACAAGAGAAGAAGTAAGGATTAAAGCTGGAAAAATCAGAACTTAGATCCCTATGGGAAGACTGATATCAGACATTCTAATAGAGAATGGTCTTGTGAAACATCTGTTTGATGCTGGGGTGACAGAGGATCTGTCCTATGTTATAGGATCTGTCATAAATGGGAACACTTTGAAGAGAATGAAGGTCATTTCAGAGCTTGCTGGAAAACCCAAGAAATTTCACTCTGAAGACGTCAGCAGAAGGAGAATTCCTTTAGCAGATTTTCCTATGTTCAGTGCTGATGAACCTAGGCACATCATTCTAACATACATTGCTGGATGTTTAAGAGATGGTATTCCTCTACTTGCTAACAGAGTACAGAAGGAAGGAAAAGTATTGCCAAATCTTCTGAGAGAAAGGCGCAGGAAGAGAAAGGCTGAGGAAGGATCTTTTGCACAACCCAAGAGGAAAGCCTCTAATGCTGGTGACAAGCCTGAAAAGGACAAAAGCAAAAGGAAAATCCTCCAGAAGCTACTGTGGAAGAAATCAGAGAAACAATTCACCAGGTATTAACATCTGATCCCAAACCATATGTACCTTCATCCTCACCTTCACCTCCACCATATCCTCTTAAACCATCTGAACCTAAATCATCTGTACCTCATTCATCTGAACCCATGTCATCTCCTAACAAACATTCTCAACCATCTTCTATTCAACTACCATCTGAACCCCCTCAACAGAAATCATCTGAACATCAACCCCCTCAACAAAAACAATTTGAATCACAACAACAACCATCATCTGAATCACAAAAACAACAATCCTCTGAACAACAAACACAATCAGAACAAAAAAAACTGAACCACTCTCTTCTACTCAACCACCAAAAGAACCAACCATCAAAAATCCTGAACCATCTGTCCAACAACCATCTGAAAACATTCTGGATGTATCACCACTTGCAACCATGTATGTCCTCTCTTCAACTTCATGTCATTCAACTGAATCATCTGATTCTGATGAATCTGAAGTCCCCTCACCAACTAGCTTACAAATTCCTGATCTCTATAAACCACTAACATCTAATCTACATGCATCTGATAACCCTCTTTGCTTCAAATTCAACTTCACAGATTTTATGTCATCCTCATCTGATGTTGTTACATCAACACCATCTGATGCTAACACATCCATACCACAACCATCTGAACCACAAACATCCATATCCCAACCATCTGAACAACCACCATCTGAACATCCATCATCGAATCACCCACCTCCTGAGCAAACTCAAACACCTCCTGAACCATCACAACCTGTCACCATAGAGGACTTTCTCAACCCAAAACCCAGATCAGATATTTCTACTCTGTTCAAAAACTTCAAGAAGGAACAACGTATGGGAATTGCTTCTGTGGAGAAAGAGTGCGTGGCTAGTTTTGATCCTGCTAAATCTGAAGCTTCTTGGAACAGATTCATATCAAAATTCAACTCTGCTGCATCTGACCTCAGAACACTCTGTGCTGATGATGTAAAGGCTAAGTTTGCTGAAATGGTCAGACAAACTCTGCTGAACATTATCACAACTCCAGTGCTTCTTCTAGAAGATGCTCCTGCTGAAGATTCTGCAATGATAGAAGATACTCCTGCATCTGACATGGAGATTGATCATCAAATGGCAACTGCATCTGCTTCTAAACCTTCTGCATCTGAGATGAAGACTGAGATTCCGGATGTTATCCAAGAAGTCAAGGAAATCAGAACATGGATGATAAAACAGGAACAGTCTACTGAAGAAATCAAGACTTGGATGGCCAAGCAAGAAGAGTCCACTGCTAAGATTACGGATCTTCTGACCTTGATTGCTTCTCGCTAGCCCTAGTTTTCTTTTTCACGTCTTTGCATTCTTGTTTTGCACTTGTTTTCTATCATCTGCTGTATGAACTTCTTATGCCTTTGTGCTATTATGATCTAACTGAATCTGGCTGTTTTGTCTTTCATATATGTGTTATATTTTTCTCTTCTTCTGTTATCTTTTCTGTCTTTAAAGTTCTTTTTGATTATGACAAAAAGGGGGAGAAAGAGAATTTGATTGTTCAATCCATAAGCAAATACTAAAAATGAAATTTAGACATTGTTTTAATCTAACATTGAATCTTAAGACTTTCAGATCTCATTATTTCATCTAACAAAATGATCTGAAGTTACCCTGAGAATTATCCAACCAGGCTCTGATCCTTGAAAGCAAATTTTGACTCTGATTCTGGAAGATACACCAGACTCTTCATTTTGAAAGAAATTATCAGACTCTAATTCTGGAAAGCATCCAAGCTCTGATTCTTTCTCTCAACAAGGATTTCTACCAGGTTCTGAAATATACTCAAGCAAAAAGTGAAGTGTTCTTTTCTATTAGAGTATTCATTTCAGGGGGAGATTTTTAATCTCAGGGGGAGTATTTTTTTTCTCTCTTCTTTTTTATTGAACAAAATTCCCTATGTTTTGTCATCATCAAAAAGGGGGAGATTGTTAGAACACAGATTGGTGTTTCTTATATCTCTATGTTTTGATGATAACTTTTATGGAATTTTGTAATGAGTAAATATAAACTCTAAAATTTGTTCAAGTATTATTATTTCAAGTATAAAATTAAATAATCTTAAAGAAACAAAATACATAAGTACAAAGAAACTATGCAAAGATCTGAAGCATCAGATGCAAGACTATCAAAAGATTCTGAAGCGCTGCCAGAAGGATCTGAAGCAGAAGCTACAGAATAATCTGAAGGGTTAATGAAAGAAGTATACAAAAGCTGAAAGATCTGATCTTATCAGACTCTGAAGTTCTTTTCACTACAAACTCAGAGGCTTTGATAACCAGACTCTTATCATTAATATTCACGCTCAAAGCACATAACTGCTGCATACTCTGATGAAGACTCTAATCAGACTAAGACTCTGATATATCAAAAATCTGATCAAGACTGAGACTCTGATACATTAAAGATCTGATCATCTATCAAGACTCTAAACTTATCATTCATCTTAAAGCTCTGGTCATCTTAAAGCATTCCTTACCTTTTAAAGCTTGCCACAAGTTTTGAAGTGCAGATCATGAAGACTTCATATTGAAAAAAGCTTGTTGAAGAAGCTATAAACTTGATTAGACGTGGTGCTACTTCCAAAGTAACCAACGGCTAATTTGTCCAAAGAAGTGATGTGGTGCAAATCCCAAGGCTTCTACAACCATACCTTTCTGTAGAAAGCATATCTCTACCCATACCTTTGGTGATGAAAAGTCATACAATCAAATATTATATTCAGCTGCACATCACTCAAAGCATTTGAAAAAGCTATAAAAGGAGAACTACTTCAACATTTTGAGGTTGCTAATTCACTACTCATCTTTTGCTCATTGCTAGATCACTCAGAAAGAAATACACGTTTGATTCATCCAAAGAGAAAATCTCTCAAGATCTTACTCATTTGATATCTCATAAAACCATATAGTTTTTGTTGTACTTAATCTTAAGTGTAAACATCACAGTAGTGATACAGCTTATTAGAAGCATTCAAACACTTGTTAGTTTACATTAAATTGTAAGAAGTTCCTTAAGAAGACCAAGGTGTGGTCAGTAGTTCTTGAGAAGACTAAGACAGTTGTTCTTAGTGCTTTCTATTGTAATCAGTTGATCAATAGTGGATTAAGTCCTTGCAGAGAAAGACAAATCATCTTTGATAAGGTGGACTGGAGTAGTTGAGTTCAACGAAGCAGGATAAAAATCTTGAGTTGTTTGTATTGCCATCTTTCTTAAAAACTCTTATTCAACCCCCCTTCTAAGTGTTTTTCTCACCTTCACATTCATCTTCAGATTCTGATGAAGATCCAGATTCATCAGAGTCATCCCAAGTTGCCATTAGAACCTTCTTCTTTTTGTCAAACTTCCTCTTAGGCTTTTCTTTAAGAAGCTTTGGACATTCACTCTTGTAATGGCCAGGTTCTTTGCATTCAAAGCAGACAACTTCCTTCTTTCCAGATCTTTTTGGTCCAGAGGACTCCTTGCGCTGATCTGGTCTTTTGAAGTTCTTGAACTTCCTCTGCTTGTGCTTCTAGAGTCTGTTGATTCTTCTGGACAACAAGGATAATTCATCTTCTTCTTTAGAAGAAGTTTCTTCAGAGCTTTCCTCTAACACCTTAAAGCTTTCACAGATTTGTTAGATTTTAATACAATAGACATACCTTTCTTTTGAGGTTCATCTTCCTCAAGTTCAATTTCATGACTCCTTAGTGAGTTGATTAGCTCCTCTAGAGTGATCTTGTTCAGATCCTTGGCAAGCTTCAGAGTAGTGACCATAGGTCTCCATCTGATAGGCAAGCTTCTGATGATCTTCTTCACATGATCAGCAGTTGAGTAGCCTTTGTCCAGAAATTTTAGACTAGCTATAAGAATCTGGAATCTAGAGAACATAGTTTCTATGGACTCAGATTCTTCCATCTTGAACGCTTCATACTTTTGTATTAACGCCAGAGCCTTGGTCTCTTTTACTTGAAGATTTCCTTCATGAGTCATTTTCAAGGACTCAAACATGTCAAATGCAGTTTCTCTATTTGTGATCTTTTCATACTCAGTGTGAGATATTGCATTTAACAATATTGTTCTAGCCTTGTGGTGATTTCTAAACTCCTTCTTTTGAGCTTCTGTCATAGATTTTCTATCTACTTTCTTGCCATTCCCATCAATGGGATGAACATACCCATCTATGACCAAGTCCCACAAATCAGCATCATAACCAAGGAAAAAACTTCCAATCCTGTCTTTCCAATAATCAAATTTCTCCCCATCAAACATAGGGGGTTTTGTACGGATTCTGTCTCTTTCTTCATATCTGTTTGATGTTGAAGCATCAACCATAATAACAACCAAATATTTATATCAAAGTTTTTTTCTCACTGGATCTTTTCTGTCACTGTGAAGTGGTAGCACACACAGAACCGGAGCTCTGATGCCAACTGATGGTGAGAAAATACTTAGAAGGGGGGTTGAATAAGTATGAAGATAAAACTTAGTAATAAAAACTCAAGGATTTTTATCCTGGTTCGTTGAACTCAACTACTCCAGTCCACCCTATCTAGAGTGATTTTCCTTTCTCAAACAAGGACTTAATCCACTATTTAATCAACTGATTACAATAGTAAGCACTAAGAACAACTGTTTAAAGTCTTCTCAAGAACTACTGATCCTAACTGGATCTTCTTAAGGTTCTCTTACAATCAAATGTAATAATAATACAAGTGTTAAAAAATGCTTCTAATAAAGATTTATCACAACTGTGATTTTTCACTTAAGATGAAGAACAATGAAATAAATTCAGCAAATGAGTTTTTGTTGTATGAGAGCTTGTAATGAATTCTTTCAAGTATTTCGTCAACTGAAGAAGATGAATGGAGTCTTGCTTTTATAAGCACAGAGGTCCATGAAGTCTTTCACGTTGAGAACAGTGTACCAAAAAGGTCTGAGCCTTTTTGTCTTCACATCATATGACCTTTTCTAGAAGAAGAATGCACAGAGAAATCCTTTTTGTCTGTGTTCTTGTGTCTAGCATAAATAAGGAAAGAGTCGTTTGGATATTCCAACGGACATAACTTTGAATTCTTCTTCAATAAGATTCATCAACGTATTAGAGCTTTGACAGACCAGAGCCTTCTAATATTCATCAGAGTTTGCTGACTCAGAGTCTTTGCAGCAAGTGTGCTTTCAGCGTGTAAATGTTCAGAGCAGAGTTTTGGATCAGATCCTCAGTACTGGCAGCGTTAGTACTCTCAGAGTCTTCTGAAGTAACTGTGCTTGAAACTCTTCATACATAATTCCTCATTGCTTTAGATGCATATGGCTTCTGCTTCAGATTCTTCTGTAGCTTCTGCTTCAGATTCTTCTGGAGGCAGCGCTCAGAATCTTCTAAGAGATACTTCTGACGCTTCAGAGCCTTGCATATTTCTTATGTTCAGATCTAATTTGCTTCTGGAGTAATATTCACTTTAACATCTGCAGCAAACATTCTCAAACAAATTTTAGAGTATATAATTCTTTAATACAAAATTTCATAAGAGTTATCATCAAAACATAGAGATATTATTAAGAACCAATCTATGTTCTAACAATTGTGGACCTCACCTGGGAGTCCATTAAAAGCAAGTTTGAGCTGCCTCCCTGTCTTTATAACAAGAAATTCTTCGAGGGGTCCTCCCTATCCATTCCTTGGGAAGAATCTCTAAAGCTTGAGGAAATGGACCGTCCCAGTAAACTGGTCATGTTTGCCTAGGATGCCTCTGCCTTAAAGAGGATCCTGGAGATGGTCGTGGTATATACCGAGGACAGCTCTCTGCTTGAACTCGAGCTGAAGAAATTCTAAACTACGGTGGCATCCCTAGAAGAGAAGGTCAATAAGCTTCAAGAGGAGAGGGAAAGGGAGCTCGAAGATGCTGCCCGCAAAAGTCGCGAGGAGATGGTTTCGGAGAGGGACGCCCTGATTGCCAAGTTGAAAGTCTTCGAGGACTTGGTGGAGAAGTTAAAGACCGCTGCTGCCCCCCACTAAGGATGATCTTGAGGAGACAAAGAAGTTTTTGACTCGGTCAGAGTTGGTCGCTTGATTTGGTCAGGCCGTAGACGACCTTGTGGCCATCAGCGAGGAGGCTTTCCAGAACGCATTGAACCAACTAAAGCTGGTAGACCCTGGGGTCGAGCTGACCACGGAAGGCACAGGGTTCCTCTATACGGTCAAAGAAGGTCAGATAGTCGTCCCCGATTTCCTCAAGTTTGGCGAAGGCGGTGAAGAGCAGGGATAAGCGACCTAAGAGGAGGCTCATCAAGAGGAGCATGAACCTTTCCTAGTTTGTGCCTTGGCCTGCATGCCATTTGATCACTTGTAATTTATTGTAATTTTATTTTGTGGGTTTGGCCCCTTTTTATTGTATCATGCACATTTGCGGCCCTTTGTAGTCGTGTTATATAATATGTATTAGTATGTTGTATGTTTGTATTTCACCTAATACTTTCTAAGTATCATGCGTTGTCCAACGCGGTCGTAAGGGGCACTTAGTAATTTGTTATGTTCCGGGTATGCTCGATGGATGATGTTTGACAGTGCGGGGAATTGATCGAAAGTATTAGGTTATTTTCGGGCATGGCGGAGCTCATGTCACGATCGTGGCCTGAGTTTGTAGCGTGAACTTCCCATCGCAAGCTAGGGGTTCTGTCGTTCATGGTATTGTGACGAAGGTGGGATCGGTCGAGGAACCACCATCGAGCATGGGTAGGTCTCTTCACCATACTCTTGCTTAGATCCTTTTTGGTGGTGCATCGCTTGTACCTGGGTGTTCACCTGTGGTCGGTTGTCGTGTCCGTCGCCTAGGCGAGGCACGTCGATGGTGGAGGGCCTTAGTTGTAATATTGTTTCAAATTTTCGGCATTCCATGGTCGAGCTAATTCTTCCCCAGTGAGGTGTTCTAGGTAGTAGGCCTCGTTATCCATTTTTGTTCTAACGCGGCAGGGTCCTTCCTAGTTTACGGCGAGCTTGCCTTCTCGGGAATCTTTGTGATTCCTTCTTAGGACGAGGCTGCCTACTTGGAATTCTCATAGGATGATCTTGTTGTTGTTCCTAATCGTTATTTTCTGTTGAGTGAGGCTTCGCGAAGGGCTGCCCCTGTCAGAACTTCTTCAATAAGGTCGGGTTCTTCCCTCAAGGCCTCGCTGTTTGTTTCTTCGTCCAAAGGTGCTTCAGTTTGTCTAGTCAGCACATGGGTTTCAATGGGGATTACTGCCTCTGTCCCGTATACTAAGCGAAAAGAGGTTTCCCCGATTGACGAATGAGGTGTAGTGCGATAGGCACAGAGCATGTTGTGCAACTCCTCGACCCACTGCCTCTTTGTTTCATCCAGTCTTCGTTTGAGCCCTCGTAAGATTACCCTATTTGCCGCTTCAGCTTTCTCGTTAGTGTGCGAGTGCTCTACGGGTGCAAGTGTTGTTTAGTGCCAAGTTGAGCGACGAACTCCTAGAATGTTTTGTCCATGAAATGTGTCCCGTTGTCTGTGACGATAACTTGAGGAATGCCAAAACGGACTAGGATATTTCTCTTATAAAAATGAAGTATGTTGTGGGCCGTTATCTTGGCTAGGGCTTCAGCTTCTATCCACTTGGTGAAGTAGTCCACACCCAATATTAAGTATTTATTTTAGTTGGAGCCTATGAAGAAGGGTCCCAGGATGTCCATGCCCCACTAGGCAAAGGGCCACGGGGAGGACATTGCCTTGAGCTCGTTGGGTGGCGCTAAGAGCATGTCCCTGTGCCGTTGGCATTTGTCGTATTTCTTCACATGCTCTTTCGCTTCGTTTTGCATGGTCGACCAGTAGTGACCTACTCGTAAAGCTTTCCTCGCGAGGGACCTCCCACCTAGGTGTTAGGCATTGATTCCTTCGTGGATCTCGTGTAGGACGTGGGCTACCATCTCCACTTTAACACATTTTAGGAGGGGTATAGAGAATCCTTGTATGTACATTTTGTTCTCGGCCATAACGTAGGAGCACAATCTATGCCTTACTATGCTAGCCTCCTTTGGGTCAGATGGTAGTTCGTTTTTAGTGAGGTAGTTGTATACTGGGGTCATCCAGCTGTGGTCGTTGCCAATGACGTGAACGTCAAGGGTCGTGGACGTTCTCCAATGCTAAGTCGTGGGAGTATCTCCTGGATGAGAGATTTGTTCCCTCTTTCTTCTTCGTGCTGGCTAGTTTCGACAGGATGTCTACTCAGACGTTATGTTCGTGGGGAAAATGTTTTACTTCCACAGAGGTGAACTTTGCCATCTTCTCCTTGACCAGGGCCAGGTATTCGGACAAGTTATCATTTTTGACCGGGTATTCCCCTCGGACTTGAAGGGCCATAGCTGAGAGTCGGTGCAAATGACGACTTCTTCTGCTCCCAAGTCTTCGGCGAGGCGTAGACCAGCCAAGAAGGCTTCATATTCAGCTTGGTTGTTGGAGGTGGGAAAGGAAAGTATGAGCGAGACTTCGATGAGGATTCCCTTCTCATTTTCTAGGATGACACATGTTCCGCTCCCTGCTGAGTTAGATGCTCCATCAACAAATATGACCCACCTGCGGGCACCCTCGTTCGGCTGGCCGGGCAAGGTCATTTCTGCTACAAAGTCAGTTAGTGCTTATGCCTTGAGGGCCTTTCTTCTTTCGTACCGGTGTCAAATTTGGATAGTGTTGGTGTAAGCCCTAGAGGCCAATACTTTTGGTACTTGTATCGGATTATTCGTTTAATAATAAAAGGCATTTCTTTATTATGTTTGTCTTTCAGAATAATAAAGTCCCTAGAATAGTTAGTCTGTTTAATGAAATGTTAAGTGTGACTTAATCATGAGATCCCATTAAACATAAAGACATTATTCTTAAAATATCCGTAGTCAAGCTTTATTGCAAAGTGGGATAACATTAAAAGCATTGAGACTATTATGAAGATAGACTGATGATCACATCTCATGGATCATGGATAAAGAGTTATCAAGTCTTGACATAGGTATAAATATTAGGAGTAATATTTATACCGGATTGACCCGCTATGAGAATACTACATAGTATGTTATGCAAAGTGTCATAAGTTATTCTCATGGTGATAATGGTGTATTACCACCCTTCGACCTGAAACCACTATGGACCCTAGATGTAGAGTCGGGTGCTTTATTGCTGATCAAACATTATTCGTAACTGGATGATCATAAAGACAGTTGATGGGCACTCCACGAAGCATGCTGAGGGACATGAGTGTCCTAGATGGAATTTGCCAATCCTGCATAACAGGAGAAATGTCTAAGGGCCCAATGTTGAACTGGACAAGGATGACACAGTGTATGCCTTGTGTTCAATATAGACATAGGGGCAAAAGGGTAATTGTACAAACATATATTATCACGAAAAAGGTTTTGTCAGATCACATGACATTTTCGTGACTTGGGTAGCAGTGATGTGTTGCTAGATACCGCTTACTGTTTATTATGTTAAATATATAATTTAATATAATTACCAACGTTACGAAATCCTACAGGGTCACACACATAAGGACAGTTTGATGAGAGATAGAGAAATCAAAAGGAACACCGTAAGGTACGGTGCACTTAAGTGAAAAATAGAAATTCGGATAATATAATAATAATTATTGTTATTTTATAATGGTTATAAAATAATAATAAAATAAATATATTTATTATAATAATAGTTATTATAATAATATATAATATTATTATGGATCATGTGAATTGGGTTTTAGCCCGCAGCCCACAAGAGAGTCTATAAAAGGAACCCTTGTGATGAAGCTTTCACTTGATGCAATTTCGTTTTTGATTCTCTTTTCTCACTCAAATAATTCCGTTCGTAAGCAGCTAGCACTGTGACCGGAAGCTGTTCGTGTGGACTGAGTAGAGGCGTTGCACTTCATCAACGCTTGTGATCGCTGCATCAAAGATCTGAATCGCCACAAAGAGGTAACGATTCTATCACTGACCATGCTCATTCGTAAGGATCACTAAAGGAAAATTTTTGTTTTCCGCTGCGTTTAGATCGCAATTTTCCTTCAGATAGTTCCAGCAACCATTTGAGCATCCTTTCGGCCATGTATGGACGACCCAATAGTTGTTTTATGGGTTGGTTTATGCGTACCACAATAGTGTGGGCTAGAAAATAATGCCTCTGTCTCCTTGAAACATTGATAAGGGAGAGAGCCATCTTCTATATCTGTTGATACCGCAACTCTAGCCCTTGCAGTGCCTTGCGTGTGAAATAGATGGGTTTTGGCTCGTCAGGGGTTTCACGGACGAGGGCGGCGCTCACGGCCTCGGTTGCAACAACGAGGTAGAGAAAATGAGTTTCCTTATTTTCTGGCTGGGAGAGGACTGGTGATGCAGATAGGGCTTGCTTCAATTGGAGGATAGCTTTGTCACATTCCTCTGTCCATTCGAATGCGTCTTCCTTGTGGAGGAGTTTGAAAAAGGGGAGGGCTTGTTGGGCAAATTTGGCTACGAAGCGGGAAAGCGATGTGAGCATCCCGTTGAGGGAATGGATGGACTTTTTTGAGTTTGGAATGGAGAACTCGGAGAAGGCTTTGCACTTGTCGGGGTTGGCTTCAATTCCTCGTTCAGTTAGATAGAAGCTGAGGAACTTGCCTGCTCATACCCCGAACGTGCACTTCTCCGGATTAAAGCACATCTTGTACTTTCTGGCCTGCTCGAAGACCTTCCTCAGATGGGTCGTGTGATCGAATTTGTCATGGGACTTCACGATTATTTCGTCCATATAAACTTCGAGCATGTCCCCTATTTTTCCTCGGAAGACTTTTTTCATCATTCTTAGGTAGGTAGCACCGACAATCTTTAGGCCGAAGGGCATTATGTTGTAGTAATAGTTGCCTGATTCGGTCATGAAGGTCGTGTACCTCTTGTTACTTTTTGCCATGGGTATCTGGTTGTAGCCCGAATAAGCATCCATGAAAGATAAAAATTTAAAACCGATAGAATTATCAACTAGTTTATCTATGTTGGGGAGGGGATATGCGCCTTTAGGGCAGGCCCTATTAAGATCGGTATAGTCAACACACATGCGTCATTTTCCATTATTCTTTTTAACGAGTACAACATTGGACAACCAAGTGGTATACTTGGTGTTGCACCCCAAATTTTAACCCCTTAGATCCTCATCATCATTTTAGGATCATATTCATTTGATTAACTAACCTTAACCCATTTCCAGTTTATCTTTGTCAAGATGCAGATGAATTAGGATTCCGTACCGTCAAAATCGAGTCTTCGATGGTTTGATCAATCAATGTTTTGGATTGATTCAACTTCAAACAAGTCTCCACATCATCACATATACTCCATTGGATCAAGTATGAATCCAATTTGAGGTGGTCACCCGAGAATTGAGAACAATGCAGTTCAAGTTACCCGATTAGGGTTTTCCATTAGGAAAAGTCAACTGTAGTTTGACTTTTGATTTAAAGAGTTTTTCAATGGTGGGATCAAGGTCCATTAAGCTCCTATGACTTAGTAAAGTCTATCCAAAGAGTTTCAAGTCCTCAGAATTCTCGGATCACCAACAGTCGACTCGGTAGTCACCGATTGATCAAACGGTTGACCGAAAAGTCAACTCTTCAACAATAAGGAATTTGACTTCAAGGTGTGAATGATAAATTTTCCTTATATAATATTACACCTCCCCATAAAATTTCATGACCATTGGATCAAGGGTTAGGAAGTAATTGCAAAAATTGGGAATTAGGGTTTCGAAAGGGGCAAAACCATAACTCCTCAACCACACATCCAATTGAAGTGGTTCTAAGCTTGTTTGAAAGGTCTTGAAAAACCCTAAAAAAGTACCACAGTGGTCCATATTCAAAAAATGCATGGAATTGGAGTTATAGCAAAAATCATTTTTCAAGGGTAAAGGACTTAGTGAAATTTCCCAAATTATGGCCATACAAACCACTTTTTTTCAGAACTTTGAAAGGTTTTTCAACCTAGTTCCATCAAGAATTTGGAAATTCCCAAAACATGAAAGTTGTAGAGCTACACAAGGGCTTTCTAAAAAGTGCAAGAACTCCTCAAAAGGATTTGTGAGCAGGAAGTTATGATGCATTGAAGTTGGGCCTGTCACACTTGAAATCACTTTGGCCAAACTTCTCAAAATCATATTTTTGCAACACTAACCACTCTCAACCCTTGGATCATGACACAAACTGATAAAGAGAGGCTTGGATGAAGAGAAAACTAGAAAAAGGATTGAGATGGTGAGAGAAACAAGTTGGTGGCAACTTGACATTATTTTATTCATTTAAAGTAGGAAAGAGAAACTTTTTTCTCCCACATTATGGCAGCTGCAGTTCCTACTCCTCTAGACCATCTCAAATCACTTCATCCCATCTTTCCAACTGCCATTGGCTTGCTTTGAGCCTTGGAACTGATGTGAACAAGGGCTGCCACTAGATTTGGAAGGATTCTCTTTCAAAACTCCCTCCAAAAATGGAAATGACCAAGGTCTGCCCCCACCCTCATTCCTCCTATAAATAGAGGCATTCTCACCATCTTCAAACCACACCAGAGCTATTCACAAGATCAAAGTATCATAGCTCTCCTTCTCACTCTCTCTTTGCTTGTAAGTGAAGAAGAGTTCAAAAACACCAAAATTGGTCACTTTGCACTTTTCACACCATTTTCATTTCTAACCTTTCCAACACTCCCACAACCATCCATGCACTTTCTAAATAACATATAGAAGGTGTGTAATCCATCAAACCATCAAAAACCTCAAAAAATCAAAAAAGTCAACTTTCTCCCCACCATACTTTGACCAAAGTCACTAAAATGGCCAAAACTCATTCCATATAGATTCTTGCCATTCTAATCCCTCTAACACCTCACCAACATCATTCCTCAACTGTCCAAACCACTAGAAACACTTGGAAACTTCTATTTTGACACTTAGCATCATAAGTGAATTGTTACTTAAAGTTGAAGAAAAGTCTCAAGGCTAAGGAGTGAAGCATAAATCTCTGGGTTTCTAGGAGTATTTTTTGCTTGCTCAAGTTTATTATCATAGGTATGTAGTATCTAGCCCTTTTCAACCATTACCATGTCATGGAAATTGTTCTTGCTTGTTGTTTCAAATGCATATCATAATGTCAAAACCATAGAAATTGAGGCTTGTTTGTTTTAGTCTAGTTGTTATCATGTTTGTGATGTGTGTGTGTTATTTGAATCATGTGATGCAATTTGTCACACCAAAACTATCTGCCATACCACTAAACCACTTTGAAAAAAATTGCCACAGTTGTGACTGTCATGAAGATGTGCAATATATGTAGAATTTCTGTTTTGTTCTTGAAGCATGCTTGTTGCCCTAAGGATGTGATATCTTTGAATCTTGGTTTTGACCATCTCTGTGCATTAATGGTTGTCAGCATTTAGATGTTGCACTGAGGATTAGTCAGCTACTAGAATATGGTGTGTCTCATTTTGGGCATCATGGTAAGGTTGATCTCAATAAGTGTGTCTATGAGTTTTTATGTTGTGAGCTGTTGTAGGTATGCAGGTTCTTTCCCATGTGTGGTTCTTTGTATATAATGATGTTTGAAATTTATCATGAGGCTGCTTGTTAGTACCATGAGGTCACTATTTGGAAACTTGTGTTAACAGGTCATCATTTTGCCATCACAAATACCACTAAAGAACAACACTGTTGTCATTTTGTACCATTTGTCAAGTTTGAAATCCACAGCATTACTGTTATGGACTGTCCAAGATTTGATTGATAACATGATTGCATTCTTTGTGTTTCTAACTTGTAGTAACCTTGTGGTATTTGCAAACTGTCATTTAAATGTTTATCTCCTCATGACAATCAAATTCAGTTTGGCCGACTATGGTAATATTGCAAAACAGGTGTAATCATATTAATTCACACATCATCTCTGAGTGCTATTTGTGCTTATAATTCTGCAAAGCAAGTGTGTATCTGTCTTGCTCTTTTTGGAATGGTACATATATGTTGTTCTATTCAACTTCATGAAACACACACAAAAACTGTGAGATACAGGGAGTTTATATTGTCCTGATGTTCTTGGATGGTTTGGCACTGCACACATTTCTAGTTGTTAATTGCTGCCTAGGCTACTTGTTGGATTGGTCAGGAGCCCTTTTAAGTTGCATAGCTGTGTTTGTTTAAATCATGATGGTTATGTGAATTGTGCCTGCTCAACTGTTTTGAAACTTGTTACTGCACATTATGTCACAAAATTCAGAATCACAAGTCACTTTGTACTCTAGTCAGATTTAGGTACTATCTGTTTTGGAACTCCATGCATATTATATTTGGAGTGTGTGAGGATCTTCAAGGTGTTTCAAACATGAGATATTGGGGCTGCAGTGGTGAATTTGCATTTTTGCCAAAAACATGGATTTGGCCAATTTCTGTTAAAATAGTTTAGGACAATTTGCTTTTGTTGTGTTTGCTTGATCATTTAAAACTTCATCAAACTGTGAACATCATCGTCATGTTATGGCCAAATGAGCATTGCTTGGATGTTGGCTTAATTTTCCATCTGCTGTCATAAACTTCAAAAACAGTTGGAAATCCATTTTGACATGAGCACTGAAAATCATTTCTTTTTCCTTTTGAGCATGCTTAAATGAATATTTGGAAGTTGCCTATGTATTTGCTTTTGACTGTTTGTGCATAGGAGTTGGTTCTCACACTTGGAATGAGCACTTTAATTTCACAAAAGCTACTCACATACTACTTTTTTACATAAGTTGTTTTTCACCAAAATCACATTTCAAACATTCCATACAAACCATTCTTGAGTTGTTAGCATCATCATTTGACTTGAAAACAAACTGTTTAAAAGTTCACATTCCAATATGCACTTTTCTCACAATTTTGCAATTACCATGACGTTTTGAATTTCTGTTGATGCTAAGCTTATGTGAGGTGATAGAATCATTGTACATGATATGTATGAGCTGTGTGTATGTTTCTCTTGGTTTGAAAATGTTTGAATTGGTTGGAATATGACAAAATGCACTTCATTCACACCTTAGAACAACCACCATCGAATTTTTCACTAGGATGAGAATTTTCAAAAACCATCACCACCATCATGATCCTTAGATGATTCTACCCCAAATCCATATAAATTTTGTGCCGATACGATTAACGGTTAGGAAGTTACAATACAAAACGTAAAGCCATTTGTTGTGTGTTTTTGCCCAGAAAGAAAATCGTCACTTTTTATACTAAACTTCCACCAGTGGAAGTTACTTGTAAAACTTGTCATTTTTCGCTGCAACTTCAAAAAATCATAACTCACTCATTTTTCATCATTTTGAACCCATTCTTTTTGCATTATATTTGTCTTGATGCCTACTTTCATGTGATATTTTTAAATTCCATGTTTGTTCATTTTCATGCCTTTTGGTTACTTGCAAGTTTTCTTGGTATTGAGATCGTTATCTCCCATACGCAGATGATTTTCTTTTTCACTATGATTGTTTGTGCTTAAATATTCATTTATTCTCATTCCTTGCATATTAGTGAGCATGTTAGGACTTTCTCCCATGGTTGTCAGCATGATTTCTTCATCTTTACTTTGTTAAGTAATCCTCTTGCCATGTTCCTCCTAAATTATGAGGTTAAACTAATTTATTTATTTGTGTGTGATTGTCATCTATACACTTTGTCGTCGCATTTATTCCACTTTGAGTTTATAACATGATTTGTTTTCAAATTGTTATTTGTTTACATGGTTGTCACCTTTATCATGTTTCTCAATCTTTGTTAAGACCGTACTTTCAATCTTTGTTAAGATATGCCTTCATTTGTTAAGATATGCCATTTGTAACATGCTTGTATATTTTGGTTGTAACCATTCATCTCACTTGAATTGCTTACTCATTGTAATGTGCTTGTCCATCCTTGATTGTAATCATGTCTCCTATATTCATCATGTTTGAATGTTTATGCTTTGTTAAGTTTATCTTTCCCCAAGTGATGGAACTCTCTAGTTCTCATCCAAGTTGCCTCCCCTCTCTCCTTCCAAAGGAAAAGTCTCTCCATTGACCCTTGTGTCATGGATATCTCATTACCTCCTCCTTGAATTTGTGAAATCATCTTGAACTTTAGTTTAAGTGTGAACCCTTAGACTTTGCATTAAGTCTAAAAGACCCACCCGTACTAGGAGCATTCTTCAACTAGAACCCTAGGAAAGAGTTCGTCAACTCTGTGTAAGAATCATCGTCATGATCTCTTACTTTCCCCTTTTATAACTTAGATTAGGGAGTTTTGTTAAAATCCACACAAGTATTGTTATGCTTGTTCCCCTTTGAACATTGGTCATAATCAAGTGTTCTTTAACCCTTGTGAGGTGAAATACGATTGCTCTGATTCTATCCTAGTTAGGATACGTAGGCAGAGGACGCGATGTCTTTGCGAGCAAACTTAGAAACAATCTTAGGTCTTCATCTATCATACCCTATCTCTTTACCCAATCCCAAATCTTAGCAAGCATTTACCAAATTTAGCATGCAAACAAACAAAAGGTTCCTGTAGAGTACTACAGATGTTTAGGATGTGAAATACCTACCCTATGCATAACCAACCCCCGATCCCCGAATCTCTTAGCATTGTTGTTACATCGCGAAAGGGTTTTTTCTTTCTTTAGACCTTTCCTTTGGATAAATTAAAGTCCGGTTGTGAATTTAAGAATTAAGATTCAAGTTAATCAATAGCTTGGTATCACGATTTTCACCGCAACACTTGGCCTTCAATATAAAGTTTTCCTCTAAAAGGTCTTTTATAGCCTACTCAGTAGCTACCGTTTTATTCGGGGACTATCGTCGTCTATGTCAGACAACTACTCTAACGGCGGGGTCGATGGTGAGGTGGTGACAGGCCACATTGGGGTCTAATCCGGGAATCTCCGTGGCACTCCATGCAATATAGGTCTGCACTCTCCTAGAGGCATACTCTCAATTGCTTCCTCGCTAGCTCAGGGAGACCGGCTCCAATCTTTACTTCTCGCTTGGAGTCGTCACCGAGTGGGACAAGCTCAAATTCTCCATTTGGGATGGGGCGCATTAAATGGGCGGCTTCGCTGCTACTAGAGGGGATGCTCGAAGATAACTGGATCTCTTTCCCTTTTTCCCTCTAAGTCTTCTAGTCATCTTCAGAGAAGTGACTGTCGAGGTCGATGGAATCGATGCAAGGAAGCGAATTTGCCTTGTCGGAGCTGCTAGGTAGAGGAGACTAGGCATGAGTCTTTGGTTTGGCGGCAATTACATTCAGTCTCTTGGACGCTGCTTCAAAGCATCTCGTCACGAATTCTATATCCCTGTGTAGAGTTGCGAAGAGGCCTTTGGAGGTGTAATATTTCATCTTCAGGTGTGCCGTTGAAGATCTGACCACCAGCTCGGCCAGAGTTGGTCGCCCGAAGATGCACTAGTATAGTGACAAACAGTCTATAACCAGAAACTGTACCTTGATTGATCTGGCCATTTTGGAAGATCTAAAGATTACGATCAGCTCAATGTAACCCCAGGGCTTCTAAAGATTACGATCAGCTCAATGTAACCCCAGGGCTTCGTCACCGATCCATTAAAACCCTGTAGGTTAGAGCCCACGTAAGGATTCAAATATGATTCGTCCAGCTGGAGCATAAAGAACAGTTGGGAGTACATAATATCAACAGAGCTGCCTTGGTCGACGAGGATTCGTTAAACGTCAAAATTATCCATCTGATCCCTTACGAGTAGAGGGATTCTTGCATTGGGGGCTCTGCCAAGGAGCTCCTCACGGTAGAAGCAGATGGGGACAGACTCTCCCCAGACCCTGTCGAGGGTGGAGTTCCGGGTTGAGCTGTTGCTGATGAGGCGCTTAAATTTTCTCTTGACGGACCTTATCGTCACTCTGTTAAAACCTCCTTCAGAGATGACCATGACGAAGGGAAACGTCTCCCACAGGCTATGCGCAGCAAAATATGGACGAGCGTTGAGCCCCTCGGGGATGCAGAAATCTTCAGGCTGTGAGACGCTCATGGCGACCTGGAGGTTGGCTTCCTCGGAGGAAGGCACTTCTTTTTCGACCTTCTAGGCTTCTTGGGTGTCTGACCGAGGAGCTTCCTTTCACTTGGTGAACTGCTTCAGATGCCCGTTGTTGCACCCTAAAATTTGACCAACCGGTTCTCCTATCTGGTTCGTGGTTTAATTCGTATTCGCATATCAGATGCATGACACTTGTGCACGGACAGAAGATGTCAGGGTTACAGTTTGGTTTTCATCTACCGGATATTTCAGATCCAGTCTAGATAATTAGGGTTTCATTTTCGGGAAATTGTGCGCTTCTCGGTGTTTTCAGCTTACATGGTGGTTTTTGGGATATTCTGATGCCGGGGGTTTGCTGTTTGCGTCGATCTGGTCTCGCGCTCTCTTTTATGTTGGTTATTTGCCTCTGTTTGCATTTTTTAGGGTTTAATAGCCTTTTGCAGATTTTAAATAGGCTTTATAGATTTTTAGAATTTTAAATAGATTTTTAATATTTTTAATAGCTTTAAATCGTTTTTTAGAATTTTATAGAATTTTTAATAGACTTTAATAGTTTTTTAATAGTTTTAATAGAATTTTAATAGATTAGTAGAATAATAGTTAATAGATATTATAGGATTTAATAGTTTTTAGATATAAATTTAATAGAGTTTATTTTTAGTATAGATCTAAATTTTGTTAGATATCAATTTCCTTTATTAGGTTTAATATAGGTTAATAGTTTTTTTAATAGGATATTAATAGATAATAGTTTTAGTTTAATATAGAATTTAATTAGATGCTAATTCTTTTTTTAGGACTAATAGGGATTAATTAGGATTTTAATCTTTTGTTTAGGGTCTTATTAGGGTTTATCAGGATTAATTAGGATAGATTAATTTTCATTTAGATTTAATTGTAGTGTTAATTTTTAGTTAATTAGGTTTAGTCTTTAATGAGTTTCTTAATTGAGTTTATCCATTTTTATTTCAGTTTTTTTTGGGTTTATTAATGTCATTTTCGTTTGGGCCCAGAAGTGCTTTTTGGAGGCCCAATATCCCAATCCACCTCAGTCCGTTTTTGTTCATTCTTCAGTCCAGAAAAAGGTGACACTTGTCAGTATAAAACCCCAGCCACGCGTTCAGATGCAAGGACCCCACCTCATCTTTCCACTACACTCAGAAACCTTCCACATAATCCCCCACTAATTGTCTCTCCCCACATGTGGCTTCACGCATGCACACACTAACTCCCTCACCGTGACACCTGTCGCCTCACCAAGCCTCACCGGGATTACACCGCCGGCCATGCAAATCCGTTGACTGCCCCACCGACCACCGCCCAACCGTCACCGGACCACCGCCAGACGCTGGAAACTGCAAATTTCCTGTTTTCTCCAGAAATTCATCCGATCTCCTCCAATCTTCTCCGTCCACCTTCATCTCCTATTCGCCGGAAAACTCACATCACCACCGGAAACTTCATCCATTGCCGGAAACTTCAAGAAATCTCCAGATTGACTCATCAAGATCCATCTAAATCTTCATTTGGTTCCTCCTAGATCGCCACCGTGTTCGTCACCACCTTCATCGTTCTTCACATAATTTTCCAGAAAACCTAAATCTTCATCCGTTCCTGCACGTTTTCCAGATCCTCACAGATCAAGAACGAACCTTGTGATTCACAGATCTTCAAGAACTCGCCATGTTCTTTGCTGTTTGCCCAGAAATCTTCAAGCAATCTCCAAAGACGCCTTCAACCAAGATCTTCAATTCCCTTCAACAACCTCCAAAGAAGTTCATCAGGACTCTCATCAGGATCTTCGTGCAAAGTGTTGTAATCATCAAGTTGGCTTCAGTGAGCATCAAAGAAATCCACGAGCTTGTTCTTGCTCCATATCCAGGTGCATTCATCCGTTCGTTTTCTTCTTTCTGTTTGCTAGGATTGCCTGGTGTTATCTTGATTCAGGTAGATTCAATTTAACCTTAGGATTTTGAGGTGAGGAATTTGGTAAGGTTGTAGTTCGTTTCAGAGAGTGGAGTAGGTGAGATTGGTGTTTGATTTCATGAGCGATTAGAGTTTGAGAGGGTTCTGGAGAGGAGTTTCAGAGAGGGGTTTGGGGGATGAACGACATTAGGGTTTTGGTTTAGTGAACAGTGATTGGGATCTTAGAGATGAAGACTGGTTTTGTTAGTCTTTCGTTGGGTTAGGGTTTAGATTGGGTTTAGGCCCAAATCTGAGATTGCTATCACTCACCCTCTCTTTACTCATTGCCCCCCGTTTGTGACTATGCTGAATGGATGTGGTTTGGGGCTTAGGGCCCAATTGCTAGG
This sequence comes from Lathyrus sativus, assembly GCA_963859935.3. Lineage (NCBI taxonomy): Eukaryota > Viridiplantae > Streptophyta > Magnoliopsida > Fabales > Fabaceae > Lathyrus > Lathyrus sativus. Next base: position 44,777,264 of record OZ012736.1, on the reverse strand, counting down.
CGCACCCCCCTCAGTTGGGCCCAATGTTGTAACAACTAGGGCGTTTTGCTAATGCACCCCCCCTGTTTTATTTTCTTTTTAATTTTCTTCATTTTGACCATGTTAGAAAATAATGCATAAAAAATAGTAGGAGTACCCAATTAATTCCCTTCTTTTTTTTGTAGGTTCATAATTCAATTTAGGATTTTAGGATGCAAAAATATTGAATTGATCATGCATTTTCATTTTTATTTGCATTTTTGTATTTTAATTGGTCTTGAATAATTTATTTGTGATGTGTCTGCCTTGCTGATTTTATTTCTCTCATTTGGTATTGATTTTTGCTTTAGTTTTTTAGTATGTTGTACTAGACTGATGCATGCTCCCCATAGGATTTTTGTGGATTTTTTAGAGGTTGATTGATGTTGCTTTAGGGTTAGAGAGTAGAGACCTCATAACTTGCTGGTTAACCCTTGACCATTCAATGTTAGGGATTGTTTAGTAGCCTTAGAAGTTGACTTAGGCTTTGAGATTTGATCTTGGGATCATAGAGCCATATAGGTTTCCCCTAGATTCTTGGTAGATTTTTATAGAGTGTTTTGCTATTTTTGGCTTGAGCTTGAGAATAGGAGAAGTCTTGAGGGCTTCTGACTTTGAAGTTCAACTGTGGTTGAACTTTAGAGATAGTTTCTTTTGGGTTGAGGGCCTGTGGTTTCTTCTTGGAGGTGTAGGCTGGATGAAGTCTTGATGGAGCTTGCAAGAATGCATAGATTGAAGACCTAGTCTAGGAGCTTGCTCTCTGTTTGTGAGGTTTGAGATCCTGAAGTTTGAGGGAAATTTATGGTACTTTCCTGAGGAAGGCACTATGGATGTCTTTCATTCTTTCTTCTCACCTCTTTCTCAAGTATCCAATGATGTTGGAGCCTTCATGTGAGTTTAGTTTCTCCTGAGGAGGAATGTAAACCGTTCACAGTTGTTGAGCCACATGGGATATGATTCCTAAGTGGAAGCCCCCTAGTACTTTCCTGAGGAAGGCACTATGGGTCTGCTCACTTAGTTCCCTTAGTTCATGTAGGATTTCTCAAGTATCCAATGATGTTGGAGCCTTCATGTGAGTTTAGTTTCTCCTGAGGAGGAATGTAAACCGTTCACAGTTGTTGAGCCACATGGGATATGATTCCTAAGTGGAAGCCCCCTAGTACTTTCCTGAGGAAGGCACTATGGGTCTGCTCACTTAGTTCCCTTAGTTCATGTAGGATTTCTCAAGTATCCAATGATGTTGGAGCCTTCATGTGAGTTTAGTTTCTCCTAGGGAGGAATGTAAACCGTTCACAGTTGTTGAGCCGCATGGGATATGATTCCTAAGCAGGAGCCTCCTAGTACTTTCCCGAGGAAGGCACTATGAGTCTGCCTATTTAGCTCCCTTTCTTTGGTAAGCTTATCTTGAAGCTTGAAGACTGGGATTGATTTCTCTTGTGTAGGGTTTTGCTTAGGGCTTTGCTCAGAGATTGGATTAGGGTTTTGCTTTAGGTTTTTGCTCAGGGGTTGATTAGGGGCTTTATTCAGGGGTTTGTTTTAGGGTTGTTTAGGGTCTTGCTCAGGGGTAGTTTCTTGCTTTTGGATAGGAGTTTGCCAGGCTGGTTAGCCTTCTCTTTGTGATTGATTGACTTGTGTGGTGTTGTGCTGCATTAGACTTAGGGGTTCATCTAGATATTTCTGAGATAGGTGCATCTTAGAAATAGGCTTTGTGTGCATGAGAAGTTGAGGTGGTCCTCCTTCTGCTTGATTGTTATTGAGTGGCTTTGCTTGCTGGTATTTGGTAGAGCTGAGCTCCCTTGCCTCTGTGGTTTGTGGCCTTTGTGCCTTGCTTGTTTGGTTGTTGCATTCATGCATGTTTCCAGTATTTCTTTACTTTGCAGTGATTCCTGTGTGCTGTTTAGTTCTGTTGCCATGATCCCTTAGGAGCTCTAATTTCTCTGCTGTGGAGGAGTTATGATAGACATTAGGTTGGTTAACCAGGCATGATAACATTAGGTAGATTCCCCTCTTCAACCATAGTTTTAGGGTGTCTCTTTCCTTTCTCAAAACAACAGAAAAACACTTAATAAAGGATAAAACAAAAGTGAATTCATTTCTTCCATAAAATGATTTGAACAAACATCAAAACATTTTGTCCTCCGGGACTGTGAAAACCCTTGGTTAAGGTGCATTTTTCCATAAAAAACACTTGAACAGCTTGTGTCGTGCGTAGTCGAACTACGTTTGCTCTGATCTTCCATGCCGTGTGGAAGTACGTAGGCACAGGACGCGATGTCTTGGCGAGCAACCTTTCCCCCTGTCTAGACGTAGGTAGTCGAACTACGTTGACTCTGACTTTCCCATTGCACGAGGGAGTACGTAGGCCCAGAACAGCGTATGTTCTGTCGAGTCCTGTCCTTTTTCTTTTCTTTTCAGACTGACCACTAGTGTAGATAGATAAACACACCCTTTTCCTTATAAACACCAAGCGTGGATCCCGTCGAGTACGACGGACGTGAGGGGTTCTAATACCTTCCCCTTGCGTAACCGACTCCCGAATCCAGGTTTTGGTTGCGATGACCATACCTTTCCCATTTTCTTGCGAGGTTTACTTCGAGCGTTTCCTTTCCCTCCGTTGGGATAAACAACGCACGGTGGCGACTCTTCTGTCATGCCGGCGCCGATTTTCGCAGTAGCGACAGCTGGCAACTCTGCTGGGGACTTATAGCATCTAGGGACTTTTCCCATCCCTTATGCTGGGACCGTTTCCCATCCCCTACGCGAGTCAATCCTAGCGCTTGGATGTTTATCTGTTGGGTGTTGTGCATATGTGTTTTATCTTTCCGCACTTTACTTTTCCGTACCTTTGCCTTTCCGTATTTACTTTTTAGCACTATATTATTATGATTATTGTTGTGGGAAAGGGAGGTTACTATGAGTGAGAAGCCGGACCTGGGCTTGAGTATGCACCTAGACATAGTTGCGGAGAGTAGTAGACGAACCTGTCTGCTGAGCAGGCACCGTTCCCTACGAAATCTGCGCTCATACGAGGTTCTCTCCGAGGTGCTCCTTTCCGGTCCTGAGGATCTGAGGGGAGTCCAGACGTGAGGATTGTCGACTCTGGGGACCGATCATTTGGAAGTCAGCTAAGTGAGGCCTCTTCATGACTTGATGATGCCACTCCTTCTGGGAATCGTATCGTCACTCATGAAAGTCTGTGACGCTGATGACCGCATAGGATGCCGTACCTTTGTCCGTGGATTAGGTCCATACCTGTAAGGGGGATTGGGTTATTGCAGGAAAACTGGCCTTCAGAAACCATGATTCAGTATTTATCAGATAGTTTTCTTGGCTCGTTAACAGGTGTGTTGTTTGGATCAGATGGATTTCTTGTTTGAGGTTGATATTATTATCAGATGGTTTTCTCGTCAGATACAGAGGTTCAGATGGATTTCTTACCAGGGTATTGGTATTTTGGGTGTCAGATGATAGTCAGCGTCATGAGGTTCTGGTGACTGTGGTGGTTTTCTGTTCTTGACATCACAGAGATGTTCCTCTTCAGGCTACAGCGTGGCCCCTGTGTTCACCGATTGCATCATTTATCATATTGCATTATTGCATTACCATTTGCATCCAACTAACGTGTGTGTATTGCAGGTACATATTTTCCCTCCCAGTTCCGGTGTTTGTTTCCTAGCAAGACATGGAAGCCATGAAGAGAGTGTTACCCTACAAATTCCCGTCTCCAGATATCAGTCTGTTGTCAGAATTAATTACTATTGCTAGGAAGAAGGTGATGGGAGATTTCAGGAAGACATATGGGAGGATCCTGACTTATGTTTACCAGCCCTCGGCTCATGAGATCAGCAGCATTTACACCATATTGCAGTTTTATGATGCTGAGCTCAGGTGTTTCGTATTTCCTGACTTTGTCTTGGCTCCTACCCTGGAGGAGTATTCTGCACTCTTGGATATACCGATTCGCGAGCAGATGCCTTTCTATCACACAGACGCTAAGCCTAATCTGGCTGAGCTTTCTGCTATTCTGTACTTAGGAGAGTTTGAGCTGACAGGGAAGATGATCAGAAGAGGAGATGTGTGGGGATTTCCGTTGGTTGTTTTGGTGGAGAAGGCTCGGGAGTATGCCAAGAAGGGTGGTTGGGTTGTTTTTGACGCCATCCTTGCTGTGTGTGTTTATGGCATTGTATTGTTCCCAAACCTTCCTGATTTTGTTGATGCGGATGCTTTCTATATTCTGGCTGCAAAGAACCCAGTTCCTACCTTGCTGGGAGATATCCACCATTCCAATCACTACCAAAATGAAAAGCGGAGAGGAAGGAATGTCTCTTGTTGTGTACCTCTACTGTGCAGGTGGTTTACTAGTCATATGCCAAAGTCAGGGCCTTTCATCACTTCTATTGATTCTTTAGGATGGCCTGAGCGCTTGATGGGGTTAACTTCTGAGAATATGGTGTGGGTTAATGAGAAGGTGTTAGGAGTTGAGGTCATATACAGATGCGAATGATTCCCTAATGTTCCTTTGATAGGAAGGAAAGGGTGTGTCAATTATAACCCTTCCTTATTAATCAGGCAGTTTGGGTATGCACCTCAGGAAGCGCCGAAGCCCGAGGAGATACAGGAATCTCTGTATCTCACTGGGGCAATAGAGGAAGAGATGTTGATCAAGCTTGAGAAAGCATGGAAGAACCTGCATAAGAGAGGGAAGCCTTCATGTAGCAAAGGGGGTACTCGAGTTCTTGGTCCGTATGTGGAATGGATTCGTGAACGAGCTACGAAATTCCTTATGCCTTATCCTACAGTTCAGCCATTGTATCCTTCTCCGGTGGAGGAGCCCACCACTATAGACATGCAGGTATACAAGCAGCTGATGGCGGAGAAAGAAGAGTTAGCAAAGGTTAAAGAAGCTTTAGAGAAAGAGAATGCCCAGCTTCGTCATGAAAAGATTGAAATAGGATATTTTTCCAAGCAACAGGCCGAAACTTTGAAACATCTGAAGACTACTTTATTGGAGTTGACTGAAACCAAGAAGCTTCTGGAGTTAGATGTAGACTCAGTTAGCAGTGTATTGGCTACTAAGAAACAAGAGCTGGAAAGGGCCTACACGAAGTTAGCTAAGTTTAGAGAGCATTGGGACCTCACTATGGCCAAACGCAAAGAACGGGAAGAAGAGCTAAAGACACAGGTTGCTCAGTTGGGAGAACAGGTTAAAGTGAAGACTGAAGAGCTTGAAGAAGAAGCATGCCGTCGATACGAGGCCGAACGCAAACTGATAGATGCCATGAAGAATCTGGAAGATTGTCAGCGCAGAGCAGACACCAAGAGGCCCAAACCTGAGGATGGTGCCCAAGATAAGGCTTGGGAAGATTTTGTCAGAGATATCCATGGAACGGTCAGGAAAAGGGATCAGTTGATAGAAGGCTTGATTTATCGACCGGATCACGCAGAGACGAAGAAGCTGGTTGAGGATTTCTGCGACCGTACCCGCACTTGATTTCTCTCTTGTATTCTATGTGTTGAGATCACCACCAGGCATGTTGGTTGGGATCCTCCTTTATCATATCAGTTGTATGGAACATAGTTGTGTAACGCCTTGACGAGACTGTTGCTCCAATATATGAGGGTTTTTCTAAATATTGTCTTTATGGTTTCTCTTGTCTTGCTACCTTGACACTGGAATTGGAGGGGAAATGTTCCCAACACACACATGCACGTTGGCATTTTTGCATTGTTGTTTGCATAAATCGCATTGCATTACAGGTTTGTGATCCATGTTCCTTATCATTCTTCATCCATATATCCAGGTATTTTCAGGATTGCAGAAAAGCGGGTCCACCGTTACTCTACCAGAACTAATCACAAGAAGATCATGGACAACGTGCAGAGTGAAATGCAAGAAATGCATGACAGGATGGCCATGCTCATGCAAACCATGGAGACCATCGCCAAAGGACAAGAGCAGCTGCAGAATCTGGTTCAACCAATAGTCGCACGGGCTGAAAACAACGGGACACCGCATGGTGAAAATATTGCTGCTTCTCCCCGAGTTGAGAATCGTCAAAGTGCTGATGTTATTCCCGTAAACGGTTTGAATGCTGGGGAAACTGGTCCTGTAGGTGGAGGTGGGAACGCCGGTAATATGAATGCCAATACAGATACTGCTGGGGTATTTGTGGGTAATGTCAACCAGGGTTTCAATGGGGGCGTTGAGAATGTCGGAATGAATGGTAATAATGGTAACCAGGGCTTCAATGGTGTGAACATGGGGTATGGCAGCATTGCTGGCACCAAGGCTGGGTTTGGTGGCTATGGTCATGGTAATCTTGGATATGGAACTGGCGCATACAACGCTCAAGAGATGGGCAATCTGAGGTATGACCCCAGGTACTTCCAAACGGGTCCGGGCCGGGATGCAGATTATGTTGGATACGATGCAGTACCTCGCTGGGAGGATCGTCAGGAGGATGTGTTCTCTGGTCAGAACGAGGGTTATGAAAGAGCTAGGGATGACAACCATCGGATGAGATTGCTAGAAGAGAAAGTGAACGGATTGGCCAGCCAGAATGCTCTTGGGCTGGATATGTCAAATATGGGGCTGGTCCCAGGGTTGAGGGTCCCGCTGAAATTCAAAGCGCCGTCATTTGATAAGTACAAAGGGGATACGTGCCCTAGGGTGCATGTGCGCGCGTTTTATAGGCGTATGTCCGCGTATTCTGAGGATGAAAAGATGCTAATGCACTTCTTCCAGGATAGCCTGTCAGGGCCATCGCTGGAGTGGTACATGAGCTTGGAGCCTACTCAGATCAAGAGTTGGAAAGAGCTGGCAGAGGCTTTTGTTCGACATTATCAATATAATAGTGATCTCGCCCCTAACCGAGTCCAGCTGCAAAGCATGTCTCAAAAGTATAGCGAGAGCTTTAAGGAATACGCCCAGAGATGGCGAGATCTGGCTGCTAGGGTGCACCCTCCGATGGTGGAGCGCGAAATGATGGATATGTTCATAGGAACTTTTTCTGGAATGTACTATGACCGGTTGCTAAATTTTTCGATGAGTACCTTCTCTGAGCTGATCTTGATGGGGGAGCGCATTGAAAACGAAGTGAAGATTGGCAAAATTCAAGCGGGTGAGTCCAGTTCCGCGGGAGGTAATAAGAAGACGTTTGGTGGTAAAAGGCAGGGTAATACCAACACTGTATACAATGCTCGACGGAGAAATAGAAGTCAGAACTAGCATCAGCAGTCGCAAGTTGCAAGTGTAACCATTCCAGGGCCATCTCAGCAGCAGAGACAACAACCACAGCAGCAGGCTCAACAGCAGCCTAATAATAATCAGCGCAGACTTCAGAACCCACTACCGAGGAGAGTATTCGAGGTGCCTCCGGTATCATATGCAGAACTCCTTCAAACTTTGTTGAAATTGCAGCTAGTCGAGAAGAAGACCTTAGCACCACCAACCGGCCAGCCACCGGTCGGGTATGATGTTAATGAGCATTGTGACTTCCATTCGGGTGCACCGGGGCACAATATTGAAAATTGCCTAGCTTTCAAGCATAAAGTACAGGATTTGCTTGATAGTACGGCTATTAACTTCGGGAAGGACGGTCCCAATATCACGCAGCAGCCAATGCCCCAGCATGGTGGGGCTGGGGCCAATGCAATCCTGGCAGATGATGAGTCGAACTTGGTTTCGGAAGTGAACAAGCTGAAAACCCCTTTGAGTTACGTAAAGCAGCGTTTATTGAAAGGAGGTGTCTATCCCGGTTGCAGTGAAGAGTGTGCTGACTGCTTGGTTCAACCTGGGGGCTGTGAGCAGTTGAAAAGGGGAGTTCAAGGTTTGATTGATGAAGGAATCCTGCAGTTTGACAGGTCTGTGGGGCGAGAGAAGTCTATTGAGACAGGATCTGAAAAAGAGCGCAGTGAGATTGCTACGATCACCATTCCGTTCAAATCAGTGACGATTTCGGCATCATCGAAAAGGCCGACCATTACTATTACCAAGGTTAAACCAGTCCCTTATGAGAGCACAAAGGAAGTCCCGTGGTGCTATGGTGCTGAGGTGTATTGTAATGGGGAAAATATTGACTTGAATGATCCGCCAGCAGGATCCGTAGACAACATAGTGGGAGCGGGTGGTATAACCCGGAGCGGGAGAATTTTCACTTCACCTGAGGTCGAGGCAGAGAGGCTCGCCAGGGGTAAGAACAAAGTTGTTGAGGGGGAATCTTCAGGGAGTAAGGAGAAAGAGCCGATAACCAAAGATGTGGAAGAATTCATGAGATTGATTCGCAAAAGTGACTACAGGATCGTAGATCACCTGCAGCAGACCCCGTCAAAGATCTCCATATTATCGCTGTTGTTGTGTTCTGAGGCGCATAGAAATGCCCTATTGAAGGTACTTGAGACATCCTTCGTTCCGCAAGAGATTTCAGTTAATCAGCTGGAGGGAGTTATGGCACATGTTAACGCTGGGCATGGTCTGGGATTCACGGATTTTGACCTAACACCTCGAGGGCGTGATCATAATAATGCCTTGCACATCTCTATCGAGTGCCGGGGCACTATTTTATCCCACGTGCTGGTAGACACTGGGTCCTCGTTGAATGTGTTACCAAAGAAAGCCCTATTGAAATTGGATACCCGTGGGTTGTTGTGCACACCTAGTGATTTGGTGGTGAGGGCCTTTGACGGAACGAGGAGGTCGGTATTCGGATCAGTAACGTTACCCATCCAGGTAGGTCCGGAGGTGTTTGATACAGTGTTTTACATCATGGACATCCAGCCTGCATATAGCTGTTTGATCGGGAGACCTTGGATTCATGCCGCTGGGGCAGTAACTTCTACACTCCATCAGAAGTTGAAGTACATGGTTGAGGGGAGTATTGTGACGGTGTGTGGCGAAGAGGATATCTTAGTCAGTCATCTGTCTTCCTTCAAATACGTGGAGGTAGATGGAGAGATTCATGAAACGCTGTGTCAGGCGTTCGAAGGGGTGAAGGTTAAAGAAGAAGCTCCGGTGAAGAGTGAAGGGCAAGAGGTGGCCGTCTCCTCATATAAAGAAGCCAAGGCGTTGGTACAAGCAGGAGAGACTCAGAAGTGAGGGCAGATTCTGGACATCCCAGTGAAGCAAGATAGGTATGGCTTGGGGTATCGCCCATCTCCCTCACAGAGTGCGCCTAAGTACAAGGGACCTGTCGTGTTCACGCCCGGAGGGGTTAGCTTTGAAAGGATTAATGCTGTGTCTGATACGGAGGAAGTGGATAGCGATTGCGACATGGACGCATGGATTTGACCCAGCACGCTGGGGCAAAGCCTATGCAACTGGTCCATCCAGGACGTCATCCAAGTCACCAAACAGTAATGCGTTGTTTTTTTTTCAATCATTGTATGATCACATGCCTTGCCCGGGGCATCGTTGATCTCGTCTTAGGGCCTAACTGTTTACCTGTATGTTTGCATGATCAATAAATGACGACGTTTTTTACATTCAAATGTTGTGATCCTTTTCTTTCTGTTTTTTATTTTTCAATAAAATGGCAGCGTGGTTATGCATTTTGCTTGTACATCATTTTTGAAGCACTTAACCGTTTCCCTCGCAGGATTCATGAATTTTCAGATGACATCGACCAAAGACTTCCTATGACTCGTTTAGACTTCGAGCATCCGATCTTCCAAGCTGAGGAGGAGATTGTTGAGGATAGTGACTTACCAGAAGAGCTGAGTCGGTTGTTGAAGCAAGAGGAGAGAGTCATTCTGCCTCACCAGGAAGAGATTGATATTGTCAATTTAGGGTCTGAAGAATGCGTCAGGAATATCCGTATAGGGGCCGCATTGCAGGTTGACGTCAAGCAAGAGCTTATTGAGATGCTGCGTGAATACAGTGATATATTTGCTTGGTCCTACGAGGACATGCCAGGTTTGGATACCGACATGGTCGTTCATCGTCTGCCGTTGAGGGAAGATTGCCCACCCGTGAAGCAGAAACTCAGAAGGACTCGTCCTGACATGGCTGTAAAGATAAAGGAAGAAGTGCAGAAGCAATGGGATGCTGGATTCCTGGCTGTCACCACTTATCCCACTTGGGTCGCTAATATCGTGCCTGTGCCAAAGAAAGATGGCAAGGTTCGAATGTGCGTTGATTATAGGGATCTAAACAAAGCGAGCCCGAAAGATGATTTCCCACTGCCGCATATTGATGTGTTAGTTGACAACACAGCTCAGTTTTCGGTATTCTCTTTCATGGATGGATTTTCGGGGTACAACCAGATCAAGATGGCTCCGGAGGATATGGAAAAAACGACCTTTATCACCCCGTGGGGAACCTTCTGTTATAAGGTGATGCCCTTTGGTTTGAAAAATGCTGGGGCAATGTACCAGCGGGCTATGACAATGCTTTTTCACGACATGATGCACAAAGAGATTGAGGTGTATGTCGATGACATGATTGCCAAGTCTCAAACGGAGGAAGAACATCTGGTTAATCTGCTGAAGTTGTTCAAGAGGCTGAGGAAGTTCAGGCTGAGGCTGAATCCTAACAAGTGTACCTTCGGAGTGAGATCCGGGAAGCTACTGGGGTTCATTGTGAGCAAGAAAGGAATCGAGGTCGATCCTACAAAAATAAAAGCAATACAAGAGATGCCAGCACCGAGAACAGAAAAAGAAGTCCGTGGATTCCTAGGGAGGTTGAACTACATTGCTAGGTTCATCTCTCACCTAACGACCACGTGTGAACCATTATTCAAACTGTTAAAGAAAGATCAAGCGGTGGTCTGGAACGACAATTGCCAAAGGGCATTTGAAAAGATAAAAGAATACTTGCAGGAACCTCCGGTGTTGATACCCCCAGTAGCAGGACGACCACTGATTATGTATCTGACGGTTCTTGAAAACAGTATGGGTTGTGTTCTCGGTCAACATGACGAGACAGGACGGAAAGAGCATGCAATTTACTACTTGAGTAAAAAGTTCACGGATTGTGAATCTCGATACTCTATGCTCGAAAAGACGTGTTGTGCATTGGCGTGGGCTGCCAAACGTCTAAGACAGTATATGCTGAACCATACAACCATGCTGATATCGAAGATGGATCCAATCAAATATGTGTTTGAAAAGCAAGCGCTCTCTGGAAGGATTGCTAGATGGCAAATGGTATTGACAGAATACGATATCCAGTATGTTTCCCAGAAGGCCATTAAGGGAAGTGTTCTGTCCGAATATCTTGCCGAACAGCCAATTGAGGATTATCAGCCTATGAAGTTTGAGTTTCCTGATGAGGACATAATGTACTTGAAGGCTAAAGATTGTGATGAGCCGTTGCCTGGCGAAGGTCCTGAGCGGAGTTCCCAGTGGCAATTAATTTTTGATGGGGCTGTCAATTTGTATGGTAGTGGGATTGGGGCAATCATTACAACTCCCCACAGGTCGCACATCCCGTTTACAACCAGATTGACTTTTCCAGTAACGAATAATGAAGCCGAGTATGAAGCTTGTATTATGGGGTTAGAGGAGGCTATTGATATGAGGATCAAGAATCTGGACGTATATGGGGATTCAGCATTGGTTGTGAATCAGATTAAGGGAGAGTGGGAGACACGCCAACCTAATCTGGTACCATACATGAATTATGCGAGAAGGTTGTTACCTTTCTTTGATAAGGTGGAATTTCATCATGTACCTCGGGCGGAAAATCAAATGGCAGACGCCCTTGCAACATTATCCTCGATGTATAAGGTCAACTACTGGAATGAGGCTCCCAGGATTGTCATCTCTCGCCTTGATAGGCCGGCCTTTGTGTTCACAATTGATGAAGCATCTGACGGTAAACCTTGGTATTGCGACATACAGAATTTCCTGAAGAACAAGGAATATCCGGCTGGGGCATCCAGTCGTGATCAGAAGACCCTAAGGAGGTTAGCAGGAAACTTCTATCTGAATCCCGACGGCGTTCTGTATAGAAGGAACCACGATTTGGTACTCCTCCGGTGTGTAGACGAGAAGGAAGCCAATTTACTCATGGAAGAAGTCCATGAAGGAACTTTTGGCACACATGCTGGTGGGCATGCTATGACCCGAAAGTTGTTGCGGGCAGGGTATTATTGGTTAATGATGGAAACAGACTGTTTCAAGTTCGCCAAGCGGTGTCACAAGTGCCAGATCTATGCTGATAAGATCCATGTGCCACCCAGTCCACTGAATGTTATGGCTTCTCCGTGGCCTTTCTCCATGTGGGGAATTGATATGATTGGCAAGATTGAGCCTACTGCTTCTAATGGGCATCGCTTCATCCTAGTCGCGATCGATTACTTCACCAAGTGGGTGGAAGCAGCATCTTACGCCAATGTGACGAAGCAGGTGGTGGCCAGATTTATCAAGAGGGATATAATTTGCAGATACGGCATTCCTGAACGGATCATTACTAATAATGGTTCGAACTTGAATAATAAGATAATGAAGGATCTTTGTCGGGAGTTTAAAATCGAGCATCATAATTCATCTCCGTACAGACCCAAGATGAATGGCGCTGTTGAAGCGGCCAACAAGAACATAAAGAAGATTGTTCAGAAGATGGTGGTAACGTATAAAGATTGGCATGAGATGTTGCCGTTTGCTTTGCACGGTTATCGCACGACGGTGCGTACATCAACCGGGGCAACACCATTCTCATTAGTGTATGGCATGGAGGCAGTCCTGCCATTGGAGGTTGAGATACCATCTTTGAGGGTTCTGCTTGATGCTCAGCTTGATGAGGCAGAATGGGTGAGAAGTAGATTGAACCAGCTGAGCTTGATAGACGAGAAGAGACTGACATCAATTGCACATGGTAGGCTGTATCAGAGCCGGATGAAGAAAGCGTTTGACAAGAAGATTCGACCTCGAAGCTTTCAGACGGGTGATCTTGTGCTGAAGAAGATTCTCCCACCGCAATCGGATCACAGGGGCAAATGGACTCCCAATTATGAAGGTCCATACGTCGTGAGAAAGGTCTTCTCCGGAGGAGCCTTGTTGTTATCCACCATGGATGGTGAACACTTTTCGTCCCCTGTGAACTCGGACGCAGTTAAAAAATACTTTGCTTAAAAATTGACCCGCTGGACAGTAAAAAGAGAGTCCAGGCAAAAATGGGGCATCCTGGCGAACCAAAAAATAGAATAAAAAGGTTCGGGAAAAAGTTAGGGATAAAATGGAAAAATGTACACCCGCGAAGTCGAAAACCTACACTGGGCGGCTTCGGCAAAAAAGGGTATCCCGGTGAATCGAAAACCCGCTAAGGGCGATTCACGCAAAAGTTAGGGATTTGAGAAGCAAATGACTGCGGTCCAAGTTTGATTGTTAGTGGTTTGGGAGCATCCGGGGGTCGACTATCCAAAGCAATCTCTTCCGAAGACAGAGATCAGGAAAGCGTCAGAGTCCGGCGAGTCATAGGAGGATCGGTTCATGGTGTTCGTTTGTAACACGTTGCCGACATGTGTACAAATTTTATTCTGTATATTTGTATACTTCTGCATTTTGTTTATGCGTGACTACCTCTTTTCAGGAGTTGCATCTGATGTACAAATCTTGCCTATTCTCAGGCCGTTATCAATAAAGTGTGTTATTCAGTGTAGTGTGTGATTTTGGTTTTAATTTTTACAGTTTTGTTTGTAAAAAACGCCGATGTTTTTGATAAACTTACATGCGTGTAAATAGGCAGGCCTCGACCGATGATTGTTAAAACCGGAAATTACCTGAATGGTTGTCATGGGTGATTACCAAGATGTTTCTTTGTGCATAGATTGTCTTGTGTTTGCTTGTTGACTTTTGCAGGTATTCAAAAGCTCGCAAAGTTCCCCGCCAGAATCCATGGCAGGCTAGTACCCTCTCCAGAGGATGAATGTTGTGTCTTTCCCCGGTGAAGTCGCCCCAGGTAAAATTGAATGTTGTCTCCCCAGGAGAGTGGAGGTTGCGTCAAAGGAAAAGATCAATGTATCTTCAGTAGTTCAGAATTGGCTTATCAAGCAGAGCAGAGTCCTCCCCAGCGAAGGTCGAGACAGATATGATTAACTCGCCCGAAGAATTTCTTGTGTAGTGCGAATCAGAGCACACCGGTCAATCCCCAGCCCAGTGATAGCAGGATGAATTTATCCCCACAGGGCGTAAGCAGAGTGTTGATACCTTTGAAAGCAGTTTCCGATTGCTTTTCTCTTTCCCCAATAGGCTGATCCTTCCTCGTCAGGATGATTATTTTCAGCAGAGTTTGAAGTTATGAGTTTGTGAGCTACTGTCTCAGCAGGATGGTTATCCCCAGCGGAGTTAGTTCATCTTTCCAACATTTATATTGGTTGGAAGTGTTCCGGTAGTATTCTGGTCATCCCCAGCGGATCCAGTTTGTCTTCAGCATTTATTTTGCTGAAGTAATTCTTTGCATAAGCATGCATCATAAGCACTTGCATTTTGCACGAATACGTGGCATTTCCATGCAGTATGGAAGCATTACGGCATCATTAAACATGTGCATTTGGAAGCATAAGCAGGATTGATTACCCGTCCAACCTCAGGTATTTTCTCTGTCGATAAGTGAGATCGTGGTTTGCAGAGATGTGTATGTTTTGTTTGCGGCACAAGACGCGCAGTGATCATGTTTCCTCCTGTCAAGAGAGTTGTGGCGCAGGGCATGCAGTGATCGTGTTCATCATGTCATGGGGTTTTTTCGAAAGAGATACGCAGTGGTCGTATTCGTCCTATACGTGGTTTTGTTTGCAACGCCGAGGCGCACAGTGATCGTGTTTCTTCCTGTCAAGAGGGTTGTTGTGGTAGAGTACGCAGTGATCGTGTTCGTCATGTCATATTCCTCTAGCAGAGTTTGCTTGGTCAAGCACTTTTTCCCCCAACTGAGTCTTTCTCAGGATGTTGTGGTGTCAGCATTGGAAGATGGTAATGCAGATTTTTGGGTGGTCACCCGTAGTTTCCCCAGCAGAGTTATGTTCTCCAGCAGGGTGTTACTTCAATGAGTTACTTGGTTAAGTCCCTCATAGTCCCCAGCAGGGTATTCGCCACGGAGTTGTTTGGTTAAATTCCTCTTATTTTTCAACAAGGTTATTCTCGTCAGGGTGCTTGGTTAAGTTCCCAATTTCCCCAGCGGAGTGTTTTCAGGATACCTATTGCCAGAATAGGTATTGGACGGCTGTCGTCAGAATTGTCCTCTCAGAGTTGCTTGGTTAAGTTTCTCGTGCCCCCGCAGGGATGCTCGTTCAGGTACGAACGGAAGGTTGGTAAGTGAAATCAACATTTTCTCGCTGTTTAGTGAATGCTCGTTCAGGTACAAACGGAAGGTTGGTAAGTGAAATCAACATTTTCTCGCTGTTTAGCGGATGCTCGTTCAGGTACGAACGGAAGGTTGGTAAGTGAAATCAACATTTTCTCGCTGTTTAGTGAATGCTCGTTCAGGTACGAACGGAAGGTTGGTAAGTGAAATCAACATTTTCTCGTTGTTTAGCGGATGCTCGTTCAGGTACGAATGGAAGGTTGGTAAGTGAAATCAACATTTTCTCGCTGTTTAGTGAATGCTCGTTCAGGTACGAACGGAAGGTTGGTAAGTGAAATCAACATTTTCTCGCTGTTTAGCGGATGCTCGTTCAGGTACGAACGGAAGGTTGGTAAGTGAAATCAACATTTTCTCGTTGTTTAGCGGATGCTCGTTCAGGTACGAACGGAAGGTTGGTAAGTGAAATCAACATTTTCTCGCTGTTTAGTGAATGCTCGTTCAGGTACGAACGGGAGGTTGGTAAGTGAAATCAACATTTTCTCGCTGTTTAGCGGATGCTCGTTCAGGTACGAACGAAAGGTTGGTAAGTGAAATCAACATTTTCTCGCTGTTTAGTGAATGCTCGTTCAGGTACGAACGGAAGGTTGGTAAGTGAAATCAACATTTTCTCGCTGTTTAGTGAATGCTCGTTCAGGTACGAACGGAAGGTTGGTAAGTGAAATCAACATTTTCTCGCCGATTAGTGAATGCTCGTTCAGGTACGAACGGAAGGTTGGTAAGTGAAATCAACATTTTCTCGCAGTTTAGTGGATGCTCGTTCAGGTACGAACGAAAGGGTGATAAGTAAAATCAGCATTGTCTCGTTTGGTTAAGCGTTTGCTCGTTTCTTCAGGATACGAAAGGTGGATAAGGGAGGTCAACAATTTTGCTCACTGATCAGTGTATTCTCACTTCTTTGGAATAGGATGGTCTATGGACAATATCAGATTACTTCATAAGCAGGTTGATGGATAGGTGTTTAGTTGTCGCTGTGGCAACAAAAATCAGTTCCCTGGTTAATTCTCCCCAAGCAGTGGTGTGCGCAATTTATTTTTGCGGTCGGCAAATTTCAGGGTTTCATTGGTATTCAACCGTCATTTACCTTTGAATGTGTGAAGGCTGAGCGCTCTTCACCCATTCAGGTCCAAGCCGCTTGAATAGGGGCAGCTGTTGCACCCTAAAATTTGACCAACCGGTTCTCCTATCTGGTTTGTGGTTTAATTCGTATTCGCATATCAGATGCATGACACTTGTGCACGGACAGAGGATGTCAGGGTTACAGTTTGGTTTTCATCTACCGAATATTTCAGATCCAGTCTAGATAATTAGGGTTTCATTTTCGGGAAATTGTGCGCTTCTCGGTGTTTTCAGCTTACATGGTGGTTTTTGGGATATTCTGATGCCGGGGGTTTACTGTTTGCGTCGATCTGGTCTCGCGCTCTCTTTTATGTTGGTTATTTGCCTCTGTTTGCATTTTTTAGGGTTTAATAGCCTTTTGCAGATTTTAAATAGGCTTTATAGATTTTTAGAATTTTAAATAGATTTTTAATATTTTTAATAGCTTTAAATCGTTTTTTAGAATTTTATAGAATTTTTAATAGGCTTTAATAGTTTTTTAATAGTTTTAATAGAATTTTAATAGATTAGGAGAATAATAGTTAATAGATATTATAGGATTTAATAGTTTTTAGATATAGATTTAAGAGAGTTTATTTTTAGTATAGATCTAATTTTTGTTAGATATCAATTTCCTTTATTAAGTTTAATATAGGTTAATAGTTTTTTAATAGGATATTAATAGATAATAGTTTTAGTTTAATATAGAATTTAATTAGATGTTAATTCTTTTTTTAGGACTAATAGGGATTAATTAGGATTTTAATCTTTTGTTTAGGGTCTTATTAGGGTTTATCAGGATTAATTAGGATAGATTAATTTTCATTTAGATTTAATTGTAGTGTTAATTTTTAGTTAATTAGGTTTAGTCTTTAATGAGTTTCTTAATTGAGTTTATCCATTTTTATTTCAGTTTTTTTTGGGTTTATTAATGTCATTTTCGTTTGGGCCCAGAAGTGCTTTTTGGAGGCCCAATATCCCAATCCACCTCAGTCCGTTTTTGTTCATTCTTCAGTCCAGAAAAAGGTGACACTTGTCAGTATAAAACCCCAGCCACGCGTTCAGATGCAAGGACCCCACCTCATCTTTCCACTACACTCAGAAACCTTCCACGTAATCCCCCACTAATTGTCTCTCCCCACACGTGGCTTCACGCATGCACCCACTAACTACCTCACCGTGACACCTGTCGCCTCACCAAGCCTCACCGGGATTACACTGCCGACCATGCAAATCCGTTGACTGCCCCACCGGCCACCGCCCAACCGTCACCGGACCACCGCCAGACGGCGGAAACTGCAAATTTCCTGTTTTCTCCAGAAATTCATCCGATCTCCTCCAATCTTCTCCGTCCACCTTCATCTCCTATTCGCCGGAAAACTCACATCACCACCGGAAACTTCATCCATTGCCGGAAACTTCAAGCAATCTCCAGATTGACTCATCAAGATCCATCTAAATCTTCACCTGGTTCCTCCTAGATCGCCGCCGTGTTCGTCACCACCTTCATCGTTCTTCACATAATTTTCCAGAAAACCTAAATCTTCATCCGTTCCTGCACGTTTTCCAGATCCTCACAGATCAAGAACGAACCTTGTGATTCACAGATCTTCAAGAACTCGCCGTGTTCTTCGCTGTTTGCCCAGAAATCTTCAAGCGATCTCCAACGACGCCTTCAACCAAGATCTTCAATTCCCTTCAACAACCTCCAAAGAAGTTCATCAGGACTCTCATCAGGATCTTCGCGCAAAGTGTTGCAATCATCAAGTTGGCTTCAGTGAGCATCAAAGAAATCCACGAGCTTGTTCTTGCTCCATATCCAGGTGCGTTCATCCGTTCGTTTTCTTCTTTCTGTTTGCTAGGATCGCCTGGTGTTATCTTGATTCAGGTAGATTCAGTTTAACCTTAGGATTTTGAGGTGAGGAATTTGGTAAGGTTGTAGTTCGTTTCAGAGAGTGGAGTAGGTGAGATTGGTGTTTGATTTCATGAGCGATTAGAGTTTGAGAGGGTTCTGGAGAGGAGTTTCAGAGAGGGGTTTGGGGGATGAACGACGTTAGGGTTTTGGTTTAGTGAACAGTGATTGGGATCTTAGAGATGAAGACTGGTTTTGTTAGTCTTTCATTGGGTTAGGGTTTAGATTGGGTTTAGGCCCAAATCTGAGATTGCTATCACTCACCCTCTCTTTACTCATTGCCCCCCGTTTGTGACTATGCTGAATGGATGTGGTTTGGGGCTTAGGGCCCAATTGCTAGGCGCACCCCCCTCAGTTGGGCCCAATGCTGTAACAACTAGGGCGTTTTGCTAATGCACCCCCCTGTTTTATTTTCTTTTTAATTTTCTTCATTTTGACCATGTTAGAAAATAATGCATAAAAAATAGTAGGAGTACCCAATTAATTCCCTTCTTTTTTTTGTAGGTTCATAATTCTATTTAGGATTTTAGGACGCAAAAATATTGAATTGATCATGCATTTTCATTTTTATTTGCATTTTTGTATTTTAATTGGTCTTTAATAATTGATTTGTGGTGTGTCTGCCTTGCTGATTTTATTTCTCTCATTTGGTATTGATTTTTGCTTTAGTTTTTTAGTATGTTGTACTAGACTGATTCATGCTCCCCATAGGATTTTTGTGGATTTTTTAGAGGTTGATTGATGTTGCTTTAGGGTTAGAGAGTAGAGACCTCATAACTTGCTGGTTAACCCTTGACCATTCAATGTTAGGGATTGTTTAGTAGCCTTAGAAGTTGACTTAGGCTTTGAGATTTGATCTTGGGATCATAGAGCCATATAGGTTTCCCCTAGATTTTTGGTAGATTTTTATAGAGTGTTTTGCTATTTTTGGCTTGAGCTTGAGAATAGGAGAAGTCTTGAGGGCTTCTGACTTTGAAGTTCAACTGTGGTTGAACTTTAGAGATAGTTTCTTTTGGGTTGAGGGCCTGTGGTTTCTTCTTGGAGGTGGAGGCTGGATGAAGTCTTTATGGAGCTTGCAAGGATGCATAGATTGAAGACCTAGTCTAGGAGCTTGCTCTCTGTTTGTGAGGTTTGAGATCCTGAAGTTTGAGGGAAATTTATGGTACTTTCCTGAGGAAGGCACTATGGATGTCTTTCATTCTTTCTTCTCACCTCTTTCTCAAGTATCCAATGATGTTGGAGCCTTCATGTGAGTTTAGTTTCTCCTGAGGAGGAATGTAAACCGTTCACAGTTGTTGAGCCACATGGGATATGATTCCTAAGTGGAAGCCCCCTAGTACTTTCCTGAGGAAGGCACTATGGGTCTGCTCACTTAGTTCCCTTAGTTCATGTAGGATTTCTCAAGTATCCAATGATGTTGGAGCCTTCATGTGAGTTTAGTTTCTCCTGAGGAGGAATGTAAACCGTTCACAGTTGTTGAGCCACATGGGATATGATTCCTAAGTGGAAGCCCCCTAGTACTTTCCTGAGGAAGGCACTATGGGTCTGCTCACTTAGTTCCCTTAGTTCATGTAGGATTTCTCAAGTATCCAATGATGTTGGAGCCTTCATGTGAGTTTAGTTTCTCCTAGGGAGGAATGTAAACCGTTCACAGTTGTTGAGCCGCATGGGATATGATTCCTAAGCAGGAGCCTCCTAGTACTTTCCCGAGGAAGGCACTATGAGTCTGCCTATTTAGCTCCCTTTCTTTGGTAAGCTTGTCTTGAAGCTTGAAGACTGGGATTGATTTCTCTTGTGTAGGGTTTTGCTTAGGGCTTTGCTTAGAGATTGGATTAGGGTTTTGCTTTAGGTTTTTGCTCAGGGGTTGATTAGGGGCTTTATTCAGGGGTTTGTTTTAGGGTTGTTTAGGGTCTTGCTCAGGGGTAGTTTCTTGCTTTTGGATAGGAGTTTGCCAGGCTGGTTAGCCTTCTCTTTGTGATTGATTGACTTGTGTGGTGTTGTGCTGCATTAGACTTAGGGGTTCATCTAGATATTTCTGAGATAGGTGCATCTTAGAAATAGGCTTTGTGTGCATGAGAAGTTGAGGTGGTCCTCCTTCTGCTTGATTGTTATTGAGTGGCTTTGCTTGCTGGTATTTGGTAGAGCTGAGCTCCCTTGCCTCTGTGGTTTGTGGCCTTTGTGCCTTGCTTGTTTGGTTGTTGCATTCATGCATGTTTCCAGTATTTCTTTACTTTGCAGTGATTCCTGTGTGCTGTTTAGTTCTGTTGCCATGATCCCTTAGGAGCTCTAATTTCTCTGCTGTGGAGGAGTTATGATAGACATTAGGTTGGTTAACCAGGCATGATAACATTAGGTAGATTCCCCTCTTCAACCATAGTTTTAGGGTGTCTCTTTCCTTTCTCAAAACAACAGAAAAACACTTAATAAAGGATAAAACAAAAGTGAATTCATTTCTTCCATAAAATGATTTGAACAAACATCAAAACATTTTGTCCTCCGGGACTGTGAAAACCCTTGGTTAAGGTGCATTTTTCCATAAAAAACACTTGAACAGCTTGTGTCGTGCGTAGTCGAACTACGTTTGCTCTGATCTTCCATGCCGTGTGGAAGTACGTAGGCACATGACGCGATGTCTTGGCGAGCAACCTTTCCCCCTGTCTAGACGTAGGTAGTCGAACTACGTTGACTCTGACTTTCCCATTGCACGAGGGAGTACGTAGGCCCAGAACAGCGTATGTTCTGTCGAGTCCTGTCCTTTTTCTTTTCTTTTCAGACTGACCACTAGCGTAGATAGATAAACACACCCTTTTCCTTATAAACACCAAGCGTGGATCCCATCAAGTACGACGGACGTGAGGGGTGCTAATACCTTCCCCTTGCGTAACCGACTCCCGAATCCAGGTTTTGGTTGCGATGACCATACCTTTCCCATTTTTTTGCGAGGTTTACTTCGAGCGTTTCCTTTCCCTCCGCTGGGATAAACAACGCACGGTGGCGACTCTTCTGTCATGCCAGCGCCGATTTTCGCAGTAGCGACACCCGTCCCTGGTGAGTATTTCTATGGAATTCTTCAGGTGGATGCAATCTTCCGTCGTATGGCCATGGATCTTGTGGAACCGGCAGTATTTGGACTTATCAGTGTTGGGTTTAGACAGTATCTACTTTGGGAACCGGACCCATCCCCGTCGAAGTTCTGAGTTGGCGCACTCAATGAGGATATTTTCTCTTAAAATTTTCAGGGGAGTGTATTCGTGGAACTGGCCGGAGGGTCTCTTGTTGTCCTGGGTCTCGCGGGGACGGTCTTCTCGTTTTTTATCTCCTCGACGGGATGTCGAGGGCTCATCAGACCTGGAAGGAAGGACGCTTTCCTTGTGCCTGGAATCACGGGCAGAGCTGACAGCCTATTTTACCTCATACTGAATGTACGCTTGGACCTTGAGGAGGAAAGTGTCCAGCATTGTCGGGGGTCGGATACCAACAACTTTAGCGAATTTTGTGTGGGGACAGAGTCCGCGTTCAAGCAGAAACTTTTTCATGTCATCGGTGGTAGAGACTTGGACGGCCTCCTTGTTGAATCTTTCAATGTAGGCTCGCAGGGGTTCATCTCTCCCCTGAATAATGGCCTCGAGGGAGGCTTCGGTCTTCGGATGTTGGGGAGAGGCCGTGAGGTGTTTGGAGAAGAGTCTCCCCAGTTGCCTCTATAAGGTGATGGAGTCGTCAGGAAGTCCTTTGTGCCAGGTCATTGCCCTCTTCCTGAGTGTGGTCGAGAATAACCTGCACTTGATGGCACCCTAGACGCTGTGATAGTCGAGCAGCACATCAATGTTTTCAATATGCTCATCAGGGTCAATTGTTCCGTCGTATGTGCCTATAGAATGAGGTTTCTCTAGTCCTTTTGGGAGGCACATGACCATGATCTCTTGGGACAACGGGCTACGAGGCTCGTCGTCACTGCTGCTGCTGGTCCAAGAAGGGGAGCGGGCATCACGTCTATAGGTAGGATGGCGGTTTCTTCGAAGAGACGCGGTTCGTGCTCGGCCTTTGGATCTGGGCGGAGACGAACGTTGGGATTATGTCTAGTGGCCTCTTCTGGGCCTCTTGGGTTGTGGGGAATGTTGGTTCCAAGGAGAAATATGGCCGCGTTTGTGGATGCTCAGGGTCTCTGGCTTTGGAGGCGTCTGATGGTTCCTCTTGCATCGGCGGAGGGGATCATGGAAGACGAGACTCTTCCAATGCTCCAATCTTCGCGTTCTGGTTGATGATTAGAAGGTTGGTTTTGTTGAGAACCTCAAGAAGGACCATCATGGTCGGGTCGGCGTTGGGCGGAACTAGAACTGACAGGTGTTGCGGGATAAGTGGGGCTTCGCCGTGATCTGCACGAACAGGGGATGAAGAAGTTGTGGCTCCGTCCCTTTGTCGGAGAACGTCGCCGCCATGAGAGGTGGTGGCTCCATCAGCATCAGTCTTACTGACGGGAAGAAAAGCAGATTTACGAGCATCAAGATTGTTGTCACGGGCAACCATGATCAGGAATTTAAAGAATTGTTTTGGTCTTGTGTTCTATGAAGAGAGAAAAGACGGGGATAACAAGTTTCCCACAAACGGCGCCACTGGTCTTACCAAATGATCAGAATATGAGGTGGGTCAAAGACAAGCGTCTGTGATGCTAGGTGTGAAATAGGAGGAGGGGGTGTACCTATAAGGCACTCCGATGCTAAAGTAAGAAAACGAGCAAGAGCGTGAGCAAGTACAAAATATGTTTGTTTCAGAGTGAATATTGGATACTTGACCCTATCAAATGAGAGGGTTTTTATAATGCCCCCAACGTTTGGCCATGGGTCCCTATTTTCGGAGCGAGATAATCGTTTCCTGAAGAATAGGTAACTCTCAGAACTAGCCGTTGGTACGGGCAGACATACCCATAACTAGCCGTTGGCGCAGGTAGAGACGTAGTTACAGACACAAGGGTCTTGGCTGTTTTTGAATGGTAGAGTCGTGCGTGACAGACAAAGTCTGACGGGGAGAAGTGTTGTGACCAAGGGTAAATAGGTCAGCTTCCCCTCTTGGATGGAGAAGAAAGGTAAACTTTCCATCAAAGAGGTTGAACTTAGATAATTGGACCGTTCTGCGAGCAGAAGTAGATTTGATCATGCCTAACCATTGAAACAGTGCAGAACAATATTATTATCTGATGTGATTATTAACATGGTGGTATGAATGGTTTATTTCTGTGTTTTTTCTAAACTTAAATGAAAGCCCAATTCTTTGGGATATGTAACTTAACTTAGAGCATCTTTAATGAGAGCAACTAAATTGGATAAACTAAGTTATTTTACGTGGGTCCAAATTGACATGAAGGATTTAAGCAATCCAAAATTGAATTAAGAAGTTTTTACTTCAATGGTGATTGTTTATAAGAAATTCAAACTTGGTATTAAATGGTTAATAAAAATCTATTATTTATCTTAAATAATTAATAAAAATATATTATTTCAGGAGATATCAAAAAGAGATCAACATTGTTGATCTTGAAGCTGATAAAACTTTCAAATGTGCAATTCACACAGCAATACGAAAGAACATGCCTAACAGATATGAGAAGTACATTTCTCGAGGATGGTATGAATTTGCGAAAAGCAATAATTTTTGTAATGGCGATATGTTGGTGTTAAAAATGCGATGTTTTTTTCCCATACGTGTATGTAACTTTTAGGAGTAGTTGATGTATGGGTGTGTCTTAGAAGTTAGATGTTGGTATTTGATCTTACCAAATGATCAGAACCTGAGATGGGCCAAAGACAAGTGTGTGTGATGCTGGGTGTGAAAGAGGATGGGGGGTGTACCTGTAAGGCACTCTGATGCTAAAGTAAGAAAACGGGTAAGAGAGTGAGTAAGTACAGAATAGTTGTGTTTCAGGGTGAATATTGGATACCTGACCTTCTCAAATGAAAGGGTTTTTATAATTCCCCCAACGCTTGGACATTGGTCCCTATTTTCGGGGCGAGATAACCGTTTCCTGAAGAATAGGTGACTGCCAAAACTAGCCGTTGGGACAGGAAAACGTGCCCATAACTAGCGGTTGACATGGGCAGAGGCGTAGTTACAGGCACAAGTGTCTTGGATGTTTCTGGATGGTAGAGTCGTGCGTGACGGGCAGAGCCTAACGAGGAGAAGTGTTGTGACCAATGGTAAATGGGTCACCCTCCCCTGTTGGAGGGAAAGAAAAGTAAACTTTCCACCAAAGAGGTTGGACATAGGTAATTGGGTCGTTCTGGGAGCAGGAGTGGATTAGACCATGCCTAGCCATTGGGCTACTCTGGAACATAGTCCCCAAGTTGTTGTTACCGAACACGGTAGTGATGACTTAAGGATATCTGCTTCTCAGGCATAGTCGCTGTGAGCTTCCTTGTGTTTGGATAAATACTTGCCCGGGTACCAGAAACGTTGTTGTTAGGGAGCTTGGGATTCGGGGAGCCCAACGGCTGATGGGATCTGAAGAGTGAAGATGCCACGTGTGCTTTGAGATGTGTGCTGCATTAAATGTGTGATGATGGCTAGGCTAGGGTCATGATGATGCCCTACCCGCGCGTGCTCGTCTACTTGCCTGTAATTTGCCTATAAATAGCGAGAGGGTTCGTTCATTCAAAACTTTCGCTTCTCTATCTTCTTGTTCATTTTCTCCGTCCGCCGCTCACTACCTTCATGTTTGCTCCGACCACCGTACGATGTTCGACCAGATTTGTTTAGGTTCATAACTTCTTCCTCAACCACGTAGGTACGTCGATTCCTTACTTATTCTTTGTTTTTTTAATTTGATGTCATTAATGCATGTGGTTTGGACAGAAATGACGTAGTTATAGGGCGTATTTGCGGTGGCTGTTGGTGGAAGATGGTGGCGTGACCATCTGTCTGTCACCGGTACTGTAGTTGTTGTTTTTAGGAAAGGGCAAGTTAGAAAACCATAGGTTTTAGTTGATCCTAGAGTAGGGACGATACGCGGTGTCATTGCCAAAGGGGCCATGGACTCTAGTGGTTTCCTCATGGAAATTCTGGGTTTTATGCGCAGGGACTGTCCCCGGATGTGCTAAGGAAAACTATTGGGAATTTCCTCATTTGTTTAGTTGAGCCATTTGAGTAGGGCTTAGGTCGGGGATTCTATCCTTGGCCATTTGCGCGCCCTTTCACTTGACTAGCAATGGAAGGGCGAATTTGACTTTGTCTTTGAATTCACTTTTTCCCTCTGCTTTTCAGGTAAAATAAATGTCGCACAGAGTTGACGAGGAAAAACAACCCAGGGACTTAGCCGAGGATAGCTCCTCGGAAGACACCGAGACAGACGATGACTCCTTTTCTCCTGAGGTTGTGGGAATGACTGTCGCGAGGTCATCGGCGGATGAATGGATGGTGGCTGAGCCAATGGAGCATGCCTCTCATTTTGGTTTGTACACTGGGGATGCATTTACCATGGAGGGACCGAAGGGAGAGTTAAGGGTCCATTTTCCTTCAGAAGACGAACTTATTTTCTCAGTGTACGAGGAGAGGTTCTCTATGTACGAATACGTTTTTAAAGAGATAGGGTTGAGGTTTACCTTTACGGATTTTCAACGGCCGGTCTTCATGCATCTTGACCTGGCGCCCTCTCAACTGCACCCAAACTCCATTACCTTCATGTGGGCATAAGAACTGGTGTGCGAGTACTTGCAGATCAAGGTTACCCTCCCGCTTTTCTTCACCCTCTTTCATCTTCAACGGCAGGTGTCAGGGAGGAAGTTTGGTTGGGTTTCCTTGAAACAGAGAAGGAAACTGTTCAAGCCTTTCTCTGAATCTATCCGGACCTTTAAAGAGAGATTTTATGTGATTGAGTCGGTGTCAGAGAAGGCTACCGACTCGAATTTTGTATGGTAGGTCTCCACGGATGAAAACGGGGAGGACCTGATAGAAGAGTAGGGTAAAATAATTGCCCGGAGGCTGTTCACTTTCCCCTTCTGCTAGAGCGGGGCTCACTTCACCCGTTCGACTGATGAGTATATAGTTGGTCCTCATCAGTTGGTGGGTGTTGATCGGGCCAGCTATTCCCATCCGGTGGCCTTCGTGGATGGCTTTCTTCCTGCTCAGTACGTGAATCACGCCGGGTAGGTTCTTTACGAGGAAGATGGGGAGATGTAGAAGGAATTCCGGTATATTAACACCAAAGAGCTCCTCGAGTGTAGCACTCACGAGGAGGCTCTTTAACTTTTGGGTAGCTTCTCGCTTTTTCTTATTTTGTTCGAGATGTCTTTCTTTCCCCGTGCTGACGTGCTCGTTATTTTTGCAGGTAAAATGTCTTCAACACAGGAGAAGATGATAAAACATGCCCAAGGAAAGATGAAGGGCGGCGCTGCTCTAGGAAGGAGTCGCCTTAGTCAACAAATGGGTCCCTCGCACACAAGGGATGAAGAAGTTGTGGCTCCGTCCCTTTGTCAGAGGACGTCGCCGCCATGAGAGGTGGTGGCTCCATCAGCATCAGTCTTGCTGACAGGAAGAAAAGCAGAGTTACGAGCATCAAGATTGTTGTCACGGGCAACCATGATCAGAAATTTGAAGAATTGTTTTGGTGTTGTGTTCTATGAAGAGAGAAAAGACGGGGATAACAAGTTTCCCACAAACGGCGCCACTGATCTTACCAAATGATCAGAATCTGAGGTGGGTCAAAGACAAGCGTCTGTGATGCTAGGTGTGAAAGAGGAGGAGGGGGTGTACCTACAAGGCACTCCGATGCTAAAGTAAGAAAACGAGCAAGAGAGTGAGCAAGTACAAAATATGTTTGTTTCAGAGTGAATATTGGATACTTGACCCTCTCAAATGAGATGGTTTTTATAATGCCCCCAACGTTTGGCCATGGGTCCCTATTTTCAGAGCGAGATAATCGTGTCCTGAAGAATAGGTAACTGTCAGAACTAGCCGTTGGTACGGGCAGACATACCCATAACTAGCCGTTGGCGCAGGTAGAGACGTAGTTATGGACACAAGGGTCTTGGCTGTTTTTGAATGGTAGAGTCGTGCGTGACGGACAGAGTCTGACGGGGAGAAGTGTTGTGACCAAGGGTAAATAGGTCAGCTTCCCCTGTTGGATCGGGAAGAAAGGTAAAATTTCCATCAAAGAGGTTGAACTTAGATAATTGGACCGTTCTGCGAGCAGAAGTAGATTTGATCATGCCTAACCATTGAAACAGTGCAAAACAGTATTATTATCTGATGTGATTATTAACATGGTGGTATGGATGGTTTATTTCTGTGTTCTTTCTAAACTTAAATGAAAGCCCAATTCTTTGGGATATGTAACTTAACTTAGAGCATCTTTAATGAGAGCAACTAAATTGGATAAACTAAGTTATTTTACGTGGGTCCAAATTGACATGAAGGATTTAAGCAATCCAAAATTGAATTAAGAAGTTTTTACTTCAATGGTGATTGTTTATAAGAAATTCAAACTTGGTATTAAATGGTTAATAAAAATCTATTATTTATGTTAAATAATTAATAAAAATCTATTATTTCAGGAGATATCAAAAAGAGATCAACATTGTTGATCTTGAAGCTGATAAAACTTTCAAATGTGCAATTCACACAGCAATACGAAAGAACATGCCTAACAGATATGAGAAGTACATTTCTCGAGGATGGTATGAATTTGCGAAATGCAATAATTTTTGTAATGGCGATATGTTGGTGTTAAAAATGCGATGTTTTTCCCCATACGTGTATGTAACTTTTAGGAGTAGTTGATGTATGGGTGTGTCTTAGAAGTTAGATGTTGGTATTTGATCTTACCAAATGATCAGAACCTGAGATGGGCCAAAGACAAGCGTGTGTGATGCTGGGTGTGAAAGAGGATGAGAGGGTGTACCTGTAAGGCACTCTGATGCTAAAGTAAGAAAACGAGTAAGAGAGTGAGTAAGTACAGAATAGCTGTGTTTCAGGGTGAATATTGGATACCTGACCTTCTCAAATGAAATGGTTTTTATAATGCCCCCAGCGCTTGGCCATTGGTCCTTATTTTTGGGGCGAGATAACCGTTTCCTGAAGAATAGGTAACTGCCAAAACTAGCCGTTGGGACAGGAAAACGTTCCCATAACTAGAGGTTGACATGGGCAGAGGCGTAGTTACAGGCACAAGTGTCTTGGCTGTTTCTGGATGGTAGAGTCGTACGTGACGGGCAGAGCCTAACGGGGAGAAGTGTTGTGACCAATGGTAAATGGGTCAGCCTCCCCTGTTGGAGGGACAGAAAAGTAAACTTTCCACCAAAGAGGTTGGACTTAGGCAATTGGGTCGTTCTGGGAGCAGAAGTGGATTAGACCATGCCTAGCCATTGGGCTACTCTGGAACATAGTCCCCAAGTTGTTATTACCGGACACAGTAGCGATGACTTAAGGATGTCTGCTTCTCAGGCATAGTCGCCGTGAGCTTCCTTGTGTTTGGATAAATACTTGCCCGGGCACTAGAAACGTTGTTGTTAGGGAGCTTGGGATTCGGGGAGCCCAACAGCTGAGGGGATCTGAAGAGTGAATATGCCTCGTGTGCTTCGAGCTGTGTGCTGCATTAAATGTGTGATGATAGCTAGGCTAGGGTCATGATGATTCCCTACCTGCACGTGCTCGTACACTTGTCTGTCATTTGCCTATAAATAGCAAGAGGGTTCATTCATTCAAAACTTTCGCTTCTCTATCTTCTTGTTCGTTTTCTCCATCCGCCGCTCGCTACCTTCAAGTTTGCTCCGACCACCGTACGATGTTCGACCAGATTTGTTTAGGTTCATAACTTCTTCCTCAACCACGTAGGTACGTTGATTCCTTGCTTATTCTTTGTTTTTCTAATTTGATGTCATTGAATGCATGTGGTTTGGACACAAATGACGTAGTTATAGGGTGTATTTGCGGTGGCTGTTGGTGGAAGATGGTGGCGTGACCCCATCTGTCTATTATCGACACTATAGTTTTTGTTTTTAGGAAAGGGCAAGTTAGCAAACCATAGGTTTTAGTTGATCCTAGAGTAGGGACGATACGACGGTGTCATTTCCATAAGGGCCATGGACTCTGGTGGTTTCCTCATGGGAGTTCTGGGTTTTATACGCAGGGACTGTCCCCGGATGTGCTAAGGAAAACTATCGGGCATTTCACCATTTTTTTAGTTGCGCCATTTGAGTAGGGCTTAGGTCGAGGATTCTATCCTTGGCCATTTGCGCGCCCTTTCACTTGACTAGCAATGGAAGGGCGGATTTGACTTTGTCATTGAATTCACTTTTTCCCTCTGCTTTTCAGGTAAAAGAGATGTCGCACAGAGTTGCCGAGGAAGAACAACCCAGGGACTTATCCGAGGATAGCTCCTCGGAAGACACCGAGACAGACGATGACTCCTTTTCTCCTGAGGTTGTGGGAATGACTGTCGCGAGGTCATCGGCGGATGAGTGGATGGTGGCTGAGCCAATGGAGCATGCCTCTCTTTTTGGTTTGTACACCGAGGATGCATTTACCATGGAGGGACCAAAGGGAGAGTTAAGGGTCCATTTTCCTTCAGAAGACAAACGTATTTTCTCAGTGTACGAGGAGAGGTTCTCTATGTACGAATACGTTTTTAAAGAGATAGGGTTGAGGTTTACCTTTACGGATTTTCAACGGCCGGTCTTTGTGCATCTTGACCTGGCGCCCTCTCAACTGCACCCAAACTCCATTACCTTCATGTAGGCGTATGAACTTGTGTGCGAGTACTTGCAGATCAAGGTTACCCTCCCGCTTTTCTTCACCCTCTTTCATCTTCAACGACAGGTGTCAGGGAGGAAGTTTGGTTGGGTTTCCTTGAAATAGAGAAGGAAACTGTTCAAGCCTTTCTCCGAATCTATCCGGACCTTTAAAGAGAGATTTTATGTGATCGAGTCGGTGTCAGAGAAGGCTACCGACTCGAATTTTGTATGGTAGGTCTCCACGGATGAAAACGGGGAGGACCTGATAGAAGAGTAGGGTAAAATAATTGCCCGGAGGCTGTTCACTTTCCCCTTCTGCTAGAGTGGGGCTCACTTCACCCGTTTCACTGATGAGTATATAGTTGCTCCTCATCAGTTGGTGGGTGTTGATCGGGCCAGCTATTCCCATCCGGTGGCCTTCGTGGACGGCTTTCTTCCTGCTCAGTACGTGAATCACGCCGGGTAGATTCTTTACGAGGAAGATGGGGGGATGTAGAAGGAATTCCGGTATATTAACACCAAAGAGCTCCTCGAGTGTAGCACTCACGAGGAGGCTCTTTAACTTTTGGGTAGCTTCTCGCTTTTTCTTATTTTGTTCGAGATGTCTTTCTTTCCCCGTGCTGACGTGCTCGTTATTTTTGCAGGTAAAATGTCTTCAACACAGGAGAAGATGATAAAAAATGCCCAAGGAAAGATGAAGGGCGGCGCTACTCTAGGAAGGAGTCGCCTTAGTCAACAAATGGGTCCCTCATAGACAGGGGATGAAGAAGTTGTGGCTCTGTCCCTTTGTCGGAGGACGTCGCCGCCATGAGAGGTGGTGGCTCCATCAGCATCAGTCTTGCTGACGGGAAGAAAAGCAGAGTTACGAGCATCAAGATTGTTGTCACGGGCAACCATGATTAGAATTTTGAAGAATTGTTTTGGTGTTGTGTTCTATGAAGAGAGAAAAGACGGGGATAACAAGTTTCCCACAAACGGCGCCACTGATCTTACCAAATGATCAGAATCTGAGGTGGGTCAAAGACAAGCGTCTGTGATGCTAGGTGTGAAAGAGGAGGAGGGGGTGTACCTACAAGGCACTCCGATGCTAAAGTAAGAAAACGAGCAAGAGAGTGAGCAAGTACAAAATATGTTTGTTTTAGAGTGAATATTGGATACTTGACCCTCTCAAATGAGACGGTTTTTATAATGCCCCCAACGTTTGGCCATGGGTCCCTATTTTCGGAGCGAGATAATCGTTTCCTGAAGAATAGGTAACTGTCAGAACTAGCCGTTGGTACGGGCAGACATACCCATAACTAGCCGTTGGCGTAGGCAGAGACGTAGTTATGGACACAAGGGTCTTGGCTGTTTTTGAATGGTAGAGTTGTGCGTGACGGACAGAGTCTGACGGGGAGAAGTGGTTTGACCCTCAGAGCATTGTCATCATCGGGTGCGTCGGAAGGGCAACAGATTACTCTGAAGCCGACTCTCGACTTTATTTCCGATCAAAGGTAAAAAATC
The DNA here is from genome assembly GCA_963859935.3 of Lathyrus sativus. Taxonomy (NCBI): domain Eukaryota; kingdom Viridiplantae; phylum Streptophyta; class Magnoliopsida; order Fabales; family Fabaceae; genus Lathyrus; species Lathyrus sativus. The sequence goes on along the minus strand of OZ012736.1, from coordinate 44,745,724 downwards.
AAGCGATGATAACTGTTCGTAGAGGCAACCGAGAAAGAGAGATAAAAAGTGCTTTTGGAAAAAGCTGGTTGGCCAAAAAAGTGCTTATCCAGAAAAGTGCTTATTGAAAAAGCACTTATTCAAAAAGCGTTTCTGCCAAACGAGTCTTAAAAACTTTCCAGAGTTTCTGAAAAATCCAACGGGTCAAACAAGCTAGAAAATCGCAATAATCGCCGCCAAAATCGCAAAAGCTGCTAAAACAAACAATTCAAACTCAACAGCAACAATCAGTCATAAGCGTTCAACAAAACCGCAGAAAATATTGCAACAAAACCAACACAAAACCGGAAACGGATCCAGCCCACAAATCAACATATAAAAACCACCATCATCTCAAAGCTTCAGGGCCGAAACCCTAAAGTGAAAACGGCAGCGGCACAATCAAAGGTTCAGAGAAGCTGTAGCTTCATCACCATCACCTTGATCCGAGAAAGAGGAAAAGAGATTTAAAGAAGTTCACCATAAACCATCTGCGGAAAAGAACAACAAAAGACCGCCATGGACTCAGAAGATCTACGGATCTTCATCACCGTCCACCACCAGAGGAACCCGGATCGGACACGGCACAACCAGAGGCTGTCACCATATGCAACAAGGCAAGAAGCTACTCGCGAATTACCTCATCCTGTTCACCGTCCTTAGCTTCCAAACATCATTAGGTATCCATCACGATCTAAGCCGCTTCGAACTAGACGATACAGGTGAACAACTTTATCCATAAAGGGTTTTAGTTTTGCAGGAAAAAGAAAAACGGAAGGAAAACGAGTAAAGGAAGAAGAAGGAAAGCGAAAAAGCTCCAAAAAAAATCATCAATGGCCGCCGCGGTACAAAGGAAGGAGAAGACAAGGGTTTGAAATCCTAAGAAGGCAATGGACCATCGTATACCCCCCTCCCCTTTTAAATTCTGATTTTTTTTAATCTTCTATTTTCTATTTTTATATTTGGTTTGTTATGTAATTATTTTATTAGGTTATATATTAATATTAATAACTAACATAGTTTTCTTGTTTAATTAATTAATCATTTTTTTTCTTAACAAATCAAAAATAAATAAAAAAACTTAAAACATCTCAAAGTAAAAAAAGCATTTCATTAAAAATAAACATTAAGATTAAATTTTCTTTTTTACATTTAAGTTAATTAATTTTTCTTTATTAAAACATTGTAAATAAAAAACATTAACATTAAAATAACTTCTCCTTTTCAAAAATGCATAAATTAACTTCTCTTTTAAATAAAATTCAAAAATAAAGAATTCTTGACTTAGCCGTTTCAATTTTCGTCTAACCCTCGTTATTTCTTGTTCATTTTAGCTTATTGATCCTTCATTTATTCGTACTGTCATTATTTCAATTGTAATCATGCAAGTCCATCGTCGCAGTTATTTATTCTTATTTTTATTTTTGGGATTTGTAATTTACGCGAGTGATCGTCGCGATGCTTTTGCTTTACCGCTTTCCCTATTTTCGTACTTTAACTGCCGTGTAATAATTCGTCATTCGCATTAATTTACCACCACACCTTCCGAAGGATTAGATCTAACAGTTTGACCGTCGAGTCAATAGTCCTCACCTTTGACCCATTCAAAACCCTAATTAGCCTAGGTGCCCTGCCATGGACGAAAATGCCCTTTACCCTAGCATTAGGTCAAAGAGTCGTCGTACTCTGTTTTAGGGTTTCCCGTTGTGGAACATTTAGTCAACCCTATTTTCAATTAATTATTTCAACGTAGAAATAGGAGTTTAAGACTCCATGTAAGCACTTTCCTTAAGAAACACTTACTCGCCATTGAAACCTTGACTACAGTTAAGACGTTTCTAACCTCCCTTTCAAGGGGAACTACGATTACTTTGATTCCATTCCCTACCCAGGATACGTAGGCACAAGATGTGAATCTTGCCGAGTAAACTTAGGACTAACCCTTAGGTCTCTTTGTCACTCTTAACCCTTAGCTCCGTATATACCCTAAATCAAATAATAAAGCAAAATGGTAAACAATAAACAAAAGGTTCCTGTAGAGTACTACAGAAGTTTAGGGTGTTAATACCTTTCCTAAGCTTAACCAACCCTTACCTAGATCTCTCCCCGCATTGTCTTTACGATGCAAAATTAGGTTTTCCCTCTTTTGACCTTTTCCTTCGGATAAATCAAAGAGCGGTTGTGAACTAAAGATGCGATTCAAATTAATTAATAATTTGATATCATATTCTAACCGCAACAACACCATGATCAAAAAATTTCAAAGATGATAAAAGAGGAATAAGAGCATTCACCAAGAGTCAAAGAAAGAGCTAGGCATATGCAAACAATTATCTCACAAAAATAAAGCAACAATGAACAAGCTTATGCAATTAGAACATGTTAACATGAGAGGTAAGAAGTAAACATAAGCACTTCAAAGTGTATTCAACATCAAGACATCAAAGAAGTTCAATGAGGGTCAAACTCAAAACATGAGCAAAGAACTAGGCATGCGTCACTTCTTATCAACCTTAAAAGAATTCAAATATTAATATACAATCAAAAGGATTCAAAAAAGTCAAGCCACACATAATGAATCAAGGGAAGTATGAGGCTTAGATATAGCCTTTCATATCACTTAAGATCATCAAACATCAAATGGATTCACACAAGAACACAAGTTCAAGAATTAGGTCAAAAGAAAGCATGCTTCATCTCTAGGCAACATCACAAAGACAAACCAATTCAAAGAACTTAGACAATCAAACAACTATGGATACAAGGCTCTACCCCATACTAAGACACCTAAGAACATGAGAGGGAAAGATCTTCCAAGTCATTGCACAAGTACATCATCAAATAAAATCAACAAGTCCAAGTAAGTTCAACAATAGAACATATTACGAGGTTCATAAACAAGCAAGTGAATTCTATGCCAAACAATACCACTCAAGGCTAGAAAGCACATTAAAATTAAACCATAATGTGTGTCAAAACATTCCAAAAAGTCAGCCCAAGAATCAAGAAGGAAAAACCCTAACCAATGCATCAATTCAAAACTAAGTCAAAAAGACACCTTTCACCAATAATTTAAAATAAAAAATAAAATAAAAATAAAAATAAAAATTATGAAAAATTAGTTTACATATCAAAGCATCTGAAAAATATTTTTGTGTATTTTTAAAAAAAAGTTTTAATTATTAAAATAAAATCAAAAGAAAATAAAACAAAAATAAAATAAAATGAAGAAAATAAGCAAAAGGGGGGAGGGGGGGGGGGGTGGTGAAGCAGTAAATCCAAAATGAATTGGTCACTAGTTGAACATGCATATGGGCCAGAAACTGGGATGTGTAGATAGCAAGCATGCTAGGCCCACCCATTGAAAAATCCAGTCAGAATCACAACAAAAAATATGCCACGAACGCGAATTATTAATTGGCATGGCATATGAAATAGCGCCATGTGGAGGGTCAAAGAGTCAGACTGAGGCCAACTCATTAAAAGTCTTAGACGCTGGAGCAAAACTCCAGTCGTCTTCTTCGATACGAGCTCACCTGAGCTATCCAAAACCTCAACAAAACTTGCTAAATTTGGCACTTTCCCACTCGTTTTTTCATGTAGAGCACAAATATGATCTTCATTTTTAAAACGAAGCATTCTAACTCACATAAAAAATTGCCACGAAAACTTGCATACACAAACTAGATTTAATCATATCAAGACAAACAGATAGAAAACATTGCCTACCTTAACTTCAAATGCATCCATATGAACCTTAACATGCATTTAAAATGTGAGAACAAGGAAAGAGAAAGTTACCAACAAGTGAAGATCTGGTGCTTCTAAACCCTATCCCAAAGCTTCAAACCAACCTTCCTATAACCTCCTAGAACTCTTAGGAGGATGACAGAAGCAAGAATGAGAGAGAAAAGCTCTTGGGGAATGAGTTTTGAAGAAAGAATATTTTTTGAGAAAGAGAGAAAGCTTTTTGTGTTTTGCTTCATAATGAAGTCCTCCTCCCATTCTCTAGGGTTTTAGCATATATATGATGGATTTGTAGGGTAAAAAGGCATCTTACTAAGGTAACACTTGTGATTCAAAGTTTGTAAAAAAAATCAAACTGGTGAGTGAGTGAGGGCATGGTACAGGTTCATGTGGTTTTTGGGTGGTATTATTGTGAGTGGAATGAGAAAAATGCCATCAGAAATGTTCTTGTCCAATGACTCTTGTTGAGCAAGTTTTCATTCTTTGTCATCTTGCTCTCTTTGGCAAAACATGAAATATGGTACATGTGGTGTTTAGCCATTTGAAGAAATGTTTGTGATCCACAAAAGGTAAGATATGTGCATGAATTGAGAACAAAATGTTGCTTCCAAATGACTTATGAGAAACATGAGAGATGTAACAACAGGAAAAGCATGATCATCTATCCATATGGCTCACTTTATCCAATCATAGCTCCATGAATTCAAATCCAAATGATGAGATTTTCCCCCAAATGCAAGTAGGGAATGTAATAAACAATTTCCATGTTCAAAGTAAGATAAAAAGAAGTTTGGATCAATGAAAAAATTTAGGTTGAAAGCATGTCTTCAAAGCTGTCCCAAAATAACTTAGAAAAATTCTAAGTTATGCAACTTTTGGCAACTTTGACATCTTGACTTTGAAGGCCCATAACTTGATGAGTTTTTATCCAATGAGGAAGTTCTTGTAATGGATAGAAAGCTTGAAGAATGTTCTTCAACTTTCATATTGTGAGAAAATTCAATTGAAGTCAAGAACTTAGTGAAAAATGTCTTGGAAGTTTAGTTGAAAAATCTGTCTAACCACTTACCAATTTTGACATCTTTGAAACCCTAAATTGGGAGCTGTCGCTACTGCGAAAATCGGCGCCGGCTGATAGAAGAGTCGCCACCGTGCGTTATTTATCCCACGGGAGGGAAAGGAAACGCTCAAAGTAAACCTCGCACAACACGGGAAAGGTATGGTCGTCGCAACCAAAACCTGGGTTCGGGAGTCGGTTACGCAAGGGGAAGGTATTAGCACCCCTCACGTCCGTCGTACTCGACGGGATCCACGCTTGTTTTCGGGTATGGATTGTTATTCTATCTAAACTATAGGTCGAGGGTTAAAAAGAAAATAAAATGAAAATAAAAATGACTCGGCAAAGTATCGCACTTTATGCCTACGTATTCCCGCCTAGAACGAGAAATCAGAGTCAACGTAGTTCGCCTACCTACGGGAAAGGAGGGGAAGGTTGCTCGCTAGGATATCGTATCCTATGCCTACGCACTTTCATACAGCATGAAAGATCAGAGCAAACGTAGTTCGGGCCACGGAAGACACAGGCTTGTCTTGGTTGATTTTATTCCTTCTGAAAAAGGTTTTTCTGATTAACAGTCCAAGCGGACAAAAATGACGTCTTGATGAGTTCACATTCTTTTACGGAAGAAGTGTCTTTTATTGTGTTTGACATCTTTATGTGTTTTTTCTGGTTATTTTGAGAAAGAAGAGACAGAACTCTAACCTACTGTTGCGAAGGGAAATAGACTAACCTAATGTTATCATGCATGGGTTAAGACCTAGTGTCTATCATGCTCCTCTCTTGCACAGAGAGAAACAGAGATCCTAAGGGAATAGACGGAAACAGAAACAATATCAGATATATACAGTAAAACAGTAAAATGCATGGATGCAGCAATACAAGCGAGGCAAGGGAGTCCCACTCAACCTCGAACCTAGAAAACAATAGGCAAAAGTGAACAGGATTCACTTTCAACCCAACAGGGTAAACAGCAAACAATACAGTCCAGAAAACCAATCAATACATCAAGAATGAATAACAGCAGAACAACAAACAGCTTCAGCAGCTTTGAATCAACATCTGGCTCCAAATAATCTCCAATCAGCTACAGGCTTCAACAAGCATCAATCTCCATCTTCATGGCCTTCAGGCAAGGGCTTTGATCATCAGTCTTCTATTTGCAATGGCTTTTCTTCAAGTTCAAACCTCCAGGATGAGGGATCAGTCACAAGAGTGGATTAGGTGTTAAGCAATCAGTTGACTACCAAAGGTGGTGAACAGACTGCTTCTAACACAAAAGACATTTTCTCTCAAGAGTTCTATCTCCTAGACACTATTCACCAAGCCTTCCAAAGGAAGAGGGTGAGTGTCTTAGAGAGACTCTGAATCACAGAGAAGACTGGATGCAGACAAGGCAATCCATGTTTGAGAAACAAGCTTTCTAATCTCGAGCTCTGCCTAGCTCCTAAACCCTAGTCTCCTCAGCATCTGCTAGCAAGAATCTCTTCTTCAACTCTGGAAGTTGATCTTCAATCTCTGGATCTTCAATGGCTTTCATCTCCTCAAGTCTTCAGCTCTCCCAAATCCCCAGACAATCCCAATACCCACTCAGACAAATCAATAATCCCCAGAGGGCACACCACACCAGTCAATCAGATATACAGTATATTAATAGCAGTAGGGGAATCTTGACTTTTTTCTAATGGGATCTAATAACTACCCATAGCCCCTATAGTCCCATAGCTAACCTATTCAATCTCTAAGTCCTAGGGGAAGTGAATTAATTCTCCTAAGTCATCACCTAAAACCCTAGTTTGTTCCTGTTGTTCTCAATTAAACTAAACACCTAAAATTAATTTCTAACAATGGGAACTAAATTGCATCTACAAGTTTAATGTCTAAACTAAACAACCTAAAAAGAATGAGTGAAAAATATTGAAGCATTTAATAGAACAAAAAATAACAAAATCATGCATGAAATGAAACTATTTAAAATGCTATTTATTTGAAAAATATGGGAAAAATATCAAATAAAAAATAAAATGCCATTTTTATTTTTTATAATTTTCTTGACTCTCTAAAGAAAATAATGCAAAAAGAATGAATTAAAAATAATGATTTTTCTATTTCTTATGATTTTTATAAGATGCATGAAAAAAATGAAAGAAATTAAAATAGCAATATAAGGAATAAATGGGAAGGGGTGTGGAAAGCAATGCGCTGCAGTTGAAATTCATGATGGGCCATAGGACTGGAGGTGCAAATATCAAAATTACCAGGCCCAATGCACTCAGAAAATCAATTGGAGAAATGCCAGAAAAATAAAGAAGGGCTCGGTGTAGATAGCAATAGAAACACGTTGAAATGATTGGGCTTGTTGGAAAGGGGGTGTGCATAGCGAGTTGAATCCAGGCCCACCCAGAATACTTAAATGAAACGCCGCGTTTCATATCAAGTCCTTCCCTCCGTTTTCAGCTTTAAACGTGGATCGTTGGATGGTGATTCTAGTCAAAGGTCAAGACATCATCGTGTGGTCTAGCCATTATCTTCAACCTTGAGCTCTCCTAGGGTTTCAGAAAACCCTAACCATGCATGATCTTCTCTCCCTTTGTTCTCTCTCTACACGCCATGGATTCACACGATATAAAAAGCAAAATTGGTCTACTTCACTCCCTCTACGCAGCCATAACCATAAATTTTCCTAAAACTCAAGCAATCAATCAATTCGAAGAAGGTAACAGATGGAAACCACCATTGGTATCTGATATCAAACCTCTCCAATTCTCCACGAAACTCATCCTAAACTGATCTACAATTCATCCTGATCATAGCATGCTACTCTACTAACAATCTCAGGCCTTATCTTAGCAATTACAAACCTCAACAGTTTTGATGCATCATGCTCAAACTTCATGAAATCTCCCCAAATTCATCCAAAACAATCCTCTACCCTACCTTAACCGTTCTACACTATCAAAACCTATTAACCCTAACTTAAATAAGCAATTCAAATGAAAACTTACCTTATGCACAATGGAGAAAACAACTACCAAAACCTCTTGATCTACAGCTTGAAGTGAGTGGAAAATGATCCAAGAACTCAATGGTAACTTCTGTATGCAACAGGTATGACCCCAAAGATGTGAATCTCTCAATTCCAAAGTTTATGCTTCTTGGATGGTGATGATGAATGGCACAATTCCTTCTTCAATTTGCCAAATGAAGGTGTGGATTCTGATCCTTGTATGATGATGGTGAAGACTCAATCAAGAATAGTGAAGATTGGTGAGAAATTGAGGGAGTTTGAGAAGCTTATGCAAGAATGGAAAAATGTGGAAAACTTGGGATCTTTGAGCAAATGAAGTCACCAACCCTTGCATGAACCAACTTGTATGAATATATAGATGGGATTAGAACTTCCTAGAAACTTGGAGAAGTTTCCCTTGCACTTTTCCCTTTCAATTTGGTTTATGTAACTTTCAATTCAAGCAACCATGGATAACTCTTAAATCTTGAACCAAACTCAAAATTCTACTTTAGCCAATGTCTTTAAAATGATCTTTCCATTCAAAATGACCTATAATTTTGCTTCATTTGGCCAAGATATGAAAAATCCCATTTTTAAGTCCATTTTTCTTCATTAAATTCAACAATTTTGATACCTTGTGCTATGAATCTTTCCCATCTCTCATGGTCACTTTTCTAGACTCAAAATGTCATTTGGAGCAAGTTTTATGTTGTAAGTTTTTCCATTTGAGGCTTCCTTGTCTGAGTTTTAGGCATAGGTTAAAATGACCTGTAATTCACAAATGACCAAAATACCCTTTGCTTGCCAAGACCATAAGTAGAGTTCCCCAAATCATATGAAGGCATACCATACCATTATAGAAAGCTAAGACAATAAGGAACAATTCTTATGTTTACCAGAAATCCATTTGAAATCTCCTTGAGGGGTAAAAATTGCTTGGAAGTCAAGTCACTTTCACAGACAAAATTTCAGATACCTCAGATGACCTGTAACTTGCAAGGACCATAACTTGAGTTCTATAAATCCCCTTGATGTCTTCCACCACTCAAATTAAATTTCTTGAGATCCTCTACAAGTTTCAGGTTGGCCAAGGATCCATTTGAAGCTTGAATTTTGACTTATCTTGCTTGGAAATTTGACCTAAACTAGGGGATTTTACACAGAAACCCTAATTTAGAAACTCCTCTTCTCCTTGATTTCTCTTGAATTCTTCTTAGCATAACAACATATACTTATTCTTCATGTCAAATGATGAACCCCACATCTCTCCAATAGCCCTTAATGCCTTTCAATCAGTCAATTGACCTAGAGTTGACCCAGGGTTGACCCAGATGAAACCCTAGTTGACTGTCTTCAACTGCAATTCTTGTGATCACATCAACAACTTGTTTTCTTCTCCAAATGACTTTATAAGTCCTCCAAGATGTCTAGATACTCCCCATGCTCTCAATTCACAACTCATAATTCCCTTGTTGACCCTCAGACACCCTCAGTTAGGAGATATACTCAATGCTTGATCCACTGAACTCCCTGCTTTCAAATTCTTTTCTGATGACTTGAATGAGATTGAATTAGGATAATAACCTCTTGATAGGCCTCTAGAGATGATAATAATGATTGGTCCCTGATTGGATGACTTTCTATGCTATGCTATGCAGATGATTAGTCTATGTACATGACTCTATATGCAAATGCTAATGATATTGAAACATAAATCAAATGAATAAGGTTGAGCAAATTTTAGGGTGCAACAGCTGCCCCTATTCAAGCGACTTGGACCCGATTGGATAAAGAGCGAACGACCTTCAAACATTCGAGGTACGAGACGGTTGAATACTAAGAAACCAGAAATTTGCCAACCGCAGAAATAAACTGCGCCACTGCTTGGGGAACGACATTCATCAGCTGAATTTAACTGTTACGGCAACCCACTGATCTCGTGCGACCGTGCTGGGGATTCTTCTCATCATCCTGAAAAAGATTGAATCATCGAAAACTTCGTCCTTTACTTGTCCACGTCAGGACTCTATCTGCTGTCAACTCGGAAAAAACTTCAACAACTTTGTTGGGGACGGCTCGTCTGCCTTCTCGTCAAAGATAAATCGTCCATGTTAGGAATAAACTCTTCCACGTTAGGAATACCACCGTCCACGTTAGGACTCACCTTTCCACGTAAGGAATAACCGTTCCACGTTAGGAATAATACTGTCCACGTTAGGAATAATACTGTCCACGTTAGGAATAATACTGTCCACGTTAGGACTCACCTTTCCACGTAAGGAATACATCGCTTTTCCCCGTCAGGGGTGACTTTTCTCTGCTTTGTCAAACTCTCCCACGTAAGGCATACGTCTTCTTTTGCTTTGTCCACGTAAGGACTCTTTCTTTTTCCACGTTAGGAATAATCTCTTTCTTTCCACGTCAGGAATCAATCTTGATATGTCCGCGTGAGGACTCAATCTTTCCACGTAAGGAATAAACTCGTCTTTCCATGCAAGGAAACCCTTTTTTCTTCCACGTAAGGAATGCTCTTGATATGTCCGCGTAAGGACTCTAATCTTTCCACGTTAGGAATCAACTTTGCTCGATACGCCCACGTAAGGACTCCAATCTTCGTTCCACGCAAGGAATCGCAATCTTTCCACGTAAGGAAACCAACTCGTCTTTTCCGCGTCTGTCCACGTCTGGACTGAACTTGTTTTTCCACGTAAGGAACTGAAGCTTCTCTTTCCTCGTAAGGAATAACCTTGTCCACGTCAGGACTCCCATTTCGTCTTGATTTGTCCACGTCAGGACTCACCTCTTGACCCGCTGAAGTAATAGAACTTGTCCACGTCAGGACCTGCGCGTCTTTGACTTGCTGGAGAAATAAGACTTGTCCACGTCAGGACTCACATTTTGCCCACAACACAAAGAAGGATAAACTTGTCCACGTCAGGACTCTCACACCTTGTCATCTCAAAGAACTATAAACGTCTACGTCAGGACACCCCTTTCACCATTACGAGTAAAGCTATTTGCTGAGAATGAATGGTCCACGTCAGGACACCAACACGAAGAGTAATCAACCTTGTCCACGTCAGGACTCCACACTCAATCAATACCGAGAACTCGAACCTGTCCACGCATCGTCAACTTGAGGAAATGTCCACGTTAGGACTCCATATTCCAACAATCTTCTCTAGCACAAAGAAAACCCATCAATAAAATTGTCCACGTTAGGACTCATCCTTCCATTGGTCCGCAAAATTTTTATCACTGACGTTACAACAACCTTGAGGCTGACTCTACTGGGGACATTTGAAAATCAGACTTCCGGGCGCCAGTTCTGATAACCGGCGGTAGCCTCTGAAATTCTGATTCATGAATCCTTTGATGACCAATAGCTCTGCTTGGGGATAAGGAGAAACTTATCCTGTTGACTCTGGCGGGGAAACACAAGGAGTTCATAAATAACTCTATTCGGAGACAAAGAGAACTTCATCTTGACAACTCTGTGGGGAGTAGTGCCAAAGCTGACACTTCGTTGAATGTCTCACGCTGAGACCTCGAATGTTTTATTGATTCACCTGAGCAAGGGCTCTCTCTACCTGCAAGAGAAACAACACTGGAACACAAACGGTTAACCTACCTGGTTTATGTTTCGCAAATGCATATGTTGGGCAATGATGTGGTGCTCCACTCGACATGGGAATGCTACACGTTTATTTGGTGGATGCAAGTGTGACACTATATGCCGATGCAAATGCAGACTCGAACTGCTGGGATGCAGAAATTGCTTCAGCAAAATAAATGCTGAAAATAATGCCCACTCCGCTGGAGATAGCCAGGTGCTACAGAATTATTCCAGCAAAATAAATGCTGGAAGGGTGGAGTCGACTCGGCTGGGAGATCGGGAACTTGAACCAAACACCTCGTTGAAGTAATACCCTGCTGGGGAATACAAATCTGCTGGAGAATAGTAGATGCGCCTGGTATGATCGAACTTCTGTTGGAAAGAGAACGGATATCATACGGTATTTTGACAACATAAATGCCATGACCCACACCAACTCTGCCGGGGAGAGCCTCAATCTTCGAGTTCCACTGGGAGGAATGAATACCCTAGTTGAAAAGAGAACTCTGCTGGGGATGGGATGATTCTCTTGGGGGAAATCAGCTGACTCCGCTAGGGGAGAGTAAATGACCCGGCGGGGAAAGGTAAGCTGCCTGAATACAGCTCACAATTGTTAATCTTCGGAGGCTAAACCAATTCTGCTCGAGATAAGGGAATCCTTCTGGGGGGCACCATACTGTCTGAACACAGCCTACAATCATATAATTGCCAACTCTGCTGAGGATAAATAGCTTTGCGGGGGCACGTCCTTTCGGATAGGCTACGACTGGCTGGGGAATTCGATCCTTCTTCAGTAAGGAACATGCATGACTCGCGTGGGGGTCGAGTCTTTTATTACCGCAATCTCTTAATCATCTTCCTCGTACGGCTATGAGACCTGCAACAACACAAACAAGACAAGACAAATCTATGCAACCAAGTCGATTCAGGTTAGTGACGTTATTTTCAGTTAATTCAAGGCTTTAGCAACTGTTGGCAAGGGCCAGTGGCGTTATGCACATGCTAGTTTCATCAAACTTAGGCGTTAATCAGGCACGAAACAGTAAAGAACAGTGTCAAGTACTGAATAACGTATTTTATTGATTGGGCCCTTGAATGGGCGGAGTTTGTACACGGAATGTAACTCCTGAAAAGAGGAAGCTACGCAAAGCAAATATACAAGTATGCACAAGAAGCACAAATATATTGACAAATGAAACTTTGTACACATGTCGGCAACGGGATACGGATGAACACCACGAACTGATCCTCCTGTGACTCGTCCGACTCTAATGCTTTTCCCGGTATTCATACTTCTGAAAAGGTTGTACCAGATAACCGATCCTCCCCGGTATATTCTCCCGCATTGATGCTCAGTGCAATATCAAATTCGGACCGCAGTCATTTGCTTTTCAAATCCCTAACTTTTGCGTGAACCGCCCTTTACGGGTTTTCAGTTCACCGGGATACCCTTTTTTGCCGAAGTCGCCCAGTGTAGGTTTTCGACTTCGCGGGTGTACATTTTTCAATTTTATCCCTAACTTTTGCCCGAACCTTTCATTCTGTTTTTGGTTCGCCAGGATGCCCCATTTTTGCCTGGACTCTCTTTTTTTTGTCCAGCGGGTCTATTTTAAGCAAAGTATTTTTTAACTGCGTCCGAATTCACAGGCGACGTGAAGTCTTCTCCGTCCATGGTGGACAACAACAATGCTCCTCCTGAAAAGACTTTTCTGACAACGTATGGCCCTTCGTAGTTGGGGGTCCACTTGCCCCTGTGATCTGCTTGCGGCGGGAGAATCCTTTTCAGCACAAGGTCGCCCGTCTGAAAGCTTCGCGGATGTATCTTCTTATCATATGCTTTCTTCATTCGGCTCTGGTACAAATGACCGTATGCTAGAGAAGCTAGCCTCTTCTCGTCCATTAAGCTCAGTTGGTTCAATCTGTTTTTCACCCATTCTGCCTCGTCTAGCTGAACATCTCGCAATACCCTCAGAGAAGGGATCTCAACTTCCAATGGTAGTACCGCTTCCATTCCGTATACCAACGAGAACGGGGTTGCCCCGGTTGATGTGCGTACCGTCGTACGATAACCGTGCAGAGAAAAAGGTAGCATCTCATGCCAATCCTTATAGGTCACCACCATTTTCTGAACGATCTTCTTGATATTCTTATTGGCCGCTTCGACAGCGCCATTCATCTTGGGTCGGTAAGGGGAGGAGTTGTGATGTTCGATCTTGAAATTCTGACAGAGCTCCTTCATCATTTTGTTGTTCAGGTTTGAACCGTTGTCCGTGATTATCCGCTCGGGGATTCCATATCGGCAAATGATATCTCTCTTGATGAATCTGGCCACCACTTGCTTCGTTACATTTGCATATGACGCCGCTTCTACCCACTTAGTGAAATAACCGATTGCTACTAGGATGAACCGGTGCCCGTTAGAAGCTGTCGGCTCAATCTTTCCAATCATATCGATTCCCCACATCGAGAATGGCCATGGCGATGACATCACATTTAGAGGACTCGGAGGCACATGGATCTTATCGGCATAGATCTGGCATTTGTGGCACTTCCTTGCAAACTTGAAACAATCAGTTTCCATGGTCAGCCAAAAGTAGCCTGCCCGCAGCAGCTTTCTTGTCATAGCATGTCCACCAGCATGCGTACCAAAGGTACCTTCATGTATTTCCTCCATGAGTAGCTTTGCCTCTCTTTCGTCTACACAGCGCAACAGCACCAAATCGTGGTTTCTTCTGTATAAGACGCCATCCGGGTTCAAATAGAAATTGCCTGCTAATCTCCTGAGAGTCTTCTGATCTTGACTGGATGCCCCAGCCGGATACTCTTTATTCTTCAGGAAATTAAGGATATCGAAATACCATGGTTTGTCATCAGATGCTTCATCAATAGCAAATACATAAGCTGGTCTGTCAAGCCGAGAGATAACGATTCGGGGAGCCTCGTTCCAGAAGTTGACTTTGTACATGGAAGACAAAGTGGCCAGGGCGTCAGCCATTTGATTCTCTGCCCGCGGTACATGATGCAATTCAACCTTGTCGAAGAAAGGCAATAATCTCCTTGCATAATTCATGTAGTGTATCAAATTGGGCTGACGTGTCTCCCATTCCCCTTTGATCTGATTCACCACCAGAGCTGAGTCTCCGTATACGTCCAGATGTTTGATTCGTAAATCAATGGCTTCTTCAAGCCCCATTATACAGGCTTCGTATTCGGCCTCATTATTAGTAACAGCAAAGGTTAATCGGGCAGTAAACGGGATGTGCGACCCGTGTGGCGTGGTGATGATTGCCCCTATTCCGCTACCGTAAGCATTCACAGCTCCGTCAAATATCATCTTCCATTTGGAACCCAACTCTGGTCCTTCGTCTGGCAACGGCTCTTCACAATCTTTCATCTTTAGGTACATGATATCCTCGTCAGGAAAATCAAACCTCATCGATTGGTACTCTTCAATAGGCTGCTCCGCCAGATACTCAGACAGCACACTCCCCTTTATAGCCTTTTGCGAGACGTATTGAATGTCATATTCAGTCAAGACCATCTTCCAACGGGCAATTCTTCCCGACAACGCCTGCTTTTCGAATACATATTTGATAGGATCCATCTTCGAGATGAGCATGGTTGTATGATTCAGCATGTATTGCCTCAAACGCTTGGCGACCCAGGCTAGCGCGCAACAAGTTTTCTCAAGCATTGAGTATCGAGATTCACAATCTGTAAATTTCTTACTCAAATAGTAGATCGCATGCTCTTTTCTTCCTGTCTCGTCGTGCTGACCGAGAACACAACCCATGCTTCCCTCCAGAACCGTCAAATACATGATCAAGGGTCTACCTGCCACTGGGGGTATCAAAATAGGAGGCTCCTGCAGATACTGCTTTATTTTATCGAACGCCTTTTGACAATTTTTGTTCCACGTTACAACTTGATCTTTCTTCAACAGCTTGAATAATGGTTCACACGTGGCAGTTAGGTGAGATATGAACCGGGCAATGTAGTTCAACCTCCCTAAAAACCCGCGCACCTCTTTCTCTGTTTTAGGCGTCGACATTTCTTGAATCGCTTTTATTTTAGCAGGATCGACCTCTATTCCTCTTTCGCTTACGATAAACCCCAGCAGTTTACCCGATCTCACCCCGAAGGTGCATTTATTAGGGTTCAGCCTCAGCCTGAACTTCCTAAGTCTTTTGAATAACTTCAGCAGATTCACTAGATGCTCTTCCTCCGTCTGGGATTTGGCAATCATATCGTCAACATAAACTTCGATCTCTTTATGCATCATATCATGGAAAAGAGTCGTCATCGCACGCTGATATGTTGCCCCAGCATTCTTCAAGCCAAAGGGCATCACTTTGTAGCAAAATGTTCCCCAAGGCGTTATGAAAGTAGTCTTCTCCATATCCTCTGGCGCCATTTTAATCTGATTATAGCCTGAAAAGCCATCCATGAAGGAGAATACGGAGTACTGAGCAGTATTATCAACTAACACGTCAATGTGAGGAAGTGGAAAATCGTCTTTTGGGCTTGCTTTATTCAAATCTCTATAATCCACGCACATTCGAACCTTGCCATCTTTCTTTGGCACTGGTACGATGTTAGCAACCCATGGGGGATACTTAGTCACAGCCAGGAAACCAGCGTCCCACTGTTTCTGAACTTCCTCTTTGATCTTCACCGCCATATCTGGTCGAGTTCTGCGAAGTTTTTGTTTGACCGGCGGGCAATCTTCTTTCAGCGGCAGGCGATGCACAACCATATCTGTATCGAGCCCTGGCATATCTTCATACGACCAAGCGAATACATCACTATACTCTCGAAGCATTTCAACCAGTCTTCGCTTGATATCACCCTGCAACGCGGCTCCGATACGAATATTCTTCTCAACCCCTTCCGACCCCAAGTTGATAATCTCGATGACCTCGTCGTGAGGCAGAATGGCTCTTTCCTCCTGCTTCACCAACCAAGACAGTTCTTCAGGAACGTCACTATCTTCGACAGCCTCTTCTTCGGCCTGAAATACCGGGTGCTCGAAGTCGGGACGAGTCGTAGGTGGTTCAAGAATGTCATCTGAAAATGTTATCCTGCAAAAGGAATGGTTAAGTGCTTCAAAATGCGTATAAAGCGAATAACCACGTTGCCATTTTATTGAAAAATATAAAACAAGAAAGACAAGGATTACAGTATTTGCACATGAAAAAACGCCATTTATTCAATGATTAACACGCAATGTTCATAACAACACATCCCTAAGCAAATCATGATGCCCCGGGCAAGACATCAGATTATTCAACAATTAATAAAGCAAAGTATTACTGTTTAAGAGTCACAGGAACAAGCTCCTGAATAGACCAGTTGCACAATCCTTGTCCTGGCGTGCTTGGCTGAATTCAGGCATCCATATCACAGTCGCTGTCTCCTTCATCCGATTCCGAAGCAGCATTAACGGTCTCATGACATACTCCACTGGCAGAGATGGTGATTGGCCCTCTGAAACGGGGCGCCCCCACGGCAGGAGTTGACGACGACGGTTGGTACCCTAGCCCGAACCGGTCCATCTTCACAGGAATGTCCAACACCTTGCCCCAGCCCTTTGCTTCTCCTGCTTCTACTAGAGCTTGAGCTTCTTTATACGATGAGACGGCTATCTCTGGCACTTTGCTCGGCCCAGGACCTTTGTCCTTGATACGCAACCCTTCAAATGCCTGGCAAGGTGTTTCGTGGATCTCTCCGTCGACCTCCACATATTTAAATGACGATAGATGGCTGACCAGGATGTCCTCTTCTCCGCATACAGTGACTATGCTGTCTCCGACCATATATTTCAACTTCTGATGTAGGGTGGACGTGACTGCCCCAGCCCCATGAATCCAGGGTCTTCCAAGCAAGCAGCTGTACGCAGGCTGTATATCCATGATATAAAACTCAGTTGCAAACACCTCCGGCCCCACCTGTAGAGGCAATGTGATCGATCCAAAGACTGCTCTCCGCGTGCCGTCAAATGCTCTGACTACCAAGTCGCTGGGCGTGCACAAGATTCCTCTAACATCCAGCTTCATCATCGCTTTCTTGGGCAGCACATTCAAAGATGACCCAGTGTCGACCAATACGTGCGACATTACTGATCCTCTACACTCAACAGATACGTGCAGCGCCATATTATGATCTCTCCCTTTCGGAGTCAAATCAAAGTCGGTAAAGCCCAAGCTGTGGCCTGCATTCACATGTGCCAACACTCCTTCCAGTTGATTCACGGAGACGTCTTGGGGTACAAAAGAAGTATCCAGGACTTTCAGCAAAGCATTTCTGTGAGCTTCCGAACACAACAGCAATGACAGGATAGATATTTTGGATGGCGTCTGCTGCAGATGCTCCACAATTTTATAATCACTTTTTCGAATCAAGCGCATGAACTCTTCTACATCTTTCGATGCTGATTCTTTGTCACTTGCTTGCACTGGGACATTCTCAACCGCCTTCCCTTTTCCTTTTGCTAGTCTTTCGGCCTCCACTTCAGGGGATATAAAGATCCTACCACTCCTTGTCATACCTCCTGAACCAACAACATTTTCCACAGTCTCGGCTGGCTGCTTATTAACATCAATCTTTATCCCGTCACAATACACCTCCAACCCGTATGACCATGGGACTGCTTTCGTGTTCTCGTACGGGATCGGCCCGGCCTTAGTTATGGTGATCGGTGGTCGTGGAGCTGGTGCTGCGATAGTGATTGTCTTTCGAGGAATCGTTACAGTGGCCACATCATTCTGATCATATGCTACTGCCCCTGCGGGCTCTTCAGTTGCTGCTTGGTCAAACTGCAATATGCCTTCGTCAATTAAAGCCTGAATGCCCTTCTTCAAATCATCACACCCCCCAGCTAGGGTCCAACTTTCTAAGCAGTACTCGTCACATCCCGGGTAAACACCCCCTTGTAACAGTCGGCTCTTTATCTCGCTCAGCGGCGTCTTTAAATCGTCGACATTCACAATCAGATTTAACCCTTCCTCAGTCAGAATGGCGTTGGCCCCATGATTAGGCATGGGCTTCTGCACTATATTCGGACCTGCCGTTCCGAAATTGATAGTCTTATTGTCCAGAAGATCCTGCACAACATGCTTAAAAGCATGGCAACCCTCTATATCGTGGCCTGGAGCCCCTAAATGAAACTCACAGTGCCTGCTTGCATCGTAACCAAACGGGGGAGCTCCCGTTATTGGTGCCAGAGTTCTCTTCTCTACCAGGTTCAATCCCAACAATGTCTGCAACAACTCTGCATAGGTTGAGGGAGGCTTCTCAAACACTCTTCTCGGTTTGCCACCCTGGACTCTTCGCTGAGCCTGCTGTGCCCCCTGCTGAGGCTGCTGCTGCATTGGCTGCTGCTGGGACGGTTGTTGTTGCTGAAGTGGTTGTTGCTGATATGGAATAGTAACACTCGCCACCTGCTGCGGCTGATGATATTGGTTTCGTCCCCTGCCTCGGCCTCGGCCTCGGCCTCCAAATACTGCGCTTGCCTCGCCCTGACGGCGCCCACCAAAAGCTTTCCTATTATTGCCAGATGCAGTCGATTCCTCAACCTGGAACTTTCCTTGCTTAATGTTACGCTCAATCTTTTCTCCCATCAGAATTAGGTCTGAAAAACTGGCCAGAGACGTGTGAAACAGCATGTCATGAAAGAAGCCTGTGAATGTGCCGACGAACATGTCATTCATTTCCTTATCTTCTACAGGAGGACAGACTCTGGCAGCCATATCGCGCCACCTTTGCGCGTACTCTTTAAAGCTCTCCCCCTTCTTCTGCGACAGCCCTGCCAACTGGACCCGATTGGGCGCCAAGTCGCTGTTATACTTGTAGTGAGCTACGAACGCCTCCGCCAATTGCTTCCATGTCTTGATATTGGTTGGCTCCAACCCCATGTACCACTCTAGGGAAGGACCCGACAGACTATCTTGAAAGAAATGCATTAGCATTCTTTCATCAGTTGAGTATGCAGACATCTTTCTGTAATAAGCTCGTACGTGCACTTTCGGACATGTGTCCCCTTTATACTTATCGAACGCAGGAGCTTTGAATTTGATTGGCACCCTCAAGCCAGGTACCAAACCCATTGTTGCCATGTCCAAGCCCACAGCGCTTTGGTTCAGGACCCCCCTCATCTGCTCTTCCAGCATTCTGATCTTCTGGGAGTCATCCATCGGCCCTTCGAAACCTCCGCCGGAGAAAGCGTCCTCCTGCTGATCTTCTTGCCACATACCATTTCCAGCTCCATACCCATCATATCCATTATTACGTCCAGCCCTGATCTGATTCATCCCCGGACCTCGGCCTCTGTTGCCGTACCCTTGAACACCTCCAGCAGGCCCAAAAGCCATGAACCCCGTGCCGTTTCCATTTCCAAAACCTCCGTAACCCTGATTGGTCGCACCGTAACCATCTTGCCCAAAGCCTTGAGCATTGAAACCATATTTCCCAGCATTATCGAATCCCTGATCATTGAACCCGAATCCAGCATTGACAAAGTCGTTGCCTCCCATATTATCTCCCAAGTTGACGTCACCCAGCCCAACGTTATGGACAGCAGTCTCATTCCCGACTCCGACGTTGCCATTCACAGCCGCGGTAGCGTTGTTGACATTAGCAGCAGGTATATTGACTACAGGTGGAGCCACTGGCGTGGGAGTGCCGTCTCCATGAGCAGTATCGACCCGTACAGACTGATGATCCTCGTTACCGTGACCAGCATTTCGAGCCAACAGAGGCTGGACCATGGCTTGCAGATTTTCCTGACCCTTTGCAATAGCTTCCATGGTCTGCATGAAGAGAGTGAGCTTCTCGCGCACATCTTGCATCTCGTTCTGCATTTGATCCATGATTCTTCGACAGTTGGTGCGGGTAGAATAGCGGTGCGGGTGTTGATCTGCAATCCTGGAAAGTACCTGGTACAGAGCAGGAAATAAGACACTATTCAAAGATTACCTGTAATGCAATATGAATATGAATGCAATGCAATGTGTCTGTGCATTAGGGAAGTTCATTCCCCCAGTTCTAGTGTGAAAGTGCCAGTGCAGTGACAGTGCTGACAATAGGAATATCGGAGCTGAATCATAGAAAGCCTCATATATTGCTGAGAAAATCAGAATACAATGTCGCCGAGTACAACAAGAAGGCATGACCTCAACCAACAATCCTGGTGATGGTCAGCACTATGCAAATAAAGCATACAAGTTACTACATGAAATGATCACATCCTCCCGAAAGTCTGATACTCTTCTATCAACTTCTTGGTCTCTGGATGACTTGGTCGATCAAGCAGCCCTTCAACAAGTTGATTTCTTTTCTTGAGAACCCGGCGCACGTCTTCAGCAGTTTCTTCCCATGTCGCTTCTCCGAAGCAGTCTTCTAGCTTTCGCTTTTGAGACACCGCTTCATCTCTGCATTTGATTGCCTTGTTCAGTGCATGCTGGACACTATACCGGGTCATCACTTCTTCCTCACACTTCTTGATGCTAGACTTCAACTTCTCTTCGAGGTCGGAGATTTGCTGCTTCAACTTATCCTCCCTTTTCTTATTGTTGGTGAGTGTAGCATTCCAAGTCTTATTGCAAGAGGAGATTTCTCGGTGAGCGATGTCAAGCGCCTTCTTCTTGGATTCCAGCATGTCATGGGAGCTTCTGAACTCTTGCCCCAGACGTTCGCGCTTTTTCTTTTCCTCAGTCAACTCAGCCCCTAACCTGTTTAACAGCTCGATTTGTTGTTGGAAAGCAAATACGGCCTTGTTTTTCTCACTGCGTACCTGAGCTAGCTCTTGTTCTAACCCTTCGTTGATCTTCAACAAGGCTTCTTTTTCTCTCACAACCTGCTCATAGGCTTCCTTAGAAACAGTAGTTGGCTCTTCTGCCGGAATAGGAACAATGACGGGTGCAGCTGGAAATGGCATTAATAACTGACTTGCTCTTTCCTGGATCCAAACCCTGTAAGGTGCATAGGCCTGGCAATCGTTCTTACCTAACAGTGGCTTCCCCTTGCGGTTAATACGTGTCCAGGCATGTTGCAACTCAGCTAGCAATTCTCCCTTCAAATCACCTGTGAAGTACAGAGATTCCTGTACTTCTTCCTCCTGAGGTGGATTCTTCAGTGCATATCCGAACTGGAGAATGAATAGGGAAGGGTTGTAATTGATACACCCTTTTCTTCCTATCAACGGCATATTAGGGTACCCAGAACAACTGAAGATGAGCTCAGATCCCAACAGGTCTCGATCAAACCACTCCATATCTTCCGACGATAACCTCATCAGGCGCTCTGGCCAACCAACTGGAACTGTAGTCTCTGCAACAGACCTTCTCTTAGGAAGGTGACTCTCAAACCACATACTCAACAAGGGTACACAAAGATGAACATTCTTTCCTCTCCCTTTCTCATTCTTGTAATGCAGTGAGTGATAGAGGTCTCCGAGTAAGATAGGTACAGGATTACCAGCGGCAAACAAGTAGAAGGCGTCGAAGTCCACAAAATCCGGTATATTGGGAAACAAGACTATGCCATAAATGCACAAGGCCAACACAGCATTGAAAGCAACCCAGCACCCGCTCTTAGCGTACTCCTGGGCTTTACCAACTAAGAACTGAAGTGAGAAGCCTGGAACTCCACGGGAAACAGTAGTCAATAGTTCAGAAGCATCAATATGCAAGGCCTTTTCCAAATCCTCCGGCTTGGGCTTGGCGCCAGAATGGATGAATGGAACTTGGTTCTGCACGGGCAGCTCAACATACTCAGCGTATTCCTCCAGGGTTGGTCCCATAATAAAGTCAGAGAACGTAAAACACCTCAAAGCAGGGTCATAGAATTGCATCAGAGCATACAACCCATCTAACTCTACCTCTGTAGGTTTGCACACCAATCTCAGTAGTCTACCATAGCTCATCCGGAAGCTCCTTCGGATATTCTCATCAGCCAGAGAGATCAGCCCAAGTAAAGGAACAATATCAGGAGTAGGCAATTTGTAAGCAACTGTTCTCCTTAAGCTAGTCATGATCAAACACTCAGAAGTCTGGGCACTAGAACTAGGGAAATGCAAATGCACCTGCAGCACAGACACACGTTAGTGAAATGCAAATGGTAATGGATATGCAGTAATGCAATGCAAGTAACATGCGACAGGGACCAAAGCTGTAGCTGAATAGCCTGAACCCAATCAAGAAAGTCCCAGACCCTCCAGAAGTCATCCAATCCTGGTCTCGGATAGACCTCAAACAAAGCTCCAATACTGGTCTCTGATAGACCCCATAATCATAACCTGAATGGTCTCTGGCAGACCTCAAATCATATCTCCCACTGGTCTCTGACAGACCTCAGAACACATCTCCAAATAGTCTCTGACAGACCTCGGAACACACCCACTAGTCTCTGACAGACCTTAGAACACAACTCCACCTGGTCTCTGACAGACCTTAGAACCCTCCATAAATATCCAGGATCCTGATCAAGAAACAAACCGGTGGTCTGAAGGTCTAGTTACCTGCATAACCCTGAATCCCCTCACAGGTAGGTGGCCCTATAACTGGCACAAGGTACGGCATCCTATGCGGTCGTCGGCGTCACAGACTTTCAGGGTTGATGATACGATTCCCAGAAGGAGTGGCACCATCAATCCCTGAAGAGGCCTCACTTAGCCAACTTCCAAATGATCGGTCCCCAGAGTCGACAATCCAACTAACCAGCAACCCACGCCAACCAAAGGAAGGGGCAGGAGGCCAACCAGAGGAACCTCGTCTGAGTGTAGATTTCATGGGACACCAAAGCAAGCAAAGCAAGCGGGCGCCCACTAATTTCTACTCTAATTCTAGGTGCACTCAAGCCCAGGTCCGGCTTATCTCTCAATATCAGAACACCCGTCACACCCCAGATACAGCAACAATAATCAATATATAAAGCTGAAAATACAAGGTTAGAAATATAAAATAACTCCATACAAAATCCTCGACGGGAAAACAAGCGTTAGGATTGACTCTCTCGAAGGGACGTTGGATCCCAAATGCATAAGAACTATCGCAGCCCTTAGCAGCCAGGGGACGTTGGATCCCCAGCAGAGTCGCCAGTTGTCGCTACTGCGAAAATCGGCGCCGGCTGACAGAAGAGTCGCCACCGTGCGTTATTTATCCCACGGGAGGGAAAGGAAACGCTCAGAGTAAACCTCGCACAACACGGGAAAGGTATGGTCGTCGCAACCAAAACCTGGGTTCGGGAGTCGGTTACGCAAGGGGAAGGTATTAGCACCCCTCACGTCCGTCGTACTCGACGGGATCCACGCTTGTTTTCGGGTATGGATTGTTATTCTATCTAAACTATAGGTCGAGGGTTAAAAAGAAAATAAAATGAAAATAAAAATGACTCGGCAAAGTATCGCACTTTATGCCTACGTATTCCCGCCTAGAACGAGAAATCAGAGTCAACGTAGTTCGCCTACCTACGGGAAAGGAGGGGAAGGTTGCTCGCTAGGATATCGTATCCTATGCCTACGTACTTTCATACAGCATGAAAGATCAGAGCAAACGTAGTTCGGGCCACGGAAGACACAGGCTTGTCTTGGTTGATTTTATTCCTTCTGAAAAAGGTTTTTCTGATTAACAGTCCAAGCGGACAAAAATGACGTCTTGATGAGTTCACATTCTTTTACGGAAGAAGTGTCTTTTATTGTGTTTGACATCTTTATGTGTTTTTTCTGGTTGTTTTGAGAAAGAAGAGACAGAACTCTAACCTACTGTTGCGAAGGGAAATAGACTAACCTAATGTTATCATGCATGGGTTAAGACCTAGTGTCTATCATGCTCCTCTCTTGCACAGAGAGAAACAGAGATCCTAAGGGAA
This sequence comes from Lathyrus sativus, assembly GCA_963859935.3. NCBI lineage: Eukaryota > Viridiplantae > Streptophyta > Magnoliopsida > Fabales > Fabaceae > Lathyrus > Lathyrus sativus. The sequence goes on along the minus strand of OZ012736.1, from coordinate 44,721,412 downwards.
TAGACGGAAACAGAAACAATATCAGATATATACAGTAAAACAGTAAAATGCATGGATGCAGCAATACAAGCGAGGCAAGGGAGTCCCACTCAACCTCGAACCTAGAAAACAATAGGCAAAAGTGAACAGGATTCACTTTCAACCCAACAGGGTAAACAGCAAACAATACAGTCCAGAAAACCAATCAATACATCAAGAATGAATAACAGCAGAACAACAAACAGCTTCAGCAGCTTTGAATCAACATCTGGCTCCAAATAATCTCCAATCAGCTACAGGCTTCAACAAGCATCAATCTCCATCTTCATGGCCTTCAGGCAAGGGCTTTGATCATCAGTCTTCTATTTGCAATGGCTTTTCTTCAAGTTCAAACCTCCAGGATGAGGGATCAGTCACAAGAGTGGATTGGGTGTTAAGCAATCAGTTGACTACCAAAGGTGGTGAACAGACTGCTTCTAACACAAAAGACATTTTCTCTCAAGAGTTCTATCTCCTAGACACTATTCACCAAGCCTTCCAAAGGAAGGGGGTGAGTGTCTTAGAGAGACTCTGAATCACAGAGAAGACTGGATGCAGACAAGGCAATCCATGTTTGAGAAACAAGCTTTCTAATCTCGAGCTCTGCCTAGCTCCTAAACCCTAGTCTCCTCAGCATCTGCTAGCAAGAATCTCTTCTTCAACTCTGGAAGTTGATCTTCAATCTCTGGATCTTCAATGGCTTTCATCTCCTCAAGTCTTCAGCTCTCCCAAATCCCCAGACAATCCCAATACCCACTCAGACAAATCAATAATCCCCAGAGGGCACACCACACCAGTCAATCAGATATACAGTATATTAATAGCAGTAGGGGAATCTTGACTTTTTTCTAAGGGGATCTAATAACTACCCATAGCCCCTATAGTCCCATAGCTAACCTATTCAATCTCTAAGTCCTAGGGGAAGTGAATTAATTCTCCTAAGTCATCACCTAAAACCCTAGTTTGTTCCTGTTGTTCTCAATTAAACTAAACACCTAAAATTAATTTCTAACAATGGGAACTAAATTGCATCTACAAGTTTAATGTCTAAACTAAACAACCTAAAAAGAATGAGTGAAAAATATTGAAGCATTTAATAGAACAAAAAATAACAAAATCATGCATGAAATGAAACTATTTAAAATGCTATTTATTTGAAAAATATGGGAAAAATATCAAATAAAAAATAAAATGCCATTTTTATTTTTTATAATTTTCTTGACTCTCTAAAGAAAATAATGCAAAAAGAATGAATTAAAAATAATGATTTTTCTATTTCTTATGATTTTTATAAGATGCATGAAAAGAATGAAAGAAATTAAAATAGCAATATAAGGAATAAATGGGAAGGGGTGTGGAAAGCAATGCGCTGCAGTTGAAATTCATGATGGGCCACAGGACTGGAGGTGCAAATATCAAAATTACCAGGCCCAATGCGCTCAGAAAATCAATTGGAGAAATGCCAGAAAAATAAAGAAGGGCTCGGTGTAGATAGCAATAGAAACACGTTGAAATGATTGGGCTTGTTGGAAAGGGGGTGTGCATAGCGAGTTGAATCCAGGCCCACCCAGAATACTTAAATGAAACGACGCGTTTCATATCAAGTCCTTCCCTCCGTTTTCAGCTTTGAACGTGGATCGTTGGATGGTGATTCTAGTCAAAGGTCAAGACATCATCGTGTGGTCTAGCCATTATCTTCAACCTTGAGCTCTCCTAGGGTTTCAGAAAACCCTAACCATGCATGATCTTCTCTCCCTCTGTTCTCTCTCTACACGCCATGGATTCACACGATATAAAAAGCAAAATTGGTCTACTTCACTCCCTCTACGCAGCCATAACCATAAATTTTCCTAAAACTCAAGCAATCAATCAATTCGAAGAAGGTAACAGATGGAAACCACCATTGGTATCTGATATCAAACCTCTCCAATTCTCCACGAAACTCATTCTAAACTGATCTACAATTCATCCTGATCATAGCATGCTACTCTACTAACAATCTCAGGCCTTATCTTAGCAATTACAAACCTCAACAGTTTTGATGCATCATGCTCAAACTTCATGAAATCTCCCCAAATTCATCCAAAACAATCCTCTACCCTACCTTAACCGTTCTACACTATCAAAACCTATTAACCCTAACTTAAATAAGCAATTCAAATGAAAACTTACCTTATGCACAATGGAGAAAACAACTACCAAAACCTCTTGATCTACAGCTTGAAGTGAGTGGAAAATGATCCAAGAACTCAATGGTAACTTCTGTATGCAACAGGTATGACCCCAAAGATGTGAATCTCTCAATTCCAAAGTTTATGCTTCTTGGATGGTGATGATGAATGGCACAATTCCTTCTTCAATTTGCCAAATGAAGGTGTGGATTCTGATCCTTGTATGATGATGGTGAAGACTCAATCAAGAATAGTGAAGATTGGTGAGAAATTGAGGGAGTTTGAGAAGCTTATGCAAGAATGGAAAAATGTGGAAAACTTGGGATCTTTGAGCAAATGAAGTCACCAACCCTTGCATGAACCAACTTGTATGAATATATAGATGGGATTAGAACTTCCTAGAAACTTGGAGAAGTTTCCCTTGCACTTTTCCCTTTCAATTTGGTTTATGTAACTTTCAATTCAAGCAACCATGGATAACTCTTAAATCTTGAACCAAACTCAAAATTCTACTTTAGCCAATGTCTTTAAAATGATCTTTCCATTCAAAATGACCTATAATTTTGCTTCATTTGGCCAAGATATGAAAAATCCCATTTTTAAGTCCATTTTTCTTCATTAAATTCAACAATTTTGACACCTTGTGCTATGAATCTTTCCAATCTCTCATGATCACTTTTCTAGACTCAAAATGTCATTTGGAGCAAGTTTGATGTTGTAAGTTTTTCCATTTGAGGCTTCCTTGTCTGAGTTTTAGGCATAGGTTAAAATGACCTGTAATACACAAATGACCAAAATACCCTTTTCTTGCCAAGACCATAAGTAGAGTTCCCCAAATCATATGAAGGCATACCATACCATTATAGAAAGCTAAGACAATAAGGAACAATTCTTATGTTTACCATAAATCCATTTGAAATCTCCTTGAGGGGTAAAAATTGCTTGGAAGTCAAGTCACTTTCACAGACAAAATTTCAGATACCTCAGATGACCTGTAACTTGCAAGGACCATAACTTGAGTTCTATAAATCCCCTTGATGTCTTCCACCACTCAAATTAAAGGTCTTGAGATCCTCTACAAGTTTCATGTTGGACAAGGATCCATTTGAAGCTTTCATTTTGACTTATCTTGCTTGGAAATTTGACCTAAACTAGGGGATTTTACACAGAAACCCTAATTTAGAAACTCCTCTTCTCCTTGATTTCTCTTGAATTCTTCTTAGCATAACAACATATCCTTATTATTCATGTCAAATTATGAACCCCACATCTCTCCAATAGCCCTTAATGCCTTTCAATCAGTCAATTGACCTAGAGTTGACCCAGGGTTGACCCAGATGAAACCCTAGTTGACTGTCTTCAACTGCAATTCTTGTGATCACATCAACAACTTGTTTTCTTCTCCAAATGACTTTCTAAGTCCTCCAAGATGTCTAGATACTCCCCATGCTCTCAATTCACAACTCATAATTCCCTTGTTGACCCTCAGACACCCTCAGTTAGGAGATATACTCAATGCTTGATCCACTGAACTCCCTGCTTTCAAATTCTTTTCTGATGACTTGAATGAGATTGAATTAGGATAATAACCTCTTGATAGGCCTCTAGAGATGATAATAATGATTGGTCCCTGATTGGATGACTTGCTATGCTATGCTATGCAGATGATTAGTCTATGTACATGACTCTATATGCAAATGCTAATGATATTGAAACATAAATCAAATGAATAAGGTTGAGCAAATTTTAGGGTGCAACAGGAGCTTCATAACTTGAGCTCTACACATCCAATTTAGACGATCTAGTACTCAAAAGAAAGCTTGGAGGATTCTATACAACTCTCATGTTGTAGAAAAATTCAATTGAATTTTGTATCACCATGAAAAATGGGCTTGAATGTAGGTACCTCAAACTGATTTTTCAATACTTAGAAAATTTTTAAGTGTTGAAATGTCAAAATCTCCTTCTTTTTTTCCCCAACTTTAGCTCATCATATCTCCTAAACCCTGAATCTTTTGGACATGCTTCCTTCCACAAACTTGTAGTTCATAATGTCCTCTTTAATTTTATAGCAAGTTTGCCTTCATCGGATAAAAAATGAGAAGGTTATGGAAGTTGCAAGATGGCTAGAATTAGGGTTTTCTACACTTAGAAAATTTTCTATCAAAACCCTGATTTAGTCAAACTCTTGATTTTATGTTTCTCCTTGATTCTTCTTGGTCCAAACTCATGAAATCACTTTAAAAAAACTATCATGCCCATAATTGAACTTGAAATCCAAGATTTTAACCTAATTGAATCGCAGTTGACTTTTGTTGACCAGATGAAACCCTAAGACCATTTCCACTGGCTGAGGCTCTTTTGATAGCTTGTGATGACACATAATCCATGTAGAGGGCCCTTAAGGTGTGTGTTAAGCTTTTGAATCATTTCTTGCCCAAAGAGCTAGCCACAAATATCCTTTTGAACCAAAAACTCCACTTGTTATCCATGAGATAGAAGAAGGAGAAACAATGCTTGTATTCTTGATTCAAATGGTTGAGTGACATGCCTTGATGGTGATGGATACCTTGTGACTTGAGATTTCCACAAAGTTGAGCTTGAGCTCTTGATTGAGTATTGAAGATGAATCTCTTCTCTTGATTGTTGGATAAGATACCTTGATTCCCTGTCTAAGATTAATGCTAGGTGCAAATGTTAATGCAAATGATAATGATTTAAAGGTTAGGGTGAAAAAGAGGGTGTGACAAAAGTCTGTCTGTTAAAACCAATTTCCTTTTCCCTGCAGAGTCGAATATTTTCTTTCTTCACTTAATCACTGCTTGTCAATTAATATATCGAATCCACAATGGGTCTTACCTTATCTTGAATCAATTCCCTTGCTCCTTTATTCTCTTGGTTTCGACACCCTTCCTTTGCCTTTCCTTCTCGGTTTTAACACCATTATTTTGTCTTTTCCAGTGGAGTGTTTCCTTCTATTTTCGCTATTGGTTTTGACATCATTCTTCTTTCCTTTCTCCGTCCTAATTCCCCAAACTACAGAGTTCTGACTTCCTTATTGCACTGTGAGGATATGTAGGCACAAGATCGCGAGATCTTAGCAAGAAACCTTCCTACCTTCTACCTTTTTCCATCCTTCTTCCTCTTCATCCCTCCTTTCTTTCCCTTGGTTCCCTAAACTATGGAGCTCTAAATTCTTCATTGCACTATGAGGATACGTAGGCACGAAGACCCCAATCCTCCGCGAGCACTCCTTTTCTCTTTCTTTCTTTTCCTTTCCCTATTATATTTAGATAAATAACTCATCCAAGCCTAGAAGTAAGCAAAATGACTCTCGTCGAGTACGAATGATGCTTGAGGTGCTAATCTCTTCCTCTCGCATAATTGACCCCTTTACCTGTTTCTCTTCCCCTTGCATTTTATCGATATTTTCCATGTCCTTTGGGACTAAATAAAGTTCGATGACGAATCTGTTGTATCTTTGAGTGTGCGATTCACTCAGGTATAATCCCGCTAGCTTCAATGATTCTTGGAAAGTTCCACTAAATGATCGTTATAGATCCAAAGTCAGATTTATAACATGTTCACCAAAGAATGGAGGTAATTACCTCCAACGTCATGCAGAAATATCTAGATGAACCTTTCAATCTCATATCATCTCAATTATTTATCGTGAACACGATCTTTAGTATGACATCTTTGATGGTATGGTGCATCCATAATAACTAATGACGTAGATTCGCTATTGGAGTCTCTCCTTCATGTGGCAAAGAACCTTTGAAAGATAAACAAAGGTCGTGTCACACCAGCGTTACTGGATCGTGACGAAGTAAACTGAACTTCAATTGCGGAATTATCAGCAGTTGATGCGGTTACCACTATGAATCATGTTATGCGCTATAAATTTGTACCCACGATGATTTATTTAGTTTAACAAAGTTATTCAAGTGCTATTGGAAGTAAAATGAGGATTGTCAAGGTTTATTTGAGAAAATAAATTGCGTAAATAATATTGTTGGAAAAACTTGATCATATTAATGTCGATTAGGGTTTACATTAAATCGCTTGTATGTCACTCTTAAGGTTGTTGTCTAATTTCCCTATATTGAATATTCTACGATTATGATAGTTTAACTTAACCATTATACCCGATCCCTTGATGTTTAACTTATTATTATATATTACGCTTCTTAATCCCTTATATCAGTTGGCTAGTTAAAATAGGCAATATTTGGTGCGTTAGACTCTAGGTCACAACTTATAATTTCTTATCCCTAATCAGTTACTAAGTTGAACATGTTAATTTAGTTCAAATTCATAGAGTTATGTTCAATAATCACTACGAGTCTAGATCGTTATATGAATTCATAAACACATATAAAACAATGAACATGAAACTAAACCAAATAACAATACTAAATTAATCAATTGTACAAAATGCGAACATATGATTCAACAAATTCATACAGGTTCATCTAACATGCTCTAATAAATAAAACTTAGCTACTCATACTAATAGGAATAATAACTGAATTAGTAAAGAAACAATACATAAATATTTGGTTAGAATTTACCTTTATGTGATGAAAACCTTCACTGCAGGGCTCTAGAAATTGCTTCGCCGTCAAAATTTTGTACCAAGAATGTCCACCCCTCAACCCTTATCTTACTTCTATTTAAATAGGAATTGATATTGGGCTTTTAGGGTTGAGAAAAAAACCCAACTTTACCATTCAGCATTGTAACAATGTCAGAAATTACGTTGCTATTTTTCGTCCATTTATATCATGATATAGACTTTGACTTATCCATAAAATCTGTAGCACTAGATGTTAGATTTCATTTGAAAAAATTCTCACCTTAATTGTAGTTATGAAAATCTATATATGATCAAATTACTGGAAAGACGTCATGATGTAAGTTATGCTAAATATGCTATTTTCTTTACAATTTTGCCATTTTTTTTCTTTTTGCGTTGTTTCTTCACTTCTTCATTTTGTTCCTATTTCTTCATAAAACTTAAACATAGTTTACTAAAAGTCATAAAAAAACATATACAAATGCTTAATAAAATTACATGATGACAGGGTGTCATCACAACTCCAAACTTACATTGTTACTTGTCCTCAAGAAACTCATTAATAACTATGATATTCCTTAAAAAAAAATTGTACTTACCAAACTAATGACAAACACCAACCATTGTCGAGTTACCACTTGTGTTACTTGATTTAATCTAGCATACTCCAAAGAAATTTTCTTCAACTTTCTATATACTTAACCTTCTTTAAATGTCACTGTTCACTCTTATTTGAAACAATATGGTAAACACTCATTCACATATAATTGAAATCAATCATATGAATTTACAAGACTACTAAAACATTCGTCACTTTCTATTCAAAAACACACTTTTGAGGTTTCACAGGTTGTAACGTGGATCATGTCAAGGTGAGATATATTTGGCCAATAAGTTTACTTCCTTGGAGATAAATACCCGTTACCTTCCTATTTGCACATCATCCTTACATACTCTTATTTTTTTAATTGATTAGATATTAGATTTTCGAATATCTCTTCTTTGAAAAAACTTTTTTTTCTAGAAGCTCTAAATTTGCATATTACAATTCTTTTTTTATAACTTCTATTCATTCTTTTCTTTCTATTTTTCATCAACATTTTTTTATATTCTAGGATTCTAGTATCCCAAATCTTAGCATAAATCTTTGTTCTTTCCAGAAGTAACCCTAAACTTATCTTTTTCCATGTATAATACCAAAGCACAGGAAAAATAAAAATCTACCTAACTCCAAGGAGAAAGTTGGAAAAAAAATTCTTTCAAGTCAATCGGCTAAATATGGGGCTAAGTCACCGGAAAAAATGGCCCAGGCTCAAAAGGTTTAGCAACAGATAAAACATTCTTTTCAAGTTCACCTAAGAAAGGGTCTAAGTTAATACAATTAAGTTGCCTCAGCGTGTAATCAAACAGACATACAACAATTCATAATTAAAGTAAATTCAAGTAGATTAACAATCATATGGACACACTACTACAAAATATATCTTCGATAACACTATATTACTGTGGACCTTTTTTCAACCATAGTAATATATCATTTTTAATACGCCTGATTTTATTTACTAAAAGACTTTTCATCACTGTTCTTAATAACAACCATGGCGAAAAGTAGGAAGGCGTCACTTTTAACCATAGTTGGAATTTCAACCATGGAGAAAAATGGCGTCTGGTCATGGGTTTGAATCCCAGCACCAACATTTTTTTATACTTATTTTTAAGCCACTTTTCACCATGATTGAAATTCCAACCATGATGAAAATGGTGCATTCTTATTTTTTTAACGATATATAACGCTTTTAGTTCATTCACTTTTTCCCTAGACATACTTAGACAAACTTTATAATCTGCCTCCCAACTTCTTCCACTTACGAAACATTATTCTTGCACCTAAATCAAAATTAAAAACATCATTTCTTCCATAAACAAAACTCAAAAACATTTATTCCATTAAAGAGTTTTAGAAATTCATCATCTCTTCTCCAAATTGAACGAGGCATGAAAAACATGGATTCAACTTAACAACATTAGTTTTTGTTGTGTCAGTTAAAATTTTCTTGTTTAACGATTTTATTTATTTATTTTGTTGTTGTTGTTGTTGTTGTTGTTGTTGTTGTTGTTGTTGTTGTTGTTGTTGTTCTTGTTGTTGTTGTTGTTATTCTTGTTATTGTTGTTGTTGTTGTTGTTGTTGTTGTTGTTGTTGTTGTTGTTGTTGTTCTTCTTCTTCTTCTTCTTCTTCTTCTTCTTCTTCTTCTTCTTCTTCTTCTTATTGTTGTTGTTGTTCTTGTTGTTGTTATTGTTCTTGTTCTTCTTTTTATTATTCTTGTTGTTCTTGTTGTTGTTTATTATTTTTATGGTTGTTGTTATTATTTTTATTGTCATTGTTCTTATTGTTCTTATTATTCTTATTGTTGTTGTGTTAAAATATTTAATATTATGTATTATGATGAAATTTATCAATGTAGTCAGACAAAACATACGAAAAAATTAACAATGCTGACATACCTTTCACCATAAGTATTTAAAACAACTGTGGTTATAGGTAGTGTGTTGCGGTGAGAATATGATATAAAATTATTAATTAATTTGAATCGCAAATCTTTGATTCATAACCGGTCTTTAATTTATTCGAAGGAAAGGTCAAAGGAAGGAAAAACCTAATTTTTGCATTATAAACACAATGCAGGGAGAGATCTAGGTAAGGGGTTGGTTAAACCTAGGGAAGGTATTAGCACCCTAAACTTCTGTAGTACTCTACAGGAACCTCTTGTTTAAAGTTTACTATTTTGCTTTATTATTTGCTTAAGGGTATATGCTAAGGGTTAGAAGGTGAAAAGAAAGACCTAAGGGTTAATCCTAAGTTTATTCGCCAAGATTCGCATCTTGTACCTACGTATCCGAGGCAGGGGATGGAATCAGAGTAATCGTAGTTCCCCTCAAAAGGGAGGAATAGAAACTTCTTGACTGTGGTCAAGGTTTCAATGGGGAATAAGCGTTCATAAGGAAGCGCTTACGTGGAGTTCGGCGACTCTTATTTCTATGTTGAAATTGAATTGAATTGAAAGGGTAAAATAGGTATTCCACGGTGGGAAACCTAAAATGGAGTACGACGACTCCTTAACCTAATGCTAGGGTAAAGGGTAAAACTGTCCATGGTGGGACGCCTAAAATATGAGCACGACGACTCAGAGTTTCTAGGTTTGAAAGGTGAAAGAGTCAAAGGTAAGGACTTGACGTGACGGTCAAACGGCTAGACCTATTCCTTCGGAAGGATTTAACGGTAAATAAAATAATGAAAATACGGGAAATGTACGAAAATAGTAAAGGAAATGCACAACGACGATATACTCGCATAAATTACAACCATGAAAAAATAAAAGGCGAAACAAAAAATAAAGTACTACAAACGGTACAAATGAGAAAGTAATGAATGGAACGACACAAGAATATAGACGAAGCGAAAAAGTAAGGTATTAGAAACTTAAAAAATGTATCTACTTTAAAATTTTTCTAAAGAATGGTTTTGATTCTAAAATAAAAAATGGTTATAATTTTAATAAAAAATGGGTTGGATTAATTTTAAAACAAATGTTAATAATGAGTTCTTTTGAAAAATAGTTTTCCCTTTTTTTAAGTTTTTTATTTAAACAAAACTAGAAGATTTTTTTAGTGACTTTTAAGAAATATTTTAATAAAAAATTGGTTTAAATTTTATGCTTTATGTTGTTAACTTTTAAAAAATGGTTTTAATTTTAAACTATGTTCTAGTTAAAAATTGAAGTTTTAATTTTAATTATGTTTTTAATTTTTTTTAAAAAGGGTTTTGATTAATCTAATTAAACTAGCTTAGAAAAATTAAACAAATGGGTAATGTCTTAACAATTCTAATAATAATAATAATTATATAAAATAAGTAAAAAAAACAAGATGTAATAAAGGAGGAGGGAGGCGTGCTTTGTTGAGCAATTTTTAGGGTTTTCTTTTGACCCTTCTTCTTCTTCTTCATCCGCGGCGTCGCCATTGTTGCTATGAGCTTTGAGCTTTTCGTCTTCTTCCTGGCTTGCATGTTGTCGCGAAATGCTTCTCCTTTGGTTCCTGCAAAAAAACTTCCGTTAATTAAGCTGCTCACGTTACCTTGAGGTTTGAAGGGGCTGAATTCACGGCAGATACGGCGGTTGGTTGATGACGATGATGAAGATCGATTCTTCTGAGTCCCAGATTTTGTGACCCTTATCTCTTCTTTCTCTCGTTGAACTCGTCCTCCTTCTATTGATTTTACTCTGTTGAGCTCCGATGATGGCAACTGAGGAGGTTCTCCTTCCTTCCCCTTCTGATTTTCTTGAGGAACTCTTATATATTGTTCTTCATCAAATCTCATGGGCCTGGGCATTTGGGGTTTGTTATGATTTTGCTTCATGATTTATTGGCTACCTTTCAGGAATCGTTGGCGTTGAGATTGCGAATTTCACGGTTTTGATTTATTTTGACTTGACTGGGTTTCATTGTTGCTGTTGATTTTGGTGATTTTTCAAGAAAGGTGGTTGTTGTGTGTTACGGATCTTCTAGTCTTGTTGTTGTTGCTGCGAAATTGTTGCTGACTGTTGCACTTTTTGAGGATTTTCTGGAGCTTGGTGGTTTTGAAATTTTCTAGGAACTTGTTGCCTATTGTTGCGTTTTGGGCTTGTTTGATCCATTCGATTGCAGAAATTTTTTAGGAAAGTGTTTGTGCCTTGTTTGGCAAAAACCACTTTTTCAAGAAACAAGTGCTTTTTCCAAAAGTACTTTTTCAACAATCACTTTTCTTGGAATCACTTTCTCTCTCTCCTGGCTGCCTTGAACAAAAATCTGTCGGTTTTGTGCCGAGGTCGGAAAAATAAGTTGGGAGTTGGCGGCAGAATATTTCGTTGCCCTCCCGACGTACCCGATGATGACAATTAACTGAGGGTATCAGAGCCGAAAAAATCCATTTTAACCCCTTCTATTATGTTCATCTGTTAAATTGTTTTGCAGGTTCGGGAAATCGAAACTTTGAAGAAATCGGATTCAAAGACGGCTTTAGGAAAAATAGGACCTTGTAGGAATTTAGGAATTTATTTTTGGAATTACTACTTTTGTAACATTGTAATATTGTAAAGAATAGCATTTAATAAACTCAATTTTTGAATTCCTTCTTGTACTTTGTAAGAAATATAGAATTTAATGAATAAATTCCAATTTTCAACAAACCGACTTCAATTCTCAATTCGACGTCTCCGATTAAATTTCCCAATAATTCATCCGCTTAAGCTTAATCGAATAAATTCACTCAATTAAATTGGTTCGACTAAATGTGACATTCCAACTCCGAATTTGACCATTAAACCATCTTGCAAGATTTAAACCCGACATAACTGCTGAGCTCAAAACCTCTTGCAAATCAATTCGTACCCGATAATAAAGTTCGTGAATATGGCCTTGGTTCGGATAAGCAGAGAAAATCAATTAAACGACAAAACGAACTGTCCTCCGCATTGAAAAATTCAAATTGTATCCCGGACGATTTAACTCAGTAACCTGAACCAGCTCGGCTAACAAACATTATCAAACTCGCAGATGTTCATTATAAATTCCACATGAACCGAAATTCCACTATTTTCTTCAAAATCCACTGGTAGGTAGCGGGCAGCAGAAAAACGTGCGTCTATTAAAATAAATTCCGTAAAGAAAATTCTCGCACCGATTTAACCTGAATCCACTTATATTGCAACACGGTCAGCTTCATAGGGTTTAGGAATCAAACAACATTTCTGAAATCCAACTGACGATTAAATCTCGGCTCTTGAATAAGATGTACTGTGTCACGAGAAATCTGACGTCAAAACTACCGTAAAATTCAGGTCATCCTCAAATAAATCACAGGACTCGGAGATGGAAACCCTAATCACTTGAGGAAACCCTGATGACGACTTGGTTTCATGAATTTTCAGCAGGCCGCAAATTAATGACCGTTTCGCCCTTCACCAATTAAACTGCGCACAGTGTGATTTTTCCTGCAAAACCAACAGATTGAGCAAACTGGTTAGCGGTTAGTTTACAATGCAATGCATAATGAGATGAAATGCGAAATGAACCAACTACTCTCAGGGTAAAATTTGGGGTATTACATAGTGCACTTTCTAGTTTTCTACCATGGACACTAGACCGCGGTTGTACATAACCCACATAGAATCACACTCTACCTAACAACGATTGTTCAACCGTTATTATAGGTCTTTCGTAACCATGATTATATGTGTCTTTCGTAGTAGTGACACTCATATAAGAAATAAGGTAAATAGTGGAATTATTTGGCTCAAACCTTACTTGCTGAGATATTTGGTGATTGAGTACAAGATCGTCAAATATTACTCTTCTTCATATCTTTGTCAATATGCATTTTGAACTTCTATAACAACTCTGCTTTATCTTTTCTTTTATTTTTCTTTATTTATGTCATTATTCTTTTTGTCATTGGTAAAACATCATACTCTAAACAAAAGAACACAACATAACCAAATTAATTCATTAAATAAAGAAGATGCATTTTACAAATAGCGAAACATACTTATTAAAAATTGAAATTAAAACTTAAAAGAAAAATAAATAACACAAATCTGTAGGTTGCCTCCCATACAACTCTTATTTAAGGTCCTTAGCTTGACCATTTGATTTTACGTTAGGGTGGCATATATGACATAAAAACACCATTTTTCTTCTTCTTTTTGTTTGGTAGTAATACCATGTATTTAAGGTATTCATGATGTTGCTTCCATATCTTCTTTAGCTTTGTTGTGAATCAGATGTCTTTAAACAAAGTATAAAACAGTTTCTTAATGATCAAGAAACACACAAGGGTTAGGGTTAACAAATAAGACAAGGTAAAACAACAAGGAGCAACAAGGATTTGTTATAAACTGCTATTCTTTCCTTTCTCTTTCAACAAGATTACAAGTATACAAGAATAACAAAATAACCTCTATCACTTGAAATTAGGATTTTATCTTCCTATTTTTCCTTATGCCAAGATTGAGAAACTAGCATCCAATTTATAAGAAAATTAGCACACTAACCTAATGGGCTTTTTAACAATTACCCATTATAAGCTAACTTAGGGTACAAGCTAATTTAAATCATTGGACTTACAAGCAAGGCCCAATTCAACATGCTAACAAACCTAACAATATTGACTAATGCATGTTAGAACAAATTTCGACTACAACACGCATTATCTTTGACAGCAGCATGTGAACAGACTTCGACCTCATGCTTAATTTGTATCAAACCAGAAGCTACCCTTCGACCATACTAGAGTTCGGTCCAACATCTCACAAATCTCCACCTTAGATATAACTCTATAACATCAAGAAACTAACTTTCGTCATGCAGCTTTATCAACTACATACAATGGAAAAACTTGCAACTGGGCAACATCTTGGTGATCATATCAAAAGTATGTGAACAGACTTCGATTGTTGCTTTACTCTCTTCACCCAAGGCCCCACCATAAATTAGGACTATATTTAGAGACCCATTTATATACCTTAGTGAAGGTGAGAAAAACACTTAGAAGGGGGGGGGGGGGGGGTTGAAAGAGAGTTTTTTAGAAATATGGCAATAAAAACAACTCAATATTTTTATCCTGGTTCGTTGAACTCAACTACTCCAGTCCACCTTATCAAAGATGATTTGACTTTCTCAACAAGGACTTAATCCACTATTAATCAACTGATTACAATAGTAAGCACTAAGAACAACTGTCTTAGTCTTCTCAAGAACTACTGACCACACCTTGGTCTTCTTAAGGAACTTCTTACAAATTAATGTAAACTAACAAGTGTTTTAATGCTTCTAATAAGCTGTATCACAACTGTGATATTTATACTTAAGATTAAGTACAACAAAAACTATACAGTTTTATGAACGATCAAATGAATAAGATCTTGTGAGATTTGCACTTTGATGAATCAAGCGTGTAAGAATATTTCTCACTGAGTGAACTAGCAATGAGCAAGTGATGATCAGGAAATTAGCAACATCAAAATGTTGTAGAAGTTCTCCTTTTATAGTTTTTCCAAATGCTTTGAGTGATGTGCAGCTCAATATTATATTAGAATATAAGACTTTTCATTACCAAAAAGTATGGGCAGAGATATGCTTTCTGTAGGAAAAGTATGGTTGTAGAAGCCTTGGGATTTACACCACGTCACTTCTTTGGACAAAATAGCCGTTGGTTACTTTGGAAGTAGCACCACGTCCAATTAAGTTTACAGCTTCTTCAACAAGCTTCCTTCAGGATGAAGTCTTCATAATCTACACTTCAGAACTTGTAGCAAGCTTAAAGGTATGAAATACTTTAATATGATCAGAGCTAAGATGATTGAGATGTTCAGAGCCTTGATAGATGATCAGATCTTAATATATCAGAGTCTCAATCTTGATCAGAGTCTTCATCAGAGTATGCAGCAGTATGTGCTTGAGCGTGAATATTAATGGTAAGAGTCTAATAATCAAAGCCTCTGTTCTTGCAGTGAAAAGAACTTCAGAGTCGGATTAGATCAAAGCTTTCAACTTTTGTACACTTCTTTCATTAATGCTTCAGATCATTCTGTAGCTTCTGCTTCAAATTCTTCTGGCAGCGCTTCAGAATCTTTTGATAGTCTTGCATCTGATGCTTCAGAGCCTTGCATAGTTTCTTGTACTTATGTATTTTGCTTCTTTAAGAGTTTTCAATTTTATGCCTGAAACAATAATACTTGAACAAATTTTAGAGTGTATATTTTCTTAATACCAAATTTCCATAAAAGTTATCATCAAAACATAGAGATATAAGAAACACCAATTTGTGTTCTAACAATCTCCCCCTTTTTGATGATGACAAAACATAGGGAATTTTGTTCAATAAAGAGAAATAAAATATATAACTCACCCTGAGATTAAGAATCTCCCCCTAAAATGAATACTCTAATAGAAGAGAACACTTCCCTTTTTGCTTGAGTATATTTCAGAACCTGGTAGAAATCCTTGTTGAGAGAAAGAATTAGAGCTTGGATGCTTTCCAGAATTAGAGTCTGATGATTTCTTTCAAAATGAAGAGTCTGGTGTATCTTCCAGAATTAGAGTCAAATATGCTTTCAAGGATCAGAGCCTGGTTGGGTAATTCTCAGGGTAACTTCAGATCATTTTTGTCAGATGAAATAATAAGATCTGAAAGTCTTAAGATTTAATGTTAGATTAATACAATGTCTGAATTTCATTTTAGTATTGCTTATGGATTGAACAATCAAATTCTCTTTCTCCCCCTTTTTGTCATAATCAAAAAGAATTGTAAAGACAGAAAAGATAACAGAAGAAGAGAAAAGACACAACACATAAATGAAAAACATAACAGCCAGATTCATTCAGATCAAAATAGCAAAAAAAGATAAGATGTTCATACAACAGATGACAGAAAATAGAACAACAGAAAACAAGTGCAAAACAAGAATGCAAACAACATGGAAAAGAAAACCAGGGCTGGCGAGAAGCAATCAAGGTCAGAAGATCAGTAATCTTAGCAGTGGACTCTTCTTGCTTGGCCATCCAAGTCTTGATTTTTTCAGTAGTCTGTTCCTATTTTATCATCCATGATTTGATTTCCTTGACTTCTTGGATAACATCTGGAGTCTCAGTCTTCATCTCAGATGCAGAAGGTTCAGAAGCAGATGCAGTTGCCATAGGATGATCAATCTCCATGTCAGATGCAGCAGTATCTTCTATCATTGCAGAATCTTCGGCAGGAGCATCTTCCAGAAGAAGCACTGGGGTTGTGATAATGCTCAGCAGAGTCTGTCTGACCATTTTAGCAAACTTTGCCTTTGCATCATCAGCACAAAGTGTTCTGAGATCAGATGCAGCAGAGTTGAACTTTGAGATGAATCTGTTCCAAGAAGCTTCAGATTTAGCAGGATCTATACTAGCCATGCACTATTTATCCACAGAAGCAATCCCCATACATATTTCCTTCTTGAAATTCTTGAACAAATTAGAAACATCTGATCTGGGTTTGGGGTTCAGAAAGTCTTCTATGGTGACTTTGTGTGATGGTTCAGAAGGTGTTTGGTTTTGTTCAGGAGGTGGGTGATCAGATGATGGTTGTTCAGATGGTTGGGGTATAGATGGTTGTGGTTCAGATGGTTGTGGTATGGATGTTTGTGGTATGGTGATTTGAGGAGTAGAGGTGTCAGCATCAGATGGTGTTGATGTAACAACATCAGATGAGGATGGAATAAAATCTGTGAAGTTAAATTTATAGCGAAGAGGGTGTCCAGAAGCAGGTAGGTCAGATGGTAGTGGTTTATAAGGATCAGGAATTTGTAAGCTAGTTGGAGAGGGGACTTCAGATTCATCAGAATCAGATGATTTAGTTGAATGACATGAAGTGGAAGAGAGGACATACATGGTTGCAATAGGTTGCACATCCAGAATGTCTTCAGATGATTGTGGAACAGATGGTTCAGGATTTTGTATGGTTGGTTCTTCTGGTGGTTGAGTAGAAGAGAGTGGTTCAAATTGTTTTTGTGGTTCAGAAGATGGTTGTTGTTGTGGTTCAGATTGTGTTTGTTGAGGGGGTTGCTGTTCAGAGGATTTTTGTTGAGGGGGTTTAGATTGTTGTTGAACAGAAGATGGTTGAGAATGTGTATGAGGAGATGAAATGGGTTTAGATGAATGAGGTTCAGATGGTTGAGGAGGAGATAGTGGAGGTGAAGGTGAGGGTGAAGGGACAAAAGGTTTGGGATCAGATGTTAATACATGTTGAATAGTTTCTCTTATTTCCTCCAAGCTAGCTTCTGGAGGATTTTCCTTCTGCTTCTTGTCCTTCTCAGGTTTGTCAGCAGCATCAGAGGCTTTCCTCTTAGGTTGTGAAACAAATCCTTCCTCAGCTTTTCTCTTCCTACGCCTTTCTCTCAGAAGATTTGGAAATACTTATCCTTCCTTCTGTACTATGTTAGTAGGCAGAGGAATACCATCTCTTAAACATTCAGCAATGTATGTCAGAATGATTTCCCTAGGTTCATCTGCACTGAACATGGGAAAATCTGCTAAAGGAATTCTCCTTCTGCTGACGTCTTCAGAGTTAAGTTTCTTGGGTTTTCTAGCAATCTCTGAAATGACCTTCATTCTTTTCAGAGTGTTCCCATTTATGACAGATCCTACAACATAAGACAGATCATCTATCACTCCAGCATCAGTCAGATGCTTCACAAGACCATTCTATGTTAGAATGTCTGATATCAGTCTTCCCATAGGGATCCAATTTCTGATCTTTCCAGCTTTAACACTTACTTCTTCTCTTGTTTCCTTTATATGGTTCAGAAGATGACTGAATAGAAGATAAGGCAAATCCACCTTCTTGCCTTTACTCATACAGAACATGAAGTACATTTGTTCTGAGTTGACATAATATGGTGAGTTTGAAGATTTTCTATGAAAGATAGAACTCATGAAAATCTTAGCCCAGATTCTGTAAACAGGCTTCAGATCTCTGACCTTGTTGGATGGTTCCCCAGAAACACAAACTTCTTGAAAAATGTCAGCCAAGTCCACACGAGCAGTAGCCATACTTGTGATTCCATCAGTTTCCTTATACTTAAGCAGTTGTCTAATTAGCTTCTCAGTGATAACAATTTCCTTCCCAAGAATAGAAGAATGAATGAACTTAGGGCAAACTTGAGCGTGTATCCAGAATTCCTTCACCAATGTTGGATAAACAGGACCCATCATCCTGTCAAAATACTTTTCCCAGTTCTGAGTTTTGATGGTTGGGTAGAGATCAAAACCATTTTCTTTAATGGATTCCAAATCCACAAAGTTTTCACACAAAACCTTAAGATCTTTGATTGGAGTGAGAAGAGTTCTCACAGGTGCCTTGTACACACCAGCAGTTTGAGATGAAGCAGCAGCAGTTGAGGTTTGCATCTGAACAGATGTTGAAGAAGGTGATGCCATTGATGTTCTTGAGATGTGTCTGGGTTTATGAGAGGTTTTGGGTTTTGAAATGAGATGGAAGCAATAGAGAAGACATAAATGCATATGAGAAGTGAAAAGAGTGTAAAGTGTGATTTGTGAAGTGTTGTGAGAATTTATAGAGCAATTTAGGGCATGCAAAAGTCACAAACAATCTCACGCGTGCACAATCATTGAATGAAGTGAAACATAATCATATCAAGCAATTAATGCAAGGAATAAAATCATATCAAGCATTTAAGATTCTGACAGAAGGGGGGAAATCAAGAGATTTTGGATTTTCAAAGCAATACCTCAAACGTCAATTCAGTATGGTGCACTCTACCTTTCCAGATTCTGAGTTACACGTGTTTGCTTGCATGTGCCTCTGAAACTTCTTGAGAAATGAAACGTTAAGCAACGTTCAGATCCTCTGAGCCTTGTTAGTTCAGATTTACACACAAATAAATAAACACAGAATTGAAAAGAAGACATACTTCAGAGTTTAGACATTTATCATCAAAAAAAATTTCATCTGATGAATATTTTATTCTGGACAGAAGTCCATACTAATATTTTTCAGAATAAATTTAAATCTATCTTCAGCAAGGGGTTTTGTAAAGATATCAGCCCACTGATGATCTGTATCCACAAAGTTTAAATTGATAATTCCCTTCTGAACATAGTCTCTGATGAAATGATGTTTAATCTCTATATGCTTAGCTTTAGGAGTGTAAAATGGGGTTTTTAGATAAGCATATAGCAGAAGTATTATCACAGAAGATAGAAATGTTACTCTCAAAAATCTGATAATCTTCCAGTTGACATTTCATCCAGAGCATCTGGGTGCTACAACTAGCAGCAGCAATATATTCTGCCTCTGTTGTTGAAAGTGCAATTATGGGTTGCTTCTTGCTGAACCAGGAGATCAGACGACTTCCAAGAAATTGACAGCTTCCAGAAGTACTTTTACGTTCTACTCTGTCTCCAGCATAGTCAACATCACAGAATCCAACTAATTTATACTCATCAGATCTTCTGTAACACAGACCCACATTAGTAGTACCTTTCAGATACCTTAGAATCCTCTTAACAGCTGTTAAGTGAGATTCTCTAGGATCTGATTGGAATCTAGCACACAGACAAACACTGAATAAAATATCAGGTCTTGAAGCAGTCAAATATAAGAGAGATCCAATCATACCCCTGTAAAGTTTTTGATCAACTTTCTTACTTACCTCTTCCTTACCAAGTGTGCTTGTAGGATGCATTGGAGTCTTTGTCAATTTGCTTTCATTCAGATTGAATTTCTTCAGAAGCTCTTTGACATATTTAGTCTGGTGAATATATGTGCATTCTGGAGTCTGATTCACTTGGATTCCCAGAAAGAATCTAAGGTCTCCCATCATGCTCATTTCAAATTCAGCCTGCATAGACAAAGCAAACTCCTTTCCCAGCATAATATTGGTAGATCCAAAAGTAATATCATCCACATAAATTTGACAAACTAGTAAATCTTTCTTAAATGTTTTACAGAAAAGAGTTGTGTCCACTTTGCCTCTGATAAAGTTCTTTTCCAGAAGAAAATTACTTAATCTTTCATACCAAGCTCTGGG
The DNA here is from genome assembly GCA_963859935.3 of Lathyrus sativus. Taxonomy (NCBI): domain Eukaryota; kingdom Viridiplantae; phylum Streptophyta; class Magnoliopsida; order Fabales; family Fabaceae; genus Lathyrus; species Lathyrus sativus. The sequence goes on along the minus strand of OZ012736.1, from coordinate 44,701,031 downwards.
AGCTTGTTTCAAACCATAAAGAGATTTTTTGAGTTTGAAAACATAATCTGGAAATTTATCACTTTCAAAACCAGGAGGTTGATGGACATAAACTTCTTCTTCTATAATACCGTTTAAGAAGGCACTTTTAACATCCATATGATATAGAGTGATGTTATGTTGTGCAGCAAATGAAATAAGAAGGCGTATAGATTCTAACCTTGCCACTGGAGCATAAGTTTCAGTGTAGTCAATTCCTTCTTGTTGACTGTAACCTTGAGCTACTAACCTTGCTTTGTTCCTTACAACTTCTCCTTGCTCATTTAGTTTATTTTTGAATACCCACTTTGTTCCAATAATGTTGAAACCTTTTGGTCTTGGAACCAGATCCCACACATCATTTCTTGTAAATTGATTTAGCTCATCTTACATTGCAATTATCTAATCATTATCACTCAGAGCCTCATCCACAGATGTTGGTTCAATAATAGACACCAACCCAAGAAGTGATGTTCCAGATGATCTGATAAACGGCCTTGTTCTTATAGGGTCATCTTTCTTCCCAATAATCATTTCTTCTGGATGAGAAGCTTTGATTCTAGATGATCCTTTAACTGTTGGTTCTTCAGAAATATTCATGTTATTCATCTGAGCAGCCAATGGAGTTGCATCTGGCGTAGCTTCTTCTTGAGCTTTCTCTACTTCTGGTTTCTCAGATTCTGTGAGAATGACTTCTCCATCTGCAGAGTTTTCAAGCTGCTTTGGCTTTTGATTGCCAAGCTTATATCATCAAATTTAGCATGTATAGATTCCTCAACAATCTGTGTCTCAGTATTGTATACTCTGTAGCCTTTAGAGCGTTCAGAATATCCAAGCATGAAATACTTTTGTGCTTTAGAATCAAACTTGTTAAGATTCTCTTTAGTGTTCAGCATAAAACAAATACATCCAAAAGGATGGAAATAAGAAATGTTTGGCTTTCTATTCCTCCACAATTCATAAGGAGTCTTTTCCAGAAGAGGTCTAATAGACACTCTGTTCTGAATGTAACATGCTGTGTTAATTGCTTATGCCCAAAAATGTTTTGCCATGTTAGTCTCATTGATCATGGTTCTGGCCATCTCTTGCAAAGTTCTATTTTTCCTCTCTACAACTCCATTCTGTTGTGGAGTTCTAGGACAGGAGAAATCATGAGCAATGCCATTTTCATTAAAATATTTTTCAAAATGTTTTTTTTTCAAATTCACCACCATGATCACTTCTGACTTTAACAATTTTGAAATCTTTTTCAGTTTGGACTTGTTTGCAGAAGTCAAAGAACACAGAATGTGACTCATCCTTGTGTTTTAGGAATTTTACCCATGTCCATCTGCTGTAATCATCAACAATGACTAATCCATACTTCTTGCCTCTGATGGATGCAGTTTTCACTGGTCCAAACAGATCAATGTGAAGTAACTCTAATGGTTTTGAAGTTGTAACAACATTTTTGAATTTGAAAGATGATTTTGAAAATTTTCCTTTCTGACATGCTTCACAAAGAGCGTCTGAGTTGAACATCAGATTAGGGAGTCCTCTGACCATATTAAGCTTATTAATCTGAGATATACGTCTCATATTAATATGACCCAATATTCTGTGCCAGACCCATTGCTCCTCATTAACAGACATAAGGCATTTAACATTCTGAACCTTAAGTTCTGAAAGACTAATTTTATAATGTTGTTTTTCCTTTTACCATTAAAGAGGATTGAGCCATCCTTTTGACTAACAGCTTTGCAACACTTTTGATTAAAGATTATGTCATAACCATTGTCATTTAATTGACTTATGGACAATAGATTATGAGCTAATCCTTCAACAAGCAAGACATTAGTTATGGAAGGAAGTTTACCATTGCCTATGGTTCCAGAGCCAATTATCTTGCCCTTCTGATTCCCTCCAAACTTGACATCTCCTCCAGATCTAAGCTCCAGACTTTGGAACATATACCTTTTTCCCGTCATATGTCGTGAGCATCCAGAGTCTAGGTACCATGACTAGAGTCTTGACTTTGCTGCTAAGGATGTCTGCAACATAGATTATATTATCCTTAGGTACCCAGATTTTCTTGGGTCCTTTTTCTGAACTTCTGTCTTTCAACATAAGACTTGTTCTGATTAGCTTTAGATTTATTAAACACAGGTTTGTTCTGATTTGAACTTGTGTGTTTAATATCATTTAAGTGACCAAATGTAAACTGAGAATATAAATAAGGATACTTGATATCCAGTTTATCTACAGATTTTGGATTTGAATCTTCATAAGAGAAAGATTTATATCCAACACCTTTTCTATAGTTTATGCTGATACCATAGATCATTGAAGCCATCTTGCTTCTATCTAGGCTTTTAGTTAGAAACTTCCTGAAGCTATAGTCATACTCTTGTAAAATATTTTTAGAGCATGGTTTAGATTTTGAATCAGAGTTTAGTTGAGCAGATTCTAAATTATTTTTCAATTAAATATTTTCAGCTTTTAGCTTAGCTATTTTTGATTCAAACTTGTTACTCTCAAATTCAATATGCTTTAGAAGCGTTCTGTATTTGAGTTTAACTTTGCTATAGTTTTCAAGAATATCAGATAGACTTTCAACAAGTTCCTATCTAGAAAGTTCAGCAAATACCTCCTCAGAATCAGATTCTGATTCTAATCCAGATGATTCAGCACTGTCTTCAATGTCAGCCATGAATGCTACATTTGCACATTCCTCTTCTGACTCTGTTGACGAATCAGATGCATCTGAGTCATCCCAGGTAGCCATCGGAACTTTCTTTTTGTGATCTGACTTTCTTTTTGGGTTCTCCTTCTGAAGCTTTGGACATTCACTCTTGTAGTGCCCAGGTTCTTTACATTCATAGCAAACAACTTCTCTTTTTCCAGATCGTCTGTGTCCAGAGGATTCTCCAGATCTTCTGTATCCAGAGTGTTCTCCAGATCTTCTATGTCCAGGAGATTCTTTGTGTTGATCTGGTTTTCTGAAGTTCTTGAACTTCCTTTGCTTCTTCTTCCAGAGTTTGTTGATTCTTCTGGACAGCAAGGATAATTCTTCTTCATCTTCAGAAGCAGACTCTTCATAGCTTTCTTCTATTACCTGCAATGCTTTAACAAATTTATTAGATTTTAAAGCAATTGACTTACCTTTCTTTAGAGGTTCATCTTCCTCTAGTTCAATCTCATGACTTCTTAGAGAACTGATTAGTTCCTCCAGCATAATCTTGTTCAGATCCTTTGCCAGCTTCAGAGCAGTGGCCATGGGTCTCCATCTGGTTGGCAAGTTTCTGATTATTTTCTTGACATGATCTGCTGTAGAGTAACCCTTGTCCAGAACCTTTAGGCCAACTGTGAGAATCTGGAATCAGGAAAACATGGCTTCAATAGATTCAGATTCTTCCATTTTGAAAGCTTCATACTTCTGGATCAGCGCCAGAGCCTTGGTTTCTTTAACTTGAGAGTTCCCTTCATGAGTCATCTTCAGGGATTCAAATATATCAAAGGCAGTTTCTCTGTTGGTTATTTTCTCATACTCGGTATGAGATATAGCATTTAGCAAGATAGTTCTAGCCTTGTGGTGATTTCTGAATTCCTTCTTTTGCGCCTCAGTCATTGATTTTCTGTCAACTTTCTTGCCATTCCCATCAGTGGGATGAACATATCCATCAATAACTAAGTCCCAAAGATCAGCATCAAATCCTAGAAAGAAACTTTCCAGTCTATCTTTCCAATAATCAAATTTCTCTCCATCAAACATGGGAGGTTTTATGCTGACTCTTTCTTCATATTTGTTGTTGTTGGGTGTTGAAGTTTTAGCAGCCATAATGTATATCAACCAAGAATTTCAAGAGTTTTTCCCACTGGATCTTTTCTGGTCACAGTTAAGTGATAGCACAAATAGAACCGGAGCTCTGATGCCAACTGAAGGTGAGAAAAACACTTAGAAAGGGGGGGGGGGTTGAATGAGAGTTTTTCAGAAATATGGCAATAAAAACAACTCAAGATTTTTATCTTGGTTCGTTGAACTCAACTACTCCACTCCACCTTATCAAAGATGATTTTCCTTTCTCAACAAGGACTTAATCCACTATTAATCAACTGATTACAATAGTAAGCACTAAGAACAATTGTCTTAGTCTTCTCAAGAACTACTGACCACACCTTGGTCTTCTTAAGGAACTTCTTACAAATTAATGTAAACTAACAAGTGTTTTAATGCTTCTAATAAGCTGTATCACAACTGTGATATTTATACTTAAGATTAAGTACAACAAAAACTATACAGTTTTATGAACGATCAAATGAATAAGATCTTGTGAGATTTGCACTTTGATGAATCAAGCGTGTAAGAATATTTCTCATTGAGTGAACTAGCAATGAGCAAGTGATGATCAGGAAATTAGCAGCATCAAAATGTTGTAGAAGTTCTCCTTTTATAGCTTTTCCAAATGCTTTGAGTGATGTGCAGCTCAATATTATATTAGAATATAAGACTTTTCATTACCAAAAAGTATGGGCAGAGATATGCTTTCTGTAGGAAAAGTATGGTTGTAGAAGCCTTGGGATTTGCACCACGTCACTTCTTTGGACAAAATAGCCGTTGGTTACTTTGGAAGTAGCACCACGTCCAATCAAGTTTACAGCTTCTTCAACAAGCTTCCTTCAGGATGACGTCTTCATAATCTGCACTTCAGAACTTGTAGCAAGCTTAAAGGTATGAAATACTTTAAGATGATCAGAGCTAAGATGATTGAGATGTTCAGAGCATTGATAGATGATCAGATCTTAATATATCAGAGTCTCAATCTTGATCAGAGTCTTCATCAGAGTATGTAGCAGTATATGCTTGAGCTTGAATATTAATGGTAAGAGTCTAATAATCAAAGCCTCCGTTCTTGCAGTGAAAAGAACTTCAGAGTCTGATTAGATCAAAGCTTTCAACTTTTGTACACTTCTTTCATTAACGCTTCAGATCATTCTGTAGCTTCTGCTTCAGATCCTTCTGGCAGCGCTTCAGAATCTTCTGATAGTCTTGCATCTGATGCTTCAGAGCCTTGCATAGTTTCTTGTACTTATGTATTTTGCTTCTTTAAGAGTTTTCAATTTTATACCTGAAACAATAATACTTGAACAAATTTTAGAGTGTATATTTTCTTAATACAAAATTTCCATAAAAGTTATCATCAAAACATAGAGATATAAGAAACACCAATCTGTGTTCTAACACTTAGAATCCACTTCAATGCTTGCTAGTGAGCCTTTCTAGGATTCACCATGTACCTGCTTATAAGACTTACTGCATATGCTATGTCGGGTCTAGTACATACCATAACATACATCAAAGAACCCACTATATTAGAATATGGAATGTTATTCATATAAGTTCTTTCAACATCAGTGTTGGGACACTGATCTATACTCAACTTGAATTGAGGGTTTATCGGAGTAACAACAGGCTTTGAATTTGACATACCAAACTTTTCGAGAATCTTCTGTAGGTATGCCTCTTGAGATAAGCATAATCTCGACTGATTTCTATCTCTTCGGATTTCAATCCCAAGAATCCTGGACACAACTCCTAGATCCTTCATGTCGAACTCCTTATTGAGTTTAGCCTTCACCCTCATTACCTCTTCGACATTGTTGCTTGCTATTAGAATATTATCCACATAGAGTAACAAAATAACATATGAATTACCCGGTCGAAATCTAAAGTAAACACAATGGTCGAACTGACTTATGATGAAACTTATACGTGCCATGAACTTGTCGAATCTTTTATTCCACTGTCGAGGATATTGTTTCAGTCCATATAAGGACCTATTCAGCTTGCACACATAATATTCCTTCCCTTTTTCGACATACCCTTCAGGTTGCCTCATCAGGATTGTTTCATCTAAGTCACCATACAAGAACGCAGTCTTCACATCCATCTATTCTAGTTCAAGGCCGAATTGTGCCACTGTGGTAAGCAACATTCGAATGGATTTGTGCTTCACAACAGAAGATAACACATCATTGAAATTGACACCTTCTTTTTGAGTGAACCCCCTAGCAACCAATCTTTCCTTGTATCTTTTTGACGTCACTCCTTCGATTCCTTCCTTAACTTTGAAAATCCATTTACATCTGACTAACCTGGCTCTAACATGTTTCTTGATCAGTTGCCAGGTGTTATTATCATGAAGAGATTTCATCTCATCATCCATCGCCTTCAGCCATTCAATCTTCTTTCGAATCCTCATAACTTCCTTATAGTCTCAAGGTTCTTCGTCTAGAACCTCACTTGCAGAGATTAAGGCATAAGCTATAAGATCTGCATACCCAAGTCTCTGAGGTGTCTTGATGACTCTCCTCGACCTGTCTTTTGCTAGCAGGTAGTAATTATTAGTCTCCTTATCTTCGACAACATCTTCTAAGTCTTCTTCGACTTCATCTGGGTACTCAATTCAGCATCAACATGCTCAACCTCAATATGAATCTCTCCTTGTTCAAGCTCTTCATCAGCATTATCAGTTTTATTGAAAGCCATCTCTGCTTCATTAAAAACTACATCTCAATTGGTGATACACCTCCTGTGACCTGTCTCTAGGCACCATAACCTATAAGCTTTGACTCCTTAGGAGTATCCCATGAACATGCATTTCAAAGCTCTAGGTTCGATCTTGTCTTGCCTAATGTGAGCATAGGCCACACAGCCAAATACTCTCAGTCTGTCGAGACTAGGTGGATGTCCCGACCAAACTTCTTCCGTTATCTTAATTCCCAAGGCAGTCGAGGGACATCTATTTATTAGGTAAGTTGTTGTCGAAACAACTTTCGCCCAAAACACCTTCTTCAATCCAGCACTAACCAACATGCATCTAACCCTTTCAAGAATTGCTCGATTGAATCTCTCATCTAAGCCATTTTGTTAAGGAGTACCGGCTACAGTCTTATGCATTGCAATCCCAGACTCAACACAGTAACCGCCGAATGCTTCGTTGCAGAATTCAAGGCCATTGTCGGTTATCAACCTCTTAACCTTTCTGTCAGTTTGAGTTTCGACCAGAATCTTCCAACTTTTGAAATTCTCAAAAGTTTTATCCTTTGTCTTCTGAATAAATACCCATAGCTTTCTGGAATAGTCATTAATAATGGATATAAAATACCTTGCACCTGAGTGTGAAGGATTCATTCCAGGCCTTCAAAGATCAGCGTGAATGTAATCCAAAGATCCACATGTTCTTTGTTTGCCTTTATTAAACTTCGCCCTACAAGATTTACCAAATACACAAGATTCACAAAACTCCAGCTTTTCGACTTTGTCACCTCCTAGCAGGTTCTCCTTCCCTAATTAGACCAGGCCTCTTTTGCTGACATGGCCCAACCTCATGTGCCATAATTCTCTTCGACACAAGTTTCGTGGATGTAACATTTGTCGAACCACTTATAACCTCAGCCTCAAGGGTATACAACCTTGTTTCTTCACGCCTCTCAAGACTTCCTTCGACCCCTTCATGACTCTTAGGATACTTTTCTCTCCTTGAAAAATGTATCCCTTTCTGTCGAATTCACCAAGAGAAATTAAATTTCTCTTCAAGTCAGGTACATACCTGACTTCAGTCAATAACCTTATTGACTCATCATGGAGCTTGAATCTCACAGATCCAATACCTACAAAATTGTAAGATTTATTGTTTCCCAACAACACAAATCCACCATCTTGATCACATAGCTCCTCGAGCAATTCTCTGTTTGGAGTCATGTGCCAAGTGCAACCTGAATCCATAATCCACTCTTTTCTCGAGTCGCCACTTGAAACCATAATAACATCAGATGAGTCGAAGTCATCTTGAACAATGGTTGCGTTGCCATTACCTCTATGCTCTTTCAGGCATTCAGGGCACACCTTTCTTGTGTGACCCTCCTTCTTACAATGATAACATCGAATACTAGATGTTTCGCCACTATAAGATTTCTATTGACTTTTACATTTCTTCTTGTCGAACTTACCATCCTTTTGCAAGAATTTTCCCTTAATGGCCAAACCTTATCCCACCGTCGAAGGTTTATGCTCCTTTCGTTCACTCAAGTCCTTAGAATACAAGGTTGATTGAACTTCTTTAAAGGTCAGGGACTCCCTTCCATACAAGAGATTTTCTTTGAAGTGAGTATGTGTTCTGGGCAAAGCACACAACATCAATAATGCTTGATCTTCATCATCGATCTTCACATCAATATTTTCAAGATCAAGAATCATCTTGTTGAACATATCCAACTGCTTAGCAAACACTTTATCTTTACTCATCTTTAATGAGTATAAAGCTTGCTTCAGGTAGAGTCGATTCACCAGAGATTTGGTCATGTACAAACTTTCAAGTTTCATCCATAATCCTGATGATGTAGTCTCCTTTGATACCTGTCAAAGAACCTTATCACCAAGGCTCAACAATAGTGCGGTGTGAGCTTTCTCAATCATGCCCATCTTTTCTTTTGTTGTTAATGCAACATCCATGGCTGCCTCTCCCTTCAATGCTTCGAAATAACCCTATTGAACCAGTAGGGCTTTCATCTTCAAGCGCCACAAATCAAAGTCGTTCACTTTGGTAAACTTTTCAATCTCATACTTTGTTGAAGGCATCTTTTCCACGCTTACCACACCAATTTATTATGAATCAGATGTATTTAAACAAAGTATAAAATGGTTTCTTAATGATCAAGAAACACACAAGGGTTAGGGTTAACAAAGAAGACAAGGTAAAACAACAAGGAACAACAAAGATTGGTTATAAACTGCTATTCTTTCCTTTCTCTTTCAACAATATTACAAGTATACAATAATAACAAAATAACTTCTCTCACTTAAAATCAGGATTTTATCTTCCTATTTTTCCTTATGCCAAGGTTGAGAAACTAGCATCCTATTTATAAGAAAAATAGCACACTAACCTAATGGGATTTTTAACAATTATCCATTACAAGCTAACTAGGGTACAAGTTAATTTAAATAATTGGGCTTACAAGAAAGACCCAATTCGACATGCTAACAAACCTAGCAATATTGACTAATGCATGTTAGAACAAACTTCGACTATAACACACATTATCTTCGACAGCAGCATGCGAACAAACTTTGACCTCATGCTTAATTCCTGTTGAACCAGAAGCTACCCTTCGACTATACTAGAGTTTGATCCAACATCTCACAAGCTTGATACTGGCGAACAAGGCATAAATGACATCTATTAATTTATTTATCATTTTATTTTCTTCTCACTGCCTTGTTGCTAAAAAAAATTTTGAAGACATAATTTTGTTGAATATTTTCTTGTTGGATATCTGCATCTAGATCATCTTTACTTACTCTTCTTGCTCTTTTCCCATATCTATTTTCACCTCATATTCTATATTCTTGATTTATTTTTTTATCTAATGGTATACCTTTTTCTTCTTCTTTTTCTTTTTCAACTTCTGCTTCATCGAATACTTCCGATTCTTTTTCGATTTCTTTCTTAACTTCCTCATTCCTAAGATTATTCAGCGTATTCCCATTAAAACCTCCATTTGATTGAGTTGCCACTTGTTCAAATAACTGCCCAATTTGATCAAGGTTCTTGATAAAAGATTCACAGTTTTGTTGGATATTTCTTGATTGACCTTTAATACTTTGAGGTTGCGTTGAGTAAACTTCTTGAATTTGTTTAAAGTTTCTTCTAGAAGGGATGACTTCCTTGGTGGTGTATCTTGACAAGCTTCTTGGTTAAAATTTTGACATTGATTACTAATCTAATTAAGATTTGAACAATCATCCCACCATGGATTATAGATGTTGAAGTAAGGATCTTGCTCTTGATTATTTCACTCATAATGCGCCTCTTCAATGTACACCTCTAGTACACACTGGTCATTGGCGTGACCTACACCACATATATCATACCTTAATTCCCCAACTAGAGTACCATTTGCTGGAACTAGAGATAAAGCAGTAATTTGCTTTGATAAAACTTCAAGTTGTGTTAACACAATAATTTCAAAATCAAGTTCCATCATACATATCTTCATTTACCTCGCACACATTTAGAAGAAAAAAAAAATACCTCAGTAACATTGCACTAATTAACAATAACTAAAAAAAAGAAATTAAAAAAAAATATTAATAATAATAAATAAATAAATAAAAACAAATACGAAAAATAAAAATAAAAATAAAAAATAAAATAAAATAGCAATAAATGAGCAAATAAATAAAAATAAAGAAAGTTTAATCTAAATTTAAAATAACAAACCAAAAACAAAAATTTCCTAGAATAAGAGTAAAAGAGCAAAGAAAATTTAATATTAAACCTAAAAAATTTAAAAAATAACAAACGAAGTACAAAAATTGTCTTTTAAAAATAATTTTCCAGCAACGGCGTTAAAAACTTGATGACAACTTATAAGTGTACTAAATGGTATCCAAGTATAAAATTTATAAGTTCATATTCACATGAATTATTTTATTTTAACAAAGTGATTCACATGCTATTGAAAGTAAAATGGGGGGTTTTCAAGGTTTGATTTGACAAAATAAATTGTGTAAATAAAATTGTTTGAAAAACTTGATCAGATTAACAATGATTAAGTCTTGTTTTGAATCCTTTGTATGTCATTGTTGATGTCAGTGTCTAATATCCCTATATTGATTATTCAGCACTCGCGACAGTTTAATTTAACCGCTATACCCAATTTTTTGATGTATAACTTACTATTCTACATTACGCTTCCTAATTCCTTAGGTCAGATGGCTAGTTAAAACAAGCAATATTTGGTGCGTTAAATCCTAAGTCACAACTTATTATTTCTTATCTTTAATCTGTTACTAAGTTAAATAGGTTAATTTAGTTCAGATTCATATAATTATGGTCATTAATCGCTACTGTTAGACGACAACAATGATCTAGAAGGGGGTTGAATAGATCACTTATTTAAAACAGAGTCGACGCTTAATATAATTTGAATTTTAAAAGTTTTAAGCGGAAGTGGCCGAGGAACTATAATCGTATAAAAAACTATTACCAAAAAGACCGGATATACGCTACACCTATATGGAATACTGATAAAGACGAGAATTAGAATCAATAATTTGAACACGGATCAATAAGATTTTGTTCACTCAAAGTTGGACAATTTCCAATGCATGTGAAATATAAACCAAATTGGAAAACAGCTCAAGTGTTTGTATTCAAGCAATTAGTCGAACACTTGGTGTGCGAAGCACCTCAAGTAAAATTCAATAAGTGAATGAAGTGCTATGCTTTTCCGATTATAATCAAATGAATTGTAATGAGGTTTCTAAAAATGTTTCAGCACTAACACACACCAGAATTTTAGTCAACTAATATGTTTGCACACAAACTCAAAATTCAACAATGAAAATAGTAAAAAGAGAGAACACTAATTTGTTGAGGCAGTTCCCCCGTCGTCCTCGCTCAGGGTACGTCTGTCCTCAATTCTAAAAATAGAATTGAGACCTGTATATGTAACCTGTTGCAAATTGCTTTTACAAGAGAAGCAATAGAATTCAAACACTCAATCCCAAACGTTGATGTTGAGCATATGCCTTATCTTCCCTTGATTCAAGATGAATCAAGTCCTTCGAATGTGATGAGTAAACCTCTGATTACGGCACCACCTTTGGACAACCCTCTGGTCTTCAGATCTTGCCCGAATAATTTCAAACACCAAAAATTCGAACCAAAACCTTCCTTCCATAATCCCCCGGTTAACGCTACTAAATTAACAGAACCTCCCACTCTTCAATTACCTTCGCTCGGCTGAATCTATGAAGGAATGATTTGTGCAAAACCCTACAAAATCCAATATCCTTGAAGGACAAAACCTAAAGGTTTTATTCAAGAAAACCCTATTGATTTCTCAACCCAAACCCGATACACCGATCCTAAGTTTGGACGTTATCAACTCGATGATGCAGAGTGCACAACAAAAATGATCATGTGTAGTTGTTGAGAAAATGCAAGAAAGAGGATGAAGATGATGAGAACCAAATCAGTGTATATTTTCATTTTTCTTGTTGTGTTGTGTAGAATGAGCTATCACATTTTATATGCAAAGTTATAGTCAAATAACCAACATAACAGTCACTTTGAATGGTAAACATAACAGAAAGTTTATGAGAAATGAGCGAGCGGTCGACCTAAAACAAGGGGGACGGGGGTCGACCCGAGCTCTCTCAAATTCAGGATTATGCAGAAAAATGCTATTTGCATCGACCGAAACAGGTCCATGCATCGATGCAAAGCACCCTATTTTTGAAAAATATAAATGCACATAGCATGAGTCAACCAGAGGATTGACGCGAACTCTCCTGAGAGCAAAACATGAAAATTATCTTCTGTATGAGTCGACCTAAGCAAGCTTTGATTCAACTCAGAACATGAAAAAATGCAGATTTTGATATGTTTAGCTACTTCTAAGTGTTCCTAATGCATCTCTAACTCGACCAACATGATCAAACTCATATAGGACATATATAGTGATTTTCCTATATGAACCAAGACACATTTTGACAAATGTTTGACACTTAAAAAATAACGTATGCATATGCGACTCGATGATACCGTCCAAAGTACATTTTTTAAAACTATATATGTTTTGACATCATTAAAATAAGTATAAAGAAGTATGAGACACTTTGCCTTCACATGCTCCCCTTTTTGATGATGGCAAAACAATAGAAACATAGTTAAGTATAATGTGTAGTATCATCCTCCCCTTTACTTTATGTATTTATCTAGAAAAAATCTGCATGTTTGATCAGTCTTGTAAAGTGATTTGTTGTTTCTGCTTGGTTTCTTCTCCCCCTTTGAAAACATAAAAAAGAAAGAAGATATAGGTCAACTAAAGACATATTATATTGATATAAGCATATTCACCAAATTTGTAACATGATAGCATTAACAAATATTCACATATAATGAAGTTAATGAAGTCATATAAAAGGATAAATAGATAACACCACAAATGATCAAAAGAAGTATGTGCTATTACAAATATTAAAGATTAACAAAGCTTCATGTCTTGATAATTCAAACAAACACAAGACGAGATTAACACTAGAATGCGATGAGCAATAGATGAAATAACATGCACAATGATATACGAGGACTCCTCAAGGCCTCCTCCCCCTAAAATGATGGCCCCTTCCGCGAAATGGATAGTCATGAGGTGGAGGAAGTTGTTGCTCGTCTATTCGCTCTGTAAGCTCTAGGACAACTCGATTAAGAGTGTTGAATCTGGTAGTGAGAGCATTGTTTCGATCTGCAGTAGATTCAACCATGCTATCAAAACGACTATCACTACTATTGCGAATGAGTTGAAGTTATTCATGTGAGCCTGAAGTTGGTTTTGCAAATTTGTGAACCGCTCATCCTAGGCAGTGATAAAGTTTTGTTGTTCGAGTTGTATGCTCCTCATTATTTTGAGGAGTTCTTCATTGTTTTATTGGGGATGCGGAGGTGATGGAGGCATGTAATTCCAATCAGGTGTCTCTTGATAATCCTAATTCGTTGCTTGAGGCATGTAATTTTCACCAAGTGTAGTCCAACCTGTGTGTTGTCAGGCACCCCATCCTTGGTTTCCATCAGATTCCAAATGGGGTGATTGATCTAGCCAAGAAATGTTATCCTGTTCATTATTATCCATGTGATTTCCACCCTCTTCTCCTTCTTCTTCTTCTTCGTCTTCATCACTCTCATCAGATTCCTACATACGAGAGCTTGTTTCCTTAACAATAAATCTGTAGCGTGAGTCGCGAGGATCCCAAATATAAACCATCATAGTTAGATTCTTTTGATAAAACTCTTGGTCAGTTGTCAAGGTTGTGTATGGGATACCGAGTATTACTACATTAGCATTATTGAGGACATATTGGA